>OZ025816.1:175416-775416 GCA_964019425.1 Flectonema sp. DT1601 | reverse complement strand
CAGGTACTCTAAAAGAAAGAAAAGAAGCAACCCTGTTACTCAGGTCATCAACACGTCACATAATACGATGTGATTGTATTGATATTTTTCTAAAGCCTTTCCAGGCTTCTTACCTCAGTTGTGTGTTAGATGAACAACCAGGAAAGAAAGGTCGTCTAGCAAATGATATCCTTTTCCATATGCAAGTTTTAATCGCCTTTTCATGACTTGTCTGTTGTACGTAAATTGAGAGCCATTTAATTAATAGAACAAAGAATAGTAATACAAGAGGTCTATTGCCTCGGCATTTTTTCTTCCCGCTCGAGTTCTCTTCTCACAGTTTCAACTCGCCTTCTAATTCGCTCATTTCTTGCTTCAGAACCGTTACTGTTATAACAACACGCGGAGAGCTGGACTTCTAAGTGAGTAAGAGCCGCACGTAATTCAGCTATCCGTGGTTCATTTCGAACACCTGCTGACGACTGCGGTGCTGCTCTCGGTGTCGACATTCTGCTACTTGGGAGGCTTTCTAGTTCGTTTGCCAGCGACAGTCTTTTCGACTTTTCTTCGTCGAATTTGTGTTTCCACGCTGCAGCATCACCGAAAACAGTATCACGCTGGGCAGCACATTGCTGATAACTTTTTGATAATTCATCACACTTGTGTTGTAATTCTGAGTACTTTCTGGAAAGATCTTCGTATTTTCCATCAGCCTCAGCTAATTTTGAGGAAACCGGATTTTCTTCATTATAAGTAGTGATTGCGTTGTTCGCAAAGTCAATAATGACTTTCGAGTACAGAGATTTTAGTTCGGAGTAGTTTTCTTGAAAAGGATTTCCCAAAACATCTTCATCATCTCTCAATAAGTCCATCGCCTCTGGTAGAAGTCTATCAACTTTTGATAAGAAAGAATGCATATTCACGTCTGTTGGGTTGTTTTTAAAACTACGAAATCCGTTAAACACTTGCGACGTGATTTCAGAATACTTCTCTTTCAATGAATCGAACCACATTGAAACCAATTCTTTAGTAGTGTGTAAAAGAGAGTCAACGAACTCCTGCTCAGAATGACTGATGTCGTGTTTTGGTACGTTCATGTTGTTAACGGTAACAAAGTTGCAATCGCTGTTTGGGGAAATGCTACTTTCCCTGTGAGGTAGTCTTTCAGGTGATTGCTGATCGTCGTATGTATTTGCTGCTTTCATTTCTAAAGCCATTTGATCTTTGAGCTGTCTCCTAAACTGTTTTAACCATCCTGCAGTTCCTTCATCAGCAGCCATCCCAAAGAGTTCTTCTCGTCCAGTGAGTGCGGCTCTCATTACATGAATCTGTCTCCGCTGCTCCTTGACGAGTGATTGCAAGATTTCCACTTCGCTACTCATTTCAGAAAAAAATGGGATGTCTGGTGTCAAGAGGTAATTATAAAAGAATTATTCATAAGGATAACTCCAGCAGCTTTACTCGTCAATGAAAAGACGAAACTATTTTTTTTTTTCGATCTGCAAAATAGTTTAACAGAATAATTATTCTAAAAAATGAATTCCAATCTGTTTTCCTTCATTAAGGTTAACCAGTTCCTAGTCCCCATTCAATGAACATGAATCGCTGCAACTTACGAATATCGTTTTCGGGTACCTTTTGAGTTAATATATCCACAGTGATGTTATCTGGAGTAACGTTTGTTGCGGAAACTATTTGATTAAATAAACGAATAGCGTGATCCACGTCATCAACGTGCTTGATTACGGAATTTAAAAACTCTCTCGACGCAGTACGAGACTGCAACAAAGACTTCAGCTTCTTCTCTGCTAATAACAAATCATAATTAGAAATCAATCCTATATAGAGCGCCCAGATATCTAATTTTCCAGTAAAGTCATTCGATAAAGGAATATTTGTATCAAGGAAAGTAATGTATTCTTTCAACCTGATTTCATCAATATCACACTTCGACACGCAACGTAGGTATGAATAACACCAGTTGTTAGGTACTGATTTCATACTACCCACTCTAGACGTAATATATTCTTGTAATCCGGTTATGTCTTTTCCGCTGACAAAGTCTTCAAGAATCGAATTGTTGTCCTCAGAAAAGGTGAGTTCTCGTCTTAATAAATAGCTCTTCGTTGAGTGTTGATTTCCAACAACAAGTCGTTTGTCGGTTTTATATTTGCTAAACGGCTTTTTGCGAAACTCCTGAAGATCCCATACAGCTCCAGTGATTGTGCCAAGTTGCTTTTCTTTCAACTCTCCTCCAGCGAGGAAAGGTAAATCCCATTTCAGGAGTATCCCTGACCTCCGAAACACCAGCATACAGCCACTGGACTAGCGTGCCATCTGCTGAATTAATAAAAGTATTGTTTAGTTAGTTTAGAAAATTCAGATTGTTGTAAAAGGAGGTATCCGAAAATAATTTCCAACACGTAAGACATTGCCGACATATTCCTACGTCATCGTTGCTTTGCTGTTCCCAAAACCCGAAAAGTATTTATCACAATAAACAATATTAACAATAAAAGGTTGAATTTTAGCTACAGGTTTTACGTAATAGGTAAAGTCTATTTTATGCAACTTGTAATTAGTTAGGGTACACAAATTTCGGAACGTTAGTACATGAATTTATTTGCAAAAAAAAAAAAGAAATATGCATTTAAGAAATCAAGCTAGTGAAAACGTTAAATATATTGTTCTGCTGTTCCATATAACACTAGTGGAAAGCGTAGTTTGCAGGACGTAATAGCATACTACTTGTCCTTTTAGGCTTTCAGTAAGTTTTAGGGACATTATTCCAAATTTTCTTGTAATCAGTTTCCACAGTATAGTTCAGCATATGTTTGTTTTTGATTCAACTAAGTTGGACAAGTCTATTGTGTGTCAACTTGTAATTAGTTAGGGAATTTCAATTTTTTTTAAAAAAAAAAAAAACGTTAGCACAGGTGTTTATATTATCGCTGCATCCGAAATACCCCGGAAAATAACTCACAGCAACAAGCGAGATCCAGCGCTAATTAATATAAAAAATAAACAAAATAAAAAGATAAAATGAGAACGCTGTTCACAACCCGCTACTTAAAGTGGCTTGATTGCTTGACAAGAAGAACAAACTTAAGATAATATTGAGCATAGCAACTCTCATGTTCTTAAGTGACTCCGTATGTAGTGTCCTTTTTGTCAAAATAGTATTTGGTCGTGTTTCAAAACCAGAGATCAGGAAAAAGACCAATTCGTTTGTATAAAAAGAAATTAAAATCCTGAAAAACACCCTACCCGAGAATTGAAAGCATCAAAACATTGGTTGTCTCTATTTTTTCGCAGTTCTGATAGAGGCAGTCACCACCAAATTTTTCGGTCAGCAGCAGCTTCTCTATAGAACTTGTGATGGTTTCACATAGTAGACTTAAGGTATGGGTAAAGGTTATTTGAATCTCTTTACCTCCCCAGGAGATTTTCTTCCTTTCATTAGAGAAAAATAAATCATCAATAAGACAACAAAAAAAAAAAAAAAAAAAAAAAAAAAAAAATTAACTAAATAAAAAAAGTCCACCATAATACTGTTCATCTGATGCAGCAAACTATATACATCAGATGAACACCACAAGGCTACGAGGAAGCAGCAACGTGAGTAGACCCAAACAACGAGGTATTGTGAATAAGGCCATTAATAATAGGTTTCGCTTGTAGACAGGAGTTACCGCTGTAATTCACAAAGTGAACATAGTCGAAGTGTCAGTAGCTCTGTCTTACATAACAAAAAACTATTAATAAACAAATCGTGTATAGTGTTGTAAGAAACAACAATGGAAAGAATGACATGAACACATTCAGTACTTCCAAAGTAATGAAAGAACTGGTTTCTAACAATATCACAGTGAAGTTGTCGCTGAATATTTCAGCAACTGATTGGATTGGACTTCCAATCTTATGCGTCAAAAAACAAGAAACATCACACGCTGTCGAAGTTGTTGTGTTTTTTACACAAACAATTTTAAGTTCCTTACACAGATTTCAAATGTTGTTTTAGAAAGAATTAGTCAGTCGTTTTATCGACGAAAGAATCAAGCTATTCGACTGACGTCGAGATAATAAAATAAACAGTTATTACTGTATCAAGGCACAAGATATATCCTAATCGCACTCTGAGGAAGAGAGACGGTATTCACCGAGAGGAATCGGTGGTTCAGTTCCGACTAAAGTACCATCGACAGTTGCAGTAGTAGTTGCATCATCTTGTTTCTTTTTTTTTCTTTGAATTAAAATATAAACAACAGCACTCCCACCTACGGTAGCGACTAACGGCAAGGTTGTTATGAGAGTAATAATAATCGTCCAAGAGAGTGAATCACCACCATGTATTATAATAATCCCACTACTAGATGGTGTGTTGGTTGGAGGTTCAACATTGTCAGGTGACGCCTTCCATAAGTCAAGATTGTAGAAGAATGAAACACCATTATCCGTAGAAAGAACAACAGCTACATCATTCTCACTGTTATCCATAATGGAATAGTCGATCTTTTCAGTGTAGCCAACATAAAACTCTTCGTGTGGATGAAAGTTTTGTGATGTATTTGATATAAACTCAACCAGGTGGATGAATCGAACATACATTTTATCATAGAACGCTATCATCAATTCATCACTATTTACATCTGCTACTTTTATTTTAGTAATGGTGTCAGCAGAGGAATTTAATTCTAAGTCTTTCACAACAGGCTCAACACTATAATTTCCATTATTTTGAGTAACCACCAAAGACATAACTGATATCGAAGACGACTCTGCGGTTACTACAGCAACAGTTCCTGTTTATTTTTTATTTATTTATTTTTTTTTTTTAATGTTGGAAATATAAATAAGAATCGTCCAACTTCTCGGTAGGGTAGTTACGCTGCCTTACAATTCTCTCTTTCTACCCGAAATAGGTTTGGAGGTGGCATAAAAATAAAATGTGAAAGGGAAAACCACACCATTAAACATCGTTATTCCATAATCTCTGATTGTCGACTTTGATCGGAATATGACTGTATAAGGTGTCAATGTAAGACCAGTCACAGCATCAATAATAGCAACAAGAATACGTTTGTATTTCATACTAAAAGACAAGAAGTAATTCTGGTAAGAGATGATTTGTGGATGTCTGGGACGGATAAGTAAATTATCTGCAAAGATGAGCTTTGAATTGTCCTGGAACACTCTAGTAGAGAGATTATTATAACCTGTTTCCCAAATAAATATTGAAGTGTTAGACAGACTGTTATAAGAAACAGATATTTCTCCCATAACTTCATTGAACTCCTCTGTAATCCACTTGTCGGTTAGTTTTAAACTTACCGAATCAACTTTAAGTTGAAAGTCCACTACCGCTGCAATAAAACTACCATTTGCCTCATTAACATCGTGGTGAGTTATATGCGGTGTATTTCCTGGATTCCCAAGTTTCTTGCTATGAGAACATTGTGTTTTACTGCACATCACATGGGCTATAAAATCACCTTCACATTGTCTTTGTTTATAACTCACCATCATGCCATCATCTAGTTGTAAGATTTTCACGTTAGGAAACGAAACGCAGTGTTTTGTAGTTGCTATTTGCAAACACTGCACCGATCCAATCAGCATTGCAAACAGAAAACAGACACAATGATTCATGTTTGTAATTAACTAAACAAAATATAAGTAAAAAAAACAAACCAACCCAAACAACATGAACCGTTAGATTGATATTTGCATTATACCAACCAAAGAGGACTAAGCAACAGAAGGTAAAAAGAAGAAGGGGAAAAAAAAAAAAAAGAGTTCCCACAGTTAGTTAAGACACAAAAGCTATGACCAAATTCATTATTTCAACAAATTAAATCAGTGAAAGAGAATGATGAAAGAAAAGTACAAGTAAACTATTCTCAAGTGCTTTGTGCACAATAAAAAGTCTTACTTAAAAAACAGATATCAACATGCTGTGGTCTCAATGAGATGCGAATCATCAGTGAGAACACTTTTGTGATGTAAATTTATATTATTCCAATGCAGTAAAAAGAGAGCGTGAAACTTTGACAATGTAACAACGGTAAAAACTTTTATTAAAAACAAAATTAATACCCAAGTACTTGACTGAGGAAAATACTTGTAGTTGTTAATCAAAGAAAAGGTACGTTTAGGAATAAGAAAAGCGGGGGGAAAAAAAAAGAAATTCTTATTTTTATTCACTGCAATTACCAACGGACAGTGATAATGAGATTATCCTCAGCACAATCACCAGCCCATTATCGCGCAGCTCTAATAGATTTATGAATTTAAAAGAAATATATAATATTACATAGATGGAAGTGCCCTCCAAATTTGGAGGGCGCCTGGTGAAAATCAGCCACAAAAATTTGTAGGGCCAAAATAGGGCCATTGTAGGGCCAAAATAGGGCGCTGGAGGGCGCGTAGGGCGCTTTTTTAATTAAATTTAATATAATGCCGAGCTCATTTTGACACACCCCTGCCCTCAGCGAGGGTCGAATCGCATCTTATTTGACTTTTCTCCGGTTCGCCCGATCAAATGCGTCTCTGGGATATCAGTTTACTTGCCACCAGTAAACTTCTTTTTTTTCTCACAAGGTAGGCCTATTAACAGGTTAGCAAGAACGCACTCTCCCTCCTCGAATCCCTCTATATTCGACTCGGTGCATTCTGCGGGCTAATCAGCTCCTTGTAGATCTGGGATGCATCGTCCACTGAAATGAGTTTCAGCTTCAGGGATTGCAGCAGGCTCCGGAAGCTCTCAAGGAGTGGCCCATTGTTTTTGCCATTGTTGACCTCCGAACCATGACCTGGAGGTCTCAGGTTCGAACCCCTTGACACCCCTTTTTTTTTTCCGAAAGACTGCCAAGCCAATTTTTTTTGGCTTCTGCGTCAAAATACTTGTGCGTCAGTGTAAGTCCCCGTGTCTTATAGTAATAAAAAAAGTAAAAAAAAGCGCCCTCCAAAATAATATTTATATTAAAAGCGCCCTACAAGCGCCCTACAAATTGTAGGGCACTTCCATCTATGATATTATATCATATTTTAAATAAACAAAGTTGGTTAATGAAGGAGGTGTATCGAAACCGCTCAAGTAAAATCAACTAACGTGGATAGGCATAAAGTCATAAAGCAACCGATTTTTTTTTTTGATATTTATACATGTATCAAAATACTACTCGGAATTTTTTTTTTTTTTTTTTTTTTATTGTTTTGATGTTGTTTTTTTTGTTCTTAAAAAAAACCAACTGAAGAAGAGAGGGAAACAAAAATAAAAAAAAAGCGGCTCTGATTGCGTAAAGCTACCGCCTGGTAGGAGCTAGATGTCCCACTACAGGAAACCAGTCCCGAAGAAGAGAGGAACATTGGGCGAGGAAGATCAAAAAAAAAGAGGGAAAGCATACTCCGTTGATATTAATTGGGAACACAACAATCGTATTCAACTCCGCAGAGAGAGTCGCGATGACAAAAATAAGTATTCTGTTCGTGACAACGATTCGTCGGAGTCGGTCTTATTGGCTTTATTCAGGCAACGAGATTATCACTGGAATAAACTATAATCGTATTGGGGGACGATATTATAAATATTTCTTTTTTGTATTGTGAATTTGTCCATAATTATTTTATCATTTTTATGGGAGGCTATTGTGTGTCAGTGATGATATTAAAGAGGAAAAAAAAAAAGAAAAGAAAAGAAATACCAAAACCTTGACACCATTTTACAATAATGATCAAACGTTTTAACTTCAAAAAAAAATCTAAAAATAAATAAAATGATTTCATTGCGTCGTATCCCAAGAGGTCTGCGATGGATATTATGAAAACTAATAACACAAGTCAGTAGTTATATACAGTGACTGATTAACATTATATTCGCACTAATATAAAAAATAATCTCTAACATTCAGCTGGAGTTTCTACTGCCTTCATGGGAACCTCAGGAGTGGTATCCATGGGAATGGGAACTTGCCGAGCATAGTTGGGAACCTCCCGAGTAGCATCGCCAGCACGAGTAACTTTGTTTTTCTTACCTTGCTCATACATGATGTAAGCAATTATAAAACAAATACAACAAACACCAATTGGTACAGCTATAGCGAAAGCAATTACACTCGCAGACGAATCATCGTCTGATGTCTTACGAGGGTAAGCAGGTGTATTAAAGAGACGGACACGGTGCTTGTAGACGATACCTGTTTTGGTGGAGTACACAACAGCCATCCCCCTGGCTCCGTTCTTTTGTATGGCAAAGCTGGCTTCAGGTTTCCCACCGACGAGGATATTTTCACGCAGCCGGAAAACTAGAAGCTTAGTTCCGATGTCGACAATCTGCACGAAAGTAATTTTATAACCATCATAAAAACCAACTGTAAGAGACCTGTGGTCAATTTCAGTTAACTTAATCTGAACAATGCTTGAGGATAAATTTTTTAACACAGCTTTCCTATCAAAGATATTGACCTCGTATTTCCCGTTCGTTTCATTCACAACCATCAGTGTAACGATGCTCTCTGAGGGAACTGTTTCTTTTGTTGCCATGGCAATTGTATCTGTTTTTTTATTTAGGCTTGATATTACCTTTAAAAACTGCCTCCTATCTAGTGGACTACTTACATACCGTTGAGGGACAAGACTTCGTAGTCTGCGAGGGATGATTTCGTTGTGTAGACAGTCTTGAATTCCGATAAAGGAAGACCAGTAGTCGAACTAATAACACGCATTGCCACGTCTTTACCTTCCAGTACAAATAATAAAAACTCATCTTTGAATGAGATGACTTTTGGTTTTTTTAAATTAGACGTGCTGGAGATGATTGGCTGTTGAGCAGCTGTTCCATTTTCATAAATAAATAACGAACTGACATTATTTGAAGCATGTTCCCACACAGCAATATAGTTATCTGATTTACTATTGACTGACAGAGATACCTTTCCAGGGATGTATGATAGCATTGTAGAGACCCACCTTTTAGAAGCCATCTGAATGTTAATTGATCCTGTAAGTGTACTCGTACTTGGATTTGATTCATGGGCTGTGTATGCCGCAGCGTAGTTGTTTTTAGTTCTAGCGACGTCAAAGCTAACAATATTCCTCTTTGATCCACCAGTTCCAAAATTAGTTGGCTTACTGCAGGCAAAAGCCGAGCAAGACGACATCTCTAATAGACTATTCACAGCACCACAACCACCTCTAACATAACTAACTGCTGATCCACTTTCAAGATCGAGAAGTCGTAGATCTGAGAAGTTATTACACTGTGAAGTTGGTGAAGCAACATTGACTTGACAACTTCCAGAGCCTACCATTGCCAAAGCAAATAACAGCTGTTTCATATTCACAGGTGTATTTAATAAACTGTAAGAAAGAGGAAATTACACTTATCGACGCACACATATTTTTCTACTATCACATTTGTATAGAGGAACTGGAAAATAAGAAATTGTTAAATTTAAGAAGTGTTATCGATTTAATTTTCAGCAAGAGTGTGGATATGAGCATCTTCGGCAGAGGAACTGGAGGGGGGGAAGCCGCTTTACTAATCCAACAACAAGTGCAACGCAGAACTCCTGCTTATAATGCACCCAGCATGTTGTCCTTTGTGGCATTACTCACTAATGTTTAGGCTCGGTTATGATTCGGTACTTTTTTTTTTTTTTTTTTTTAAATTTTACTTTTGTAGATTCAAGGGGGGCAAAAAAAAAAAAAGAAAAGAAAAGAAATATGGGGTGGACAATACAAATATTAAGGGCGGTGGGCCGCAATAGCTTCGGACTTCTCTTTACTGGGGAAACCAATCGTGTGATAATCCCCAACTAAAGGCAACAGAAGTCGAGAAACTGCTATCTTTGGCGCCAATACCGTACTTTGCACTTGTGCAGAGGCATCGCAATAGGAAAGAGTATTCAACAAAACAAAAAGAAGCAAAAAAAGAAAGAAAAGGAAAACAAACATGCAAGAGCTACGAATAGAGTCATCAACATCAACACACGACTAATTTCTGCCCTGGGTTTGCTTTTAATGCCGTTGATTTGTCTGTACATAACAAAGGTTACTTCACACTGCTGGATTAGAACTACAAAAGGGAATTGCAGCAGCGATCACGACATATTCATACCTTGACTGACCTATACAGGATTGTGTATTATTTTCCTTTACGAAACATGGTTGTTTGATTTGAAAAAAAAAAAAAAATGAAGTTCGCGCGTACGAAAAAGTACTGAAAGAGACCGAGGGAAAAAAGAAAAAGGAACATTGCACACAAGCTTTCATAGGTACTCTATGCGTTGAAAAGACGTGACAAACGTCTTGAGGAGAAGGGTGCGGAATAGCAGTGACTCGCTGCGTGCATTTTCCTTAAGTTCGTTCGGGATCAGAAAGGTACGCACAACGTGGGGAAATAACCACCAAAAATAGTAACTTAATCAGAAGTACAAAATCGAATATAACAACTGGGGAGGAGCCGAGGAGCTTACCATGGCTGTGATGCTGCAATGGCGTAGCTAATAGAATGTGAACAACTTTTATTGTTCATTAATTTCAGTATTCAATTCTATAGACTGAATTGAGCAAATAAACTGAGTCTCTCTCGTGGCTTTCAAATACTGCAACAGCGGACGACGAGGACAAAAATAAATAGGAAAACCTTTTGTTGAAGTAAGAGTTTAACAGATTACAACATCAATTCTTATATTAAATTACTAAAAAATCTTTTCACAATCCTACAACAATATAAGATCAGCACATCAGAAGAAGTGAATTAATAATATCATTTCACTGATGGAGGATTCTCATGTTAATATATCTGTGATTGAATTTCTTCATCAATTTGTATGGTTCTCAATATTTTCTATGATAACTAATAAATAAATACTTTAATAAGGTTGCAAATAAAGGTTGATTGAAGCATACGTCCCAAAATCCAGGACTCACTATACACTGCTGGTACAGGGTTATTTTTCTAGGACGACGAGAGGGGCTGGAGCAACTACTACACAGCAAGGTATCAACAAGTTGGAAACCACGCTAGATTGGCCAGAGTCAGACCGTCGTGATCCGAGCACCGGCGAGGGAATAAAAAACAACAACAAAAAAATAAAAAAAATAAAAATAAAAAAAAAAGGCATATCCATGTTTGTTTGACAAAGAGGAGGTGAACCACTCACAACATTCGCGCAATGGCCAGTAAGTGCTCCCACCTAATAAGCTCTGAGGGTTTGTTTGGTGTTGATGTGCACAACTCTTTGGACTTCTGATATAGAAATACTGAAACATCTCTGCCGTGTAAAGCAAACAAGAAACACCGCGTCCTTATGAGACGTGGGTAGTGAGACTAATTATATGGAAACCAGGGAGAGAATCAGTTTGTCGATTAAACTGAATAAGGAAAGCACCCAACAACCTAAAGTATTCGACACCTATAACAGGAAAACAGTTTGTTAAGTTAACACTTTAGACACTCGCAGAGGGAAGAAATAATATTAATTTAGAGACGTCATCCTTCTCTGTATCAGACTGACCAATCTTCTCAAGAGAGTTGTGATATGGGTACTTTGTACCACAATAACATAAATAGATAAAATTCAATATTTGTGAAGGAGGGGGGGAAATGATAAAAAGTATTTTAAACCAATAATAATCAATTAACTAATTGATGGGAGGGGAGAGAAAAAAAACCCAAAAAAAAAAAAAAAAAAAAAATCGACACACCGTTAGCTTTTCACAAAATTAAAAGAAAAACTTCGGCACACAATATTAGAAGCGAATTCACTCACTTCTGAAACTTTATAATACCAAAAAGAGTGATGCATAAAACAAGACTGGAAAAAAAAAATCTCAACACAAAGATGGAATAAATCAAAGAAAATAATACTCACTAAGGATAGATAGACACCAATATTTTTTCTTTTTTTTTTTTTTTGGATAGAAGTAAAGGAGAAGAAGAGGACTTCGTTTTTGTATAATTACTCACGACTTTATTACTCAATATTTATTTTTTTTTAGTTCCCCGCTTCGCCTTCATTTGGTTCCTCCAAATAAAATTTTAAATCAAAAAAGAAAAGACAAACCTAAATCAGCTAATATGGAAAAAACAAGAAAAAAGAAAGGGGAAAAAAAAGGAATCGGCCAACTTCGTTTGTTTTTACTCACACTCTTGTTTGTTTGCGCAACCAAAATACTAATAAAGGGAGAGGTTAAGTTACGCTGCCACCTGATTCCTTCTAGGTTTGTAGGTACAAAAAAGAATAACATAAAGGACACACACAGTTCATATCTGCTGGCTAACAACGTGCAGAAGATTCCGAACCCCTGTACAGGGTTTCAAGGGGGGAAAAAAAAAGAAAAAGAAAAATGAAAAACTATCAGTCGTACCCATACAATTTAGCAACGCCACAAGTGGCTTTAATATGAAATCAAAAGAACGAAGAACACCCTTTTCGGGGGTTAAATAATACAAACAAACAACGTCACAACGTAGTCAATCACCTCGAATATTATCGTCGGTTGGTAACTCCCATCTCAAAGTGTTTTTTTTTTAATAACCGAAAAAACGGCTCCCTTCTTAGGAGGTCGATGCTGGGCAGAGTCTGGTTTCGGTGAAGTGGTACTCTCCTTTCTGGGTGAAGGGTTTGACTTTGTAGACATCCTAAGATTGCTTCGAGTTTCAACATCAAGGACGCTGTTATCCAAAGAGGTCTTCTTCTTACGAGGTGGTGACTGATTACGAGTACTATTCTTTCTCATGCTTTCCACTTTACGAAAAGCAGCAGGAGGAGTAAACGACCGACAATACTTACTGGTCGATTTCAACGGACTACCGTTCTGCGTTCCCATTAACTGAGCTGCAACAGAATTCATTTTTGTTTCATCAACTTTTATACCAATGCGGTTTATGGTTGTTGGTGATTCCTTTGACTGACGACCCTTTAAAAAGCTTGACAGCTCAAGTCTCTGAGCCTTGAACATCTGCTGAAGGACAGGATCAGCTGGGTACAGTGAAGGTGAAACACCCAAATGATGTTTTTCTAATTCACTTACGTAATTAGATAAAATATATTGACCTCGTTGATGAGCTCCGTCAACTGCTGCGACCAAGGCTTCCCGAGCGTCACGCGCTTCTCTAGCTGAGGAGCTGTTGTCCAGTCTGAGTGCTTGTTTTCTAGCTAGCCCAGAGCAGAGGTACCAATCATAAACAGCTTGAATAAAATCAGTACGAGATTGCAGTATGAAATTAAAATCATCCCTGGCCTGTTCCTGACTCAGTAATTCCTCTTCAAGTTTGCTGTAATACGCGCGTTCTTCATCGCGTAGTTCCTGCTGAAGGTGATTGTCAGCTTCTAATGCGGTGAATCGAAGAATCTTCGCATTCGCTTCCTTTAAGTCATTTCTTAGGTCAGACAGAACTTGTTCAGAGCGGTGGATACGAGCGTCTCTGTCGTTGATGTCTTGACGAAGTTTTTGAATTAAAGATTTCATATCTGATTTATGTAAACCATCAAGTTCTTCTTGTAAAGAATTCAGTTCATCTTGTAAAGTTGATATTTTAGTTTTGTCTGAGTCGGTTGTGTTTTTTAATTGCTGCAGTAGATCTTTACTGTTATTTAATTCATTCTTAAAGTAGTCTCTCTCAGCTTCTGTTGTTCTCAGTCGCTCTTCTAAATCAGCTATATTCCTGTCCATCTTTTGGATGGTCTCCTTATCACCACACGTATCGTTAAGTAATCGAAGTCTCTCCTGATCATATTTTCGTAAATTCTTTGCTTCTAATTCTAATTCGATATTCCTGCGCTCCAAGTCTTTAACCTTCTCTCGGAGTTTCATTTTTTCATCGCTTGTTTCGTCCAGCATTCGCATCAACACCCGAAGCTCGTTCTCCATTTCTTCAGTTTTGGCGACATGTTCGGCGTTGTCAGCACTCTGTTTTTGTATTTCTAATTTGTACTCGGGGGTCCCTAATTCCGCACAAAAACAAGATTTAAAAATATTGGGAGGGGGGGAAAAGTCACCTCTCTTTCAGTACATACCAATTGTTCTCTTCTTTTTCTTGTTTCACGAAGAGTTGCTTCATTGTTTTGTAAGTTGGAGCGCATGCGGCATAGCTCGTTCTGTTTTGTTGTTATAAATTATATTTGATAATTATCCATTCGTGTTGTAGACAATTAGAAAGGATATCACACGTACCTGAAGGTTCTCATTTTGTTGTTCGACTCCGCGAAGCTTTTCCAATTCTTCGCTTAGTTTTGTGTTATCTTCGTCAGCTGTTCCGGCAGCGTTTTTAGCGATTGACAACTCTCGTTGAATCTTGTTAAGATATTTATCTTTTTCTAATAACTCTGAAAGTAGATTTGGTACTCTGTCAGCTTCAAGACTACGTGAAGCTAACTGAGCGCTGAGATCTGATAGTTTTGATGTGGCTTCTGCGTGTTCCTGACGGAGTGATTCCAAATCAAGACTGCGACGTTCACACATTGCAGCTCTTTGAAAAGAAAGATTAGCACACGACTCTACTTCAGCAATGTGAATCGCCATCCTTGATCTCTGCTCTTTTAAAAACAATATTTCAGATGCCTGCTGAGTGATTTCATTGTGTAACATATCCTTCTCTAATCCTAGAGCTTCCCTTGCGTCGGCTTCAAGGTTAGATAAGGATTTAGCGTTGCCCAGTTTCTTTGTTTGGTCATTTAAGGTTTTTCTTAAATCAACAACACTCCTATTCAATTCTGATATCTGTCTGTAGTATTGGTCTCGATCGTCTTCTGTTGTTTGTAAAAGGGATTTAAGCGCACTGTTCTCGTCTTCTAATTTTCTGTTTAAATCGTGTTGATTGTTATGTTCATTAGAAGAACGATGTCTTTCAGATTCGAGTTCCTTTTTAAGATCATAATTAGCTGATAGCAATCCTTGTTCGCGTTCTTCATGAGCTGCGTTCTTTGCTTTCAGTTCCTCAATTTGTCTTTTGAGATCATTTAATGTGGTTGCTTGGTTTTGTCTATCAGCTTCAATGGTAGCCGTGTCATCATGAAGGTGTTTAATACTTCTTTTTAAACGATGTTCTTCAGATAATAATTTATCCTTCTCTTGTTGAAGGGTTGCTAGTTTCTTCTCGTAGTCAGAGAGAGTTTGATCAGAAGTTCGAATCTTTTCATTTAAAGAATCCAAGAGTTCGTTTAGCTCATTGAGTTCACTACATCTTCTTTTGTTTGCACCTTCTGATTGTTCTAATTGCTTACGTCGTGATTGATCTGCTTCTTGAAGAGCAGCAAGTTTTGATTTTAGATCCTCATAGTCAGCTCGAAGAGCTGCTTCACGTGCTTCAACTTCAGCTAGTTTCCAAGGGATGAATTGAGATGCTTCTTGATCATCCATTTCAGTTACAAAAGGAGATATTGATTTAGCTATTTTATTCTTTGTAGCTCCAACCATCCACACTCTAAGTGTACTGTCTTGACTACTTGACCATATTTGGTATCGTAGCTCTGTTGCTACGGGTGCACAGCTGTGGACGAATCCAGTGTGACCGCGGAGTTCGTTTGTCATCGTTAAGTCGATGGAGTCATAAATTCTGATAACATTATCAACACTGCAACATAAAACTGTATTAATCTTTGGTAATGCTACTAATTTTGTTACAACATGTTTGTTATCAGCAAGTGACTTCACGAGTGTTCCCTTCTTCACATTCCAAACCATGACTGTGCTGTCTTCACCTCCCGACCAAAGATGTCTGTCGCAGTATGCAACGGTAACAACTGATGCTTTATGACCTTGTAAAACTTTTATACATCTTCCTGTAGAATGATCAGCATCTTGTCCAACTATTTGATGTTCCCAGAGTCTGATAGTAAAGTCATCCGATGCTGAAGCTAGATAGTCACCAGCAATGCATATAGATCTTATAGCGTTACTATGACCACACTCACCAGGTAAGAATTGACCAATTAAAATCTTATTAGAAGCATCATATTTACGAATTGTCCAATCATTTGATCCAGAGTAGACATATTGACCCCATTGAACCATACTGTATACTCCTCCTTGTTCTTTTAATTCGTCTAAGAAACTATATGATGTTGAGCTGTAGCAGCGGATGCAACCATTGCTGAAACCGACCCACACCTCGTCAACAATCTCATCACTAGTTGTATTTATTGTTATTTTATGAGGCATTAGAGAAGGGTGTAATCCAGGTGATGGTGGTGATCGAAGACCTGGACTCGCACTTCTCGAAAAACTGCTGTTTAAACCCCCAGGACTCGCACTTCTTGAAAAACTACTATTCAGTGGGGATGTGATTCCTGCTGTTGATCCTCTCTTTCTCATCATTGAAGTCATTCTTTTCATACCTCGAGTCCCATCTCTTTTAAATGATCTGTTGAATCCTCCTTCTTGTTCTTCTGTGTCTGATAATGCTCCAGTTGGATCAGCTCTGACTTGTAGCTTTGGGAATCTAACGTGTACCAGACACCATGGAAAGATGTGTTCCTTGTTCTTGTCGGGTATTAATTTAAAATCTGTTTTATTCGGTGGAAGAATCTCTCTTTCTATGTCACCGGAATGTATATTCCGAACCATCACTTTTGGAGTTCTTCTGTCAGCTGTCCAGACTTTGTTTCCAACTGCCATAACATCCCTAACCTCCTGACATGGGAAGACGTTCAAGCAGTTGCCTTGTGCCTTCTCTGGTTCTTCTAAAAACGCTGCTGGCAATCCTTTAAAACTCGATAGACTTCCAAAAGCATCACTAACTCTTCTAGCACTGTGTTTAAAATCTTTAGGTGATGGCATTCCAATAGGACGTGCCTTTGGACTGCTTGGATCACCTCTCTCTGTTGGACTCGCCTTTGGTGATGCTGGAGTCATCCTTGGTGATGCTGGAGTCATCTTTGGTGATGCTGGAGGTGAGGCTGCCGATGCTTCAATGATTGCTGTCGGAACGGTGACCTTTAGTCCCCTCCTACTCATCGTTTGGATAAAGACCTGAAGAACAATGATAATGATAATTAGAAGTGATTATTTGATATTCCATACACCTTACCATCCCAACTTCCAACCTCCATATATGAACCTGAAAAATAACACCACGTCACTGAGTTGTGCAGAGAAAATGTGTGTGAGGGGGTTTTATTTATCCTCCCTCGCACCAGAAAAGGTAAAATTGTCAATCCATATTAGCAAACAGCAACTATGTCGAATGGTCGCTTTAGCTTACTTTTGATTAATAAAGGCATTGAGGAGTCGTATTATAAAGGATTCCTTTCCCTCAAAAAGGAGTTGTTTGCATATTACTTTATATAATCTTGCGGCAACAGAAAATAAGAAATTGCCATGACCTGTTCTTCTTAAGAATTGCTGCACTCTGGGTTCGGAGAACAAAACAAAAACAAAAAACAAAAAAAGAGTATTTCTTACACCTCGGATCATAGTTGTACTTCATGCCTAGATGGTGGCTGTCATCAAACGTCGTGTTTTCTTTGGTACGACTTTGTTGGATTTTATCAGTGTCAGTAGAAAAAAAGAAAACGCTAATAAATTAATTTATATACTGAGTCTGTGTTATGCTCTGCTCACCACCAGAACCATCATCAATGAAATTATGAAGAGGATTAGTAACGTATATCACTATAAATATTACGAGTGCAACAATCATATTTAATACTAATCCAGTACGCAGCATATCCGAAAGTCGAACAGCATTAGTACCATAGGCGATGGCATTCGGACCAGTGGCTATTGGCATCATGAATGAACATGAGCTGGCAAAAGCAATTGCAAGAGTAGTTGGAACTGGTGAAATGCGAACCTTTTTGCAAACTCCAATAGCGAGAGGAATAATTATATTTGCTGAGGCTGTATTGCTGCAAACTTCTGTAAAGAAGATCGTAAAATACGTAAAGAACAGCAACACAGACCAAGAACTCTCAATTCCAGTAAAATCAACAATCCAAGTTCCAACAGTAGTAGCAAGTCCAGTTGACTGCATTGCATTTCCTAAAGAAATCCCACCTCCAAATAGTAATATCAATCCCCAATCTATCTGTAAAGCTTCCTTCCAAGGAAGGATGACATCCCTGTCGTCTCTGAATATAAACAAAGGGAATATTGCGAGCATTGGTGGGAGGCAGACAGGCATTGTTTTCTTGACCTCATCATAGTATTTGAATGAAAATAAATTCAACAATGGGGGTATCAACCAACCAACGACAGCAATTAAGAAGCAGAGAGCGGTGACCTTTTCTCCCCGTGAGAGAGGTGTTCCAAACCTAGCGATTGGTGAGGCCTCACCTCCTTGAGCAGTTCGGTACATGAGAGACATAACAACGAATATAATAAGAACAAGTACTAAAGCAGTTGGGAATCCGATTGCTAACCAAAGAAGGAAATCAACATCATAACCTTGTTGTTCAAGTAAACGATGAGCAATCAGGTTTGGAGGAGTACCAACCATAGACCCAAGTCCACCAATAGAACAGCTGTAAGCTATACCAAGAATCGCTCCAGTGTTTCCTTTTGATGCCTCTGAGTTCGTAAGAGTTGACTGAACGATTGGAACTAATATCGCAGCTGATGCCGTGTTGCTTATCCACATGGACATAAAGCATCCAGTTAACATCCCACAGAGTTTTGTTCTAATCTGTGAACCTTTTATTATACGTACTGACATAAAATAGGCTGCAGCTCGTTTATCCAATCCGTGTCGTGACATTGACTTCGCCAGAATAAAGGCTCCATAAAATAAAAACATTAGAGGGTCTGCGTATGGTGCGAATGCATTTCTCTGATCAGTCACGTGAAATATGACTAAGAGTGGTCCAATTAACATTCCTGTTGCGCTTACTGGGAGGGCTTCAGTTAACCACAGTGTCATAATAGTTAATAGAATCCACAGCATTCTTGATTGCTTTCTATCTCCCAAAATAGGAATAGTTGGTGTTGCTACCAACAAGATAAAACATAATATCAATCCAACCTTCTCTTTTCGGTACTTCTTTGGGGGAGTTTCCTCAGCATAGCTGCTGCTTTCAACTTCCATCTGATCGATTTCGTCATCTTCAACGAGAACCTCCATCAGAGGCACTGAGAAGGGGTGAGAATATAATAAGTATGGTAGTTGTTTTTTTTTTTTTTTTTTTCCAATATCGCAACCGAATAAATAAACAAGGATTAGCATCATGTCATCTGTACATGTTTCCCTATTTATAGAAGTAATTTATTGAAGTGAAGTGCTAACCTATTCTATCAACAAGCTCTGTGGTATCTGTGTAAAATTAGTTACCAAGGGTAAATTAATATCAGGAATGAGAATAAAAATAAAAAAACCGGACTCGCTTAAAATTTCCTCAGTGTATCCCCCCAGAAAGCGTTTTATTTTTTTCTTGGGGTTTTTTTTTTTTTTTTTTTTTTTTAAAATTGGTTCTTTTTTGTTTTTACTTGCCTTATAAGTCAGTCAGTAGTCTAGGCATTCTTATAAGTTAATTACGGATGTACTGGCGGGTATTAAAACACCATAAGATTAGGCAAAAAGGAGGAATGTTGGCAGCAGAGCGAGAATTCGTAATCACCTCTACTACTAACAATAAGTAAACGATTACTAAAGTCAACACGGGGATAATCAAATATATTCAAGCAGGGAATAGTTTAATACTTTGAATATGCCAACCTGGAAACACGCAATGCCCAGCAGGTTGAGTTGTAGGCGATTGTAAGTTAGAAATACCACCTGGAGTCTCTACTGGTAGTGAAGAAGGAGCAAACGTCGGATGCCTTGCGGCTACCTCTTGTGCAGCAGCTGTAGGAGGAATACTCGACATGGTTATTGTGTAATTATAAGAAACTGATCAAAAGAATAATAAAACTACACTTCCAACCTCCGAACCTATATCTCACTTCACTGAAGAGCTACATCACATTTTAATATCAAACCTGATTAGTATAAAACATGATTCCACTCTCACAATCGAGACTTTCTTGCTAACGAACGAACAAGTACAGGAGGGATGAGATATATGGATTTGGGAGTACAAAAGAAAAGAATAAATTAGTCTAAGAAAAGTCGCACGAGACGAACAACAACAGAAAAATAAAAATAAAAAAAATCGAAAAAAAAACACTGTCGTTGCTTTCTTCAGCACTGCTATTTGTGCAAATACCAACGACAGTAATTGTGATCCCTCACTCGGTGGATTATTGATTAAGTAACACCCGATTGTATATGCGGATGAAACAAGACGAGAAAAGAAACATTCACAACAAGACACTAAATAATAGTCTAATAATAGACAACATAATCTAACATACAAACCATTAGGAGAATACTCTCACCAACAAACTGCAAAAGAAAGATAACCTGAGCCAAACAAATAACATGGGGAACTGAGACTCTAGTTATCTTAGTGACGGCAATAACCCCCAGGAATAAAATAAATACACTCAACCAAAAGAGCGTGCTCAAGTTTGAATAAATGAATGAAGGACTGAAATAATGATACTTGTTGACCCAATATAGGAAACAATAATCTCTGGATCCCAGAAGGGATTTTACAACAATAAGAAATAATTAAATTCTGATTGTTTTTTTTATATTTTTTTTATCAGCAAGGAAAAAATGAAACTCAGATTTTTTTCGAGCTAAGAATATGATGTTTTTTGTTCCGCAGTACCTTAGTGGAAAAAAAAACCACATCCAAAACTTAAAAAGAAAAAAAAAAAAGGCGGGGAAAGTGACAAGTTCCAATCTGCCTGGGGAACATCACCGTGAAGAAGACTTATTCTAAGCAACTGAGCATGTCTATCCATTGAACTCCTGATCCAGCTTCTCAAGATGAAAAGAACCAAACGAAGAAAGACGTCTTAACTAATTTAACTACCGAACAGTCCAGACTCCAGAAAGACGGAGTTAGGAATCACGTCGGGAAAGAAGCGAAAATAACTTTTCTTTTTTAAAAAAAAAGGATTCCCACTCACTTACAGGCTAAGAATTCCAAGAACCCCCGCAAGGAAAAATAATTATTGGGAAGACCATCTATTGTCTATTCAATCGCGCATATAAAGATGCAACCTTTGCCTGATGTTCAGCTTCAAGTCGTTTGATTTCAGTGCCAAGCCAAGATTCCCAGGGTTTCGGAAATGGTGGTGTAGCCGATAGTGGTAAAGGAATTGATGGTGTAGCTGACAGTTGTAAAGGAATTGGAGGTGCCGATTGTGAAAGTAGCGACACAGGAGTTGGTGAATCTGGTTGTGGAGACATTGGCATCACTGGCTGAAAAGGTTGAACTAATCCATGAGTAGAAAGCACTGAAGGTATTGTCACTGGCATCACTGCAGGAACAGATATCGGTGAAGACATTAAATCAATCGGAAAATTAACATCCTTAACAGGTGATAAAGTTCTACATCCACCAGATGCTCTTCTCATACTAGAAGAACGACTACTAACACGAGGAGGTAATGAATCATAACTAGTTGGTTGGAACAACATCTTTGGTGGAGAAGCAATAACAGAAGCGTCACCTAAAATACTCTGCGCCATGACCGTCTTCTTAGGAAGTTGAATCGGAAGTGGAGCACTAACTCTTGGTGATGGTGGAGGAATACTAAGACCAACAGGTAATGATGGAGGAAGTGGAACTGGAGAAACAGCTGCTTCAGGAGCACCTCTCGCAGAAACAGATCTCTTGCGAGACTTGACAGGTGTAGCCCATCGTAAAACATCACATTTCGAATATAAAAGATCAACATCGACTGGATGCTTCCTACCCCATCTCGTAAATTGAGCTAGCGATAAGTTAGTTAAGTTCATATAAAACTGAGAATCGACTGCCTGCAGAATACCAGTCGTTAGTTCACCTGAACCAGCAATACCACGTTGTCTAAGGGATTCTTCTAAGGTGGTAACTTTAATTTTGTCACTGGAGTTTGATAATGCTTGAAAAACACATCTTATTTTATCAATAAAAGCCCGTCTAATTCCTTCAACTTCACACCTTCTCGGAGACGGAGGGCAATTTGGAGAGCTGCTTCGTCCCCTGCGGGATTGTTTGTTAGATAGATTTCGATCATCATCGTCTTCTTGTTTTTTTTGGAATGCATAGATCTGAACTCCGTGTTGTAGTTGTCGCTGTCGTTGAAGATCAATCCAGCCACCCTCACCATGAATGTGCATATGACTTATGTTAAATTCTATTAATGTTATTCCTTCAGGTTTATTTATAACTGCCTCCCTTTGAAATGCGTTCACAACCTGTTTCGTCAATTCTTTTATCATCGGACGCGTTTGAAATACAAAACGAAGGTTTCTCTTAACTCCATAAATCTCTGCTGCCACTAGCACTTCCATGTTATTGCTTTCTAGCGGCCCGAAGCCCTCCTCTTAGTGTCTGTAAAAGTAATAGTTCGACAGGTATGTTCTATCAATTAATATCTGTAAACAACAAATCAAGAATATATAAATCTTCCTGTAGAAAAGAAATAGAAGTTAACCAGGAAATCAAGAACCATTATAAAGACATTACACAGTTCTATAGTTGTGCAGAAGCACTCAACAGAATACCGATAATAACAATGTGTAAATACAGCAATCGAAACATTTAGCAGGAAATCCCTCACGTGAAAACGTAATGAGCTCTATGCTAAGCTCTCTAAGTAAGGCGTCAGTCGGTGTTTTATTAGTACACTCGGTGGAAGTCCTTTTCTTATTAGGCATTTATTACAAGCAACAGCTAGTTGAAGACTGTATCGGTTTCTCAGTGCGTGTTCTCTGTCTAATATTTGATGACGAAAACTCAGCTCTAAAACAGATGCCTCGTCGAGAATACTTTCGTTTAATGGAACTTGAATCTTTGTTCTAAAACTTTTCCACGACTCCAATTCAATGATGTGTCTTCCCTTTTCAATTTGTAAGGATGATATCGTATAAGTGTCTGTCTTCTTTACTGAAGTTGAATTTGTCTCCAGCATGGTAAATACTTCCTGTGAAACTTCTTCAGGGGTCCTACTAGCATTAATAACAGAAACAATATTTTGGTAATGTTTCAATAACGGAACAGCAAGAGAATGGTATTCAGAGAGTCGCTTTCCCAAGGCTTCCTTCGTATCGTCAGATCGTTGAATCAATACATCACCAGTTAAATCGTCTTTCATATTATCGCTAGTTGGATTATCTCCAGACTTCAGTGATTTTGGAGGTTCAAACTTTGCATGATAAGATCTACCAGAAGCCTTGTGAATCCATCGACCACAGATCCGTTCTTCAAGAACAGAATCAGGAACACTAAACGACACTACTTGGCTTACTTCATCTCCTGTTTCTAAGAGTAATTTATCTAACATCTTAGCCTGTGGAATTGTGCGAGGGAATCCGTCTAAAATAAATCCTCTCTTGCAGTCATCATCACAAATTCTACTTCTCACAACCTCCATCACTACATCATCAGAAACCAAACCTCCAGATTTCATAACAGCTGCTGCATTCAATCCGATTTCAGTGGAACTCTCAACAACAGCCCTCAACATATCTCCAGTAGACAACTGGGGAATACCGAGAGAATCAACTACTTTAGGAGCAACTGTTCCCTTCCCAGCACCAGGAGGGCCAAACAAAATGAGAATATTCCGCATCTGTTCTTTGCTCTTCATCGGTTTCTTCACAGCCACAAAGATCCCAAGTGAGTCAGCAACTTCTTTCCACACCTCGTCAGCAGCCTGGTTGGCATTCACAGTGGCAACAATCTTCTCATAGTGACTGAGAAGGGGAACAGTCTGTGAATGGTATCCTTCCAGTCGCTTTCCCAAGGCTTCCTTCGTATCATCAGATCGTTGAATCAATACATCACCAGTCTCATCATCTTTCATGTTTTCAGAAGAAGGACTCTCACCATCTTTGAGAGACGTTGGTGGCTTGAACTTTGCATGATAAGATCTACCAGAAGCCTTGTGAATCCATCGACCACAGATCCGTTCTTCAAGAACAGAATCAGGAACAGACAATGAAACAACCTTCCCCACCTCATCGCCCATGTCTCGCAACATGTCGTCGAGCATCTGAGCTTGGGGAACTGTGCGAGGGAATCCGTCTAAGATGAATCCTCTCTTGCAATCCTTCTCCTCAATTCGACCTCTGACTACCTGCACAACTAACTCGTCAGAGACAAGGCCACCTGATTGCATTACAGATGCAGCCTTCAAACCGACTTCTGTCTTCGCCGCAACAGCAGCCCTCAACATATCTCCAGTAGACAACTGGGGAATACCGAGAGAATCAACTACTTTAGGAGCAACTGTTCCCTTCCCAGCACCAGGAGGGCCAAACAAAATGAGAATATTCCGCATCTGTTCTTTGCTCTTCGTCGGTTTCTTCACAGCCACAAAGACCCCAAGTGAGTCAGCAACTTCTTTCCACACCTCGTCAGCAGCCTGGTTGGCATTCACAGTGGCAACAATCTTCTCATAGTGACTGAGAAGGGGAACAGTCTGCGAATGGTATCCTTCCAGTCGCTTTCCCAAGGCTTCCTTCGTATCATCAGATCGTTGAATCAATACATCACCAGTCTCATCATCTTTCATGTTTTCAGAAGAAGGACTCTCACCATCTTTGAGAGACGTTGGTGGCTTGAACTTTGCATGATAAGATCTACCAGAAGCCTTGTGAATCCATCGACCACAGATCCGTTCTTCAAGAACAGAATCAGGAACAGACAATGAAACAACCTTCCCCACCTCATCGCCCATGTCTCGCAACATGTCGTCGAGCATCTGAGCTTGGGGAACTGTGCGAGGGAATCCGTCTAAGATGAATCCTCTCTTGCAATCCTTCTCCTCAATTCGACCTCTGACTACCTGCACAACTAACTCGTCAGAGACAAGGCCACCTGATTGCATTACAGATGCAGCCTTCAAACCGACTTCTGTCTTCGCTGCAACAGCAGCCCTCAACATATCTCCAGTAGACAACTGGGGAATACCGAGAGAATCAACTACTTTAGGAGCAACTGTTCCCTTCCCAGCACCAGGAGGGCCAAACAAAATGAGAATATTCCGCATCTGTTCTTTGCTCTTCGTCGGTTTCTTCACAGCCACAAAGACCCCAAGTGAGTCAGCAACTTCTTTCCACACCTCGTCAGCAGCCTGGTTGGCATTCACAGTGGCAACAATCTTCTCATAGTGACTGAGAAGGGGAACAGTCTGCGAATGGTATCCTTCCAGTCGCTTTCCCAAGGCTTCCTTCGTATCATCAGATCGTTGAATCAATACATCACCAGTCTCATCATCTTTCATGTTTTCAGAAGAAGGACTCTCACCATCTTTGAGAGACGTTGGTGGCTTGAACTTTGCATGATAAGATCTACCAGAAGCCTTGTGAATCCATCGACCACAGATCCGTTCTTCAAGAACAGAATCAGGAACAGACAATGAAACAACCTTCCCCACCTCATCGCCCATGTCTCGCAACATGTCGTCGAGCATCTGAGCTTGGGGAACTGTGCGAGGGAATCCGTCTAAGATGAATCCCCTCTTGCAATCCTTCTCCTCAATTCGACCTCTGACTACCTGCACAACTAACTCGTCAGAGACAAGGCCACCTGATTGCATTACAGATGCAGCCTTCAAACCGACTTCTGTCTTCGCCGCAACAGCAGCCCTCAACATATCTCCAGTAGACAACTGGGGAATACCGAGAGAATCAACTACTTTAGGAGCAACTGTTCCCTTCCCAGCACCAGGAGGACCAAACAAAATGAGAATATTCCGCATCTGTTCTTTGCTCTTCATCGGTTTCTTCACAGCCACAAAGACCCCAAGTGAGTCAGCAACTTCTTTCCACACCTCGTCAGCAGCCTGGTTGGCATTCACAGTGGCAACAATCTTCTCATAGTGACTGAGAAGGGGAACAGTCTGCGAATGGTATCCTTCCAGTCGCTTTCCCAAGGCTTCCTTCGTATCATCAGATCGTTGAATCAATACATCACCAGTCTCATCATCTTTCATGTTTTCAGAAGAAGGACTCTCACCATCTTTGAGAGACGTTGGTGGCTTGAACTTTGCATGATAAGATCTACCAGAAGCCTTGTGAATCCATCGACCACAGATCCGTTCTTCAAGAACAGAATCAGGAACAGACAATGAAACAACCTTCCCCACCTCATCGCCCATGTCTCGCAACATGTCGTCGAGCATCTGAGCTTGGGGAACTGTGCGAGGGAATCCGTCTAAGATGAATCCCCTCTTGCAATCCTTCTCCTCAATTCGACCTCTGACTACCTGCACAACTAACTCGTCAGAGACAAGGCCACCTGATTGCATTACAGATGCAGCCTTCAAACCGACTTCTGTCTTCGCTGCAACAGCAGCCCTCAACATATCTCCAGTAGACAACTGGGGAATACCGAGAGAATCAACTACTTTAGGAGCAACTGTTCCCTTCCCAGCACCAGGAGGACCAAACAAAATGAGAATATTCCGCATCTGTTCTTTGCTCTTCATCGGTTTCTTCACAGCCACAAAGATCCCAAGTGAGTCAGCAACTTCTTTCCACACCTCGTCAGCAGCCTGGTTGGCATTCACAGTGGCAACAATCTTCTCATAGTGACTGAGAAGGGGAACAGTCTGTGAATGGTATCCTTCCAGTCGCTTTCCCAAGGCTTCCTTCGTATCATCAGATCGTTGAATCAATACATCACCAGTCTCATCATCTTTCATGTTTTCAGAAGAAGGACTCTCACCATCTTTGAGAGACGTTGGTGGCTTGAACTTTGCATGATAAGATCTACCAGAAGCCTTGTGAATCCATCGACCACAGATCCGTTCTTCAAGAACAGAATCAGGAACAGACAATGAAACAACCTTCCCCACCTCATCGCCCATGTCTCGCAACATGTCGTCGAGCATCTGAGCTTGGGGAACTGTGCGAGGGAATCCGTCTAAGATGAATCCTCTCTTGCAATCCTTCTCCTCAATTCGACCTCTGACTACCTGCACAACTAACTCGTCAGAGACAAGGCCACCTGATTGCATTACAGATGCAGCCTTCAAACCGACTTCTGTCTTCGCTGCAACAGCAGCCCTCAACATATCTCCAGTAGACAACTGGGGAATACCGAGAGAATCAACTACTTTAGGAGCAACTGTTCCCTTCCCAGCACCAGGAGGGCCAAACAAAATGAGAATATTCCGCATCTGTTCTTTGCTCTTCGTCGGTTTCTTCACAGCCACAAAGACCCCAAGTGAGTCAGCAACTTCTTTCCACACCTCGTCAGCAGCCTGGTTGGCATTCACAGTGGCAACAATCTTCTCATAGTGACTGAGAAGGGGAACAGTCTGCGAATGGTATCCTTCCAGTCGCTTTCCCAAGGCTTCCTTCGTATCATCAGATCGTTGAATCAATACATCACCAGTCTCATCATCTTTCATGTTTTCAGAAGAAGGACTCTCACCATCTTTGAGAGACGTTGGTGGCTTGAACTTTGCATGATAAGATCTACCAGAAGCCTTGTGAATCCATCGACCACAGATCCGTTCTTCAAGAACAGAATCAGGAACAGACAATGAAACAACCTTCCCCACCTCATCGCCCATGTCTCGCAACATGTCGTCGAGCATCTGAGCTTGGGGAACTGTGCGAGGGAATCCGTCTAAGATGAATCCCCTCTTGCAATCCTTCTCCTCAATTCGACCTCTGACTACCTGCACAACTAACTCGTCAGAGACAAGGCCACCTGATTGCATTACAGATGCAGCCTTCAAACCGACTTCTGTCTTCGCCGCAACAGCAGCCCTCAACATATCTCCAGTAGACAACTGGGGAATACCGAGAGAATCAACTACTTTAGGAGCAACTGTTCCCTTCCCAGCACCAGGAGGACCAAACAAAATGAGAATATTCCGCATCTGTTCTTTGCTCTTCATCGGTTTCTTCACAGCCACAAAGACCCCAAGTGAGTCAGCAACTTCTTTCCACACCTCGTCAGCAGCCTGGTTGGCATTCACAGTGGCAACAATCTTCTCATAGTGACTGAGAAGGGGAACAGTCTGCGAATGGTATCCTTCCAGTCGCTTTCCCAAGGCTTCCTTCGTATCATCAGATCGTTGAATCAATACATCACCAGTCTCATCATCTTTCATGTTTTCAGAAGAAGGACTCTCACCATCTTTGAGAGACGTTGGTGGCTTGAACTTTGCATGATAAGATCTACCAGAAGCCTTGTGAATCCATCGACCACAGATCCGTTCTTCAAGAACAGAATCAGGAACAGACAATGAAACAACCTTCCCCACCTCATCGCCCATGTCTCGCAACATGTCGTCGAGCATCTGAGCTTGGGGAACTGTGCGAGGGAATCCGTCTAAGATGAATCCCCTCTTGCAATCCTTCTCCTCAATTCGACCTCTGACTACCTGCACAACTAACTCGTCAGAGACAAGGCCACCTGATTGCATTACAGATGCAGCCTTCAAACCGACTTCTGTCTTCGCCGCAACAGCAGCCCTCAACATATCTCCAGTAGACAACTGGGGAATACCGAGAGAATCAACTACTTTAGGAGCAACTGTTCCCTTCCCAGCACCAGGAGGACCAAACAAAATGAGAATATTCCGCATCTGTTCTTTGCTCTTCATCGGTTTCTTCACAGCCACAAAGATCCCAAGTGAGTCAGCAACTTCTTTCCACACCTCGTCAGCAGCCTGGTTGGCATTCACAGTGGCAACAATCTTCTCATAGTGACTGAGAAGGGGAACAGTCTGTGAATGGTATCCTTCCAGTCGCTTTCCCAAGGCTTCCTTCGTATCATCAGATCGTTGAATCAATACATCACCAGTCTCATCATCTTTCATGTTTTCAGAAGAAGGACTCTCACCATCTTTGAGAGACGTTGGTGGCTTGAACTTTGCATGATAAGATCTACCAGAAGCCTTGTGAATCCATCGACCACAGATCCGTTCTTCAAGAACAGAATCAGGAACAGACAATGAAACAACCTTCCCCACCTCATCGCCCATGTCTCGCAACATGTCGTCGAGCATCTGAGCTTGGGGAACTGTGCGAGGGAATCCGTCTAAGATGAATCCCCTCTTGCAATCCTTCTCCTCAATTCGACCTCTGACTACCTGCACAACTAACTCGTCAGAGACAAGGCCACCTGATTGCATTACAGATGCAGCCTTCAAACCGACTTCTGTCTTCGCCGCAACAGCAGCCCTCAACATATCTCCAGTAGACAACTGGGGAATACCGAGAGAATCAACTACTTTAGGAGCAACTGTTCCCTTCCCAGCACCAGGAGGACCAAACAAAATGAGAATCCGACGCGAGTCCTTATCGCTGTATTTATTAATTAGTCCTGTCACTCTAGTTGTTGAGAGGCTGCTTTTTCTGACAACTATTCCTTCGATAGTTAAAAGACCTTGCTTTGCGTAATATGATTTTGCTAAAGTAGATTGCTGAAGTGGATATTCAACAGCTATTTTGACTAACTTATCAAAAAGTCGAATGTGAACAGATGGCGATGGGCTGTTTGCACAAATAATGTCTACATCACGAGCGGTAGTTATTTCCGGGATGAAAACTGTTAGAGTACAGAAATAGTTCTTTGAATCCCACTGCACTGTTGTGAATCTTGAATGTAGTCCACTCGGATCACTATTTAATTTATTCATCATGTCAGTATACCTCTGTTCAGCAATATTTGATAAAGCTGTAGTCTTGTGTGGGAATGTTTTGTAAGCAGTTGACACAATAAGAACAACATTCTCACCATCATCTTTTGGAATATTATTAATGAGACTCTCCTTACTTGTAATAAGTTGTTGTTTAGTACCATCCACAAGAACCCCAAGAACTGATGCTCCTATGAAGTCTTTGGATATGATTTTGTCAGCAGTCTTAGAATTTGAAATACCAAGTGAAAGAATATTAGTATCTTCCAATGTAGTTATTGAGTCGCTAATATGACGAAGATCAGAGGCTGAGATGATTAATAAAGAACAGCTGTGAGTAGACGTTGTGATGGTGTTAATCGAAGTATTCGATGATACGATTTTTAAATACTCACTTTGAGAACTAACTGATTGACCGTCAATAAGACACACAAACTGATTAACAATATCAAGTGAATGAGAGCAGCTTTTAACCTGAAGTACTTCTGGAGAGATGCAACTTTGACTTCGCTCATCAGTCGACATGAAAGTAATTAACCCCTCGCTGTGTTCTGATATTCTAGTTGAGAAGAACTTTCTAACAAAATATAAAGCAGAAATTGATAACGTTGATGTATTCTTATTAAATGAAGCTGTAGCGGTCAAGCGATTAATTTGCTTTTCGAATGTGATTCGATGCAAAAGTAAGGAATCTCTTTGATTAGAAACAATATCACAATGAGTCTCGAAGACCCAAAGAGAACAATCACAATTATTAATCTCGGGTATATAAACATCATAAAACATCGTTCCCTCAGAAATATTTACTTTACTGGGTTCGAATACAACATTCTGATAGCGATCTCCTTTTTTGTAACGATCGCTGTACTCCTTTGTTTTCAATGATGGTTTTATTTTCATATTTTGAGGCATGGTTGGTTTCTTTGCAACTATAGTAAGTTTTTGACTTCTTTTTGAGTAGCTTGCCTTTATTGTTGAAGGGTCAATTTCCTCTTTGATATTGATGTTGTTGATGAGAGTCTTCTCTTTTCCGTATTTCAAAACTTGAATACTCTCATCAAAGACGTCGATGTAAATATCGTCGACGGATTCAATCCCGGTTGCTATTATCGTAATTCGGATTTCATCGTCTGCCGATGTGATTTTTGCAGTAGCCTCAGACATCATGTGCACGTAGATATCCTGAAGGAAATAAATCATCGAGTAATCAGTAATGGTCAATCTTTACTATACAATTCCCAATAAAAAAATTCCAATATTCGTTCTGTGCGTCCCTCGTCGAACTTGAGGTGTGCGACCAGGGGGTTTGTTCTAGTTTTCTTCTTTGAAAGAAGAGTGCTAAGAAAAAAAAAGAAAAAAAAAATGGTTGTTCCCAAAAAGGAAAAAAATAAATAAATAAATAAGAATTGCCGATAATAATTATTCAGTAGAATAGCAATAAAAAGAAAAACATTAACAGTGGATGTTCCCGGAAAGAAAATAAAAATGTAATAAGGGTTGTTGTTTTTTTGCTGAACTAGTACTCTTCGATGTCCTCCTCTCCTTCGATGTCAGCGGACTCGGCACCAACCTCCTCGTAGTCCTTCTCGAGGGCAGCCAAATCCTCTCTGGCCTCAGAGAACTCTCCTTCCTCCATACCTGTGGGTGTTGTTTGTACTAAGACTACATATTCAGATAGCATGCATAACCTTACAAAGACTGCATCAAATTCACATCCGGGTAGTCCCCACCACCCACAAGAAGTGGGAGGGGACGTTATTTTAGAAGCAGAAAGATATCATCTATCTGATAGATGAATAAAACAATAAATAACATAATTAGACATACCTTCACCAACGTACCAATGAACGAATGCTCTCTTGGAGTACATCAAATCGAACTTGTGATCGATACGAGCGAACACCTCAGCGATGGCGGTGGAGTTGGAGATCATGCAGACGGCTCTCTGAACCTTGGCCAAGTCACCACCTGGAACAACAGTTGGTGGCTGGTAGTTGATACCACACTTGAATCCAGTTGGGGACCAGTCAACGAACTGGATGGTTCTCTTGGTCTTGATGGTGGCAACGGAGGCGTTGACATCCTTTGGAACGACGTCACCTCTGTACATCAAACAACAGGCCATGTACTTACCGTGACGTGGGTCACACTTAACCATCGAGGAAGCTGGCTCGAATGCGGCGTTGGTGATCTCAGCAACCGACAACTGCTCGTGGTAGGCCTTCTCAGCTGAGATGACTGGAGCGTATGATGACAACATGAAATGGATTCTTGGGTATGGCACCAAGTTGGTCTGGAACTCAGTTACGTCAACGTTAAGCGCACCATCGAAACGAAGGGAGGCGGTCAAGGATGAGATGACCTGAGCGATAAGACGGTTCAAGTTGGTGTAGGTTGGTCTCTCGATGTCGAGGTTTCTTCTACAGATGTCGTAGATGGCCTCGTTGTCAAGCATGCAGGCAACGTCAGTGTGCTCCAACAAAGAGTGAGTGGACAACACACTGTTGTATGGCTCAACAACAGCGGTACTTACCTGTGGGGATGGGTAGATGGTGAATCCCAACTTTGACTTACGGCCGTAGTCAACCGACAGTCTCTCCAAAAGAAGAGCTCCCAAACCGGATCCAGTACCTCCTCCAACACTGTTGAAGACGAGGAATCCCTGGAGACCAGTGCAGTTGTCAGCGAGCTTTCTAATTCTGTCGAGGCACAAGTCAACAATCTCCTTACCGATGGTGTAGTGACCTCTGGCGTAGTTGTTGGCGGCATCTTCCTTTCCTGAGATCAACTGCTCAGGGTGGAAGAGCTGACGGTAGGTTCCAGTTCTTACCTCGTCGATTACGGTTGGCTCCAAATCGAGGAAGACGGCACGTGGGACGTGCTTTCCGGATCCGGTCTCACTGAAGAAGGTGTTGAACGCATCGTCCTCAATTCCGATGGTCTTGTCTGATGGCATAGCGCCATCAGGCTGGATACCGTGCTCAAGGCAGTACAACTCCCAGCACGCGTTACCAACCTGGCAACCAGCCTGACCGATGTGGATAGAGATGACTTCTCTCATTTTAGTTTTGAAGCGTCGAGGGGCTTAAAAAGTAAAACGGGTGGCTGCAGGAGGGGAACAAATGTTTTAATTACATGACAGAACCTGAAACAACTCGAGACCAAATTAATCCGGTGGGTGGTGGGAGGGAGTGGGCAACCACAACTAATGTACATCTACGTGTGTGTGTTTTTCTCTAAATCTTTAACTCTATCACTGACTATTCCCCGTTAACAATACAAATGGACGAGTTGCGTAGTCCAACTCATCAGATCTCTTAAAATAGTAATAGTCCGATTGTTATATTATCAAACATCGTTTTCACTTTTTCTTTTATTTTCTTTCTTTTCCCATTTTAGGACTTCTTCGTTCTTTTATAGTAGTAGTGAGGTCCAGGGGAAAGTTTTTTAAAGTTTTATTTCGATAACCAACAACTGACACAGGATACAGATTAATAGTTTCTAAGAAATTAAATTTAAAACAAAAAAGAGGATCAGGCAAGGCATTACTTCCCACAGATGGCGTAAAGTGTGGAATCAATCTTGCTGTGCTAACATAGAATTCTGTGACCACATCGCTTCTAAGTTATGAGGTGACGTGATGCGAGATTGCAATAATTCACTCACTGGTTGCTGAGTCGGTTCTTGTAAATCTAAAGACGTATCAGAGTAAGGTTTCTGACCGCTACGTTCAAGTTCACTGATTAACCACTTCTTAAGACCAACCGCGAATTGAATTTGTTGATTAGCATTTTGAGGAACTGCTTGAGGGGGTTCTGACCAATTAATTGAATCATCGTTAGCGTTCATAACATCATTACTCTCTAGAACTGGATGGTGTTGTGTTGGATGGTGTTGTGTTATATTAGTAGTACCCTGTTGAGTAATGTCTACACCTACGTTAACACCACCACCACCACCACCACCAGAAGCAGATGCCGTTGCTCTGAATGAGGCATTTTCATTTTCTAAAACGCGAACGTAGTTGAGGAGTTGCTGACGTTCTTCCATCCAAGTGGCGTTACCTTCTTGTTTACGAGCTCGAATACCACTCAGTTCAGCCTCATACTGAACTTCTAATGTGTGTAGTTGCTTACCATAACTCTCATGGAGTCGTTCAGTCTTTTCATGAGCATATTTATATTCTCTCTGCCTTTTATCAGCTTTAGCTTTCCACAGTTCTACTTCCCTTTCTAAAGCAGTTTTCTCCTCACGAACTTGAGAAAGTTTCGCTAGTTCCCTCGCCATTACCCGTCTGCTGTCTGACAGGCTGTGTTCTAATTTCTTTTTTTGCCTCGAAAGGGTTTCAGTTAGTTTTTGTTCATCCTCAAGCAGACGTTTGTAGTCGTTTATTGTATTCTCTGATTGACGTGAGGCGTTAAATGATGCTATTTTACTGGACTCTAATCTGTTATTGACGCTAGTGAATGACAGTTCGTGATCAGCTGGATCCCGATGAGCAGTTCTGTTGGGGGTGTTGTATGTTGGTATTTGGGGAGTGATATTTAAATTAGAAATATCAGAGTATTGAGATCGGGGGGGTTCCATCCCACCACCACCACCACCACCACCACCACTACCACCACCACCACCACCACGTTCTCGGACTGGTAGTGCTTGAGAGTGACTGGTTAAGATTGAATGCTGACCAACAGAATGACTATCACTTTCTGGAATTATTCTTCCATATCTCTGAGGTGTTCTACCTCCTGATAGAGATCGACGTCTAGTTTGTTTTGTTGGCGTTTTTGCTGGTGATTTCCAACCTGCTACTTGACGTTTACCAACTTTATTTCCGTCAATCATATCAAGAGAAGGTACAAGATGACTAACTGCTATTCTATATGATGCATGATCAGCACACGGATTACCAGATAGTGTTAACTGTTTTAATCCTCTACAGGATCCTAAGTTTCTCATATCTTCACTAAGACAGATGTAATTATTGTCAAGTTTTAGTGTTTGAAGTTGAATAAGTCCTTCGAGACCATTTGTGTTAGGCATTCGATTGTTTGATAGTTTTAGTGTTGTAAGTGGTGCTGATTTGGGAAGACCTTTTGCATCTGTTATGCGATTATTTGAGAAGTCTATTTCCTGAATAAATGGAAGCTTCGCAACACCATCAATAGCAGTCAACATATTACCAGATACGTTAAGTTTTATTAACCCCAACGGTAACCCTCTTAGTGATACTAATTTATTGCGACTTAAATCTAATATGGTGAGTCCACTAAAAGGAGCTAGCCCGCCAACACGTGAAATCTCATTCCTACTCAGGTCAAGAGACTTCACCATGTTGACAATCGCCTCTTCTTCAGAAGGCAGCATGCTGTTGGCATTTATTTCTAATATACCCCTATTACTACACGACACATGCATTGGATAGAGAGTGTCTGTGAGATTGAAATAATACCTTACTTAACTGTAGATCATAACACACAATACACGTCACTGAAACAAGAAACCTGCATAGGGGGGGCTGATTTGGGCGGAATTTCCGTAAGTTGTTTTTTTGTTTTTTTGTCTTGCTTTCGTTCTTGGAACTTCTTTCCACTTTTTTTTTGTTTTGTTTTGTTTTTTTTTTTAAATCCCTTTCTTTTTTTTTTTTTTCCCTCACTATCATTTCTGTTTGCTACCTTATTTATGCGATTTCAACAAAAGAAAATATCAGACGAGAGCTGAGAGCTGGTAATCGAAAACCGAACATCAATTCAGCCTTCCAACAAACTCTACTCAACTTACTTATCAACGATTCAATGCACTGAACAGCAGGTTCTGGTTTCGGGTAAGAAATCCGTGCTTGAACTTTTCTTCTTTCTTTCGTTTTTTTTTTTTTTTTCTTTTTTGACCACCCGCTTATCTACTGCTGCAATACTCTCTCTCCAAAAAAAGAATTATTGGGATTCACAAACACAGAGCATATTTTATTGCAACAAGAAATGCGGCGGAGTTGTCAACATCACTGTTTGCGGTACTGAGCTGTTTCTTTTTTGTGCCTTCTTTTTTTTATTCGGCTTGCTTGTGCGCATGACGCTCGTTGTCGGGGGTGCGCTGCCAACCGAGATTATTGTGAAGGATTAGTAAACAAAATTACCACAGTCAAATAGCTAAGCCCGTGACAAGCAGGTGGGGATCATAAAAAGGGGGGATAGAGATGTCCCAAAGATGGTTGTTTGTTCCCCAGTAAACCCACAAGTATATTCAAAATGGTTGAAATGGAACCATGTTAAAAAGCAAAAAAAAAAAAGTTGTTGGTAACATACGCAATTGCTATCGGGGAAAAGAAAAAGAAAGGCGTGGCGGCTAATGGTACGAGCCCACGCCGTGCCTGGCTTGTTGTTGTTTTTTTTTTTTTTTTATATTTCTTTTTCGTCACATCAAATAATCCATTGAGAACTAACAAAGAATAATCCAAAGTATTACTAACCCGTTGGGGACAAACCATCATATTGGTGATACTCCTTGCTACTGAAGGCGCAACACCTGAAACAAACAAATAACCAATCCCCTTCTGTACAGCAATACGCTGCAACTTATTTTTATTATGAAGCCAGGGAAGCAAGGTTATACACGAGGGGTAGATATGAATAGACCAACCTGAAGAAAGGTACTTTGAGTCTCTCGTCATATGCTGAAGAGAAGTGTCCATCTCTTCTGTGGTTAAATCAGGCAAGACTGTACTAACGGGAAAAATATAAAAATAGAAAATTAGGAAATGTCGTTAATGATAACAACCATCCCTCCTCCTGACGAAACCAAAACTGATGAAGTCGTCTCGTAGATGTTTAGCATTCGATGAGGGCAAGTTGAGCGCGGCTGTCATCACTAATAGATGGTTCAAGTTCAGGTCGTTTCTGAAGAAGGTCAGCAACAGCTCTTCTGATGCATCCCTCAGTGAGAAGACTGCAGTGAAGTTTTACTGGTGGTAAAGATAAGGCAGACTGAATGTTGTTATTACGAACCTCGAGAACTTCATCCAAAGTCTTTCCAACTAATACACTGCAGGCATATGAAGAACTTGCGATAGCTGATCCGCATCCGAAAGTTTTAAACTTTGCATCTGCGATCCTTCCTGTCGCTTCATTGTATTCGATTTGAATCCTCGCCATGTCTCCACATGCAGCACTTCCAAACTCACCAGTTCCAACGTCTCTACTCTTCGGATTTAATTTACCAACACCTTGAGGTTTGTGGAAGTGCTTTAACAAAGCAGTGTCATACCTCCATCTTTTTCCTCCTGTTTGCAAAAGACTGCGGCTGGCGATACGAAGCATTTTGTTTGATAGTTCTATAGTGTGAATAAGCAATGTAAATTTAATGATTAACAGGAAATAATATTTTGGCGTTGGCAGGTGGCTAGGGCTGCCGCTACTAAAAGAAATGCACAGGTTGGAACACTTCAAGTATGTCAGGGAACTCAGGCTTCACAAATAAAATCATTCCTGCGACAATAATCTGTCTACCACTAAATCAAAACCTGTTTCCGCCAAGTTATAATTCATGATAGTGTCTTGTCCATCTTGAATCGCATGAGAAAGGGGCTGCCTCCCAGTTTTATCAAGAACAGTTAGGTCAGCCCCTTTGTTAATAATGTAAGCAGTAGTTTCCCACCTCCGATGACATATAGAATGGAAAATAGGTGTTTTTAAGTTTTCATCAAGAGCCTCTACCGATCCACCGAATCGAAGAAGTAATAATAATGAGACAGTTTTACCATGAGTACAAGCATGGTGAACGGCTGTTTTCCCCCATGCATCTGGCAAATTAGGGTCTGCTTTATTTTTTAATAATAAAATCAATCCCTCCACAGTTCCATATACAATATGATTATACAAAGGACTTCTTCCCTTGTTGCAAACTGCATTTACGTTAGCTCCATTTTGTATTAAAATTGAAATAACAGATACGTCTCTTGCCATATGTAATGAGGTAAGCCCTTTCGAATCTGAGGCATTTACGTCACTACCAGAATCAATAAGTGATTTTACGTGAATTGCTGCATTCCTTGAGAAACCAGAATGGTATACAATGAAGAAATAAAGACACGTACGACCACAACTATCCCTTAGAGAATAGTTAATTTCCTTCCATATACTCTGAGGGATACTCAAATGACTGGTTAAATGAAACCAAGAATACCTTCCTTGTTCATCTGTTTCACTGTAGGATGGTTTTCCCATATCAATAATAAGCTGTGCTGCCTTGAACTTCCCAGCCATAACAAAACTGTAAAACAATGATCTAAGAAATACCTTACTTTCTTTTCGTTCTCTACATATATAATCGATAAATTCTTGTTTATGTGATACGCTATTATAGAGGAGCTTGATTAGTACACAACTATCATCATCCGTTGCGTTGTGTGTTAACCAACGGTAATTATCTTTAGTAGGTTGGATATTGCAGATGTCAATTAGCCGGCGAAGATGAAACACGGCTGCAAATTTAATACATGTATCAAGCGTCTGATCTAGGTTTTCACGATACCCGAGTAGTAGTAATGTCTCAAATGAGAGTATTTTAATCGGTTTCACGGGATAGATAAGATGATGACGAAATGATAATTTGTAAAGTATTTTTATCACTTCAGTCCATTCATTTGCTACGGATTTGTTCATTGATTCTTGACAAGCAAACAACCCATAATCATCAAACAATTTTTTTTTTAACAAAAACTGTTCAGAAACAGTTATACAAAGAATACAATCACCAACGATACCGTAATCCATTATCAACTCATCATTTTCTAAGTTCAACCCCTCATACGACAGGGTTGATTCACCTGCACCCATCAAGTCTTTCACATCTTGCACTTTATAAGATGGTTGCACCTCTATTGCAGTACTCTCACCTGAGTAGTCTTCTATAAATATATTCATCTATCCTGTAAAAAATAATAATAGTAAGTAATAATGTTGACTAGAAATCAACAGGTAAAAGAGCACAGAGTGCAGTGGCTGTCCTCCTTACAGTGCGAGTGCTATGGATCCAACGGCACATAATTCAAGTATCGAAGATATCTTTAGTGGCTGCCTATGTCCAGTCTTCAGAAGTACTGTTCCTTTTCACAGTCGTAATTTCATTTTTTTCCTGCAGAAATAAAGATTGAAGAAAAAGTTCATACCAACTTCCGTTACTGAAACAACGCAAAGGCATCGACAGAAAAAGAAATGAAAAAAAAAAATGGGAAAGAAGAAGAAACGAGGTGCAAAAAGGAAAATAAAAAACCAGGAGCTAGGTGGGACAAAAAAACAATTAAGGTGTTGAAGCTACTACAGCTCTGGTGGGGCTCTAACATAGTTATGAAGAACGTGATTCCTAAAGTCAGGTTCAAAAACACTTCATCAATACCCTTGACTAGAATCCCTCCAGAGTATGTAGACTTACAACCTTAAGTGTATTTTTCATTTTTCCAATTTTTATTGTCAGACTCTCGCTATAAGTTTCTAACGTAATTCCCACTCGTTGGCAAAAACAAACATTTTCCGATTGTTATGCATTCAATATCAAGTTACAGAATGATTGACTTTTTTTTTTTTTTTTTAATTAACTTGTTTGCACCAAATATTAACCCGATTCGAGCTAGAGACCAAAAGAGAGTTAACGAGTGCCATTTTTTTTTTTCTTCTTTTTTTTTTCTTTTTTATGTTTTACATATTCTCATATTTCTTTGTTTCCCATAGCGCAAAAAAAAAAAAAAAAAAAAAAAAAAAAGTCACGTAATTCTTCTTAGCTTTGACTGCCTGTTGTGAACTCGAAAGAACTCGCACACAAAATAACTACATCATGTCCACACAGGCTAGAAAGATAGCGAAAAAAAACGTAACCGGATTGCCAAATAGAATCCACTTATCCATCCATCATGTGCTAGGCTGAGACGAATTATAAAATAAAACTAGAAAACGCGCAGACAGGGAAAAAGAAAGATGCGAAAAAGAATGATATTTTTTTTTAAAAAAAGACGCAAAATATTTTTTATTCGATTAGACTGCGAAATTGTAATCAACAACTATGGTCGTCGGGGTTGTGAGGGGAATAAAGCTAGGGTGAAGAGAGAAGTTTTTCTTCATACTTTTTTTTTTTTTTTTTTTTTTTTTTTTTCCCTTTCATCGAAAAAGGGAAAAGAAAAAAGGGGAGAAAAAAAAAAAATGAACATTACATTACTATTCACAAATCCCACAGTCGGATGAATAAGAGAAATAATTGCCTCCAAGAGACATGCCATGAACAGAAAAGAAATTTAAAGAGAGAAAATGCCAACGAAGGGGAGAAATCTTTTCCCTTATCTTTTATTTAGTAAGCGTTATTTTTTACTTTCATAGCTCAAGTAAAAACTTATATTCAAAAAAAAAAAGGTAAATAAAGTTAAGCCTCCGCAATCTTAAAGAGCTATGAAGCACTCAGTCTATGTATAAGGCAATAAGTAAATTAATGAAAGAAATGTTGACCCAAGGCTTCGAAGCAGAAACAAAACTGCTCGCAACCTGCAGCCTTTGATTAAGTGTGAGTTAGCAGTTTTACGCTAAGCTTATTAGCGGAAGTTAGTGAAGTAAGGTGCTTCATTTCTTTTTTATGAAGTGGCATTTTCAAGTCACATCGTTAGGATAATATATATTTTCGTTATATTCATGTGCTGTTTGTTTTTTTTTGTTTTTTTTTTTGTTTTTTTTCCCCTCCCTCCCCTTCTTTTCTTTGCATTATCGAATAAATACAATAATTAACTAGCTTTAAGCTATGAAGATTAGTTAATATTATTTGTGGATAGATAGATAGATAAGGAAGTCCGATACATTGCGTACTGTGCATCGCTGATACAGCAAACTAGGGAGCATCGGGTTAACTCCTAGAGCTACGAGGCAACAGCAACGTAATTAGACCCAATCTTATTAGGATTGTTTTATTATAGCTTCGGCTGACGGGGCATAATGAACACAGTATGCCTATTGTCAGCTTTCCACCTTGTCCGATTGTTGTCAGGAAGTGATATGAGGATAACTAAAGAGAAAAGAAAACAAATAAATGAATATATAAAATTAAAAAGAAAATAAAATAAAATAAAATATATAAAAACAAAGACTCTGGGGGCGGGGCGTTTGGATTCTGTAAGGGATAGAATTTTTCTTTATTTTATTTTTTTTGATAATGTTGTATATAACTAAAGGAGAGTTATCGGACTTGTCTGTTAAACCACGCCGCATCGATACGGCTGTATTGGGAGTCCTGGATGTGGGGAAAATGGAATCTGGTTTACAAAAAAAAAAAAAAAAAATGGAAAGAGAAAGTCGTATGCTGAACGAGTTTATTCACTATATTTCCAAAGCTAGAGAACGAATATGATATGAAAATAGTGATTAAAAGGGAGCAAAGGAGCCAATACAACGATACAGAAAGAAAAATATGAAAATAACCACAACCAGCAAACAATGAGATAAATTGCTTGGTTTATAATAGTTTCTTGTTATTCTCCTGAACGCGCTCTTCTTTTATTTGTCCCTTACAATTGCAATCGTTTATAGATGAATGGACAAGCTTACATTACATGTTTCATGGGAGAAGTTTTTTTTTTTTTTTTTTTTTTTGTTAATACCGGTTTCACCCACAGAAGAAATGAATACGGTTGGAGGGATTTTTTTTTTTAAAGAAATACTAACAAAAGTGATCACCTCCATCTGAAGAAGTGAGTGATATTATTATGATTAAAAAAATAGAAACCATTCAGATTAACTTTATATTTCGTTGAACGCAGCAACCGATTGATCAAAGCCAATCTCAATTGGTTCATTCTGTAAATTAATCCGTGAAAAGGGACTTATCGTTATCTGTTTAAAAAAAAACTGTAAAAGTAAAAGGTCGTCCGAAAAGGAAACCCGACTGCCCTCCCGAATTCCCCACCACAACTCGACAGCTCTAGGCACTACATTGAATCGAAGTAGTCTGCAGGCAAGAATGTACTACGTAAACTCACCCTCTGAAGTTTTTAGGAGGTGACAAATACGTAGTTTGTCGAAAATTATTGTGGACGAAACCATTTTTTTTTCTTTTACGGTAATTCTTTTTACGATTTTAGAGGGGGTGAGGAAAAAAAAAGTAAATAAAAAAAATATAAAAAAGAACGGTTTTCGCAAAAAAAAAAAAAATGTGAAACCGTTTGCTGTTTGAAACTAATTTGAGTAAATTAGAGAATGGGAAAAATAAATACAAAGGACCTGCCTGGAAGTCATAACCAACTTAGTTACTTTTGTGACTCGTCTACTGACACGATCCAATTTTGGCTCTTAGTTTTTTACAGAATCAATGGGGAGGTGGAAACTCGTTTCTTCGTGACGAAAAAAAAAGGGGGGAAAAAAACACAACTAGCTACAAGATTCCGAATTCGTAAGGAGGAACAATGTGAGCTATGAATAAGAAAAAAGGGGGAAATTTTTAACATCAGTTAGAGTGGAAAAGTTGTCTGTCAATGCAACAGGCAGCCACTGACAACGAATTCACTAAACAAGGACACATCACATAAAGTTTGAAAATAGAAATTTATACATTCCTTTATTTTTCTCAAAATCTTTTCATTTTTTTTTTCATGTCAGTTATTTTTTTTTTCATCACGCATAGCTACTCCGGATAGAATATGAGTATTCCACATTAGTTAGTTATTTAATCCAACATTTCTGCATATTATGAGTGCTAGATAACTCACAGTAACAGATGACCCAATCCGCAGTCTAAGACTCATGAAGTAGTCAGGTTCGCTTTATGCGAAAAAGACAAGTCAGACTCTAGGATTATTTTTCCCTACTTTTTGAGCACCTGTTGGCTTTAAGAAAGCATCTGTTAATAAGTTTCTAATGGGAGAAGGAATATAATATGCTCTAAGTTTTCTATTCGGGTTCGATACGGCGCCACTGCTACTCTCAGACTAAAAGTGCCGATTAGAATGCTCCGAGATGGTTTTTTTTTTTTTGCAAAACAGCAGGTTTTCTTTCGTTAAATAAACACTTGCAAAGAGTAGACGGTTATTCTTTGCTCTCAATTTAATAAGAGCACGTGTTTTGAAAAGCAGTCTCTTCCTTAGGCAAGGGACGGAATTTCTTTCTATCTTTTTTTTTTTTTTTTTTTTTTTTTTTTCTGATAAAAACTGGTTGATTTCTGCAGAGCTGCAAGGCGTCAGCTCGATTGGGCTATTCTTTTTTAATTGAATTTACATATTTTTTTTGGTTCCTAGTACAACATATAAAACGTATAAAACCAATAGCATCGCAGCGACAACTCACCTCCTGCAAGGTTCACATGCGTCATGCTTCTTGTTCCATACGGTACTGTTAGGTAATCATTCTTCAGAGCGAAAATCGAAAATATGTGGAAGCAATATTGATATATTTTTTTTAATTCTTTTTTTTCTTTTTTTTTGAGGAATGAAAGGAAATCCCTCCCGCAGCAACTATCGGAAATGGCTGCATACAAAAAAAACTAAGCACACTTTTGATAGGAGTTTTAGGCTGAATTTCGCAGTGGAGCGAAATAAAAATTTTTTTTTTATTGCGAAATGTCTAACCTGTAGCCTACCGAAACAAGGAACCAACATAATAACAACATAGTAAAAAAATGGGGGCAATAACTGCAAACAAACGTCCAGCTGATAGAGTGTTTTTTTTTTTTTTTTTCTTCCGGATTTAATCGGCGCGACAACGACGTGTCTATTCGCCGATTGCGAAACAAAAAAAAGGCGAAATTGATACTTTTTTTTTTTTTTAAAAAGGTCGAAAAAGAAGCAACTTGATACCGGCGTGTTAAAAGTTGAATTTGAAGTGAAGTTGGCTTCTAGCAAAAAAATGGATTAAAAACTTCAACTTTGCTAAGGTACTCTACGAAAAAGAAACTCGCAATAGCTGGCACGCGGGGGAATAGTACAGCAACCGGAATTTTATGTCGCTTTGAGAAAAGAAATCCAACCCATGGGAGGGGAATACAGCATAGCAGGATGTAGCCGAAGTTAGCCAGTACACAATGCTCTGAAGAAGCCTTTGAAAGGCTTCTTCAATCGAGAACTAAAAAAAAAAAATGCTGCAACTGGAAAAACATCAACTTTTAGTAAACAATGAGAGGGAAAAGGAAACGAAAAAGACAGAATTTTAGCCAAAAAAAGAAAATTGTTTGTTGAGCAGGGCACTAACCCGCTTGGTATAAAAACATAATTGTAAGGGAAAAAACATTGTGAGAGCCATTAAAGCAAAAAGGGGGTAAAGAAACTGGAGAGCTTTTTTTTTATTTTTTTACTCGTTCCATTCAGGTATGCGCATCTTAGATAGCACATACACTGTTGCGGGGATCATCCCGCCATAACAAACCTCATAAGCTAATTGCTTGTGTTTTTATTTATTTTTTTTCATTTTTTTCAAGCACAACCACCATAGATAAAGTAAAAAAGAGAAAACGGAGAACTGATGTAAAATAAACACCAAATCATCTTACTTAAAGGGAAAAAAGTATGAAAGAAATTGATAAGAAAACACGGGTACACTTACAATAAAAACAAAAAAAAAAGAAAACGTTCCCCATACGAGAGGTTATTGGACTTCTTTACCACAGGCGGCGTTACCTTGAAGTAGAAATCCGTATAAGTGGAGAAAAAATACAAAGCAGGTTGTGGGAACTCTCAAGAATAGAAAAGGCTTCTAACTCATATTTCTTTTTACTTGCAAACAACCCCGACTGATTATGAGGAGGAAACTGATAGTATTTCTTCTACCGGGAAGACAACAATATAAGAAGAGAAAAAAAAGAGACGTAAATATTTCTGACCCACACTACAACCATGCAAACTGAGCATGCATGTTAACTATGAGGACAGAAAATAGAGAAAACGACAGTTAAAAAGATTTTAAGAGCAGCAGCACAGTAACTGTGCCTGTAGTACTTGTTGAGTATGACTGTCAAACAATTTGCTTTTCATATGTGCTTTCAGAACTATCTTTTTTGATTAAAAAAAAAAAAAGAACTTTTACATCAGAGCGTCAGACTTTTTCACACAATTGAAGCCGCCGTACGCAGGCATCCAATTGCGTAAGAACATTCAAACACGTCTTTCATTGATAATTCAGTTGTTTTGGGTAACCGCAGTACGCAGGCTACCTTCATATGTCATAACTCGAAATGCCACTACTTGGTACTGTGGTTATATCGCAGCTAGACAAAATCTGATATTTAATTAGAATTATTATTAAAAAAAATGAACGTGTCGAGAGAAAAAGGATGGTCTCCACTACTCTTGATTTCTGTACTACGAAAAGACTAACATTGCAAGAGCTTTGTAGCTCAACCGATGCTGCCCTTAAAAAAGTATCTACTTAGGAGGGAATTATAACATTTCGTTGCAAATACGAAAATCGGTTCGCTTTGTAAATGCCTATGTTTCGATCCCAAGAAAAGAATGGGAGAAAGAAAAATACAAGGAGAAGAAAAAAAACTGCGTCGCGGGGAACTGCAGAGAGACAATTGTCGACCTCCAGCAGAAATCAGGATCTTTTGAAACTAAAAAAAAAGAAACCCAAACTGCAGCAGTTATAAACACCCATTGTATGTCCTCTGTTCGGCTGATACCAAGAATGTACAGAAAGACTTTTAGGATACAGTTATGATTTTTTGAGAGAATCAAGGAGACTCGGTAGACTAACCAACCCTCCAACAAAACAAAAGGCCTCTCCCGTGACCAACTTGGCCACAGGGATGAATGCCCACATAATTTCCAGTAAAAGCAAACACACCCTAACAAATGAACAAATGAAGGGGAGGGAGAGGAGGGGGAAATGGAGAAGGAGAAAACACGTTACCGGTACCCTGCTAAGTGTTAATCTCTTTTCAATTTGCGAACGTAACGTCACAGGCATCCTTATGAGAGTCAAAGAACAGACTTCGTAGATACCACACACTTTTTGCGTTTGTTCCATGTGTAGCAAATTATTTAAAAATACGAAAAGATTACATAAGTTATGAACAAGAGAAGAAGATCTACAGCTAACTGTAATCTATATTATAAATAATGATATACTCCTTTAAGCAGTTTAGGAGTTTGGATGGGAAGGGGAGTGAAGTTGCTTTTGGTTATCTGTGGCTTCGCTTGACGTTCTTCCTCTTTGAAATTTTTCTGCAGGTCCATTCCGAAGATAACACATAGTCGTTAGTGATTTCTTTTTGTTTTCTTCTTCCTCTTTATTAAATAGAGATTGCATAAAGAAAACAGTTCCAAATATTATTTTTTTTCATGAGCAACGTGTTTTTATTTTATTTTTTTTTTTCCGTTGAGCAATTTCCCGAAAATATACCACCTCGACTTCTGCAATTCCCTTTCTCTGACTTTCTTATTAGTCAGTTTGGTCACAATTTAATCTGCTTAGGGCGCTCTCTCGGGGAGGTATTCCAGGCTCTACTCAGGACCACCGCAGAAATAGAAAAAAAAAAAAAAAAAAAAGGAAGTGAAAAAACGAACCTCGGATTAAAAAATGAAATAACAAGCAGCTTTTGGGGGACGGGAGTGAGTGATTCACGATTCCAAAAAAAAAAAGTAGTTCAATGCAGGAAGGATCCTCTGCCGCAATCAACAAGCAAAAACAGCACGATTTGCAACAGAAGATATGCCGCAGTCAAAATAAAGAAAATGATAAAGGCGATGAATTAGCACACATCCCAACCCAAGAAAATTAAATACACAAAACAAAAAACTATATTTTCAGTATTTGTTTTAAAAAAAAATAAAAAAAAAAGTATAAAAGTGTCTAAGTAGGCGACGTTTTCATCTTCGGGAGAAAGAAAAAAAAATTAAAGATTACTTCTTACTCTAATCAACCAAATTTCTTGCATATTTGATAGCAACTCATTTGGTTAAAACGTGTTTGAAAAGTTATAATTTTTATGCTTTTATCTTAGTTGAGGTCTAGCAGAGGCATCAGTTCTAACCCAATTGGTAGAAAATGCAAAAAAAAAAAAAAAAAAAAAGGAATAATGATAATAATAATCGGATTGAATACCGATTTGAGAGGCTTTTTTTCGTTAGTATTGGGCTCTCCTTTCTTTTTTTTTTTTTTTTTTTTTTTTTTGGTTAGTTGGTTGGTTTTTTTTTTTTTGGGGAAAAAACTACTGCGAGAAAAATGAGAAGAAAAAACAACGGGTGAATTCCTCATTTGTTTCTTTTACACAAGATTCAATTCAGGAGAACAGATGGTACCGTTTTACAACACACAAATGAGACAATAAGCTTTTAATTTTTTGTTATGAAGGGAAAAAAAAAAGAAAGAAACTTACAATACAATACTCGATCACTTTACTGTAACATTGTCATTGACGTACCCCAGACTACTATCCGTGTCGGGGAAATGATTCAGACAAGTTACAATTACTTATTATTTTGGTTGTCTAAATCGCTTCTAGGCGAACTACGAATGTACAACCAGAAGAACAGAACCTCTGTGAAGGTTGACTGGACAAACACTTAAGAAAAGCAACCGAACCAATACACCAGCAAGAATCTTTCCCTGTCGAGACACAACACTCCAGCAAATCCTCTTGAAATATATTTTACAAGAAGCCTATCAAGACGTTAGTCCGCGTTGGTGAGGTTTTTTTAAAATTTGATTGTATTGAAAACAGAGCAGTAGATAAGTTAACGAAAGGATATTCCAAAAAAAGGGCTACGAGAATAGCGGGTCCGATATCACATGTAGAAGAATACTAAAAAGCAAAATAGTGTCGCAAATTTAATATTCATGAATGTCGAAAAACAAATTCATGACTGCAACAATTAGCATAATAGTTGTAAGAAAAAATACAGCCCAAATAAAGATGTTTAAAAAAAAAACAAAAAAAAAGGGTAGTGAGTTTGCAGGTCCAACAGTTTTGCTCAAATGATCCTCACAATGGAGAAATTTTAAAGGAATTGGATTTTTTTTTTTTTTTTTCAAATTTAAATCCTGCCACCATAATTATGCCAACAGTGATGTCACAACAATGATGTCACAAAGAATACTCATACATGAAACTCGGGGGGTAGTTTGTTTGTTAATATTAAAATAGAAATAAAAAAACAGCTGTAGTAGGATTGCATTACTTATTCACCATTGGGTTGATCATCTTTTGATCACCTCTCCAAAGCGCACCTGAAATCAGTCACCATCACGAATTGGATTCTCAGAAGGAGAAGCAAGTTGCTGTAGGTATGCAGGAACATTGTTGCAAAAAAAAAAAAAAAAAAAAAAAAAAAACCATCCAAACTACTTGTCATAATAAGGAAATTAATTAACTAAAATACTAACGAAAAAGAGGCACAGCAATTCGTGTCAGCCAAAACAGCAGTATTACCTCATCCTAAAAAGAAATAACACTACTAATGAAGCCGACGAGAACAAAGATAAAGAAATGCCGCTAAGCCTAACAATAAAGAAAATGAGATAATTGTAAGCAAAGGGAAGGCGGAAATAAGAGGGGGGAAACGAGTTTTTTTTTTTTTTTTTTTTTTTTAATTTTTTTTTTTTTTTTTTTTCAGTGCACAAAGTACAAGTGATGCCCTACCTATCAGCTGTAGATCGGAAAGCGGTAATTGCCGTGAGGCAACTAACATACCAATTAACTTGTTTGGTCAGAAATCAGTCACTGTAATCTGCAAAGCAATTAATGAGCTCATGTCACTCATCAATATAAAAAAAAAATAAAATACAAAAAAAAAAAAAAAAAAAATACAAAAATAATTAAAATAACAAACCAGCAGCATGCAATTAATAATTCACAGCACATCTTTTTTTTTGAAAAAAAAAAAGACCATTACCGCTTTTTGACAGATAAATAAACAAAAAAAGAAAAAAGAACAGCGATTTGATTGCTGCATGCCGCCACAATATTAGGTTTTATTTTCAGCGGCGGTAATACACTAGTGTGATTCTCTTGTTGGAAGTACACATCGGGGATCAAAATCCACAGTGCACCCTATCAGAAAGTCTTTGCAACATATTCTGACATCAAAATGAAAAAAAAAATCCTTAAATTAAATTACGTGTTGAATTCCAACTAAGTTAACTACCAATGTGGCCACAATCAGAGAAAAAACACGCGCAATTTTTTGTTTTTCTCTTTTGTTTTTTTCCTCTTGAAATTTTTTTTTCTTTGAAGCTTTTGCCTTTGGAATTAGAGAAATAGAACTGGAGAAGGAATCTTTTCATACACAAGATGAGTCACCACCTCCCCCAGCAAGCTTGCGAATATTTTAGTTAGCAAAATACAGCACTGAGTACGAGGGGTCTGGGTAGCCCGCATCAGTAAGGACCCAATCGCGAAGATTGTAGTTCATGGTTTCGGCTGAAAGTAATCGACTCCCAGCTCCCACCTTGTCCAGAGGCTAACAGGTTGAAACAACTAAAGAAAATAAAAGAGAAATGATCTGGGAGTGGGGGAAAACATGGAAAAAAAACAAAAAACCTTTTTTTCTTCTACATGCAGCATTCTTTTTATTATAATACACCATATGTGCCATATGTGCCATATGCCCACATACCACGGCAGAAAATAGAACCCCGCCGAGGACTCAATTGTCCAAAGCATTATGGTCATAACTGCGCCTTACAGAGAAAAATTATTTTCGACGTTTTTTTTTTTTTTTTTTTTTTTTTTTTGATGTTATTTTTTGAATGTAAAAAAAAAAACACATTATGTTGTATGCGTTCCACACAACGTAGTGACAATTAAAATAAAATAAAAAAGTTTGCCAAGAGGGTGAAGAGAGAAAGAACAGCATACCTTTGGTGACTAACTCGAAAGAGAGGTTTTCAGATTTGATTAACGAATCCGTAAAAGAAAAAAAAACAACAAAGCTGGGGGAGTGATAGTTTGGCAATGTAGAAAAACAGTAATAAACTTCATAATACTAAAAATAAGTAATAAGGTTAAACCGGGGGAGTGATTAATAGTTTATTTTTATTTTTTGATTCCTGTTTCTACTAGCCGTTAAATTTAAAAAAAATAAGAGTGTGTTGAAAATACAAAAGTCACATCAACATCAAGACAATGAAGATTATTAAAAATACTACTTATTACTATTTTGACAAAACAAAAAAAAAAAAACAAAAAAAAAAAGAAAAAGAAAAAGAAGAGAAAAAAAAAATAGCAAGCTACCCGTGTAATGAAATGATGAACTGAAGTCAAACAAAAAAAAAAAAAAAAAAAATAGAAATTGAAACACAGCTGCTACTTTTGAAGCAGATCACAGTTCTGTAGTTATCAGTGAAGTTGAGAACGAAGAACTCCCGCATATTTGCATATGCGTGGACATCAAAAATACCACAATTGGAATGGATTGTCTGACACAAAATTATTGCGTTCAATTTGTCTTCTTGTTAAAAAGAAAACATACGCAACCATCGACAACCAACAATGAGAGAAGGAGAAAATAAATATTTTGGGGGGAAGGGAATTAAAAACATAGACCCGGGTGCTAGGTTTTCCATAAAAAAGGCAACCCGGATCACTTGGCTTTCTTTCTTTCTGTTCCTTCTTTTTTTTTTTTTTCTTTCCTTTTTTTTTGAATACAGCGTGTTGTGACTCTTAGAGTGAAACGACAAGAGGAGGAAAAATAATTTAAAAAAAAAAAAAATCCTTAAAGACACAAGTTTTAAATAGGTCGTCTTGTCTGACAAAAGAAGAATAACTAGAGAGAGGAAGAGGAAAAGTCAATGCCTCACAGACATTGACTTGAACAACTTGGGGAGGGAAACAAGGTTAAGTAAAATGCGAATATTGGTAAAAATATGACAGAAGAGGGGAAAGATACGAAAAAAATATATTCAGAACGAGACGACCTATTGAGACTTGTGTTCAATTACCCACACCCACACCCGCTCCCCAAAAAAGAAAATCGAAACACTCTACTATGTCACAACACACCTACAAACAAATTTTGAAAAAAAACAAAAAAAAAAAAGAAGAAAAAGCGAACTGTCATTACAGCAATAATTTCTGCTTTTTTTTTTTTTTTTTTTGTTAAAATCCTATTTTTACTTTTGTTTCTTTTAATTTTCGTCATAATGATTTATTACTTTTTTTTTTTTTTTTTTTTTTCATTCTACAAAAATATCCATCTTTGTACAAAGTAGCAAACAGAAGTGGCTAAATGTGAAAAAGTGCTATTCTGCTTCTTGAGCGAGTACGCAACCAACCATAAGGAGACTTGTTGTTGTTTTTGTTTTTGTTTTTCAGTTTTCCTGACTAACGTCAAAAACATAACAAACAAGAACGGGAAAAAAAATGACAGGTAGGGGGGTTTGTAAAGAAAAGCACTACTTCTGTTGCTTCACAAATGTAACAATCAACTACATTTGAAAAGCAAACAGAATGTTCCGGCTTTGGTGACAAGTTGTAAATAGCATAAATGTGATTGCTTTGGCCGAACCTGCAAATACAGTTTGCTGTGTAACCAGACACGATTAGAAGTGGAGTAAGGAAGCGCACGATATTACCATTGCCAATTTTTTAGGATAATTGTCATAAGCGAAGGCACGCTTTATCAAGAATTTTGAATTCACGAGCAAACACCTGCAGAAGGAATACTTTGCAAAAGACGATTGCAATGGCTTTTTGTCGTACGCTAACTTCTCACACAAACAAAAAAAAAAAAAAAAAAAAAAAAAAAAAAAATCAGAAATGGAGAGGGGAACGAAAAAAAAAAAGGAAATAAACGAATTGTGCGCAAAATCCTTTAAACTATACTTAGGAAAGAGTGTTGGTATTCAATTCCCCTTTTTAAAAAAAAAAGGAAAAAAGAAATTTAAAATATCCGTGAGAAGCGGAATAGTGACTCAGTGCAGCTAATATATCTCTCCCCAATGTAACGCGCATAAAATACACTAAAAAAAGTGTCCAAAGGCAGGACCGAAGCAACGCCTAATGCTAGCCGACAAGCGTTGCATACCCAGTATTTGATGTACTTTTTGCGAATGAAAATAACCTAACGAAACAAGGGTACTACAGCTGACATCTGGTCATAAAAAGAAGAGGCAGTTTGTTTGTTTTGTTTCGAAGACTAGCTGCGAAGCAAAAAAATAATACGCCTTCAAAAAATTCAGAAAAGGGAACACCCAAAAAAAAAAAAAAAAAGGAAAAAAAGAAATGTAGCCTTAAACTCCCACATACCCTCTTACTATTTTAGAAAACTAAATAACCTGATCTACCCTTTGCTAGATAGCTTTAGCAGAATAGAGGCGTATAGCTAGAAATAGTTACTAATAGTAAGTCATTTGATACAATCATATTTCTTACCTTCTTCAGAACAAGAAACAATCGCGACTAAAAGGGGGTAATCAATTTAAGAAGCTACCTTTATTTTCCTTATTTTATTCTTCCTCCCCCTTCCTATCCCTCTTTTTTTTTTTTTTTTTTTAAAGTGGAAAGACGAAACAATGCCTAAAAGTTTTAAATAAAATAAAAATAAACAAATGTTCTCCAGGATTTTTTTTGGTTGGCGAGATAAGCGTCTTTGAGCACCTTGAAAAGTAACATAGAGAAGGTAGTCACCAACTCAGAAGCACTAATAAAAAACAAAAAGGCTGGACGCAAAATAAGATAAGAAAAAGACCAAGAAAAGAAATACAAGTAACAAGAAAGTTTTCACTGGAAAAAAAAAAAAAAAAAATATCTTCTGAAGTTGAAACAGCAGAAGAAGCTCTCTATTATTATTTTTTTCCTCTCCCACTATTTTAGATTCATCACCACTGAAGCTCTTCCTCACATGCCGACAACTAGTATTGCCTAACTTTGTTTTAATCGGAGAGAGAAACATCAATCACGCAATGAGAAGCTAAGAAATAAGCATCTGGTAGCCGAATTGGTTCAGATGATTTTAAAAATTTTTTACTACACATCTCATAATATAAACTACTCGTTGGTTAATGCCTTCTCAAAATCTCCTTTTATACGAAAACTAAAAAAGTAAATGCAATCCCAAGGATGATCGAAAACTTTTAAATAGATAAAACGTTTGATTCCCATAATTGACAGGAGTAAAGTCGGAGGAAGTTCTTCCTTAAAGGATAATCGAATGACTAAGTAGCTCTTTACCAGCTACTTTAAGTCAGCAAGACATCATCAGCCTGGTGCAGAGTCATTGTGAACCAAAATATTAACTAGTCAGTTGTAACTATGAAAACTGGTTTATCACCTAGAAACGTTAACAGGGAAAGGTATTGAAAAAAAAATTATTGTTTTGCGACATTTTTTTTTTTTTTGTTTTCATTTTTTTTTCATTTCAGCTAGAAATACAAAAAAAAAAAAAAAGGAGGGGGGTCAAACATGCCTGTTTACCTGTACGACAGTAAACCTGACAACATTATTTAGTGTTTGGGCGTGAATTGCAAAAAAGAACTTCAGGAAAAAAAAAATTCAGTTTCAATACTTAAAAAAAATTTTTCAAGAAGGGGAAAAAAAGAAGAGTTGAAGGCGAATCGGCTACCGCACGCTATTAATTGTTGCTTGTACACGAACCGTAAGCTTAAATAAATAAATGCCCGTTGTTTTTTTTTGTCTGCTTAATTTTTTTGTGGAGGGAAAAAAAAAAACAGGGAAATCACAAAAGAGTCTTACAGTTTGCCCGTCAGAAAGAAAATGAAAAAAAAATTGTTGAAAATAAGCAAAGGAATAAATAATGAATACGAGACTCGAAAAGATGTCCCTCAGAAACATAGCAGAGAGCGGAAACGAAACACTGAACGTGAAGTCGCAGATTAAGGAAATTACAAAATATATTTAAAAAAAACGACAAAAAATAAAAAAAAAAAAAAACGATGGGGGAGAATAGAAAGGGTGGTGGAATGTGCTTGGCTAATGTTGTTGTTTCTCAATGGAGAAAAAAAAAATAGGGGAAATAGGTTTAGAAAATATTGAAAGAGAGAGGATGAGGTAATGGCTTCACAATACGACTATTGACCAGATGCTATCTTGCGGCTGATACTGTCGACTACTAACATCTCAAACCTGACTTTGATCTGACATGAAGTCTATATTAACAACAACAAAGATTAATAACGGTCTTCATCATTATTTTTTTTTTTTTTTTTTCATATTAAACTTTAGTTTAGTTTAGTTAGCAAAATACAAACTGATGACTACGAGGGGTCTGGGTAGCCCGCATCAGTAAGGACCCAATTGCGAAGATTGTAGTTTCATAGTATTGGCTGGAAGTGATCGACTTCCAGCCTCCACCTTACCCAGAGGCTTTATTTTGAAAGAAAAAAAAGGACGGGGGGGAAAAGGGGGAAGAGAGTTGCAGAAAAAAAGAATGACCACAGCTGTCTCGAAAAACAGGAACAGCAAATGGATATTTATACAATTTCATTTTTTTTTTTTAGTTTTACATACTGTTAAGACAGCAGTAATATTAATGTTTTAGTATAAAGGCAAATAGTTTTTTTTTTTTTGTTGTTGTTGTTGTCTTTGGGAATTATTATTTTTTTGTAATTGAAGCGAAGAGTGAGAATTTTTTATTCTTTTTTTTTTTTTTTTTTTCCCCATATTGTTTTCGTTCCCTACACAAAAAAATTCTCTATATTTTTTTTTTTTTAAAACGTGAAGTATCTTGGTGGTGGAACACCATCCTCGCTAACAGGCGAGGATGTTGGCATAGGAGTAGAGTCCGACTTAGCAAAGTGGAACAGGTCTCTGTCACGTTGTTGGCGAAGCTCTTCCCAAGAAAAGTGAAGCCTTGGGCACAGAGAATAGCTCAAACATTCAATTCTAGAAAAACAATCAAGAAGATTATCTCTAAAAAGGGGCTTCATAGAAATAGATTCACTAACCATCTTCATTACCATCATCGTCAATTCTAATTCTAGTGAATCAGGACTTGGCTTTAGTTCAGCCTCACTTAGTAGGGAGTCAATAATTTTATACATCGTCTGCGTGCCGACCATTGTAACCTTGTAAAGGGATGCGATGTATGTGAGGAGGCATCTCAGTCGACGACCATCTTCAATACCATGTAGTAACATTTGAAAGTTCTGCTGCAACAACCCGAGTAGATCTCTTCTAAAAGGTGATTGTAACATTGTCTCACTTGGTCCTGCTGTTGCAACTGCTAAGTCACATGCGAGTTTTGCGTAGAGTTCTTGTGCATGTCTGGTATTCATAACGTGATTCAGTAATACGGATGCGACTTCAACAAGACTGATGTCTTCGTTGAATATAATTTCTCTGATTGTTAAATAGTTTTCTGTGTATCTCACATCAGATAACTTATTTAGAATCCCCTGTAACTTTGATCTTGGAGTCCTTGGTAATGACACGTACGAACTCTTGGATAGCTCACCAACGGAACAGATACTTGACGTCTCGTCTGATCCACTAACGCTAACTACGGAACCTAGACTCTCCATTAGCATAACATAACTCTCCTTCTCTTTAATACAGCTCATGGAACTACTGGTGCTCTCAGGTGTTCTTGGCTCATTTGCAGGCTTGCAACTGCATCGCACTGCCCCAGGTTGAATTAACTTCCCGCATTCAACACACTTTCCCTTAACAATTCCTGGAATCTCAGCCTTCTGAGCTGGACTGGCGTCCCACCATTGTCCCTTTCCCTTTCCCTTTCTGGATCCTCTCTTGTTGTTTCTGTATCCAGGCATTATGTGAAGTAGGGAACTTAATTTGTCTGAAAGAGGTGAAGAATGTAAACGAGTGAAAGAACAAACAACTACTACATAAAGTAACATAATACACTTCATTAGGAAACATTTATTGTTAAACTGTCGAAATAGAGAATAAACAGATATAAGTAAAAGCATAACCTTTGTGATGCATATTTTACTACATGAATGCTTCTTTTTTTTTTTCCTTTTGAAGTTTTTTTTCATTTCCTCATTTTCCTTTTTTTTTTTTTTTTCTGCGAAATTTTGGCGAACGCAATAAAAAATGGCAAGTCTCCCTCCATCGCTCTCTTTTTTTTTTTTTTTTTTTAAACACACTAGGGGGGTGAAGAACCAGGGAAAACGTTCTCACTGAATTGATAAGCAACTACTTGTTTCACACACTGGAACATAAATGCAGAAAGTACAGAAAATTACAGCTGGTAGCCACCATACGGTGGTAATACTTTATTAAAAAGTATTCGTTGTTTGTTTGCCCAGCTTCAGCAACAACAACAAGTTTGGTTTTCTCAGTCACCATCTAAGCAGAACCTGAAGAGCAGGAACGATACAGAGGTTCCAATTATTTTATATTACAGCAGACGAAGAGAACCATATTATAACCTCTCTGTACCTCTCAGTATCGGGGAGCAGAGAACTGAGCTGAGTCTCTGCGGCCTCCTGAGAGAGATGGGAGGACTCGGGTAGCCTTTCTCGCTTTCATAGACACACCATAGTAGTGAATAATACATCTCTCAACAGCATTAAAATCAGTTAACAGTTGACTATGAAGTCTGATAGTTGGATCATCCATAGCAGACAATAACTTTATCCCATCTCTGTGAAGTTGGAATCTGAACTTCCTTGTTCCTCCATGAAATGGTAATATTGCACGAAACCTGGTTGCGAAAACCGTCATCTTACCATCACGATCTAACTTTGGAGGTTCGTTACAATATTTCCAAGGGAGAGTAAAGTGTTGGTCTCCATCTCCGTTTTTCTTAATTTGAAGTCGTTCTTTGTTTGTTCGGTAGACCCATTTCTTTACCATCGAATACGGACGAGGGTCGAAGTTTTTGTGTTCCCGAAGCTGTTGGATTCTCTGAGCCAATGATCTAGCATAACCGTGAATTAAATGATCAACGTCATCGAAGTCAATATCTGTCGAGGTTCCCTTTGACTGTTCTGTAACTCTACAGGTTGGTCCACCATTTAACAAGTCGAAGTCAACATGAATGAATGACGCATGCTCAAACACTTTGTTTCCTCCTTCATCTCCACGATCTCCTAAGTTCAAAATATCATCATCGTTCTGCATTAAGATCATCGGACATCTTATTGCTAACCAGAATTTATTTTGTCTATTTCTCATATTTGGTCTTATTATAACATCACCAACACCATATAACTCTCGACCTTGTTGGTCGCGAAGCATTAGTTGTTCTTCAGCTTCCTTAGAGGAGTAGATATTGTGACGAAAGAGAGGATGAGACATTAAGTAACCTCCTTCTGGTTCTCTTCCTTTTACTAGATGGCCGCTGATTGTTATTAAGTTTGGTCGTTGTTCCACTTCCATATCGTCCATAGAGATAGATGTTGCTGTATTAGTTTCTGTGAGATGAGTCTGAGTAGCAGTCTGTGATATTGTTTCATTAGTTTGAGAGACTGTTTCTGTTCCAGCGATGGTGCCTTCTTTTCTGGTGCGATCCCTCTTTTTGAGAGCTTTCTCCATGTCTTGGAATGTCTTATCAACTTTCATCTTTGCTTCTTTTAGAACTTCTGGCATAGCATTGAGTCTAGCTTGGAATCTTTCTTTACTAATACCTGACACGACCACTTCAATCTGTGATCCACGAGGAAACCATTGATGTTTGTAGATTTTCCATTCATCTTCTGTGTATGTTGATCCTGGGACGGTATCACCTTTTCCGATAAACCCACGTACAACTGGACATCCAGAGATACGAGCACGTAGACCTGTTTGAGTTTGATCCATAACTGTAGCGATTCGAATAACTCCTTTTTGAAGAGCAGCGTCATTTGATAAAGTATCGAATATAACATCTTGTGTATACGGACGGTACTCCGCTAGGGTACGAAGATCATTGTCATCACCTTGACTATATCTTATTCCGTAAGGGAAGATTAATTCATCATATATCATTTCAACTAAGTGAGGAATCTTAACATTCCAACACATGGATGATATCAATCCGTCACCAATAATGTCACCAACATCTTGATAAGAATTCCCCCATTCCATCTTTAAATGATCCCAGTTAATTCTCATTAGTTTTGACTCTGATGGTTTTCCGTTTTCAACGGCATTCCAATAATCGATCATTAGTTTGTTCGTCTTTTTTTTCATAAAGATATGGTAGTCATCTGCTGATAGATCCTCTATCGCTGAGGGATCCAGTTCGTCAAGACCAACTAAGATAGAGCACATCAGAGTGTAGACTACTTCGTAATAAATAGGATGGATTCTCGTCCTATCGAGTGTCATTTCATAAAATAAATTGCTGCCCTCCTTTTCGAATAACGGATGGTTTACTTTTGTAAATCCGCTGATGTTACGATGTACGCATTCTCCCAGATTGAACGGAGCTTGGCGAAGCTCATCTCTGTTTTGAAGAAAAATTGTTTTTCCCGAAATATTACGAAGTAGATTAGTTGCTTTACGAGGTCCCAATCCGGGGAGGAATTGTAAAAGGTGCTGTTCACTGCGAGAACTCTGCTTACAAAGGTAATTGATATCGAGACCAACAATGGAGACGATAGAAACCATTTGTTGTTCAAGTGTTCTGAGTAACTTTATGCTTGGGATACAATCTTGCATTTCTGATAAGGCTAATGATAACACATCTTTGTCAGCAGTGAAGAGAGATGCTAAAGCTGCTAAAGGATTACGAAGTGTTCTTCCGATACTTATCGCACGCTTTCTACTTTCATCTAAATCTCTAAACTCTATCGACGCTGCTCTAGTTCTCGCCCACACTCTTGCAATTCTTGAGTCTACAAACTCAACTTTCGGTAATGTCGGCGGCAGCAGATATTTGGCATCCTTGTCACTCATCATAGTCTGCCAATCGACACCAAACTTTTGAAGCATTTCTTTAATTCTCAGATCAGTCGCATCGGTCATTCCGATTGCCCACGCCTGAGGTCTGTGCGTAAAAAGACATTTACGCAATCTGACTTGCATTTCTTCAAGTTTTCTCTTAACGAGTTCATCTTCTTCGGTCATCACTAAATGTTGAAGTTCGAAAGACTCTAAATAGTTACCATACTCATCAAGGAAACACATCGTATGTGTCTTACTAACATCATCATAAACTACACCACAGACTCGATATTGTCCTGGTAATGTTGTTGTTGTTGAGTCTAACTGATAATCGTTAACATCATTTCTGACGTGTTGGATTTGGTCTTCGAGTTCCATTCGTCTTTGGGCTTCTTCATGTTCACCTGTTGCGCCTTGAAGACCCATTCGAAGTTTGTATGAAGAGTATCCAGCTCTTAGAGCCATGTTTCTCAGACCCATCTCAGCATCTAAAAGAATTTTCGCGTGGACTGACTTTGTTATTTTGTCCCAAATGGCTAATTCAATCTCATCGAGACAGGCCCAAACAGCATTTCTAATAATCTCAACACGGAAATCAACCCAATCTTTTGTTTCTGGAGTTTCCGTGTCAGGTAAGAACCAATCGTTGAGAGGAACAAATGGAAGTCGTGAAGTCGAAACCATCGCACCACCTCTGTGAGCATCTCGTAAGACATCAGTTAAGACATCAACTTTATCAGATTTCATGTTGTGTTTGAATTGTGAAAACGTTTGTTCAGCTGGATACCAAACACACGATTCTGTGAATTTAGAACGTTCAGCCATCTGCTCCCTCTTAATATTCATTCTGTTGACTTCATGTTGACCTCCAAGTCTTTGAGAGTGTAATGTTGATCCTTGTGATATAGATTGCGATTCAGTGTATGTTTCACCTCTGGCAAATTCATCCTCAAGAGCCAGTTTAACGGTGTTTGGGTCATCGAGTTCTATCCACCAAACCATCAGATTGTTGTTTACGTACTTTAAAAGTTCTTCTTTAAGTTCAACTGTAAACTTTCTACTATTCAAACACAAGTTACGATATCCAATCCTACTTTGTCCACCCTGTTTGAAGTAACCAAACCCATCAGTGCTGGGTTGAACACGAAGTCTTCCGAGAGTCATAACAGAGTGGTCGCTGTCTTTTCCCATTATAAGTTGTAGTAGAGTTTGCTTGAAACGTGGCTCAGCAGCAAGTGCCCCTCCCATCATATCAATCAGAGCAAGTCTTAATGAATGAGGATTCATGTCTAATCCAAGAAGTAGTTTATCTGAAGCACACCATCTTTGGAATTGAGATTCCATGCTGTCAACTGGTAGTAGCTTTGCTCGAGAACGAATAGCTGCTACACGTTCTCTGTCTTGAGGGTTTTCAAGTGGAACTTCATCTACTTCACCATTCTCAAACACTCGCTCTTTATAAGTTAGAATTCGAACTAGTTCTGCATCCTGACTGGCGGTCAAATAAAACGCCAACTTACTCGGATGAGGCAGCAGTCTCAAAGCAAACTTGTAAAGTCCTTTTGAACGAAGCTGAACAGGAATAGATCTAATGCGAGCTTTTGCTTTAGTAGTAGTGATTGCTGTTCCGTATGTGTTGTCGATGATAGAAACTGTTGGGACTCGATATTGGTTTTGAGTTTGTTGATTGCGACAGGCCTCTTCGAATACATCACTCCAGTGAGTGACCCATTGTTCCATCCATGTTAGGTAGTGAGGCTCCCAAGTGTAAGAGTTTTGAGCTGTTCTGGTTGTTAGTTCAGCGAAGGAAACTAAGAACATTTCATATGCGAGTGATTCTAATCCTTCAGTCGTTCTTTCTAACATTCTATTGAGAACTCCGATATTAGGACTTGGAAACTTAGACCCTGCAGTCAGTACTCCAGGAAACAAACATTCTTCAAAACATTCCTGTACTGGTAACAGAGTAAGTTTAAGAGCATCTCTTCTGTTGTATAATGCCATAAAGTGAAAGGCACCTTCCCATACCAGCCATAAGTCATCGAATGTCCAAGTTTCTTCCGATCCAAGGAGGGAGTATCGCTGAACGAAACTCGGTTCGTTTCCATACTTAAAGATACAAGTGAGAGATGTTATGATCATCTTTGGACTTATCCTTGTAGTACTAAAGGACTCTGAGTGAATAAAGTTAGCCATTTGACTCAGAACTGAACCAGACCCTTCTTCAAAAAGCCTTTCGTAAAGGTCATCTTGACTCCAACCAACTGAATCGAGTCGGAGTTGCATTCTTTCAGGTAGGTCAGACTTGATTATAATGTTATCTTCAGGTCGGAGATAGAGACGTTTCATATCTTCAGGTGGGATGACAGAAGATAATTGAGTTTTTGGTTTTATTTGAGCAACCTGTTGTTGAGTTGATAAGAAATATTCGTCACCTGCTTCGTCTCCTTCAGCTCCAAAGAATTTACGAGCGTCGTTGAGCTCATCAGCACCACGCTGTGGACGAGAGATCTGTCTTAGAACAACATCATCATCAGATTCCATTGGTTCTGACTTAACATCTTCTTCAGCTCTTCGGGCTTCTCTTTCTGCTTCCTGTTCTCGCCGTTGCTTTCGCTGGTGTTCAACTATCGCTACAGTTCTCTCCAACTCAGCTGCCTCGTCATCTCCATAACGGTCTTCGTCTGATGACTCTTCCATTAGAAGTTTCTTCTTTGATTTCCTCACGGCTTGTTTATCATTAAACTCTTTCGCTTCTTCAATAATAGTATTCTGAATTCCTTTTGGTAAAGCAGTTTGAAAGAACATCGCCATGAAGGCTTCATTTACAGATTTTGGATCTTCCTCATCATACGGAGTGTCGATGAGAGTGAAGTCAAAGTCTGGATCGTCATCTACTTCAGATACGGAAGTCTCGCGTCTTTTCCTTCTTTGGATGCCGTCATCTTCTTCACTGTCTTCATCTTTTGATCTTTTTACTTCATTATCGTCATCACTGTCTTCATTTTGTTTCTTTCTCTTTTCACCATCAGCGGCTTCCTCTGCCGGCTCGTTATCATCGGCAAACTCAAAATCGTCGAATTCTGCCGCCAGGGCTTCCGCCTCCCCGTCAGCCATTATTTGCTGTTTGATTCCCCTGTAGTTTCTAATTATAGTTACCTGCATACGTTACATTACTACCTCGGGAACAGGAATCTCATAAAGTATAAGAATATACTTTATGAGTTGTATTAAGTAATAGTTACCCTACTCACGTAGAGTATGATAAATATTAATGAATACAACAGTTGGTCACAACCAATCCATTTCATTATACATTATTATGTACTGTGTGTGAAATAATAAAATCACCTCGTTCTAATGTAGTAGGTACAGTTAACTATAAGGTTCTTTCTTAGTTCCATTCATTCGGGTGGCGGTTACTTACACGCTTTACTCTGTCTTGGTTCTTCTTTCTTTTTCCTTTTCGTTGTTTTTTGAACGATGGCCCAAAATACACCTCTGTTTATTGCAAATGGTCCCAAATATATCGACATAGCCTGTCGTGGTCTGTCAGCGTACTCGTTCCTGCTGCGCTACACTAGAAATCTTTTTGTTGTAATGGGATCCTTGTAAGATGCGTTACAGAAACTCCGAAAGGGGAGCTCAGTGAGGTGTTCTGCGTATCAAGTCTCCGTCACGTGTAGCGAAGACCTGTCTCTACGTAGGTGACCCAGCCTTGCAAGCAGGCCGACTGTTCTAGGGATTCATGACTGACGCTTGTGATGACGCCCAAAGCTACACCCAGATTGGGATAAGACGAAATTCAGTTGCTGCATCCTCTCCATGCTAAGCTATGTCAGGTTCGGTGTACTTTGACCACTCAGGTGTATTTTGGGCCATTGTGGTGTATTTTGGGCCATAACCCTTGTTTTTTTAATAGAAATTTATGTTAAGAAATGTCGTTGCTTCTTTTTTTTTTTGTTTCCCCAACTTTCCTTTTGCTTTTGTTTTGTTTTGTTTTCTTCCTATTCTTACCCCTTTGTATTCAACGTATTAGCCTCTTGCTGTCTATTCGAAAAGAGGGGAAAAAAAAAAAAAAGAAAAAAAAAATGAATTACACAAATCACATAATTCAATAACGTAGTTAACTGCTTGGCAGTGACCAGCAACTCGCGCAGAAAATAAGGGGAAATAGAGAGAGAAAAGCAGCCTTATTTGGTTCCTCGTTCTTACCCAGGAAGGAATAACATATAAAAGGTAAAACTTCATTCATTCCATTCGAATAAAACATATCCACTTGGTACACAAAATAATACATCAAATTAAAACTGGCAAACAAGCTTTTTAAGGAAGCCTTCCACAACAGAAAAAAGTAGAAAAAAAATTAAACTACGATGTGAAAACCGCAAATATCCTTTCGGAAAAATAAAAATAAACTTGGGGAAGGGAGGAAAGAAAATATCAACTACTGGATTCTCAGTAACAGATAAAAGTGATTAGTCGGATGAAACACTTCAAAGCATGCATGTCTCTAGACTGGGTTCAGCCATAATCCATCCAGTGGTAGCATCACGGCACTGTCTGATTGGACAACCGTAGATACCAGGGACTAGAAACGGGAGTTACTCTCGTACTACCCCGTATTGATTAATGAGAGAGTGTCGACCAGTTAATCAAAACAAATATACATACTGGTTCATGTACAACCAAGAAATTCACAAAAAAAAAAGCGCTTACCTTATATGTACTATCGTGGTATTGCGGGTTAAACGCGTCATTGAGAAAATCAGCAATAAAAAAAAAAAAGAACGAACGAACATAATAGCGGTTTCACAGTCGTCAAAAAGTGGTACATAACAAAAGATTTTCGCTGCCAGCAGATTCCAAAATAACTGCACACAAACGCTTGCGTATTTCACAAAAAAAAAATAGTTTAAAGAAAATAATAAAAAAGAATCTCTTCGTTCACATGCGATCATGTCAACCAACACAACCCTACCATGTAGATGTCTCTTCACAGAGTCGCAAGTTTTCTTCAAATGAGCGATCGACAACTCACAAAGAATACGGGACGACGTACACTAAACTCACTTCAGTTAAAACCTGTCCTCCCCTACCCTACCCTACCCTACCCTACCCTACAATGCACTTGAGCTTAAGAAAGAGTTCGGCCAAGGCATATTTGTACCATCAGCTGCTATCAAATAATATGCTACAACTGTTTCCACGAAACAGACGATAGATGTTCTCACATTCCAATTCAGTGTGTACGAAGATTACTTATACATCAAGAGAGCGTTTGCTACTAAAACAAGAATCGCATGCCCTTTCTGGTGTGTTCTTGCTAGTAGTGACAGTATGAGAACTACACTTTGCACAGAATATGTACCCACAGAGCCTGCAGTGATGCTTTCTGTTGAGAATGGAAAAGACTCCGTTGCAATTATTGCAGTTATAGGCCAGCGCGTCATTTTGCCAAACTACACCGTCGCCATACTCAACTTTGCGCTGATGGCGTTGTTGAGGTTGACCACCCTGTACTAAATGCTGACCAGGGAAGGCTCCTACAACTCTACCACCGTAGCCACCACCATTCGGTGGTGGGGGTCCACCATATCCCGGTGGGGGTCCACCGTATCCCGCAGGTGCCGGACTATGGCAAGCTGTGCATCTTCTCGCTGAGTACTCGTTTGCTAGAGTGCATTGTTCACATTTCCATCCGTCTGGTGTTTCTAAAAGTTTTTCCTTCTCTCTAACGCTGTCTGGTTTATTCATATTACACATTGGGCATCTTTGATTCGTTTTATTACAAACAAAAGTACATTGTGGACACTGCCATTGGTTAGGATTCATTGATGCTGAAGTATCCTGTGGAGGTGTTGGCTGTTGACGAGACTGACCAGCATTGAAGTCATGAACAGCATTGGCTGTTTGGTTACTGAGGGCGGCATACTCCTCAAGTAGACTTTTACCATTACTGCTGCTACTGTTGTTGTTGTTGTTGTTGGTGCTTCCCGCTGGTTTAGATGCATTACACACTCGGCAGGTCATAGCAGTGTTGTCTCTGTGAAAACATTGTCCGCAAGTCCACGACTCCCCGCTCGTTCCACCACTACTTCCGCCAGCTGGTCTAAGTGCTTGACACATATCACAAGAGTTTGAAGTTAGATTGTTATCAAATGTACATTCAGAACATCTCCATTTGTTCGGATCCCTTTTCTCTTCCTGTGCGGGCGGCGGTTGTTGTTGTTGTTGCTGCTGCTGTTGTTGCTGTTGCTGTTGTTGCTGTCTGGCTATTTCTTCTCTGAGGCGCTGAATTTCTTCTTGCTGCTTTTCCAATGTTCCACTCTCTGATGATGGGGCCAGTCCCCCACCAACACCCAACCCTCCTACTCCCCCGAGTCCCGTTCCTCCGAGTCCCATTCCTCCAATCCCACCAATACCGACACCAATAGCTGGAGTCGCATTGACGCCCAACAATCCTGGAGTCGCATTGACACCTACCAATCCCGGAGTTGTTCCGATTAAGTCTCCCCCAAGCCCCATTCCAGTTGCTGCAGGAAGCCCAACACCAGTTGTCATTCCGAGACCTCCCAATGAAGTCGCAAGAGGTGTAGTAGTTGGTAGTCCAATAGCTCCCAGTCCTGGAGTTGCTGACTGATCGAGAGCTGGATTGAAGACAGGAGCTGCAGAGGTGTTTGGAAAGGAACTATGAATGGAGTTAGTAGTTGGTGGTAAGTTACCAATTGGTGCGAGAACCTGTCCTGGAGTTGGCGCTAGTGGGGCGAGCCCTGTAGCTGGCAATCCTGTGTACGGTAAGGTACCTGCACCGGTACCAGGAAGTAGACCTGCTGTTGTAGTAGTTGGAACAGTAGCTGAAGGGATAGTAGCAGTTGGGTACCCCGCAGGTGTTCCAATTGGTTGAAGACCGATTCCTCCTCCCGTTGGTGAAGCATATCCCAATAACGGATTCGTTGTTTCAATTCCGAGACCTGGTTGGAGTGCACCTGTCGGCTGCATTCCAATTTGATTCATCTTATGCTGCTGAGTAAAATAATATTTATCACTTGACAACATAATACAAGATACTCTGATCGATCTGCGGGTATCTCATCTCAATGACTACCTAAATTAAGCTTACTCACTGAGTCATTAATACTACTTAAGAACAATTTCTCAATCAACACTAACATACACACTCTTAAAGTTTAATTAAAACGGTGTGAAATGAAGAAAATAAAGAAAGAAACAACAACAGAAGAGGTCTTATTTTTTTTTTTTTTTTTAAACACACAGAATTGTAAAATGAACGCCACCATATTGCAAAAAATAAAAACTTGCCTAAGAAAGCAAGTAGCTTTTCAAACAATGAACCTACTTAACCGACGAAGCTAAAAAGGGTTTTCATTTTCAATATGCCTTTGCTGTTCCTGCAAGACTCGTAAACCGGATCATCTTTACCTTTTTGGAAGTTTTTGGAAGTGAACACGCGTTGTCACCTCACTGTGTAGATAGTACTGCCTAAAGGGGGAATAACACAACAATACTGATGACTGGGATAGAATAGTGTGTACTTTCACTGTACAAGTCAACTAACGAAACAAAAGGGAAGCATCGGACAACATTTCTATTATTTTTTTTTTTTTCCTAGAACGTCTTGGATTGGTATCACAATGTCTGTCATCAGGACTAATTTCTCCTCAGTGTCTGTCTCAGTTTTTATTCTTCCTTTTTTTTTTTTTTTTAATAACAACATATAATATAGCCGTAATCTCAAAAGGTTAGAATCAGATGTCAGTTTTTTATAAAGTAATTACAATATAAATAATTAATCAGATTACTGAAGAACTATGCCATCACTTTGAAAGAGTGTAACAACGGTCTTCCATAAACCAATTTATTGATATCAACGATAGCAGGCAAATGATATCAATCAACCTTCAGCTGAGCATAAATAGCTCTTGTGAATAACATGCAAGAAAGGTATCCAACGGTACCAGCACATATCCATATCGATAAGGAGACTATTGACATAGTTTGGAAGAATATCAAAGTTCCCAACCACGTTCTAATATTTAAACTTGTTTGCCAATAATAGATCGAATATAAAAAGAAATGGATACCCATTCCTCCAGGTATGTATACTGAAGGCCAGTGCCATTTATGATCTTCGTTCACCAGGAGGAAGTAAATTATCACAATTGCGACTTCGGCTGCTGTGATAACGACAACTAATGCCGTGATTCCCAGGAAACCAAAAACGTAGTAGACCATTCCTTGCCACATTGACGATAATATAAATCGTAATTCAATAAAAGCAGCTCCAAATGGTAGTATTCCGGGTCCAAATAACAAGATCCATCTTTTAAGTAGCCAATGCCTGGGTGGGATTCTTCTTTCGAAACTATTCACGTGGAGATGGGAATCGTCAATCACACCGCACTGTTATTATTATTATTATTATTAGAGTTTTTGTTTATTATGAATCTTACTTTAAAAAAAAAAAAAAAAAAAAAAAAAAAAACACACCCTGAATCCAAAACTAGCTCCAAACACAACCAAAGGCAGTGAAACACAAAACCACAAAGCCATGATTGTAACGATAGAAACAATAGGAGCGGTATTGGCACCCTTTCCTCTAGCAAGCTTTATGACTTCGGTAAATAACCAAATACAGAACATCAAACCAGGGTATGCTGTGCCAGAGACGAATACGTATATCCATTTTCTAGATCCCCAATTCTTTAAGAACATTCCTGTTACTAATCCATTGAGTAAAGACATCAATACGAAGAACAACACCGTGGCACTGATAAGAGCTCCTCTGTTAGAGGGTGATAAGAAACCCAACATCGCGAATAATAACGTACAACTAAACATTGCTATAAGCTGCACACCATTTCCAATAACAATCGACAGGTATGCCGGATGTGGAGGAGTACGAAAAACGTCTCCGTGGACAAGTTTCCAACCAATCTCTTCACGTTGTTCTTCTGCTTCTTCCTGATTGTAGCGATCTATATCATATCGAAGCGCCATTTGTAATATACGAGCAACTGATCCACCAAGAATCAGAATTACTAATATCGAATTAAAGATTGATTTCCAATGAACTCTCGCGTTATTATTTGAAAAGGAAAGTGAAAGGTAAGCATCCCATCTGTTTGACCATCCAATTGAATCAGTTTTAGTCCATTCAACTGAATACGTCCACCCAATGGAAGATGTTAATTCAGAACTTGTTGTTTGAGGTTCGTAGTCATTCTTTTCAGGATCGAACCCTCTCGTTCCGCATACAAATTCAGATCCTCTTATCGAGTAAGGGACGATATTTACGGATACGACGATGTATTTATCTGGTTTGTGTTCGTTGACTTTTATCTCAAACTTTAAATGATTATTTATGTAAGTAAATTGTTTGTCAGGTGTACACCTCTTTGGAACTCCCAACGCATATCCTCTTGGAGACGGTGCTTGACAGTTACCCATAAGAAATTTAGACTCAAAATTCTTAGCAACAACAGGTAAGTTGTCTATAACAAAGTTACCTCTGTATCCGTCGTCTATTTTGTTTTCAAATCGTTTTAAGTCGGACAAGCTGACTTTTTTTTGTCCTCCAGGACAGTTTAATGGTTTGCATGTTACATTTTCAAGCATCTTCAGCTCATATAACGATGGGAAGATCCGATCCCCCCATAAGATCTCACCTAACCTCTCATCCGCAAGTTCTACACTCTTCTGCATGTCACGTGGTTTACAAAATTTCAAAGAATAATAATCGTAAGACACGATACCTTCATGGCTATGAAGGGAGTTTACCTTAACGTCTACAACCTGATTAGGAGAGTAGTCAACTACTTCCATACCAGGTACATATCCGAACTTACTGTATCCTTCCGCTACTGACCCAAGTAATCCAGTTATAAATGCGACTGCTAACATTGTTAGTCTTTTATACTTTTTTAGTGAAAATATTATTGTTTTTTTATGAGATTTAATTGATGTTGTTGGTTCTGATGAGTTTTTTTTCACATATTAGTTTCCTTTATTAATAAATTATTGTTGTTGTTGTTGTTGTTGTTGTTGTTGTTTATAATTAATTACAAATGCTAACATATACTGAAGCAGGTAGAAAGAGCAGAGCGAATCAATTGAGCAAGACAGACTGCCAGGATAATATTAATTGAAAAAATACTAAAAACACTATTTGAGACTGTGAACTGTTTTTTTTTTTTTTTTTTTGTCCTCCTCGAAATTGAGTCGAATAAAAACTCCTTATCACCTACTTTGAATCCGAGTTACACCAAATTACTTTTACTAGTTAATAAGAAAGTAACTTATGAGAAGTGTCCTGGAAATTGTCAGCAAAGCAACAGAAGAGGAAGGAGTAGCCCACCGTAGACAGTTATAGTAAAAACAACATAAGTTAAATTAGAATGTGTATGCACGTAGTCGGTAGTCGGTAAGTCAATAAAAAAGTGTAACAGACACCTGTCGGCAAGGGGGCGTGCTTCATAACTTCCAGCTGAAAATATTTTTTCAGCAACTTTTTTTTTAAAAAAAAAAAAAAGAAAAGAAAAGAAAAGAAAATAGAAAAAATAAATCACCTCTCTCCTTATTTTGCAAACAAGATTTCAATGTTAGAAAGTTTCTGCTTGGCAGCATCAATAAAAAATGTTTTCACACAGTCAAGCGCTTGAGAATCTCTCTCTTTAACAAGCTTATAAGGCAAACACGGAAGAACAGATTTTCCATTCACCATACGATCATGAGGAAGGTATATAAGTTGATCAAATGTAGAAGACTCAAACAAATATTCATCAGAAATACCAACAATATCAACAAGCAACTGATGACCAGCTTCGAGACCAGCACGATGTCCTGGAAATGACTTTGAAGGATCCGGTATTTCATAAACTTCAATAGCAGTATTCGAATCACCCAGTAACGGTAATATCGTCATGTTCGATTCGTTAACACATATATTAAGACCACATGAATCAAGGTACCTTCTCATTATTTGTATTGTGCAGGAAGCTCTAACTCGTTGAATACATTCCTGTCGCTCCTTTGAATCACTCAAGTGAACATTTTTAACTAATAAATATCTTGTTGATCCATCAGTCATGTTACAAGTTACGTAACCGTCTGTCTTTGTATTCGCGAATTGAATACTAGTTGCTCGTTGAGTAGTAAATGGTATTGCGATACCGTGTTGTTCATTAAACACTTCTCTAGTAGTTTCAGTAGTTTGGAAAACCTGGTTAATAAGAACCGCAAAATCTAGTTCACAGACGTGGCTTTCCCTCACTGATTTAAAGTTCTCTTCTTTAATTCCAACATATCCGTCAATAAGTCCAGCTAAGTGGAAAAGCTTCACCACCTGAAGGTGGTTTTCTTCGTGTTCGTCGAAGTACTCGTTGAGGCGATTTTCAACAAATTCCTGGTACTGAACAATGTTTCCAGCCTTCTGTTGGGCAACTAAAAGTGGAATTTGTTTTTCGAGAAAACAAAAATACAGCGGAAACATTACGCTAAGAGGGAGGGCACGGAATATTAGCTCTGCGCATGCTGGTTTTTCATCCTTAGCAAGCTCAGGGGGAATTGAACTGAACCACTCCAACAAACGAGCAGCAGTCTCCCAAGATTCCTGAAGTAACATCGGGTTTGAATATAATTTGGTCTCCAACTGTTGGTTATTTCCCAGCCAATTATTAAATTTCTTTATTGCGACCCCAGGACTCCTATCCATCTGAAGGTGCTTAATATGAATAATAATTGCTTCACGAAGTGTCACAGACTCGTCTATGTTTACTCTGATTAGGTTCCGTCCCTCAATATCAGCATCGCTGTAGTAGTTTTGAGTCTTTTCTAAAATGTACTCCAGTGACACTCCCTCAACAACTTCTAAAGCTGTCTTTTCTATGTTTGGATTAGAACGACTGCAAAATCCCTTCTTCACAACTTCACTAAAATATTTCTTCATTTTAATCAATGACCCTGCTTCTTGAGGAATCTTAGAAGGAATCAACGCAAGCATCACAGCTCGAAGGTGTGCTTCATGATTTAAACTGTTAAGGTCCATGTAGACCCTCGCCAGTCTTGAAACAGACTGAGTCTTTATATCGTACTCTGCGTAGTACATTATATGTCCATAGGTGATCGCGAATGTTGTTTCCAAATTCTTGTGAATAAAGTTAAAAATATGTCCTTCTTTTACTAAAGAATCAAACTCAGAGACTGATAGCTCTTCGTCAATTACGATATACTTTATAGCACCAGGTTGATCACCCTCAACGAGTCTTGTTGGTAAGGAATAACAACGACCGCCTGCTTGTGATGTTTTAATGTCGCCACCAAATTCAAAACTTTCAAAGAATTTTTTTGAATCTGCGAGACTCTCTGCGAATGTCACACTCGTCCCCGGATAGTACCGAGTGACATAATCGTCTTTATAAACAGCATAGTGTTTACCGTAAACAATTACTTTACAACCTTCATTTTTAAAGTTTCGCATTGCTTGCTCAGTCAGAGGGATGTATGAAAATAATCTCTTATCATCAATACGTTTTTCACAACTTTGCTTATTGACGTCAAATAATAAATCTATAGAACTTCTATCGGTATAACGATAAACTAAACATTTTGGAAGAAACGTAAGAAGGTATTCCTTCTTTTGTTGTGCTTCAGGATCGTTGTTGTTCTCAGCTTGTTTAGCGAAGGATTCAAGAATAGAATTTACATTGAAAAATAAATTTCCTGTCGATCGCTTGTCGTACTGTAATATGTTTTCATTAGGAGTCAGCTCTCCATTGTACGTATTCATTCCGAAGACGGATGCTAAACAAGTTGCTCCAAAACAGTAAATGTCGTTGGCAAATGTGTTGTTTTTGTGAATTTCCTTTTTACACAACATGTTAAATACTTCAGGTGGAGTAAACCCAATAGTTCCTTCAACAGCAGGTGCGTCTCTATTTGTGGTGGCAGAAGAAAAATCCGATAAAACAACTTTGTACCTTCCGTCACTACAAAATAAAATATTTTTCGGATTTATATTTCTGTGGGCAATATCATTTTCATGTAAGAAGGATATCCCGCTGTGGAGTTCTCTTACAACCCACTTTGACTTTTCGAATGACAAGCCGCTGGTTTCAATGTGCTCTAACAAAGTAGAATGTACCTGTCGTAACGCCGTGTATATCAACCCATCTTTAACAGTTGATCCAAAAGTTGTTATGATATTTGGATGAGAGTTCTTTTGTAGTTGACGAAGAATCGCAACTTCATTTTCAGAGCTTTCAGTGCTGGGTCTGACTTTCATCATCGTCATGTGGGTGTCACCTTTCTTCTTAGAATAACAGATATGACCCTGTCCTGCAACAAAGCAAGGTTTATTATAATAGAAATACTCCTTGTTTTGTATTAGTACTGACCCGTCGTGGTCTAGTTCATGGAATTCCAACATGTCTTTCGGATCGATGAGAAGATCTTTAATAGTTTTCTCTTTTTCTTGAGCTCTTGGAAAGTGTGCTGCTGGACCCTTTCCGATCAACTCACAGAGTGCAAATATCTCACTTCCATTGGCTGTTTGAATTCTGGAAATACACTCTCTCATTCCAGTCATTTTTTTTTTTTTATATATTTTATAATACTGTTAGGGATTGGTCTATTAAGATAAGATTTATTGACTCGTAGTTTGGCCTTTCCTGCTGGTTCCCCTTCCGAGTTTTTTTTAGCTTCTCAAGAAGAAATGAATGAAAAAAAACTGAGAACGATCAACACAATAAAACCGCATATCGAAACAACAACGTATCAGAAAAAAAAAGAAGAATAAAACGTTTACAAAAAATGGCTGAGTTGGCTCGCCCAAATTGCTTGAGCGCAAAGATTTTTTCGTTGTGTCTGGATAGCCTTTCAGCATGTAATTAATAGAAATGGATTAACAGTTGCAACGGCTGATTGAGTCAATGAAAGCAAAAGTCTAAGAAGGAAAATAATAGACGCTCGCAGACTCAGTCCCGAAAGATTATATTTATTTGGATTTTTTTTAAAAAAAAAAAAAAAAATTAAAAAAAAAAAAGAAGAATTGAGAATCGATACCAATACTCATAAATCAATCCAACCGATTAAAATGCCTTCATCTCTAATACAACAATAGGGTAAATGACTTACTCATAAAGGAAATCTCAGGCGTGTAGACATCTTGTTGACAGAACGACACCAACTGATACTTGAGAGCCAACTATTTCCTATTCCTGCTGCTAAGCTAATTAAAGCATTCGGTCAATTACAATAAGTAATCCAACAGACTAAGTAGATTCAAGCAATATTCAATAACGGCATTGAAGGATTATTCTTATCCTTTTGAGGTGTGCCACCGAGGCGTGAAAAGTTTGCGAGGCTACCTGTTTTTTTGTTTGTTTTTTTTTTTTGGAATGTATTAAGGAACTAACCAGGTAATCTAATCAGTCAATAGACACACCGTAACCAACTGAAGAGTACGTTTTCTCAGGAGAAGCGAAAGCAGAAGCAGTGCGAATAGGAGCTGTCAGGTCAACATCTTCATCGTTAAAATAAGGTTTCGTAACCAACACTAAAGTAATTATGAAATACCTCACCAGTAACAACAGCAACAAGTAGTGACGGAAATGAATTCTTCCAAATGACTGATGCCAGAGGAGTGCACACCCACTGCAGTATAAAGCTTCCCACAAAGTAGATGAGAACCCCCATTCCAATCCCCTGGCCAGTAACTCGAATCCGAATATAATTATAATAACTGCGTCAAACATTAAAGGAATAACTCCTTCCATCTTCCAACTCCAATACGTCCAACATAATAACCAAATCAAAGCACCTGACCTGTAGACATAATTCACAACGTCATTGCTGCAAAATATCCGAAGTCGATCTCGCAGAGTAACTTGAAGAGGTGTTTCTGTCCACGGAGTCATCTTTAACGACACTGTGAAGTATAAATTAATAATTGTAGTTTGGTGAAATTTGTTTCCCCAGCAAAAAAAAAAAAAAAACAGCAGAAATAATATTATTACCCCCAACCTTCTTCACGTGTACTGAGGGAGGAAAAAAAAAAAAAAACGGTTTTTTATGAAATAATTAAAAATGAACAATACCAACAATACTATTAATATAATAATCTAAAATAACCCATTCTAACTATTGAGGGGAATTGTTGAATGAAACTAATAAGTCATTCGTGTCAGAGCTGCATATTGATTCTGATTTTCCCCGATAAGCAGCAAGATCCATTAAACCTATAGGAACAGCTGACTCAGTACTATGAGGTGATATAACACAGCTAGTTGCTGTGACAGGTGTGTTTGCTGGATGTAAAGGAGGCGTACGAACAGAAGGACGAATAAGATCCTCAGTCAACGGTAATGGTAATGGCCTCACTGTCGACAACACGGAATTATTAACAGGCAGAACATTACTTTGTAATTGAGATTGAACCAGCCTTGCTTTTTGAACTGAATTATCAAAAGCTTGTCTCGAAGCCAGTCTTGGCTTCAATGATTTATACTGCCGAAGACATTTTAATAAAGAATGAACACCCTCTTGCTTTATTGAATGTAAATCTTGTGAGACGGAATGCATCATTGCTGAGCCGTGTTCAGAGAAAAGTAATTGTTGGATGGCATCTGATGACTCTGTGATATCATCTTCTTCATCTAATAACCCAATGTGAATAGTTTGAATTGATCTTACCCAACAAGACATTTCAGCTTTAACCCACGCTGATACCAGTGATATAGGTATCATTTGTTGTTGTTCAGTACTACTACTTCCTTCTCTTTTTGATGTGTTTAATAAAGTTGAATTCCTTCCCTCAATCTCTTTTTCTAAATTATAAAACATTCGATTCTTTTGTGAATTTAATATATCACTGTGGTTGGGACCGTCTACGGGATTCATTTTTTTTTTTTTTCTTTTTTTTTTTTTTTGTTGTTGTGTCTGTTTAGATAATTAATTTTGATCTATTTTCGTAGTAAAATTTAATAAAAAATTTTCAAAAAAAAAAATAATAGAAAGGCTAGAAGGGAAGGACAATCAAACAAGAAAAAGACTGCTTAGCTTTTATCCTCACTTCCATCTTGAATTGATGATTCTCTCTTGCAGAGAGTTGAAGCCGATTGTTTTTCGTATTTCCATATCATAACACATCCCAACTCATCACCAGATGCGATGTTTCCTTTTTCACTAACTGCGACGTTCAGAACAGCTCCTTGATGTCCTTGTAATTTAAGAACTTGTGGCCTGCTAGACGAACCCGATGTTGAACTAGTTGTGTGCTGAACCATCCTTACCGTTCCATCTTCTGATCCAGTTGCGAATAATAATTCTTCAGGACAAAATGATGATCTTAAAATAGCCCGTTGATGTGGTACACAAACTTTGTTCATAATTGATATCGCGTAAGGTGCTTTTGGACAAAGTTTCAACAAGTAAACCGAATCACACATAATATTAGCTAGAAGGAGATTATCTTTTCTTGATAAAGACGTGACAGGTGCTCCTCGTTCAAGGGTGACGGTACTAATTCTTTTTACATTATGATTCATGAAATCATAGTAACAAGACGACACACGTCCACTAGTATCAGCTATACACAGAATGCTGGATTCTTGTCCCCATGCCATGCAGCCAGAGCTTCGCTTAAGTTTGTGTTTTTTTAGTACTTTACCAGTGCTGAGATTATAAAACTTTAGAAAGCTTGACGCAGTTCCGACTAAGAACACATTATTATTACCAGGAGTGAACAATACACAGATTGGAACTCCTGGTTCTTGGATCACTCTTACACAGCGGGTTTCACTTTCAGATTCAATCCACCAGATTCTTATCGTTTTATCGAGTGATGTTGATAACAAACACTGACCTGATTCTGACCATACTAAATCAATGACTTGACTGTTGTGGTTGTTCTGTAGTAAAGTAGGTTTCGCACTTAAGTCTTCAGTCGATATAATAAAAATCCTTCCCGTCTCAGTTCCCGCTGCTAACAATTGACTCCCATGTCGCAATGCTGTTATTTTTCCTGCTGAAACTGGACCCATTCCTTCAGGACCAGAATATCTGTTTGAGACCCGGCAGTTAATTGGAATTTCATCGAAGTCACACATCCGATCTTCGTTATTTGACATCTTCGTTGATTCTGGGAGGTCTTCTTTATCTTTATCAATACTATTCCTGACAGCATAAATACTACTTCCCAGACTGTTGTGACTCGAAGCTGAAGATCCATCGACTTCTACAGTGCTTGCCTTGTCTGATGAGCAGCTTTCTAACTCAATATCTTGTGTGATTGTTGAGCAGCCTGCAGTGCTAGGATCCATGCTACCTCTGTATAGTTGTAGTCTAAGTGCTCTTTCACATAAATACATCGCATCCTGCTTTGCGACAATAGGAGATCCCGTGTTTGAGTTGCGATGATTTGCCTGACGTCGATTCTTCACCTGATTGTTATTACCACTACTTCCATTACTGTGTTGCTGTCTTGGTGGTGTTCTTGGAGTACTTTTCTGTGTTGGTAGCATTCTGTCATTAGTTGGTTTGTTGTTTGAAGGAGACTGCACAGTTTGATTTGACGCCTTCTTTTCGTAGTAACTCTGAGCGGATCGTTTCTTCAGGATCTCCCTCATCTTTATGTACCACTCGTTAGTTTCCCTTCCTTCATTTTTTAGTAATTTCGCACGCAGTTTGCGGTATTGGTCTGGTCTCCTCTCGACATCCGCATCGATGCCGGAAGCCATTTGTTTACACTGTTAGAACAGAAGTTAAGAATGCAGTTCCCAAAACTTGACTAACAATACAATAACAACTAAACTGAGAGAGAGTAACAAAACGAATAACCAATAACAGTTGTTTTGGGAAGCTGTTAGTCTTCTGCGAAGATCTCTTCTCTCAAGTCCATCGTGTCAGCTTGATTTATTAAATTATTAACAACTGTTTGGTAATTTATAGTTTCGTCTTCGGACTTTAATTTAAGCGAACTCGATACTACTTCTGGAGACACTCTCGAGAGCTCTGAACCAACACTTCCGAGGACATGGAACAGTGTGGCAGGTGAGATGGTTCCTTTGTCTCCACCCTTTTGTTCAAATGTTCTGAACGACTCGATAATTTCTGTTTCAGAATTCCGCATTAATTTCTTAGTCATCATTAATAAGAAATCCGGAAATGATACGAACTCTACATCACCTTGAGGATCTAAGTCAGTTACCATACTCCTGGCGTCACTGTCGTCGATTTGATAAGTTTTCTGAAGTTTAAATATTATTTTCATCACTTCAGCTACCGGTATAACTCCCTTATTATCTTTATCACAATTCTTGAACTCCGCTATCAGTTCATTGAGGGTACGCTCGTTAATAACATCCATCGGGTCCATTGCTGTGATGGTCCTATAAAAAAATATGACTAAAGACATAAACACAATTTAAAAGATTATCTACGTTCTCTTTTTTTATTTCACGCCATTGTTGTTGCTGTTGTGAAGATTTCATTATGATAATTGTACACAGAAAACATGATATAAAAAAAAGAACCGAAGGTGTAAATGACAAGCTATCCCTCTATACAATAACAGGAACAGAATATAAGTGAGTATTTTGAATGTAATTATTAACAATATTTGATTGACGTCTTCTCTCTTCTCTGTTATGATATCCAACAGGAATAATTGAAGCAATCGGATGGATGTATTGAAGATTGTGAAGCTTTTGTATTACTGTGAAAGACCTCTGCTGTCGATCTCTTATTTGAGTTCGATTATTTGATTCGATTGATAACAACAATCCTTCAGTAAATAATAAATCCATCGCTAGCATACTATTCTCATATTCTAAGTAAAATTCTTCTTGTTGTTGTTGTTGTTTTCGATGCAGATTATCAACCGACTGTTGGATCTGTTGCCGCTGTTGTTGTCGTTCTTTGAAATCTTTTGTTGTTTCGTAAAATACTTTTTGTGAAGCTATTTGAATGTGTTCATTGTCTTGTTGCTGCTCGTTATTGAAGAACATTTTCAATTTCGTGTCGACTTCTCTCATCCGCAAATGTTTCAACTCAGATTCCTTTCTCTTTAAACATCCCTTTAGGATATCAGTTTGACGATTATCTGAATTGAAACTTTCCAACTCCATAAGTGTCAGTACTGCTACCGCGTTACCAGACATCCTGACTGAATTGTCTCCAACCTGTTAATAGAAAGAAAAATAGTTCCTTTTTTTAATATAACAAAGACAGCACATATCAATAAAATTCCATTAGAAAGGTGTGACCTGATATATAAAAAAAAAAAAAAAAAAAACAATACAGCACTACAAATAGTTCATAGCAAAGTTAACAATAACGGAAGACCCAAGTCTGGGTGCTCTTCTAGTATCGCTGTGGAGAGTAGGTCAGATTCGGATTTGAGGGGTAGAGGGGTAGATTTAAGGAAGGAAGAATCATCTGAGTTGATAAGTACTGCTACCCTTTACTTTATAACATTGATCTTGTTGAGTGACTGCACTTAACAGAATATAAATATTTCATCATCTTTGTACCCAATACCACCTGAACCTAAACAATTACTTATTGACTCGTTAAAAGAGTCCGAACCGCAACATAAAATTTTTGTTTTCGGATTCACTGGAAACATATTCGACAACAACTCTGGTGTGATCCTCCCAGTTAGTCCACTCCAATCAGAAGGAGGATTACGAGTGATCGTTACGTTTAACTGGATTTTGATAAATGGAAGTGACGCTTGAATTAACTTTAAGTCCTTAGTGAGAGGTTGACATTCTGATGTATCAGAACTACTTAATAAGATAGTAACAGTTCGTATAGAATAGGTATCAGGTTTTTTACTTATTAATGATGAGAGAATTTGAAGTAAGGGAGTGATCCCTGTTCCGCCACACACCATATTCACATGTTCGATTCCGTCTAGAAACCCTCTTGTTAGACCTGCCATTGGTCCTCTAATCTCTAACTTATCACCAACTTTTAATGAAGTTATGTAGGGTGATAACTTACCTTTAGGATAACATTTTACAAGAAGAAGTACTTCATCATGACTACAGGTAGGGGTTGTGTACGGAGTATAAAATCTAGATACGTCAGTTTTTCTAATCTCAACATGCTTACCAAGTCCATAAAGTGAGAATGCAGCTCCAGTGACTTTGATTTTGAGAGTGAGATGGAAAGAGTCAGTTGGATGTTGTTTGCCATTTATTTCACAGATTTTAAAATGTTGAAATGTAGGCATCAATACTGCTGGTGCTGCCGTGGGAGGTTTCTCTGATGAACATGACCAGGGGGCGGCACCATCACCTCCTCTCATGGAATTTGAGATCATTTGGTTAACGGAATTACGAGGTCTTCCTGAAGAACTGCTGCTATTCCCCATTAACATTCCTGATCGGAATCCGCCTGATATCCCACTTCCTCCACTGCCTTGTGCAGGTGCTGGTTTCTTATGTGCGTAGTCATCTGATGTCACATTTAGTTCTGACATATTTAATTTAACAAACACCCTCTCGTTTTCAATTTTTACTTCGTGAACTCTTTGCTTGCATTGTCCAGTACTGGTGTATTCACCAGTCATTCCTTGATAAACTTTTAATCCTTTTTCAAGGGTTATTTGATATCTGTGCCAAGGGCATGTAATGCAACTTCCATAACCAGGAATTTCTTCAATGTCGGCCATTAGTAGAGGACCTCCCATGTGATAACAGGTAGCGTCTATTGCATGTAATCTAGTTCGGTGTCGTATTATGGCAACGTATCTTCCAGATTCTGACTTGTCAGGGACAGATACAAGTGCTCTGTTTCCTTTTAAAGCCTTCACACCACAGACATCCTTCCATTCATGCTCACTCATTATGTCAAAAGTTCTGATTGAAATTACAAAAAAAATTCTAATGTGATTTTTTTGGTTTTTTTTTTTTCTAAACTACAAAAAGATATTTGTTTTATGTTTTCTTTTTTTTTTTTTTTTTTTTTATATTAATTTGTTACCCGTAAACATCCTTATGGCGGATGGATTGCTATTAATGCATTGCTTCAATAGACTTACGCACAGAGGAAATGGAGGGAAAAGGATACATTTTAAAAGGAAATATCAAAAAAAAAAAAAAAAAAAAAAAAAACACCAAGTTTGGCTTTGCTTCAAAACACCCAGTATTTTTTTTAAAAATATAAGCCTTTTCTAAAAAACCCCCCAAAAAAAGAGATATTAGCTAAGCCACACACATGCTGCCAACAGTCGTCCTTTTTTTTTTTTTTTTTTTATATATATTTCTGATACATTTCACTTGTTAAACACACAAAAAACCATCCGGACTAGCCTTATGTTTAACGCAGACATATCTTATGGGAAAATAAGTCATGACAAAAAATAGGCTTTCTATCCGAACAGTTTTTTCTCCGACTTCAAAAAAAGAAAAAACGCAAAAGACACTCGGAACGTTCGTCATAGCTTTTTGAAACAATGAGAAAAAGGACGAAAAAGATTTATATATTCAATGGCATTGAAATTAAAAAAAAAAAAAAAAAAAAGAAAGAAAATCGTTCGTGATACCCGGGTCATCTTGTAAAGTTTTTTTTTTCCTTTTTTTTTTTTTTTTTTTTTTTTTCTTCTTCCTTTTTTTCTGTCAGACTATTTTTAGTTGCAGGCAGAAAGGCAGTATGGGTATCCCAATCCAGTGTTGGTATCGTAGGTGTTACGAAGCTGTGGGTGTTTTTGTTATCTACTCAGAACGGATTACAAAAACTCAAAACTGAATAAAACAAAACAATAATAACATACCTGGTCAGTGTTTGGGAAGTACGACCAGCTGTTCCATCCGTGAGATGGGGTACCAGTACTGACTTCAGCGCTGTTTGGAGAACCAACAAGCTTGATTTTTGTATTATTTAAAGAAACAGCTCTGTTTCCATTTCTAATTGTTGTGTAGTCATTACGGAATGACTGAAGAGGAGTATTAAAGACACATGGCTGAAGAGTAAGTCCAGCATTGTCTTTAGCAGCATCAGCAGTAACACAGAGTCCAGACTCCATGTGAATAATCTGATAGTCACTCGACATGAAGAATCTCATATCAGAAGAACTCAAACCGTTACTGACACAATGTCTGCTTGTTACTTTAGTTCCAATCTTCGCTGCTGGGCAGACCTCCTTCGGGGTCCAGTTATCACCTGCCTGACGGATTGAAAGGTTGTCGTACTCAACAGCGTACCACATGTTGGATCCGAAAGCAGCGAAACCATTGTCGAAGTTACGAATTGGAATATTAGCCTGAACAGTCTTGTTGTTGTACGCGACAGTAGCGGATTCGTTAACAGTTGTAAGCATCAAGTTGAACCAGTTACCTACTCCTGGAGCTTCAACAACTCCGGTAGCAATTGGCTTAGCAGTGTAAACACCAGACTGCGGAGGTCCCTGGTATGTTAGGTTCCAACGTCCCTGGGAACCAACGCAGAACGCGACGGCGTTGCTCCACATTTGGTTCACACGAGTGGCGACGCATCCAGAGGCAGCACCAGATGGCAACTTGATGTCAATCTGAACAGTGACGTCCTGCCATTCCTTCATACCAATTAAAGTCATTGGACCATTAGATCCGTGGTCAGACCAACCGATTGGAATCTCTGGTACCATCTGCTTCATGATCTTGTTGGTCTTTCCCTCCTCCTGATGAACTTCAAAGGCACCAATCTGATCAGCGCACAATGGGGCTTCCTGACTGGTGACTACTCCTTCGAAGTTGTCGTTGTGTGGAAGAGGGAATCGTGCATCTGACTTAGTGTTTGGGTACGAACCCTTGTTTCCAGTTGAAATAGTTGAAATAGTCAACACATCACCGAGAACGACTGGAAGGTTTGCAATCATTCCATTCTTGAGGGTGATCTTTGGCTGCTGCTCAAACTGCATCTTCTGCTCCTGCTCGAAGTTACTTCTCCAGAAGAACAATTCACTTGGGGAACCCATATTAGCATTGATTGTGATGTTTGCTATTTCATTACTGACGGCTTCATATGGAAGTCCAGGACGAGTACAAGGAGCGTGCTCGTGACTGATCTTCACGATAACGATCGTGAAGTCCTTCGAGTCTTCAGATACGAAAGTAGTGTAGTATCCTCCGTTTGATAACTTACCAGATCCTGAACCGTTCTTCAGATATCTCCAACCAATCTTTGTGAACTGAGTGATGTGAGCAGTGGCGTAAGCAACTTCTAAGTTCTCAACGTATCCACTCCACGGCTGGTCGGCAGTCAACATCGATGATGCGAACCAGTTGGTACCGTGGTAGTATGATCCGACAAGGTTCCACATGATTGATGCAGTCATTCCTGAGTTAGTTATTTTTATTCATCCTGTTTGATTCCATACTCAAATAAGAAAGAACTTAAATCAGTTTGTTTCTCACTCAGGTTGAGTCTTAAATTCAAAACACAACAAGTAAAGAGAGAAAGAGTACCATACCTGAAAGGACGTAGTGACTGGTAACAACACGGGCCCAGCAAGCAGCTCCATTGTAGTCATCGTATGAAGAAGATTCCTCACTTGCCCAGACTGGCTTGTTAAGGGAGTGACAGACACTGTAGTCACTGTAGTCAGAAGGATAATGAAGTCCAATAATATCAATCGATGCATTGTAGGCTGGGTCCTTAGCCATGTCGGTACAGATATCAGCTCCTCCGTCCTTGGCAACAAGTTGCACCTTTCCGAAACCCTCATCAGCGAGAGTCTTCTTCAGGGAAGCAGCGTAAGCAGCAGATGAAGACCTTTCGTTCCAAATACCAATGTAGTCAATGTCAAGATCATAGTGGTTCTTAGCACCCTTTACCCATTCCGCGATGTAGGTCGAAGTTTGGTTTGGGTACGTGAATGGACTGCCTGATGGCTTTCCAGTCTTTGGATCGTCACCAACCCAACCAGGGAATGCCCATGGGAGTCCGTAGAGTTTGATGTCAGGGTTTCTCTTCTTAGCCTCAACCATCAACCACCATTCGTATCCTCTAGTGACGTCAAGGTCATCTTTAGAGTGCATGTGACTTGTCTCAGTTCCATCAGTTGATTGCGAGTCTCCTCCGATCTCAACTTTTAGAATCTGAAGATTGGCACCAAAGTTTGGTTTGAACAAATAGTCCAAAACCTGACTTCTCTGAGGCTCCTGATAGTCAACGAGAAGACGGCTAGTAGCACCTCCTCCTGAGAGACCTCCCAATCCGTTGAATACCTGATCAACACCAGTCTTATCGACGTTGTATGTTCCTGCAGAAGCAGCCGCGCAAAGCGCAGATGCAATCAAAGAACGCATATTGATGCAGCAGCTGGCGGGGGGTGAAACTTTGTAAAAACAGTAACAACTTTAGGTATTAAAACAAAAATTAATATCAAAACACATGACCGAAAAATATTTGTAGTTGTCAATCAAAAAAACCGTAACTGCCAACAGTCCAACAATTCGATTAATTAAAAACAACGACCAGCTGTTAATAATGAAGTAGTTTAACTAGTCAAGTTGGGACACACACTTCCTCCTCATGAAATAAATAATACAAAACTACAATATCAGTCATGAGAGCTGAGCACGTGAGACTGCACCGATTCTGAAAAGAATGGAAAAAGTCAACCTGAAAGATGACTACCGTCTACTTTTTAAATTATCATCTGTTGACGTTGACTGATATCGTAGTATTTTGAATGTGGTTTGTCAGATCGATTACTCGCTGATTGATTTCAGTTGGATCCTCTTCAGCGATGACGTCGTCAGTACAATTTATAATTTCATTTTGAATAAAAATCGCAAGAGGGTTCAGAGACGACGGATCATCTCTAGCGCTGCATTCAAAAACAGAAATACGACGTGAGGAACAATAAGATGATATTTGATCAGAAGAAACCTGTCGGTTGGGAAGATCAACTTTATTTGCAACCATCGCGAAAGAAACTCCCGGACGGCATCTTGTAACAGCATCATCATATGTGTTCTTCGCTAAGTCAAACGTGCTATAATCAGAAATATCAAAAACAATAATAACACATTTCGTACCATAGTAAAAAGACGACGCAGACTGCTCTCTAGCATCCCACAAGAATACATCAGCCACTCTTGGTCTCTGACTACTACCAGAAATACCCCCTAGACATAGGGGAACGGTATATAAATTAGCAGGAGATCGATTCCACTCAGATAATGTGTATTGCGATACAGACTCGTCGCATGACTTTATTCCAATTGTGATATCTGATTCAGTTGAGCTAATCTTTGAGGCTTCAAGTCGAAGTTGATGTGCCAGCAGAGTTATTTGTATTTGTAGATTAACAAACAACATTGTCTTACCAGTCCCACGACTTCCAACAATTAGTAGGCTGTATGGGTAGCTCTTTTGGAGTCTCTTGGAGTTGAGATCGTCGAGATCGATTTCTTTCTTTTCGATTAAAGAATTGACTTCTTTACATTCTAAAAGAAGGTTTTGATATTTTATATTACTTGTCAGTTCCGTTGGATCAGATTTACTAATTTGCTGAACAAGTGATTGTCTTCTAACAAGAGAATGTCGACGAACTTCAATAGAAACATCACTTCTAGTGTCGTCAGTGGATTCTAACGCTCCACTACATTCGTCCTCCGTAACCGATAATTTCCTCTCCATTGGAAACTGACTGGTTAAAAATAATTAAACCCAGGGAGGGGTACACCCCCGTTGTTAAAAAAACAATTGTAGAAATAGTAGTCTCTCATAAGGGTGGTGAACCTGATTATATTAAAATAAAGTAATAAGTTGATTTGTTATTTTGTAAAATAACAGCCTCGAGCTGCTTCTAGGCAAAAAATCCACCGACAGCAGCAGCACATGAAAGTGGCGCAGCAAAAAATGCGAAAGGCAGAAGCAGCAGTCGCAAACCATTGTAAATGAGCGTGTAAATGAGAATAGTTGCTGCTTATGGCCAGGCTACTCTTTTTGATTCACCAGAACTATTATACTTTTCAGATCTGTCGAACTCACAGTAGTCACAGTGGACTTAAATGACGGCCAAAGTCTGAAATTTAGTTCTCTGACTTCTCCGTTTCACTGCTGGAGAAGAACCCCTCTTAGTGACAGTGTTCGCAACAACAGAATTTGATGGAATTGGTAGGTGACTTTGCGATTTCTTTTTCCGTCGCAATACTTGAATAGCTCGTTTTTCAACTTCAGTTTGGCGGCAACCTCCCAACTTTTCAACTCGTCGGCCGAGTTCTGACTCAGCGTCGGACAACACATCAGGTGAAAGATCTCGATCACTCTTCTTCGGAGGTTTACTTCTCAACAGGGGTCTTCCTGCAGAGTTCACAGGGGGTGAATCGACGACTATTGTTTTTTTATTTTTTTAAAAAAAAAAAAAAGAAAAAAACGAGCTTCACAAAACAAAACAATGAATAAGCAATGCATACTAAGTGGTGCAAGAACACCCCTAGGTGATGGTCGACCAGAGCTAGTTATACCAGCTGATCGAGAAGGAGGAAGTAAATTAACAGTTTTCAACTCAGAGTTCACACGGAGCTTATCAAGGAGTTCGAATTCAGAAACAGTATAGTCACTGGTGACGTTTTGAAGTGTGTTAAGAGAGCTTCCATTAAATCCATTCTTAACACCTTGTAAGATTGGGTCCATACAATTTATTTCATATGAGTGTTGAGCTCTTTTAAGAAGGTACTGAACCAGAAATCTATAAATAGAGTCGCTGTTACTATCTCCTGAACTATATAACTGCCCCCCTCTAGGATCAGGAAACGATACGGGATTTGGAGAGAACGCTTCTAAAAATCGAGGGCTCCTCTTATCGTGGACGTCTGTGGGGATATTCTTCTCTGTAGCATTCTGTTTTGCTTCTGCTCGTTTTAGTTTTTCATTCTCATTTAATGATAAGATACAGTTTGCTTTCCAGGCAGCGTGGTCTTTGAGGTAGTCAGTTGCTTTGACTTCCTCTTTGTCATCAATCTTTTTTAAAGCATCCATGAGACCTGATCCTAATTTGATATCACCAGAAGTAAAGAAGCTTATATGATCACAACTGTAATCATCTGGGAGGTTAATGCGAGATGCTGAGGAACCTGTTCGCCCAGTTGGAGGTCGAGAGTGCTGAGATTGTTCCACGATGATTCCTGGAATCTCAGATATGATTCTCAATAAGTATTGTCTCATTTTATTATATAAATAACGAGAGTGAGAGTGAAGCTGACTTAATAATTTGGTTGGATCATAGGAATGAACACCTCGGCTACTTGACGGTCGAGTTCTAATTGTTTTTGTTACTTCCGTCACTTCTATAACTGATCGAACGCTACTCGCGCTGTCCGATCTTTTTGATCTAATTTCCTCAGCAGTTTCAACCGACAGTTGCATTTGTTGAATCTGAGTAGTCATTTCCTCAACGTCTTCACTCTTTCTCTTTAAAATATCATAAGCCTCATTTAGTTCTTTTTCTAATTTTCTAATTCTCAATTCGTATTTAAACTCAGCCGCGCGTGCCTGCTGTCGAATCACTTCAGCAGTTTCACTAACTGTCGTTGTTTTTCGTTTGGTTTTCTGACTTTGAGTACGTATTGATGTGTTTCTATTGCTGACACGTTTTGAATAAAAGTCACTTCGAGGTATAGACGAGGGTTGTGTTGATTCGACGTTATCAGAGTCTGCATTGCTGTCACAGTAATCCTCTGCGAAAACAGAACTTTTAGAAAGACGGCAAACATCAGTTTGGACGGCTTCGTTTGCATAAGAAATACGAATATTGCTCTCAACAGTAGATCTGTATAAAGACTTCTCAGTATATGATGGCGGCAGTCCAGGTTGTTGATCTGGTTTGTTCCTTAGAGAAGAAGTTCCACACTTTGAACAAACCCACTCCCCCTCACTTAATGAAGTATAACTCTGTTGTCTAAGAGAGGATGTACTTCTGGGTCTTTGTTCAACATATTGAGTTTCATCACAAGAAGTCTTTAAAGTGATACTTTCTGTAGTCACGTTCGTATCAATTTGTTGATAATTAACAAAAGGTTCTTCAAAAGGATCAGATTCTAGTAACGCTGCCTGAGCTTTGATTGCTTCAAATTCAGATATTACTTGTTCTTGAAAAGTGAAGCTCTCAGAGACTACTAATTCTTCTTTAGGGATGTCTGAGGTGTCTACAGATTGGTCACATTTCGTGGTGATGATCACTGCTGATGATTTGGTAGATTCTGGTTCTGCTGAAACATCAATTGAGTTGTTGATAGCTGAAGAAAGACTTGATGGAGAGATTGATAAAACAGAAATAGAAGGGACCTCAATAGTTTTCATTACAGCTTCTTCTGGAAAGTCAGTTTGAATTCCAACTTCAATCCCACTGTTGGAATGTTTGTTTACAAAACCTACGATTGAATTCCTACTCACTTTATCAATAATGTCAACCTTATCAGCGACAAGAGATGAAATACTTTCTCTTTGAGTGTTATCTCTGGGGGACGGCTGTTCATTTGCGCTGCTCTGTTCTGAAGGTAAGTTCTGTCCCGGTAAGTTGAGCAAAAAATTATTCGACACCGCAACGTATTCCCTGAATTCAGAAATATTCCTCTCATTAGCAACTGGTGATGATGGTCCTGGTGAGTCTGGTATTTCTATAAACGAGCCGTCAGACTTGGCAAGCGGCGGTTTTGACATTCGCATTGTCGACGACCTGATTCTCGCAGCCTTTTGAACTTTATTAATGACCCCAGTGAAGGACTTCTTTTTTTCAATATTCGGCTGGTCAATCATGCTCTGTCTCCGTTGTAGTGTTTGTTTATCTTTTGCTTTGAAAAGTTTAAATTCCTCGGTTAGTTCTTTAAATTGTCTTTCAAGACGTTCTGACTTTCGTTCGCTTTTAGTTATTGCTTCCGCTGAATGTTTGGCTTCCTGTTCGCTGTGTCGTAGTCTAGTTTTCAACTCATTTACCTCACCTTCCTTACGATTTAATATTAACTTCCAGTGATCTTCTGCTCTCTTCGCCACCTTGTCATCAGTAACTGATTTTGGTAGTACTGATCCACGTCTTGGTGTTACCGGTGTTGAAAGTTCTGTTCCAGGTTCGATTCCCGATGTGCTCTTTTTTCGTCGATTTTTTCCAACATCATCAGACAGGATACTTTTAACATGGTCTTTCGTCCTCATTGCTAAAAGTCTTGTTTGGTCACTCTTCTCTGAGATTGCGTATCGAAGATGAATATCAGCCATCGTCGTGTAGTTCTGAAACCTCGATAGTTGAATTCTAGCTATTTCATTATAACCTTCAGTTAGTAATCTATTTCTAATGGTTTCCTCGTCTACAATCTTTTTCTCAATCAGGTAGGCGGGGTTGAGTGATTGTTTTAATTTAATTTTTCGAATAGCAATATTGCCGCTGGTCATCAAAACGATTCGTTTGTAAATGCACTTCAAATGCCTCTTCATCAGTAGTCTCTCTTCCTCAATAACGTTGTTGAAGAGTACAGAGTCAGACTCTCTGAGGATAACTTTAAATTGTTCGATTTGACAAATTTGCTGCGCCATTTTTGATTTTCTCAGTTCAATGGCATACACACTGAGAGCAGTGTTTAAGTTAGAAAAAGAACTGCTTCCCGACGATAAATGGGCTTGTGAACACTCATACCCCTCCTGATATCCAACATCAGGTAAGTCACTTGGTGTAGTAGGTCGTAGCAGAGAAGTCACTTTGTTAAATGACATTAATAAGGATCGGTATTCTGATATGCTGTCAGCCTTTTGAAGTGCTAATTGATTTCGTTTATCTTTGAACGTTGATAAAACAGTTTTTATATTCGCGTTTAGTGTTTCGACTTCTTCTTTCCATCCAGCCTGTTCAGCTATCGCACATCCGACTCCACTGCTGATGTCATCCTCGAATGCTCCTGTGACTGCTTGAGTGTGGATTTCTAATAACCGGTTACCAACTTCTACTACGAGTAACTTACACTGTTGTCTTTCTGAATGCATGTGAGCAATACTACTTACTAGTGATGCTTGAGTTTGTAAAGATTCAGACTTCTGAACACTTAATTCAGTTATTTGTTTCTCAAGTGAGTTCATTTGTAGCAGAGATTCGTCCTGGTGAACGATGAGTTGCTTGTCTAAATCTTTTTTTATTAAATTACAAACATCAGTGAGAGTTGACTGAAGTTCGTCAGATAGTTGAGAAGCTTGAGATCTCTTCTTTAAGAAGATTACTAATGTTCTACATCGAACAGTAATAATATTCCACAGACGCTGTCTTGATAACGAAAAACTCTTCTCCTGAATAACATCTCTCAGCGCACATAAACTTATTCTTTCATCAGCGACTCCTTGAAATATTACTTCACTGAGTTCACAGCAATTGTCTTCGTGTTTTCTAACAACTTCCTGCATTGCTTCGATTCCCTTTTGACATTGTGCTTCAATACGTGCTATCTTCTTTGGAACCGCCTGAAGCTCTTTTCGCACTTCCTTAACTTGTGAACTTAGTGTTGCTCGCTTTAGTTGTTCGTCGAAGACTTCCTTTGCTCGTTCTTCTTTAAATGACTTTATAGCTGCTTCGTGTTGTTCTAATGATATTGAAGCTTCAAGTTGTAATTTACAAGACGTCAATTCATCTGTTAGGACTTGTTGTTGTTTTCGAAGATCCTCACAAAGGGCGGCGGCATCATTGCGTTCGCTCTTAGAGAGTTTTAGTTGAAGTGAGAGCTGTCTTAACGAACCATCACGATCATCTATCACGCGCTGCAGTCCCATTTCTCGTGAATACATGTGGTCGATTTGAGCTTTGAAATTCGCTTGTTCCTCGATAGACTTCTTCTCGAGCATACGAAGGGATACTACAGCATCCTCTTTTTGACGTTCCGTTCTTTGTAGTTCTTCGCGGAGTTTTCGGGATTGAGTTCGATCCTCCTGATGTGTAGTAGCCATCGTCTCTTTAATCCCTTCAATGAAAACAGATGTATCCGTCACCTTCTTTTCTAACCCAGCAGATCCAATTGTTGCATCCCACAATTCTGTGTATCCCAGACCGGTTACTACTTGACTAGCCATTTCTGATGCCTGTTGTTTTTCAAAACGGGCTGCTGCAACATCTAACTTTAAGAAGTTTATTGCTTGTCGATGTTTTACGGTGAGGCTTTCCTTCTCTTGGATTGCTCGAATTAACTCCTCCTGTCGTTTCTTAAGGAGAGCTGTTAGAATGTCATTTGGATCTGGTTTGTCGACAGCTCGACCTCCAAGTTCTTGATTTGTAAGAAGACGAGTCTTGTTTGAGTCGATTAGAGCTCCCCAAGTGTTCTTATCACTTTTATCATCTCCATCACTTTCCTGGTTCTGATCATCTACTTCTGGTACTATTGATAACACAGTGTTAGTACCAGTACTTACTCGACTCATGTGTTCATCAAAGAATTTCTGACATTTCTTTATAGACTTCACTTGTTTTTGTAGATCACCTCCAACGTCTTCGAGCTGTTTAGACGCCGACATCATTTCAAACTTAACTTTATCGAATTCTGATTTCTCAGATGAGAGAGAGTTTGAAGTTCCAGAAGCACTTTCCTTTGTTCCTTCAACAAAATATCCGGCGGTCTCATTTAAATTAATAGTAACGGATTCAGTTGAGGCAACCCAATCCATTAATTCAGATTCAATCAAAAGTCTGTCTTCACCATCACCCCTGCACGCTAAGAGATTACTTACTTGAGTTTTACTTTCTAATATTTTTGAAGCGTCGGTGAGTTCACCGTCCCCAACCAAGCAGTCAATGTATTTTTCTTTTTTGTCATCTGCTAGGCATTCGAGTGCGTCGCCTTCGTATTGTCGTCTGAGATTATTTCTTTTCATCGCCGTGTGAATTATATTTTGAATTACTTGTTGAGGACTTGGCTTAGCCTCTTGTACATTAATAGCGACAGCAGAGAGGACAGCGTCTAAAGATTGAATATTTGATGTGGTGGTTTCTCTGATTACTAATTGTAACTTCTCGAAACGATCTTCTTCAGAAATTGGACCAACCGGATGAAGTAGTTCTACCACTGCTTTCTTTGCTTCACTAACAGCATTGTAAACAGCTTTGTCTTTTAGTAGTGGTGTTGGGATCGGAGTCTGGTTTGTTGTTTTTTTAATTTCTCTATCATCGATTCGTTTGAGATGATCTTCTCTCATGTTTTCAACAATCGCCAACGGAACTTCACCATTGAGAACACTTTTTATAAATTCTTTTGTTATCGGTGGCGTAGCTTTACTTCGATTTTTGTGAATTCGAAGCCTTCCATTTTCTTTTGTTGAGGGCTGACTACATCCCAACAGTACCCACAGTGGGAGACCCATCACCTTAAGAACAAATAAGTAAACAATATTGAATAACAAGTAAATGTCCGATATCACTTAGTAAGTAAGTTGCTCATCATTCTTTTCTCCACAACCAATATTTTAATTTTTTTTTGATGTAATAATATGTTAAAAAAGTAATTAGTTAAAAGACCACTCATAAGAACAGATTTTCAATTTCATTTAAAACGAGTAATAAAGTAACAGATGCAAAACAAGGAGATTAAGAAATTACTATAAATAAAGTAATTATTTCCTATCTATAATTTCGGCGCCGCAACCACTGCGAAGGCTAAGGTCAGGTTTAAGGGTGTCAAACGTAAACCATACTGAAAGAGAAAGTTAAAAAGGTGGGTAACTTGATACTAATATTAAATGGAAAGCAACTTGAAAACTGGCAAAAACGAATACAGGGTTCGGCCAATACTAGCTGCAATATAAGAAGATCAACAATTGATTATCGGTAAGAGTCCCATATGTACTGTCGAATATGGGGATTTGGGGCCACTCCCCATGCCCTGTAACCCTAGAAAACCATTCAGATTACCTTATATTTAATTGAACGTAAACAAAATCCTGTCGCACGGGGGGGATAAGTCACGATCATAAAAAACATCAGCTTCAATCTGAAAAGTCCTTCTCCGAATATGTCGGACACAAAAAAAAAAAAAAAAAAAAAAAAATTGCTCAAACAGGTTGCTTCCTGTATAAAATCTAATCAAATCCATAATTCACTACTCTTTTAATGTACGTTATAGAAGTAAAGAAGTATTGCGTCATCCCTCTCATCTCATCTGTGAGGAACGTCTAGCAGTGAAGTGCTGAGGCACCGAAGTGACCAATCAAGACTATAAAAAGACATACGATAATACACACTTTGAGGCATGTCACTGCAGGCCATCAGCTGGCACTCTAAAAGAGGATTAACCACATCGTACGAACCAACATTGTTGTTCGTAAAAGACTAGGGAGAGAGAGAGAGAAAAGAAAAAAAAGGAAAACATTATGTATCAAGTGTATCAAGTACGAGAAGGTAGTCTGCTGCCTGCTGTCAAGCAATCCAAGCACATCGCCAACAGTCATCGTTTTAAAACACTAAAATGATGACTTGACTATTTCAGATTTAACCTTCCTTATAAGTACAGTGATGTAAGTAAAAATAATAAATTTAAAAAAGATCTAAATAAATAATACAAAAAAAAAAAAAAGATGACTACAAATAAGTGAAACGGTTAATGTAGAGCCAGGAGTCCACTAGACACATGTCGTCACTCGATACCGAGGATTTATAAATAATGGGAAATGTTGTCGGAAAGAATGAAAAAAAAAAGATTGGATTGCTTGACATGTATTTGAAATCTAATTCTAAACGTCAGGTGAATTGGGAGGGAAAATAACTTTTCACGGGAATTGAACTTTATCAGTTGGATGACTATGTAGTGCTGAAGCAAGGCGGCTGTAAACATTTTTAATCGCACTGTCTTCTTTATCTTTCGTTCTAATAAAATCGTCTCGTTGATAACCATTATAGCTTAATGATTGATGTTCAGGGGCATTGGAATAAAAACTACTCTGGTCAGGATGTTCTATTTGATTAGCTCTCTGATTACTATCTGATCGTAACTCAGTTGAGTATTTTACATTAGATTGCTCAAAATGATCAGACTGACTAACACACCTTGATGTGTCTGGTGTCTGTGATAGAAGTGCGTATCGCTGTTTAACTTCAGATATTTTCTGTTGATGTTCTGCTTCCAACACTGCAAGTCGTCTAGCTAACCAATCCTCATCAACGATATTGTGATCATTCTGAGTTGTTGTTAAAACACTTCTCTCAGTGGTAGTATTTAAATTCATCGGAGGAGCAACAGGAGCTACAACACTATTTGGATGGTTCTCAAGTGGAGGAGCAGGCGAAACTGTAATTGGAGTAAACACTTCACTCTCTTCATGGTGTTCAATAATACTTTTTGCTTGAGCGTTCAGCTCAGAAATTGAGTCGAAGTGTTCACCCGTCAGAATGATTTGCTTTGAAGAAAGAACGATATCGAAAAGTGAATTAGCTTCACTCGGATATTTTCTGCAGAAACGAACGAATTGAGCGTAGGATGAGTTTCCATCTGGTCCTACTTCCATTGACATTATTAAATATTGGACTGTTCGTAGATCATCTTCTGCAACACCCCTACGAGATAGTAAAGTTGTTATTGTTAAATGATTTAATTTCGTATCGAGGAATTGAACATCAGGTGAATCAGATGTGAGTATTTGAAAGACAGTAAACCTTTTGTCATTTTCAGCAGTTCTCTGAGCCTGTGCCATTCTTGAGATACGACCTCGTTTGTCAGCGAAGTGATTTTGTTTACTTGTAACACATGTCTGTCTCCTCTCTGGAGTATTAGAGCGAATCTTTCTTTCGATACGTTTCATCTTTGGAGTGACAACAACTGATTGACTGGATGTCCTTCGGGGAGTTCTTCCACCAGCTGATCTACTTCTGGTCTCTCCTTGAAATACGAAATATTGTTTCCCATGTTCAAGCTGACCCTGACGAGCTACATCAGCCCACATTTGAAGCTGTTCAATAAAAACTTGCAATTTCCCAACACGAAACCGACTCGTACTCCCACCTTCAACTGCTTCTTTCTGAAATGCCAACTCAATCTGTGTTGAGAATTCCTTCAACGTCGGTCTTGTTGGAAACATAAATCTGATGTTTTTTTTACAGCCATCGATATCCGCGGCTACTAACAATTGCATTTGCGGCATCTTTTTCAATGTGCTGCTGGAGATTGAAAAAAAATCATAATTCACTCACATACAAAATAACTACTCAAAGTCACTAAGCTACTAACCAAACAATATTTATATAAATAATTTGTAATTGAAGTGTATTAAGATTGTATAAATAAATTGAATTAAGTGCTTTTTTTTTTTTTTTTTTCCCCTTCTTTTTGTTTTAAACAGAATAAGTAAATGCAAACAGCGACGTGTTAATTAGTTAGTTAATCGCATGCCCTTTAGAAGGTAAAGTCTTCCCTGAGAGTCACCAACAACAATTTGTGCACCTTCAGATGTCGGAACAAGAGCACAGTCAAGAGAATGTACAGAAGAATGAAATACGTATTCAACAATTAAATCATAAGAAGAATTGTATACTCTCATCACATTAGAATCACCGACAGTGACAGCGAGTACACTCGACAGGTCAGACTCAGATTGTATTGAAAATGATATCAACAAAGCTTGCTTAGAGAATGCTTTTATCACGCGAACTGGATGTAAATCCTGCAGCGGGCCATCCTTCAGAGTTAAGTCCCAAAATGCAATCGAACCATCCTCCAAGGCTGCTCCCAAACGACGTTCATCTGGTGATACGGCGATGGTATTAACACCTGTGTGTTCAGTGCCATGAATTCGAACTCGTACGTCACCAGTCTTGCTGTCAAATATTTTAACAGGAGTATCATCTTGAGAAGTGACACCTCCAGCAGGTTTCTTAACAGTTGATAAGATAAAGTCACCGCTCCCTAACCACTCAACTTTGCGAACTGGATACTGAGAGTGTGCCTGTAATTTGTGTAACACAGAATACGGAACTGATTGAGAGTCATCTCTCTTCCAAACAACAATAGTTCTGTCAATCGATGACACGATCAGATTCTCATTAGTTGGATGTCCAGCACATGAAGCCACAGCCGTGTAAGCTGAACTTGAAGCACAGAAACTATTGTGTGATAACACTGCAATACACTTCCCAGTTTCTGACTCCCAGACTCTAAGAATAGAATCATCACCAGCAGATATGACGAGTCTTGAACGAGCAGTCATATCACAGCAACGTATTTTACCAGTATGCCCAGAAAGCTTTGATACACTAGTACCTGTAACTGCGTCATATAAACACATTGTCTTATCAGCTAATACTACTAATGCATATCTAGAAGTTGCTGAAAGGATAGCTTTTTGAATTGGTGAAGAAGTAGTTATCTGATGAACGACGTCACCAACAACGTTACAAAGAACTAACGTCCTATCGCTACTTGACAATAGTCTTAAACCATTCTTTGAGAATGTTGATGATGTCACAGCCAATCGATACATTCTCATTGTGTTTTTATTAATACAAATAAAGTACTTCTCGTCTTTGTTGAGTTCAAAATGACGCTTTGCCTCGTGATATACATTCGCATCACTTGAAGACTGAAGAGCTTGTTGAATAGAAAGGGACGGCTTTGTGTATAATGACGATAAATTCGTACAAATAAAATGAACGTATTCCTTCATTCCGAATAACATTCCTTGGACTTCTTCTGCAGAGAATGATTGAACTGCTTCCTGACCTCCGTTGCTGGTGTTGTGCAAAAAGGTGTACGTGCGTAGCATTTCTCTAAATAACACGTAGCCGATACTATTCTCAAAAGCTCTTCTTACAGTTGAGAGACCGAAAACACTTCTCATAATAGTTGGCCACATTTGAACTTCAGTCATCACACGAGGGAAGTTTCGAAGACCTGCGACTGCCAACGGATGATCTTCTTTAGATGATAATTTGTGTAAGTATCTCGCTAAATCAGTTCGAATTGCTTTGGTTGTATTTTCACAAGACATGTAACGTTCTTTAACTAAATCAGTGATGTCTTCCGTTAATATTTGAAGTCGACAAGCCATTCCGTTAACACCTTCTGGTGGAGTGTCTACCAACTCTTCTAATTGAGATCCGTTTGTGTAAGTAAGTGTTTTCAGTAATGGTTTGATGCCGTGTAGTAATGCAACAAGCTCTCTTCCAGATAATAAACTAACACCCTGTTGTTGACACCCAAGAAGCTCTCTCACCTGAAGGAGTAACAACCCATCTTTCATTATTGCTAAACAAGACAATGCTTTTCCAACAAGTTTACTACCAGCTATTTCCTCTGCATGTTGTAACACTGATGTGATCATTTCTGTTGTCGTTCCGGGAAAATTTTTAATTAAGAGACGTAAAGGAGGAGGTTGCCTTGATTCATATCGCTGGATTATTTTATCAACGAGAAGCTTTGCATATAGCGGTGATCTGATGTCTGGTTTTGAAACAATCTCTTCCATTAATAATTGATTTACTTGAATACCACAAGAAGATAGTCTAGATTGAATCAACGTCTCAATATCTGAAACACCTGGTTGAGCAACAGGCACAGCTTCACAAGAATCTTGTCCACGAGATACAAGTGATTGATAAAGTACTTCTGAGAGTGTTCCTTCTTTAGTTGAGCAGCTGGCTATAAGCCGAACATTCTTAGGCAAACACACCGGTAGCCAATCAAACATATCATTTTGATTTGTACCGACGTCAATCACATTCTTTGCTGTGATGGTTTTCAACAAATCCGGTGGTGGTGGTTGAAGCGATTCCAATCTTTCAATCCCGTCAATGACTATGACAAGAAGTCTGCCTTCTCTTAAGGATGCTGCTGCTTCGTTTATTGTTGCTCTCCAGTATTCTTTAATTACACGAGGATTTATCTCATTCTCTATGTGAGCTGGAAGTGGAGAAGATTTCAATTGTCTACAAAGTGTTAGTAACACAGTTCTAATGTCTGTCGATTCTTCTTCGAGTTTTGCATTTCCAATGAGACTGTAGCAGGTGTCCCAAACATCCTTTTTTAAGGCTTTTTGAATAAAAACATGCAATGTAGATGTTAAACCTGAACACCTTGGTCCATGTAACAATAACATATTCCTTGATGATGGTGAAACAACATACAACTCTAACTTGGACAGGATGTATTTCCTTCCAACAAGAGGATTCGTATTGTAAAAACACGACAGGTATAGCTCTTGATTTGGTTCCACCTGAGTCCACTTTTTACATTTTATATCTTCGGGTTTTTCTCTGTAGCCAAATTCGATAACTTCTCTCAGTCTATTTGTCAACTCCTCTTTGAAATTGTCGTGTTGCTTAAGCAGAATATGGCCCTGTGATGTGACAGTATCAAAGGTTGCCCAGTACTTCTTCAGTACTAATGGTTCTGGTTGTGATAAAATGCATTGCTTCATGTCTTTCCAGGTTTGCCAACGTGCAGATTGGGCTTCTGGACTTTCGCGTTTTCCGTATTGTAATTCCTCTGTGAGAAAAGCTTCTGGATCTGTATGTAGGTAGCTGTAGTCATCAGTCAAAGCTCCGATTATTCCCTCGGGAGGATTTAAGCATCTCGCTCCCTCCCGCACGAAGTACAGCGGAGCATTGAATTTAGCCTTCACACCACCGTAGTAACCTTCAAGCACAGCCAATGGCAACTTCTCTTTATCAGAGATGGTCAATAATTTCGGATGTGATAATAATTGAGAAGGAAGGTAATTAGGAACTGGACCATGTTTATCCCCAACAAGTTGAATAAATAAAGGAGAGCACAGATCGATCATATAAAACCTTTCTGCGACTAATAAAGTTGCTGATCCATTACTCTCTGAGTGTGGTGACATGTCGTTCTTGTACATTGCAATGGGGACGATGTATATTTTCCTGTTGCGAAGTTCCGCATTTATTTGTGAGATTATTTCCTCTTGGATTACGTTGAGTTCTGTTGCGAAGTCAGTCGCAGTGGCAGAAATAAAAACATTCAACAATACCCATCCGTTGTCTGCTCTCTGTGGAAATCGCAACTCTCGCTGTCTCAGCTGCATCGAAATATCTTCTTTTGGATGGTCAACAGTCGTTGCGGCAATTGCTGCGAGTTTCGCTTCTTTTCGTTCATTAAATTCTCTCTTCGTTCTTTGAAAGGCGGATTCCTCTTTGTGATCTCCGGTAGTTGTGTTTGTCTTTTCTTTTTGCATTTGCCTGACATTCTTGTCAAGTGCTTTTGCTATTCGGAGCTTACTCCTGTCTTCGATAAAAGTACCATCGAGAGTGATGGATGTCAGTTTGGGACTTCTGCGAACCAAATCGACTAAAGCTGCAGCACCAGCTAGTGAAATCGGATTGTTCTTTAGATTAATACTTTTCAGTGAAGGATGATTGAATACAGATCTACACAAAGCAACAACAGCATCATTAGTCAATCCATTGTTTGCTAAGCTAAGTGTTTGTAAATTCTGAGACTGTCGTACTACTTCAAGAAAAGCATGAAATCCTTTCTCACCAAGATAATTCTTACTCACATCTAAATTAGTAATCGCCCCGAATGATGACCCTCCGTCACAAAAGTCTTTCAGTAATATCGAATTAGGTTTTACGCCCAACACTTTGCAGTGATTTTGATAAACTGAACTAATCTCTCCACAATCCGGAGGAGGTTGCGGTGAGGCTACGGATACCATAAAATTGTGTAAATTAAATCCCTGGATCTTTGAGTGATAAGAAACCTAACTAACCATTCTCAACGAAAGAAATAAACACATCGATCTTCTCAAGCTACTCCATTATGAGGTAACTTGATACTATAATTACAACCTGAGAGGGGTAACATAAATAGTAATGATATCCGATCTCAACAAACATATTAAAAGCACAAGATATGATACGTAATTAATCAATACGATACTCTAGTATTGCTTGTGGGATAGGAGAAGCATGTGAAGCAGGAAGGGCGGTGTAGTCAGAACCCATACCCTGCCTGTCTCTAAAGCATCAAGTCGTTAGCTGCCAAATGATAATACAGCTGACAGGCAAGTCAGTCATGTGTCTATAAACTTTTTACTGTCTAGAAGCAACATTGACAGTCAAAGGGACAATCCCTTGAAAATCCACCTCTATCTGTTACCAGTTCGTCAGCTGCAAAGATAGCCATTCCATCATTCGTAGTCCTGTTCTTTGCTGTAGAACCCTCTCCTCTTAGATCCATAAAACTACCTGCGATCGATTCCTATTTTAAATTGTATAACATTCTGTTGCCTATCGTCACAATATAAAAGTGTATAAAGACTAAACACATACTCTATTCTCAACTTTGCATGATAGCCAGCCTGATGTTTCTGGTTCCTCAAGGGGACCATCAGGGTATTTATTCTTAAAGTGAATATCAAGTTTCCCTGTAGCATCAGGCTTGTTTACATAAGTAAACCCGAGACAAGCAGGCAACTGGAGTGCTTTTCGCTTGGCCTGTTCCATGGTTAGTTTTTGTTTTAACATATTACCACCAGCTACGATATATCCCTTTTTTGGTCCTGAAACGTAGGGTTTTCCGTCAGTTTTCTTTTTTTCGGCCGGCTTGTCAGTTGTTACCTTAACCTTTTTCCCTTTTAATCCTGCAAACAGTCCCTTCATGTCCGCAGCGTCATCTTTTGCCTGCTTTACTTTAACCTCCTTTGTTAGTTGATTTTCTACTGCTTTCACTGCTTCCTTTGTGTCTGTTCCTTTTGTTTTTACCTTCTTCTTCTTAGCCATGATCGAATATTGGGCCAAGCCTATATGGGGATATGTGTGTAATGTTTTTATTATCTTTTTTCTTTTGATGAATAAAGGAAACTTTCACTGAGAGGATGGATCAGACAACACAGTTTGGATATCACGCACCTGTTTGGAATAAAAAGTATCATAATTCATAACGTGACGACAGCTGAATAAATGATGACACTGCAGTTGATTAACACTGAGAACCAATGGGATCACAACATTATTTCAAATTCTAATATTTTTTCTGCCTTAAGCAAGTTTTCCTTTCAAAGAAAAACTAAATGAATATGAGGGGAGGGGAAAAGGGCGACTGAGTATCAGACAAAAGTAAAGAAAAATACAGTAAATAAATATAAAAAAATATTCGAGAATACGCCACACAGATATCAAATTCTGAAGAGTCACAAGAAAGCCCAATTTAAAAAAAAAAAAGAATGGTGCGAATGCGAATTCATTTACCTCACGTGAATTTCAAATGAGACGATTAAAAAATTAAAACATTCGACTACCACATCCGATTCAACGTGTTCTTACTGCACTGTCCTAAGTCTGTGCATCTCAAGCACATTATGAGCTACTAGCAAATCAGAAGATTTGCAAAAGCTATCTAATGCATCGGCAGAAAATAAGTAAACGAGCCATTCACACCAATTTAAAAAAAAAGAAAAACAGATAAACTAAAAATATACCAGATAACAATGGTACAGATGACCATATACATTTAGAATTATTGATATCAACACAACCTATTCTCAACTGATAAACTGATAAAGAAACATACGAGAGCTAGATTACTAAACAAAGACCTACCAGGGCACAATTCAAACCAAAGGTTGCGTCCCATGAGAATCGCACCACTAGTTCAGCCCAGGTGTGGCAATCAAGACAGAATGCAAGGAGGGTATGGTAGTATGGGGAAACAATCACTATTAAACAGCTACAATTAATTAAAAAGTGAAGCTCACTAGCATGCATTGCCAATAAGCATAACAAGCATCAGGATGAACCATCTTTTAAAAAGAATGGGATTTAGCTTGTTCAAACTGAAATTATTTACAAAAATACTACAGCAATAAATTGCCTCAGTTGAGGAAGAAGTATCGCGCAACACGGAGAGAGGTGGTGTACCTACTCTTGTGGTCATCGTAGAGGCACGTTGCCTAATTCTCTCACTCCTTTTTTTTTTTTTTTTATACATGATTTGTTGGTTCATTCATAAATATTATAATAATCATAAAAGCTAAATATTCATATGCAGAGAACTTGTAGGTTGACACTCGAAGTAGCATTTCACAAAAAGTTGCATGAGGCGAGAAAATCACAAAGAAATTATCTCATTCCCTTCATCTAATAGAATGCGTACCACGGCGCCTTTTTAAAGCGATAAATTAACGACAGAGAAAGTAAAAAATAAAAGGAAATAACCAAAGGTAGGTAACAAGAATAACGTACTCTGCAAAGAGATGTAGTCGATTCTTTCTCATCCAAGATGGAAAGAGTTTCTTTTTTTAAATAACGGAACGAAGACCCTAATTGATTGATAACTCTTTTTCGAAGGAACTACCCAACGACTTATGCTCATAAAAGGGTTCCCTCTTCGGTGGGATATGGCATAGAAAGTCTTCAATCCTAAGCAGGCAGTTGATCAATGTGCTCCTTTATACCTATCGATGCAGACAGAAGGCCACATGCATAACACAAACCCTTATTGGGCTGATAGGCAGATATCCAAGTGTAGTACACGATCTGTTTTTATGTATTTGATAAAAAAGGATAAAACTTATAAAAAAAGAAAAAAAATAAAGAGAGAGGGGGAAAAAAAAAAAGAATAAAACATACGCAATCACAAATACAACGAACTATTCCCATAATCTTTTTTTGTATTTCCGTCTCTTTTCCATCCTGTTGACGTAGTTTGCGAATATGCATGAGTTCAATTACAATGAGTACCGTAAGCTGCAAACTCTTGCCTATTTTATATAATTTAGAGATACGAAGAGCATCCCAATGTTTCATAATGTGTTTAGCGTAGTAAGACAGGTCGCTTGAAATTACTTCCATCGACCATAAAAGGGTTCTCAGGATGCTTAGATTAGTGAGTAAATCACTGTTAACTGTCCATCCGTCTGTAAAGCCTTTTAGAATCTTTAACGTGTGAATGTATTTAAAATGATTTAGTAGCTGCCTGCAGTCTACAATCTTTTTATCTATTTGATCCAACACGGCAACTCCGCTCACGCTGCCGAGCATCTTTGGGACCCCTTGATACTGACTCATTCTGATTGTGTAGCCAATCAGCTTTAGTAACTTGTCCCTCGCCTCAGACCTCCCCAGGAACACAGCCGCCTTTGTAGGCAATGGGGATGACAACGGAGATGATATTTGAGGAGGAGGTGACATTGTTACCTATTTTACTGAGAGGAGGCAAAAAAAGAAAAGTTTAAAAAAACCTATGGTGTACTATTTCTGTTCAATATTCGGAAGAAAACTGTATTTTGAACCTAATATAAACTTTACTTTAACCTAACGGGAGGCTAGTTTCGCCTCATTAACATTATGATCAACGAATTCTGGTTGAGAAGATAATGTCTACAACCAAACACTAGCCTCAGTTTCTAAACACTAACTGCTCAAAGTACAACTAGTATGACCCTCCTATTGGTATAGCATCCGCATCTTGCATCAGCCACCCAATAAGGTGACGGTCTGCGGGTAAGAGTTACTACTAATGCTATAAAAATAACAGTAGCACATCTCAGGTGTTGAAGTAGAACAATACAATATTATGAATGTATTACTAAATAGCTATTAATGTACTCTTGAAACTATACACGCTTTATAAATACTCTCAAGAACTATCAAACTTGATAATCCTCCAACAAGGTACCTTACTGGCTTTGGTCCTTCCTGAACAAGGCTGATTGCTCCGCACAAACAAACGATCTTTACGGCTGGGTCCTCAAAAACAGGCTGTCGGAGAGTCTTCTCGGGCTGCGATGTCTCAGGTTCATTCGTCGTTACAACAGGCTCTTCTCTTTCCCCTTTCTCAAGTTCATTTTTTTGTGCAGCGAGTTCGTATTCCATCACTTTCTTTGGAGCCTCTTTTACCTTTCTGGTTCTCTCAATGCTTTTTCTGCTAGCTTCGTCTTCTTTCTCTCTTTCCGATATTTCCTTCTCGTCGTAGGACTTGGCTAACTCTTTAACTGAGTTACTTAAGCTCATGATTAGAGTACAATATCTGAGGGAATAAAAACTAATAAGAATATTCAAGATACTGTATGCCGAGACAATGATTAGATTCAATTGCAAGGTTACTTCATTTCACATCACTCATGTTTTCCAATTTTCCTAGAAGTTGGTTCCATTTTATTTTCACGGGAAAAAGCTCGGCAAGGAGAAGGCTTCCGAAGCACAAAAAGGGATAGCCTCCCAAACGAGGAGTCTCAGGAGACACTCCAAATGGAGGCTGAGAATCACAAGGATACTTAGCGACTCGAAGTTAAATTTAGATGAACTGAGGGGAGTACTGCGTCCCAAAAGAAGTAACAATACAATGCAAAAGCAAAGCCTTCACCCTTCGAGAGGCTTTCCGAAATGAATTTGCCTTTGGCTAGCTTGGTAGGCATTCCACAATCTCCCCCTTTCCCTTGATCCCAGATCTTGAAGCATAGTTGTTGGACGGTTCAAAGAATGATCAGATCCATGCTTAACACCATCATCAATTAATTCGAACTGCAGGAGTTGTAATTCTTCGTGATGGAGAATGACATCAGGTGTAGTTCCGTGTCTCGGTAAGGAATCTAAACCAGGAGGACTTGCAATCACAAGGTCTTCCTTTTCAGTCCAGTTGAGGAGATCACATCCCATATCAGTTTCCGCAGACCACTACTTGTGATGTGTATTGAAGTCAAGTACCTTCAGTTCATCCTTGCTCACGTAGGAATTGACATACCTAGACGTACATGACAAGGCTGACAAACTGCAAAGGATATCTCGAAAGATGTTAGAGCAAGCCGGTGTCAACGACTATGGACTTCTTCTCACATAAGTCAAGGATAGCGAGGGAAGCTAACAGAAAGCTGTTTGGTAAGATTATGGAGGGTTCAACAAGGGCGAAACCACCGATCAAACGGGTGATGCTTAGGCAATATCTTGATGCTACCGGAGGCCTGAGAGCGGCTCGATACCCCAAGGATATGCTGAGAGAATCAGAGATAAGGATAGCCAGCTTCAGAACGGGCACTTACCCCTGCTCAGGGTAAAAGAACTACCGATAAAGTGCCCCTTCTGCAAAAGAACAGACTCTACTGCCAGACATCTAATATTTGATTGCGAGGATGGTGAGAACAATTAGATCAAACATACAGGAAGCGAGAATCTCCGAGACTAAACTATGTTTTTCATTAATGTTTGCGACGAGAAATCTTCACGCCCTAGCCGGCTACTTATGGCAACGGCAGGTTCAAAATCCTGGGCTTCTCAACACTGACCGGCAAGTGGGATCGCGATCGGGAACTTATTATTGCCAACGAAATTCCTAACCTTGAAGCTCTCTTCACTTTGGCGTGGCTTCCATCACTCGCGTTGATCATAAGGTGGATGGAACAAACATCTAACCTTAGACTTTGGAAATAAAGTAGGTGACATGTAGTCGCCAATATCAATTTGTTATTATTTTAGTATTTTCATCATTATCAATCATGTCCTGGTTGGGTAACTGCACATCACCTTCGGTGTTGTCGCAGTGTCCCTTCCAATACTCCTGTCTCCTTCTTCTCCTATTCTCCTTATAAATTTCTCTTGAGGGCAGGCCTTCGGGCTGTTCAAGTGGTCTTTGACCACCGCTCTAGTTATATGCTCGATTCTTTGTTTTCCTTATCGATGGTAGGAATGGTAACCGAATTAGCTTCGTGTGTCCAATTTCAAGGACGCGTGACCATTTATTTTTCCGTTGCCGCTCTTCTTACGTCCTCAGGCGGAGCCTACCTATGTTTCTCGTGTTTAATTGTCAGACTTAAATCAAAAGAAAGTATAAAAGAAAGACAAAACATAGAAGTGAAAAGAACAAAAACAAAGAGTCTGGAAGCACAGACGGGGTCAGTTCGTGCGTGCGAAGCTGCTGGCCCTGTGGCCGCAATAAACAAAGGCCACAGCTCAAACTCACGGGGAACGAGGCTCTGCATTGTTTGAGACAGCAACTTGAGGTGCAGCTGATCAGTGAACTGCAGCTGGGTGGATACCACCAGACACCCCTTCCAGAAGAAGCGAGTGTAGGGCACCAGTGTAACCAAAAAAAAAATAAATATCAGTCACATCCCCCCTGTCTTTCCACTTTATTTTTCTTCATTCTGAGCATTCTTGCCCTTCTTATTTTTTGATAAAGTAAACAAGTAAAAACAAGCGCTACTGTCCTGGGTCCGTTGGAGGACTTCCCCGGATAGGAATCTCAAGACACAGTTAATATAAAGCGAAGGATCAGTACAGGGACGGTGGCCAAAGACCACTGGGTTACCTACGAGCCATGAAGCTCTGCGGATGTCCTCAGAGAGATTAGGAGATGATTAAGGAGTGTGATAAGGGAGAATGATACTAATGAATTAGCAAACACCAATCAGTTAACAGTTTGATAAGCCTGTCCGTTGTTCCAAATGCCATAAGTAGCCGGCTAGGGCGTGAAGATTTCTCGTCGCAAACATTATTGAAAGATTCAGTTTGGTCTCGGAGATTCTCGCTTCCTGAATGTTTGATCTAATTGTTCCTTCTCTAATGCGGACCACGTCACCATCCTCGCAATCAAATATTAGATGTCTGGCAGTAGAGTCTGTTCTTTTGCAGAAGGGGCACTTTATCGGTAGTTCTTTTACCCTGAGCAGGGGTAAGTGCCCGTTCTGAAGCTGGCTATCCTTATCTCTGATTCTCTCAGCATATCCTTGGGGTATCGAGCCGCTCTCAGGCCTCCGGTAGCATCAAGATATTGCCTAAGCATCACCCGTTTGATCGGTGGTTTCGCCCTTGTTGAACCCTCCATAATCTTACCAAACAGCTTTCTGTTAGCTTCCCTCGCTATCCTTGACTTATGTGAGAAGAAGTCCATAGTCGTTGACACCGGCTTGCTCTTAACATCTTTTGAGATCTTTTTCGCCAGTTCATCTGCCTTGTCATGCGGTTCAATTCCCACGTGAGCTGGGATGAATTGAAGGTGTACGAATGAGTCTAATTTTCTTATCCCTTCTAGTATTGAGAGAGAGTTCAGCTTCCTCTGAGCCGCAATTCCACCACGCAGCTCATCCAGATTGGATTTAGAATCACTGAAGACTCTCGTGATTCCAGATCTGGGACCCAAGACAGATGTTGCTTTTCCAAATTCACTTATTAACAGCTTCAGAGTTACCTGTTCAGCTTTATAACTACTTTCCGTTGCAACAAGTCTCGATGCCATGGTCCGTTCACACGGCGTGATCTGCACTGCCGCTGCGCCTGCCGTGTAGTTGACAGGGTCGTGGGATCCGTCAACAAAAATGGACGAGGTACATGGCCTAAGTTCGCTGCAGTACTCCTCGAACTTAGCCTTGTCCACTTCAGCAACACCGGTCTTCGAATGTCCATATCCGCAAGATATCTCCAGGTTCGGAACATCTATCCATGGCTCGATGCTGTCAGGCATGACAATCCCCTGGATCTCCATATTTCGGTCCTCGGCCGGTAAAGTTGAACTCCAAGTTCCACTAGCGATCCCCTTCGTAGAAGGAACCCAATCCAGTGATCGATACCTGAACAAAGCTATCCTGGCCTGCTTCTCAATCTGCAGTCTCATCGGGAGTATGTTCGCCTCCCACAGTAACGGAAGGGACCTTGTGTTGAAGCCGCAGCCGGTGATCTTTCTAGCTATCTTCCTCAGATTCAGGTCAATAGGTTTAAGTTGTTCATCTGTCCATAGCTCTCAAGCCCATACAGAATCCTTGAGAGGATGTATAAGTTCTTGATCATGTTCAGCGTTTTGAAATCAAAGTTGAATAGCTCCAACTTTCGAAGCAGAACAAGTCCCTTCCTCGTCTCATCCAGTAGTTTATCCACTTGTGTACCATATGTAAGGTCATCGTCAATATGGACACCCAGGTACTTAACACTATCTACCATCGGCATGAGTACGGCAGTCAGCAACTTCACCCAGGTCGGATCCGGACCCACTGGCATCAGTTCAAGAAGTTCACTTGCCTTCGTAACCTCTGTATCACCCAGCTTGAGGATCATCGCCCCATTTCCAAGTAATGGCCTACCTTCTTCATTTGACCGAATCATTCCAGCCAGTCCTACTGATCCGAAAGAGGTTCTCTCCTGACGTTCTGGGGAATCCCAGCCTCCAATACATATTCCTAGGACAGTCCACCGGCATCCCGCAGGTCTTCGAAACCGACAGTGCCATGTCATTATCTTTGCACCAACGATCTACTAACCCGAGGACTAATTGCGCCATCCGGTAAGTTACTTTAAAATCCTTATTCGAAACCACACAAGCTGTGTCGTCTGCGTAGAGTGCTGAAACACATCCAGTCTTCTCAAGTTTCTTAGCCAGGTCGTCGACATATATCAGATAAAGGAGAGGTCCAACAATCGACCCTTGCGGAACACCTTTCGTCACAGTTCTGTATGCGCTCAGATTGCCATTGACACTAACCTTTGCCTTCCTTCGCGTCAGAAAGTTAGCGACCCATCCGATGAATGGTGAAGGAATCCCCATCGTCACCATTTTAGCAATCAGTTTAACATGATTTATCCTATCAAATGCCTCAGTGAAGTCAAAAGAGAGTAGAATTGAACTCTTGCCACCTTTTCTCGCACCATGAAGCGCGTTGACCAGCAGTGAGATTTGCTCGCAAGTATTCCTACCCCTTCTGAAACCTGCCTGAATGGAGGACAAGGCATTATTTGACGTCAACCAATACATCAGCCTGTCGTAAATTATCCGTTCAAGCATTTTACCGACTACAGATGTCAACGTGATCGGTCTGTAGCTGGATAGCTTTTCTTTGGGTTTACCCGGTTTGTATACCGGTTTAATCATACCCTCTTTCCAGACCTTCGGAACTCTAGCTGAGAGCCAGGAGTCGTTGAACACCGCTAAGAGAAAACGTCTACCGGTTGCAGAAAGGTTCTTCAGCATCGCCCCGTGGATTCCATCAGGACCAGGAGCCTTACCAGCTTTAACCTTCTTGATGGCGCGCTCAAGCTCAGACATCACCAGAGGTCCACAAGCACCTACGTAATCACTTGGCTTCAGCTTCGGAGATTTCAGTCGTTTCCTGACAGAGGTCTTAACGAACTGATCGAGAAATTTACTGGGGAGTTGGTCCTCACTGAATTCAGGGATTTGGACGTCCTGTCCCCCATCGGCATCCAAGTCCTTTATCTTCTTAAAGGCGAATGCAAAACCTTCACCTTGTGCAAGTTTCTCAGCAACGAATTTTCCCTTCGCTTGTTTGGTCTCAGGGGTTGAGGAATTCCACATTCTCCTCCTCTTACCCTGGATCCTGAGCCTTCTGCGGATGTTCTTCTTCGCCACATGAAGCAGGATACGGTTAAATGTTGCCGCCCTGATACCCACCTTCGGAGGACTGTTCACCTTGCTAAGTCGGTAATCCAAATCATGACGGAACGAGTACCAATCAGCTGTATTAAAGTCCCAGACTGATTTTTTCGATGCCTGGTTGTTAACTGTTTCCAGAGGTGAGAACGTATCAAAGACAGCAGCAAGAGGTAAGTGATCAGATCCATGTTCAGTGCCATCACCTATTAGCCCGAAGTGTAGTAGTAGTAACTCCTCGTGGTGTAGGATTGCATCCGGCGAAGTCCCGTGTCTCGGCAACGTCACAAATCCCGGATCGTTTGCAATTAGAAGGTTATTAGATCTGCACCACTCCAGAAGCTGGCAGCCCTTCGTATCCGTCTTCTTCGACCAGAGTTTATGATGAGCATTGAAGTCACCAGCAAATATAAACCTTTCATCACGCTTCAAAGGGAAGAGATCAAAATCTATCTTAGAACTTGGTGGCGAATACACGTTAAGAACATTTATCTCATCATTAATCCTGACACCCAATGTCTCAACAATTCCTCTAACCGAAGGGATACAGACTTCATAGCAAGCATGCTGAAGGCCTCTCTTCACCATGGTGATTATACCTCCACCTCTACCCGGTCTATCTCTCCTGTACGTGATGTAGTTCCAGTGATATAGAGGCTTCCGAACTGAGGTTTCCTGCAGGCATAATACATCAGGGCTGTACTTTCCCAGGATATTTCCTATGAACTCCTCTCTTCCGTTGATCGTTCTGCAGTTCCAGCTGATAACTCGCAGCTCCGAAGTGGGTCCATCATGACGGCGTCTCGGTCCCGGATTCCTCTCTACGTCACCCGCCAGTAGCAGAAGACGCCTTCGCGTTTCCGCCCAATCCCGCCCGTCAAGTCACTTGCTCCCTACAAGCGACAAGAGCAGACGCTCAAGACGTTCCAGTCTATCCTCGACTGAACACTTCTTCCGTTCATCATTCTTTGGAGGTGTATTCTTTTCCTTCTTGTTCTGTTTCTGCTGTTCAGGGGTCGATACCGATTCCAGCTTCACCGAAGCTTCCTGTGCGTTCTGCGATGCCTCCCCCCACAGACGGATTCCCTTCTTCTTACCGTGGTACGCAATGAATTCCACACGCGTATACCACTTGTCCGTGCCCTCCGAAGGATCCCTTCGCTTTTCCGGCTTCTGTTCCTTCACCTTCGGGGCTACTTTGACCGACTTCACAGGAGCAACCACCTTCTTCTTCATCGGCTCGAGTAGACAAAGGACTCCGTCGATGGTGACAGTCTCGCCATCCCTCTCGGGACCACGCACGACCATCCACCGCATCCCGTTCCGAACACCATCCTTCATCTTCCTCACCTCCCATCCTTCCCTCGAGATGAGGTATTTCACCGCTTCATCCGTCGAAGTTCCTATTGGGATTCCCGAGATCCTGGTCTCCGGAAGTTTCGCCGGCAGGTGCAACATCTCCCTCGCAGCCTTCTCATGCCAACTGTTAACCCTTATACCAAGGCCATACTCGTTAAGCACTAACCCTAGACCTCCCTCAACTTCTTCCGCCTTGTCTCTCGCCAAACTGAGGGTGTCATCCTTCGGCAGCCACAGAACAGATGCCTTCACTGCCCAGGCACCCAGCTCAGCCCCAGCCATTCTCCTTCTTACTTCCTTCGTGGTTGTGAGGTACACTCCTCTCCCACCAGCCTTGTAGCTAGCCTCTGATAACACCATGTTATCCGGCCAGTACTCCGGCACCAGCTCCAGTCTCGTCACCAAAGCCTCCTCCTTCAGGGCATCATTTTCGAACTTGCCTTGAACGAGTGCAAGCTTACCCTCCTCCTTCGTCATCTGAGTCCTAAGACCCTCCCTCTCAGACAGTTGAGCTTCAGTAATTACCTTCGAGCTCTTTTTCCTGTCCCCTTCCAGTTCACGCATCATATTCAGATGGAGATTTTCATCCGATGCGACTTCCCGTTGTACGACTGCCATCGCAACATCATCTTCATCCGCCCTCAAGTGATTGAGCTCCTTCACCTGAGCTCTCTCCGCTTGTAATTCCTGCAGGTAGCGGGCTTGCATTCCTAGTGACTCTTTCTTGGCAGCCTCCCTTTGCTCCTGAGCTTCCATTCTCTGCAAGTTAAGTTCTTGCGTCATTTCCTTCAGTTGGTGTTGAAGAGATTTCAGCAGCTCCCTAAGTTCTCCTTTCTCAGCCCGTTCCTGACGTAGCTCCCTCTGAAGTTCATCAAACCGGGGGTCTTGAGGAAGTTGGTAGTGGGAGTTGGTGTCGGTGGCATAAGGCTGGTGTACGTAGTACTGATCAAGTCGTTCTTCTTTTTCTTGGAAGATTTGCTGTTGTTGCTGGAGCTGTTGTTGCTGATGGCGAAGATTATCCCCTTGGATTTTTAGTGACGTCTTCTGTTCCTCAAACTCCATACCCAGCATGTCCCTGAGACTCTGGAGCTCATATCTGCCCTTCTCCATTTCATCCTCCTGCTGGCGTTGCAGTTGGAGTCGTTGAAGTTCGAGGTCTTCTTCTTGCTTCTTTAACTCCTCGCTTCTCTGTTGCTGTTGCTGCTGATCATGCAGACGTTGCTCGCTTAGTTGCTGTTGCAGGACCAATAACTCCTGCTTCCCGTCCTCCTTCTCCTTGTTGTGCTGTTCGATAAGCAGCCGTTGTTTAAGCTGTAGAGCCACCTCCTGCTCCTTCAGACCTTCCTGGTTTTTCTTCTCCAGTTGTTGCTGTAAGTCCAGTAACTCCAGTTTACCCTTTTCCAATTCCACATTAAATTGCTGTTGTAGCAGATGCTGCTTTTCCTCCAGGCTTGTCTGTTGCAGTTGCAGTTCCTGTTGAATCCTGGACTGTTCAAGTTGCTGTTGACGGTGGTCTTCCTCGAGTTGACATCTTCTCCTGCGGAGAGACTCTCTCTCGATATCCTTCTCCTTGCTGTGCTGCTGTTCGAGTTGCTGCTGTTGGTTCAGGATTATCTCCTGTTTTTGTTGGAGGTCTGCCTTGAACTTAAGCAATTCTTGCTGTTGTTGGTTAAATAGTTCTTGGCTCTGTTGATGGTTTAGATGCTGTTGTTGGACTTGATGATCAAGTTGCTGTTGCTGCTGCTGTTGAATTTCCTGCTGCTGTTGGACTTGATGATCAAGTTGCTGTTGCTGCTGTTGTTGCTTTTCATGCTGTTGTTGTTGTTGGTTCTCCAGTTCCTGTTGCATCTGATGCTTCGTTTGGTGAAGCTCAAGCTGCTGCTGCTGGTGTTGTTGTTCCAGTAGTTGTTGTTTCTCCACTTGTTGATTCTTGTGATCCTCCAAGTCTTGTTCCAGTTGGAGCTTTTCCTGAAAGAGATCTAATTGTTGCTGCCTGTGCTGCTCGTCCAGCTTCTTTTGTTGTGCTTCAAGGAGCTCATGTTTGCTGAGCAGCTCCTTCCTCTCTTCCTCCTGGTCCTCTTGCTGCTTCTTGAGTCTCCTCTCCGCCGGTTTCTTCCTCGTTTCTCCCCGGTCTACCCGGGTGTTGTCTCGGTCCAGCCTTTCCCTTTCTTCTATCTTAGGCCCATTTCCGTTGATCGTGTGAGCAAGCTTGTTCCTTTGTTTGCTAGAGAGCGTCCGGTTAGCTGGTCGTCCTCTTGCTTCATCCCTACAATTTTTTGTCGGCCGCAGCCGTCCGAGACCGCCGCGTGGAGGCATTTTGTGTGGTCCCCAAAAAATAAAAGAAAATTTTTTATTTTATTTTATTTATTTATTTAGTCACATCCCCCCTGTCTTTCCACTTTATTTTTCTTCATTCTGAGCATTCTTGCCCTTCTTATTTTTTGATAAAGTAAACAAGTAAAAACAAGCGCAACTGTCCTGAGTCCGTTGGAGGACTTCCCCGGATAGGAATCTCAAGACACAGTTAATATAAAGCGAAGGATCAGTACAGGGACGGTGGCCAAAGACCACTGGGTTACCTACGAGCCATGAAGCTCTGCGGATGTCCTCAGAGAAATTAGGAGATGGTTAAGGAGTGTGATAAGGGAGAATGATACTAATGAATTAGCAACTACCAATCAGTTAACAGTTTGATAAGCCTGTTCGTTGTTCCAAATGCCATAAGTAGCCGGCTAGGGCGTGAAGATTTCTCGTCGCAACATTATTGAAAGATTTAGTTTGGTCTCGGAGATTCTCGCTTCCTGAATGTTTGATCTTATTGTTCCTTCTCTAATGCGGACCACGTCACCATCCTCGCAATCAAATATTAGATGTCTGGCAGAAGAGTCTGTTCTTTTGCAGAAGGGGCACTTTATCGGTAGTTCATTTACCCTGAGCAGGGGGTGAGAGCCCGTTCTGAACCTGGCTATCCTTATCTCTGATTCTCTCAGCATGTCCTTGGGGTATCGAGCCGCTCTCAGGCCTCCGGTAGCATCAAGATACTGCCTAAGCATCACCCGTTTGATCGGTGGTTTCGCCCTTGTTGAACCCTCCATAATCTTACCAAACAGCTTTCTGTTAGCTTCCCTCGCTATCCTTGACTTATGTGCGAAGAAGTCCATAGTCGTTGACACCGGCTTGCTCTTAACATCTTTTGAAATCTTTTTCGCCAGTTCATCTGCCTTGTCATGCGGTTCAATTCCCACGTGAGCTGGGATGAATTGAAGGTGTACGAATGAGTCTAATTTTCTTATCCCTTCTAGTATCGAGAGAGAGTTCAGCTTCCTCTGAGCCGCAATTCCACCACGCAGCTCATCCAGATTGGATTTAGAATCACTGAAGACTCTCGTGATTCCAGATCTGGGACCCAAGACAGATGTTGCTTTTCCAAATTCACTTATTAACAGCTTCAGAGTTACCTGTTCAGCTTTATAACTACTTTCCGTTGCAACAAGTCTCGATGCCATGGTCCGTTCACACGGCGTGATCTGCACTGCCGCTGCGCCTGCCGTGTAGTTGACAGGGTCGTGGGATCCGTCAACAAAAATGGACGAGGTACATGGCCTAAGTTCGCTGCAGTACTCCTCGAACTTAGCCTTGTCCACTTCAGCAACACCGGTCTTCGAATGTCCATATCCGCAAGATATCTCCAGGTTCGGAACATCTATCCATGGCTCGATGCTGTCAGGCATGACAATCCCCTGGATCTCCATATTTCGGTCCTCGGCCGGTAAAGTTGAACTCCAAGTTCCACTAGCGATTCCCTTCGTAGAAGGAACCCAATCCAGTGACCGATACCTAAATAAAGCAATCCTGGCTTGCTTCTCAATCTGCAGTCTCATCGGGAGTATGTTCGCCTCCCACAGTAACGGAAGGGACCTTGTGTTGAAGCCGCAGCCGGTGATCTTTCTAGCTATCTTCCTCAGATTCAGGTCAATAGGTTTTAGCTGTTCATCTGTCAAGAAAGGTCCATAGCTCTCAAGCCCATACAGAATCCTTGAGAGGATGTATAAGTTCTTGATCATGTTCAGCGTTTTGAAATCAAAGTTGAATTGCTCCAACTTTCGAAGCAGTACAAGTCCCTTCCTCGTCTCATCCATTAGTTTATCCACTTGTGTACCATATGTAAGGTCATCGTCAATATGGACACCCAAGTACTTTACACTATCCACCATCGGCATGAGTACGGCAGTCAGCAACTTCACCCAGGTCGGATCCGGTCCCACTGGCATCAGTTCTAGAAGTTCACTTGCCTTCGTAACCTCCGTGTCACCCAGCTTGAGGATCATCGCCCCATTTCCAAGTAATGGCCTACCTTCTTCATTTGACCGAATCATCCCAGCCAGTTCCTCCCTACTGATCCGAAAGAGGTTCTCTCCTGACGTTCTGGGGAATCCCAGTCTCCAATACATATTCCTAGGACAATCCACCGGCATCCCGCAGGTCTTCGAAACCGACAGTGCCATGTCATTATCTTTGCACCAACGATCTACTAACCCGAGGACCAATTGCGCCATCCGGTAAGTTACTTTAAAATCCTTATTCGAGACCACACAAGCTGTGTCGTCTGCGTAGAGTGCTGAAACACATCCAGTCTTCTCAAGTTTCTTAGCCAGGTCGTCGACATATATCAGATAAAGGAGAGGCCCAACAATCGACCCTTGCGGAACACCTTTCGTCACAGTTCTGTATGCGCTCAGATTGCCATTGACACTAACCTTTGCCTTCCTTCGCGTCAGAAAGTTAGCGACCCATCCGATGAATGGTGAAGGAATCCCCATCGCCACCATTTTAGCAATCAGTTTAACATGATTTATCCTATCAAATGCCTCAGTGAAGTCGAAAGAGAGCAGTATCGAACTCTTACCACCTTTTCTCGCACCATGAAGCGCATTGACCAGCAGTGAGATTTGCTCGCAAGTATTCCTACCCCTTCTGAAACCTGCCTGGATGGAGGACAAGGCATTATTTGACGTCAACCAATACATTAGCCTGTCGTAAATTATCCGTTCAAGCATTTTGCCGACTACAGATGTCAACGTGATCGGCCTGTAGCTGGATAGCTTTTCTTTGGGTTTACCCGGTTTGTATACCGGTTTAATCATACCCTCTTTCCAAACTTTTGGTACCTTAGCCGCGAGCCAGGAGTCGTTAAACACCGATAAGAGAAATCTTCTACCGGTTGCGGAAAGGTTCTTGAGCATCGCCCCGTGGATTCCATCAGGACCCGGGGCCTTTCCCGCCTTTATTTTCTTGATTGCACGCTCAAGCTCAGACATTACTAGAGGTCCACAAACACCCACGTAATCATTCGGCTTCAGCTTAGGAGATTTCAATCGTTTCCTGACAGAGGTCTTCACGAATTGCTCAAGGAATTTAATAGGGAGTTGGTCCTCACTGAATTCAGGGATTTGAATCTCCTGACCCCCATCGGCATCCAGGTCTTTAATTTTCTTAAAAGCAAACGCAAATCCTTCACCCTGAGCCAATTTCTCGGCAACGAATTTTCCCTTCGCTTGTTTAGTCTCTGGAGTCGAAGCATTCCACATTCGCCTCCTCTTACCCTGGATCCTAAGCCGTCTTCGGATGTTTTTCTTCGCCACATGAAGCAGGATACGGTTAAATGTTGCTGCCCTGATACCCACCTTCGGCATACTGTTCACCTTGCTTAGTCGGTAGTCCAGATCGCATCGGAACGAAAGCCAATCAGCTGTATTGAAGTCCCAGACCGATTTTTTCGAGGCTTGGTTGTTCACAGTCTCCAGAGGTGAGAACGTATCAAAGACAGCAGCAAGTGGTAAGTGATCAGACCCATGTTCGGTACCATCACCAATAAGCCCGAAGTGTAACAATTGTAATTCCTCATGGTGGAGAATAACATCCGGCGAAGTACCGTGTCTCGGCAACGTTGCAAATCTCGGATCGTTTGCTATCAGGAGGTTATTCGATTGGCTCCAGCCCAGGAGTTGGCATCCCTTCGTGTCCGTTTTCTTCGACCAGAGTTTATGATGAGCGTTGAGGTCTCCAGCTATTATGAATCTTTCGTCACTCCTCAGAGGGAATAGATCAAAGTCTATCTTAGAGCTTGGTGGCGAGTATATATTGAGAATATTTACCTCATCATTGATTCTAACACCCAATGTCTCTACAATTCCTCTTGCCGCCGGGATACTAACTTCATAGCATGCGTGCTGAATACCTCTCTTTACCATAGTGATGATTCCACCACCTCTACCCGGTCTATCTCTTCTATACGTTATATAGTTCCAGTGGAAGAGAGGTTTTCGTACTGAGGTCTCCTGGAGGCATAATACGTCGGGACAATACTTGCTCAGGATGTAGCCAATGAACTCCTCCCTTCCATTAATTGTTCTGCAGTTCCAGCTTATGACTTTCAGCTCCGAGGAGGGTCCATCCTGCCGGCGTCTTGGTCCAGGGTTCCTTTCAACGTCACCAGCCAGCAGTAGTAGACGCCTACGCGTTTCCGCCCAGTCCCGTCCATCATGTCACTTGCTCCCTACAAGTGTCATCAACAGGCGCTCAAGACGATCTAATCTCTCATCAACTGAATTCTTCTTTTGCTCCTCCTCCTTTGAGGGTTTATTCTTTTCCTTCTTAACCTGTTTCTGCTCGGCCAACTGTATCTGTGCCACCGTCGAATGAGTTGCCTTAGTCTTCAGCTCCACTTCCCCCCACAGACGGATTCCCTTCTTCTTACCATGGAAGGCTACGAATTCAGCACGCGTATACCATTTACCACCCGTGCCCTCCGATGGATCCTTTCGCTTCTCCGGCTTTTGCTCCCTCACTTTAGGGGTTGCCTTCACTGATTTAGCAGCCTCCTTTTTCCCTATCGATTCAGTGAGACAAAGCACACCATCAATGGTTACTGTTTCACCCTCCCTCACCGGACCACGCACTACCATCCATCTCATACCGCTTCGGACACCCTCCTTCATCTTCCTCACATTCCATCCTTCCCTCGAGATGAGGTACCTCACCGCGTCATCCGTCGGGGTACCTATTGGGATTCCAGATATCCTGGTCTCCGGTAGTTTGGCCGGTAGGTGGAGCTTCACTCTTGCAGCCTTCTCATGCCAGCAGTTCACCCTGATCCCTAAGCCATGCTCATTAAGAACAAGTCCCAGACCTCCCTCAATCTCCTCCACTTTGTCCCTTGCCACGCTAATCGTGTCATCCTTCGGAAGCCACATCACCGAAGCCTTCACTGCTAATTCACCCAGATGATCCTTTTCCTTGGTGAAGATCCCTTCTTTACCAGATTCCTTCAGGAAGCCTCTCACCTCTGTCGCCTTCACACGCAACATGACGGTAACGTTCAGGTCGTTTACCCTTGCGTTATATGTGTCTACGTAGCCAGGCAACTTCCTCAGTTCATTGGTGATTTTCAATGGTGCGCGCTTCACCTCCAACCATCTCTTATCATCAACCCACTTCTTATCGATCCGTACAACCATCTCACTGGTCTTCACCGTCGCGTCCACATCGGTTCCTTTTGGAAAGATCTCCCTACCCATGGTAGAAAGCCACACCCTCTTCAGGATTCTTTTCATGCCATCGTCCTTTTTCTCTTTCATCACTACCTGTACCTCCTTCGCTTCCTTGGCGGGAGGGAACAGGGTGACTAGCGTCAGCGATGCCCATGCTTCCGGTTTGGCTCCAGCCATCCTCTTCCTCACCTCCGTAGTCGTCGTGAGGTATACCCCTCTGCCACCTGCAGCATACTCGTCCTCCGACAGTATCATTTTTTCCGGCCAATATTCCGGTGCTAACTCAAACCTACCAGTGTAAGCAACCTCCTTCCGTGCGTCTGCCTCAAATTTTTCCTGCACCGGAGCCAGACTTCCCGAGTCTCCAAACATCCGTAACCTGATCCACTCACGCTCCTCCAGTTGACAATCCACGATTGTCTTCACACCCTTCTTCCTTTCACTATCGAGCCCACTCACTTTTTCTTGGAGCAGAGTTAAGCCCTGCCCTTCCGTTCGTTGGCTTGTGGCATCGTCTACTTCCATTCCTTATATACTTTATCAAAAAATAAGAAGGGCAAGAATGCTCAGAATGAAGAAAAATAAAGTGGAAAGACAGGGGGGATGTGAAAAAAAAAAAAGAAAGAAAGAAATTTTTATTTTATTTTATTTATTTATTTAGTCACATCCCCCCTGTCTTTCTACTTTGTTTTTATTCTTTCTGAGCATACTCGCTCTTCTTATTTTTTAACTAATTAAATAAGCAACAACGAGTGCAACTGTTGTGAGTCCGTTGGAGGACTTCCCCGGATAGGAAGCTCACGACACTGTAAGTACAAAGCGAATGATCAATACGGAGACGGTGGCCAAAGACCACTGGGTTACCTGCGAGCTATGAAGCTCTACGGATGTCCTCAGAGAGTTATTAGGAGATGAATTAGGAGTGATGTATGAGTATGATATACTAAAAAGATAGTAACTTCTGATAACAGCTTGTTGCCGTCCATTGTTCTAAATGCCATATGAAGCCAGCGAGGGAATGTAAGTTCCTCGTAGCGAACATAAATAGCAGGCTGTGTTCCTTCTTTGAAATCTTCGCTTCTTCCATGACAGATCCAATTGTTCCATTTCTGATGCGTACCAGAGCAGAGTTCATGCAGTTAAACATCAAGTGTCTAGGTGATGAGTCCGTCCGTCTACAAAAAGGGCACTTCAGTTGTACGCCTTTGTCTCTCAGCAAGGGGTGTGAACCCGTTCTGAATTGTGCAATTCTTACTTCCGAAGCTCTCAGCATGTCTTTCGGATATCTAGCAGTTCTCAATCCTCCGGTCGCCTCCAGATACTGTCTGAGCATCACCCGTTTCATTGGAGGCTTTGCCTTCTCGGAGGCTTCCATCATCTTTCCTATCAACTTCCTGTGAGACTCCCTCGCTACCCTTGATTTGTGGGCGAAGAAATCCATGGTCGTTGAGACCGGTTTACTTTCGGCATCCTTCGAGACTTCTTTGGCCAGCTTATCAGCCTTATCGTGTGGTTCAATCCCCACATGGGCCGGGATAAACTGGAGATGCACCTGTGTCTTCAGATCCCTAATGCTTTCCAGTATTAACAGAGAGTTCAACTTCCTCTGGGCAACAATCCCTCCATTGAGTTCCTCCAGGTTGGATTTCGAGTCACTGAAGATTCTGGTAATACCTGACCTGGGACCCAAGATCGAGTCAGCTTTGCCAATTTCTCTCATCAGCAGTTTGAGTGTTACTTGTTCAGCCTTGTAGCTGCTTTCAGTAGCTACAAGTCTTGACGACATCGTTCTCTCAGTTGGTGAGACCTGTACTGCTGCCGCACCCGCAGTGTAGTTAACAGGATCATGTGAGCCGTCCACATATATAGCCGAGTTGCAAGGGACTAGGTCCCTGCAGTATTCCTCAAATTTGTTCCTGTCCACATCTGCATCACCGGTCTTGTTATGACCATACCCACAGGATATCTCTAGATTTGGTACATCCGCCCAGGGTTCGATGCTGTCAGGTTGAACTATTCCTTGGAGGGCGATGTTACAATCTTCCTGCGGCAACTTAGAACTCCAGAATCCTTTCGCTATTCGGTTCGTCGAACGTACCCACTTCAGCGATCGATACCTAAACAGAGCAGTTCTGGCCTGTTTTTCTATTATCAACTTCATCGGGAGCATGTTCGCCTCCAAGAGCAGTGGGAGAGACCTGGTGTAGATGCTGCAACCCGTTATCCTTCTCGCAATCTTCTTCAGATTCAAGTCCACAAGATCAATCTGACCCTCAGATAGGAAAGGACCGAAGCTCTCCAGCCCATATGACAGCCTTGAAAGTATGTACAGGTTCTTGACCATGCACAGCGTCTTAAAATCAAAATCATACTGTTCTAGTTTCCCCAGGAGTGCAAGACCCTTCCTGGTCTCATCCAGCATCTTTCCGACCTGTGTTCCATAAGATAAATCACCATCAATGTGCACCCCCAGGTATTTAACGCTGTCTACCATCGGCATCAGTACTGCGGTTAACAACTTTACTCTCAGCTTACTTGATCCATCAGGGAAAATTGCAAGCAGGTCCTTCGTATTAGCAACTTCGGTATCATCCACCTTGAGAATGGTTTCTCCACTACCCAGAATTGGCCTTCCAAACTCGTTCGGTCTGATCATCTTAGCCAGATCTCCCCTGCTTACAACGTAATAATTATCCTTTGCAGTCCTGGGGAAGCCCAGTCTCCAGTAGATATCCTTTGGGCAGCGCACAGGCATACCACATGTCTTAGAGACGGACAGTGCCATATCATTGGTTTTGCACCAGCTATCCACAAGTCCAAGGATCCATTGCGCTTTCTTATTGGTTAAATTAACGTCCTTATCAGAGACTACACAAGCGGTGTCATCTGCATAAAGAGCCGAAACTGAGCCAGTCTTCTCCAACAACTTCGCCAGGTCATCAACATAAATCAGGTATAGCAGCGGACCGATAATCGATCCTTGGGGAACCCCCCTCGTTACCGTTCTGTAGGAGCTAAGGTTGCCATTCGCACTCACCCTTGCCTGCCTGCCCTTCAGGAAGTCAACTACCCATGCAATGAACGGGGAGGGAATACGCATGTTCTTCATCTTCTTGATCAGTTTCTCATGATTAATTCTATCAAATGCTTCCGTGAAGTCGAACGACAGCAGAACAGAGCTCTTGTTCTTTTCACTGGCCTCATGAAGAGCGTTGACTAACATTGAAATCTGCTCACACGTATTCCTTCCTCTTCTAAAACCCGCCTGGATAGACGACAGGGCATTGTTCTGGGTAAGCCAATACATCAACCTATCATAAATCACTCTTTCAAGTACTTTACCCACCACCGAGGTCAACGTGATCGGTCTGAAACTTGCGATCTTATCTTTTGGCTTACCTGGTTTGTAAACTGGCTTGATAAGACCCTCCTTCCAGATCCTCGGTACCTTTGACGTTAGCCACGATTCATTGAATAACGCCAGGAGGAAATCCATTCCTATCACCGATAAGTTCTTCAACATTATCCCATGGATTCCATCTGGACCTGGTGCTTTCCCGGGCCTTACCTTCTTGATGGCTCGCTTCAGTTCAGTCATTGTTAGATTCCCTCCGATTTTGGCGAAGTCGCTGCTCTTCGTATTCGGAGGTCCTAGTTTACGTTTTGTCGGGGTCTTAACAAATTGTTCCAAGAACTTCACAGGTAGTTGGTTCTCGTCAAACTCCGGAATGTGAATTTCACGTCCTTCATCCGTCTCAAGGTCCTTTATCTTTTTGAACGCATATGCAAAGCCTTCACCTTTTGCTAGCCGTTCAGCGATAAATTTTCCCTTCGCACGCTTGGTATCTGGGGTGGAAGCGTTCCACATTCTTCTTCTCTTCCCTTTGATCCGAAGCCTTCTCCTAACGTACCTCTTCGCTACTCCAAGAACGATTCTGTTGAACGTTACTGCTCTTCTCCCAACGCTCGCAGAGTTGTTTACCTTTCCAAACCTGTAGTCTAGTTCATGTTCATATGAGTACCAATCAGCTGTATTGAAGTCCCAGACCGATCTCTTCGTCGCGTGGTTGCCCGAAGGCTCAAGGGGTGAGAGCGTATCGAAGGTAGCAGAGAGTGGTGTATGATCCGAACCGTGCTCAATTTTTTTTTTTTTTTTTTTTTTTTGTGTGCACCACGACCCGTGAGTCTGTGATGCTGATTGCGCTGTTAGGCGCGGTTGTTCTTTTTCTTTCTTTCTTTCTTACTTTCTTTGTTTTGGGGGTTGGGGGTGGGGATCCCGTAGGCTTCGTATCTCCTTTCTTTGTTTTGATAACTTAAAACTAATACTACAGAGTAAATTGTCCACTTGGACGTCTTCGGATGTGTTGCTAAATTGCCATCGGTACTTCCTAGTCTTGTAGGCTGCGGTCTTGATCTTGACATTTGTCGATTATGAGATTACCTTCCTGTTAGTACTGCTAGTTCGTCCAAGGCAGTGACAAAGTTTAACATCCTTCGTTGGTTATTCGGTAAGTAACAGTCTTCTAGAGAACATGGTTCTTCTCCTTCTTCGTTTATCATAGGATCGATGTACTTGTCTCTTAAGAATTCCACGCACCAATGTTCACATAATAAGGCCACATGATGTGGTGTTGCCCTTGCATCTTTACAGAAGATGCATTTCTCATTTTGTCCCTTGAGTTTCAAGGATCTGCAGTGTCCCACTCTAAAGCGTGACATGATCACTTCTTCCGGTCTGGTGAGCTCATCAATGTATGGAGGGTGCCTTACCTCTCCTGGCCCTAACCAGTTCTCCCGTTTTCTCCGCTTGTGGAAGGTCATCATCGTTCCCATATCAAGTTGAGCGGGTAGTTGTTTAATAATTACATCCTTATAAGGTGGATCATCCTTCAGGCCTGCTGCATACTTCGCAAGCTGGTCTGCTACTTCATTGTATCGTACATTTCTGTGCGCTGGCACATACTGTACGTTAATTTGTACACCCTTCCTCTCTAGCTTCATAGCTAACTTCCAGATGTCTTTATTCATTGGGGACCTTTGTTTGTATGGTCCTTGTTCCAATGCCTGCATAACTGACATCGAATCAGTCAACAGGTGCGTCGTTGCTGTTGGACATTCTTGTTCCTCCTTCGCTGCCTGAACAAGATTCTCCATCGCCAATTTTACAGCGATCTGTTCAGTCCTGTAGGAGGAACCCGCCACCGGTATTTTGTATCCAAGTAGACACGTCTTGCCTTTGTCTACTATAACCACAGCAGCAGCTGCATTCGTCATGTAGGTCTTAGACTTGTGTCTTATCGACCCATCCGTGTAAACTCTCGTGTCTTGAGCAGGTAAGTCTGCTTCACTCCGTTTCGCCTCGTCTTTGTCACCTGGGTAAGTGAACTTCATCGCATTAGTTTCTTTCCACGGTGGTAGCGTGTAGTGCTCCGGATTTACTTCTTGGCTTATGATACTTCTGTTTATGTCAAGACCAGGGATCCCAGATACATAGTAATTCCAGACAGTCCATCCCCATATCGTTTTTGGTGGGTTCTCTTCCATTCTTTTTGTTTTTGTCAGTTCATGTGCTGGTAGGTGTGGACTGAGCTTGAATCGTTCATATGTTCTGCACTTCTTGTATTGGATGTGTTCCTTTAGTCGTGGAGTGTCTGCCTCTTCGTACAGTCTTGTTAATTCTGTGCTCCGCAGGCATCCAGTGACCAGCCTCACTGTTCTGTTTATAATTAATTCCAGTTGCTGGAGAAAGTTGCTTGTTAGTACCCAAGCAAAGCTCTCAACACCATAAAGGATCCTTGCTAGGACCACCGTCACTAGGATGCTAATCAGCGTTCTCTTCCTACAGCCTATCCGGGTAAGTCTAGTCAGTAAGCCAAGACCTCTGGATGCAGCTATCATCATTTTCCCCATCTGTGACTCAAATGTCAGGTTCTCGTCATAGTGTACTCCCAGGTATCTTACAACTTTCGTCTTATGTACTTTCCGTCCAGTTGCAAGTGCGAATCCGTGAAGTCCTGGCCCCACTGTTTCCAACATCTTATCTATTTCCCCCCGATTGTGAACTTTCTTTAGTTGGGGGAAGCGCTGAGCATTCATCTTTAGTGTTTTTATTACTGTTGGTTTGTTCGGCAGCTTTGTCTTTATTCTATGTGGCGGCACCACGTACAAGTGAGTGACAGCATAGTCTTCCTTCTTTTCTACTGTTGTTGTGCCATCGTCTTTCACAAGGTTTCTTATCTGTTCTGCTGTGGCCACAACATATTTAAAAGTATGCTCTTCAGAGTACACCACAACTGGGGACTTGTCCTGCGTTCTGTTCGGCACATGAATGTATTCAGTTTTGCCAGGGTTCTTATTAATTTTTATTTGGGAGTCTAATGCCCATTCCTCAAAGATTCGTACCGCTTCATTGACTCGATCCTCCAGACGGTTGATGGTATCAGATGCGATAACTATCCCAACATCGTCAGCAAAGACGGTTGGCTCAAACTTCTCCAGTTTCTCTATTAAATCGTTTATAAATATCGAAAAGAGCTGGGGGCCCAGCACGCTTCCTTGTGGTACACCCACTTGTATGTTTTGGAAATTACCTTTTGTTCCGTTCACCCTCGTTGTGATTTTTCTTCCGGTCAGATAGTTTTGTACCCACCTCAGATACCTTGTTGGTAACCCTGCGGTCATCATCTTGTCCATAAGAGTTTTTGGCTGTACCGCGTCAAATGCCTTTTGTAGATCAAAGGTGATTAGTATTGCTTCCTTTCCCCTGTCCCTAGCACTGAGAAGCCGGTCAGTTACGATGCATAGGTTTTCTGTAGCATCTCGTCCGCGTTTGTAGGCCGCCTGTCTTGGGTTCATCGTCTTATTTAATAAATGATGCATGCGTTCAACGATCATCCTCTCAAAGAGCTTCGCAATAGAAGAGGTGAGTGTTATCGGTCTATAAGAAAGAACTTGCTTTTTGTCCTTATCTGGTTTTAATATGGGTATGACCATACCGCTTTTCCAGCACCTTGGTACAGCTGATCGTTGCCATGACAGGTTAAACAGTCGCAACAGTTGTTTGAGAAAGGCTTCCGGCAGTTGTTTGATCATAGAATTCCAGATCTTGTCGGGTCCCGGTGCTTTCTTTTCCTTCGTTTTTGTGAGCTGTCTCACCAGTTCCGACATCCCAAATTCCTCATCATTTTCATCCGGTCGTTCCGAAATTGTCTCCATTTCCCCATCTTTCGGGAATTGGTTTGCGTACGTTTCAGTAAAAGCATTTGCTATTTCCTGTGAATCAGTTAATTCCCTCCCTTTGTGTGTTATGTTACTGATCGTATGATCGATCGTTCTACCTTCTAGCTGTTTGACTTTCCGAAAGGCCCACCGATAATCTTTTCCCGACATATCACATTCGATAATGTTCTGTTTTACCTTTCGGATTCCTTCTGCTATAGCATCCGTAGTTGTTTTATCCGGATCCGTCTCAGTCATTAACTCCTCAAGTTCAGGGTCCCTCACTGTGAAGGCACCACCTACTTCTTTGTTATATCCTGGTATGGCCCTTCCCGCTGCCTTTAATATTTCATTGTTTATTCTTGCTCCCAGTTTTTGGACTGTTTTTATATGTTCCAGCTTGGGTGCTGCAGCTTGCAATATTCTTCTGTAGTATTCCCAGTCGGCACAGTGCCATTTCCATTTCCAATTGTAAGTTTTCTGATGTTGCTCTTGAGTCTTTATTTCTTCGATGATTATTTTAAGTGGCTGATGGTCGCTACCCCACCCTCTCATAATTTTAACTTCTGCTTCCATCGTGTTGTCCAAGGCTACAATGTCTGGGGATGTCAGGCTTAGCGGTCTCGTGTGTTGTTGAGGGTTGTTAATAACTTTCATTGCAGCTTCCAGTGACCAATTATAGAAGCTTATACCAGTAGTGTTCTTATTTCCATTAGACCATGTCGGATGGTGTCCATTTATATCACCCGCAATTAATGTGCCGAGTTCTGATTTAATCTTCCAGGTTGTTGCCTTGATTTCAGGCGGGTGGTAAACATTATGTATTATAAGAGGTGGATTAGACTGTAATTCTACTGATAGTATCTCAGTTTGGTCAAATGAGATGTCGTTGAGTTTAATAATCGCATTTTTAAGATCATTCCTTACCAATGTAATGAGCCCACGATGTCCCATCTTGGTGGTGCTGTCTCTTCTGTAAATTTTGTACCCGTCGACAGAGAAGGGCTTGTCATCGGTTAACCATGTTTCTTGTAGCAGTATTATTTCAGGTTTTTCTTCTTTGAGGGCCCAATTCAGTTTGAAGTAGTTTTCTGGTTTCAGAACTGAGCGAATGTTATTTGACCAAATCACAATCATGATTGGCCAGTGTTGTTGTTTCTATTCGTACTTGTTGTTCGACCGAGATCAATAGTGGCTTCCATCCGCTTCACCGATTCTACCAGACTTGTGATGGCTATGGCCATGTTGTTGTAGTTCTTTTCGTTTTTATTAGCGGCCTCCGTCAGGGTTGCGACCACCTTCGTTAGATTGTAGAGTCCCTCCTCTAATCTTTTCTGCAGATCTGTAACATCATTCTTAAGTTGTGCCATCATGTTGTCAGTCTTTTCTCTGAGTTCCTTAACACTGCTCTCAGAGTTTTGTACTTCAGTTGTTGGATTTTTCGGAGTCGGTAACGTCTTTTTGACTGCGGCTGCATACGAAGTCTTGGCCTCGCGGTATTTCACAACGACGGGTTTCTTCACTTCCACTTCCACACTTTCTAATTTTTCAATTAGGATGACTACCTCACCACATTGGACAAGTTTCGTTTCCGGCTTCTTGTCCAACGCGATGATGAAGTCACCCCTATCCATCCTTACAAATTTAGACCTCAGTCCCAACTGCGATAGAATATTCTGGAGCCTGTTGCCCCAGCTATAAGGCGCTCCGCTGAGACGGTGTAGTCCTTCGCCGTATACAGTGCTGGCGTACTTCCCAGCTCCCTTCCTTACTTTGTCGACGTCCTTTGTTTTAACCACTCTCAACCCTATTTTGCCGTGGCTGATGGTGAGTCCGTAACAGAGGTCTTGTTGGGCTTTCAGAATGCCAACTGCCTCATCATTCGTCGTCTTGCGGTCCAGCCACACGGTACTGTACTTGGTTGCTGACTGTCCCAGCGTTTGTTTGATTCGGAAGTAGACCTTGTCTGTTCCCGAGTTCTTCAGTAACTTTACTGCTGAGTCTACATCCGTTGGCAGGATTGTTAACTCCGCAAAGTCTCCCTCCACTGATCTGTACGATCTTTGATCCACCCTTCCGTGTTGTGCAACAACCGCTTTTATCATGGCTGTTACTGCTGAGGGGCTTTCCACCTGCGCCTTGGAGATGTCCTTCTTTGTCATCCAGGCTATCAGTTCATGTGTCTCCGGTGGGTTGACCTTTTTGGCGATGGTCAATGTTGGTCTGTGGGTCGTGCCTGACATTGTAACGAACCACCAGCTTCTAATTTTTAAATGTCCATCGAATTGGACTGGCGTTTGAATCTGACTGCAGTCAGTTGCGTGTTGTAGGGCACGTTTTGGAGGTGGTCGTGTGAACTATCGTCAGTTGTTGCGTTTTGCTAGCCTTTTCGAAGTAGTCTTCGTCCAGGTTTCTTCCTTGTTGAGATAATGCAAGTATAATGCCGTTGGTCTTGCAGTTGAGGTCATCAGTTGGCTGGAGTATTTTGCATTTAAAATGCTCCTTGTTAAACTTTGGTGGTGGTCCATTCATCATCACCGTCGATCTTCTTTGTGCCTCTTTGATTTGAGGGCTTGATTGGGGTGCCTCATTTGACGGAGGGCTTTGTTTCGTTTCTGAAAATACACTTCTTTGTGCCTCGATATTTTGAGGGCTTATTTGAATTGCCTCTTTGTTTTGAGGGCTTGTCTTAGTTTGAGTTGCCTCCTTGTTTTGAGGGCTTGCTTGAAATACTGCTGGAGGTCCTACTGCGGTCACCTCTACTGCAATTCCTTCCGGTACTTCTGGAGAGTCCATCTCCATTTCTTCCTCTGATACTTCTGGTGATTCTCCCATCACCACGTCCTCGTCTTCTTGTTGGGTCTCTTCTTCCCGGATCTCATTTCTGGCTTGTTCCCTCATCTTCTTCGCCTCTTTCCTTTCTCTTTCTCTCCTTTCTGCAGCCCTTCTATCTTGCGGACGCATTGCTTTCTTTCCAGCCATTTTATTTTTTTTCCGAACCGTGCTCAATTCCTTCACCTACCAGCTCAAAGTTAAGCAGTTGAATAAATAAAAAGAAAATTCTTGTTTTTACTTATTTACTTTATCAAAAAATAAGAAGGGCAAGAATGCTCAGAATAAAGAAAAATAAAGTGGAAAGACAGGGGGGATGTGACTAAATAAATAAAAAAGAAATTTATTTATTTATTTATTTATTTAGTCACATCCCCCCTGTCTTTCCACTTTATTTTTCTTCATTCTGAGCATTCTTGCCCTTCTTATTTTTTGATAAAGTATATAAGTAAAAACAAGCGCAACTGTCCTGAGTCCGTTGGAGGACTTCCCCGGATAGGAATCTCAAGACACAGTTAATATAAAGCGAAGGATCAGTACAGGGACGGTGGCCAAAGACCACTGGGTTACCTACGAGCCATGAAGCTCTGCGGATGTCCTCAGAGAAATTAGGAGATGATTAAGGAGTGTGATAAGGGAGAATGATACTAATGAATTAGCAACTACCAATCAGTTAACAGTTTGATAAGCCTGTTCGTTGTTCCAAATGCCATAAGTAGCCGGCTAGGGCGTGAAGATTTCTCGTCGCAAACATTATTGAAAGATTCAGTTTGGTCTCGGAAATTCTCGCTTCCTGAATGTTTGATCTAATTGTTCCTTCTCTGATGCGGACCACGTCACCATCCTCGCAATCAAATATTAGATGTCGGGCAGAAGAGTCTGTTCTTTTGCAGAAGGGGCACTTTATCGGTAGTTCATTTACCCTGAGCAGGGGGTGAGAGCCCGTTCTGAAGCTGGCTATCCTTATCTCTGATTCTCTCAGCATGTCCTTGGGGTATCGAGCCGCTCTCAGGCCTCCGGTAGCATCAAGATATTGCCTAAGCATCACCCGTTTGATCGGTGGTTTCGCCCTTGTTGAACCCTCCATAATCTTACCAAACAGCTTTCTGTTAGCTTCCCTCACTATCCTTGACTTATGTGCGAAGAAGTCCATAGTCGTTGACACCGGCTTGCTCTTAACATCTTTTGAGATCTTTTTCGCCAGTTCATCTGCCTTGTCATGCGGTTCAATTCCCACGTGAGCTGGGATGAATTGAAGGTGAACGAATGAGTCTAATTTCCTTATCCCTTCTAGTATCGAGAGAGAGTTCAGCTTCCTCTGAGCCGCAATTCCACCACGCAGCTCATCCAGATTGGATTTAGAATCACTGAAGACTCTCGTGATTCCAGATCTGGGACCCAAGACAGAGGTTGCTTTTCCAAATTCACTTATTAACAGCTTCAGAGTTACCTGTTCAGCTTTATAACTACTTTCCGTTGCAACAAGTCTCGATGCCATGGTCCGTTCACACGGCGTGATCTGCACTGCCGCTGCGCCTGCCGTGTAGTTGACAGGGTCGTGGGATCCGTCAACAAAAATGGACGAGGTACATGGCCTAAGTTCGCTGCAGTACTCCTCGAACTTAGCCTTGTCCACTTCAGCAACACCGGTCTTCGAATGTCCATATCCGCAAGATATCTCCAGGTTCGGAACATCTATCCATGGCTCGATGCTGTCAGGCATGACAATCCCCTGGATCTCCATATTACGGTCCTCGGCCGGTAAAGTTGAACTCCAAGTTCCACTAGCGATTCCCTTCGTAGAAGGAACCCAATCCAGTGACCGATACCTAAATAAAGCAATCCTGGCTTGCTTCTCAATCTGCAGTCTCATCAGGAGTATGTTCGCCTCCCACAGTAACGGAAGGGACCTTGTGTTGAAGCCGCAGCCGGTGATCTTTCTAGCTATCTTCCTCAGATTCAGGTCAATAGGTTTAAGCTGTTCATCTGTCAGGAAAGGTCCATAGCTCTCAAGCCCATACAGAATCCTTGAGAGGATGTACAAGTTCTTGATCATGTTCAGCGTTTTGAAATCAAAGTTGAATAGCTCCAACTTTCGAAGCAGAACAAGTCCCTTCCTCGTCTCATCCAGTAGTTTATCCACTTGTGTACCATATTTCAGGTCATCGTCAATATGGACACCCAAGTACTTAACACTATCCACCATCGGCATGAGTACGGCAGTCAGCAACTTCACCCAGGTCGGATCCGGTCCCACTGGCATCAGTTCAAGAAGTTCACTTGCCTTCGTAACCTCAGTATCACCCAGCTTGAGGATCATCGCCCCGTTTCCAAGTAATGGCCTACCTTCTTCATTTGACCGAATCATCCCAGCCAGTTCCTCCCTACTGATCCGAAAGAAGTTCTCTCCTGACGTTCTGGGGAATCCCAGCCTCCAATACATATTCCTAGGACAGTCCACCGGCATCCCGCAGGTCTTCGAAACCGACAGTGCCATGTCATTATCTTTGCACCAACGATCTACTAACCCAAGGACTAACTGCGCCATCCGGTAAGTTACTTTAAAATCCTTATTCGAAACCACACAAGCTGTGTCGTCTGCGTAGAGTGCTGAAACACATCCGGTCTTCTCAAGTTTCTTAGCCAGGTCGTCGACATATATCAGATAAAGGAGAGGTCCAACAATCGACCCTTGCGGAACACCTTTCGTCACAGTTCTGTATGCGCTCAGATTGCCATTGACACTAACCTTTGCCTTCCTTCGCGTCAGAAAGTTAGCGACCCATCCGATGAATGGTGAAGGAATCCCCATCGTCACCATTTTAGCAATCAGTTTAACATGATTTATCCTATCAAATGCCTCAGTGAAGTCGAAAGAGAGTAGAATTGAACTCTTACCACTTTTTCTCGCACCATGAAGCGCATTGACCAGCAGTGAGATTTGCTCGCAAGTATTCCTACCCCTTCTGAAACCTGCCTGAATGGAGGACAAGGCATTATTTGACGTCAACCAATACATCAGCCTGTCGTAAATTATCCGTTCAAGCATTTTACCGACTACAGATGTCAACGTGATCGGCCTGTAGCTGGATAGCTTTTCTTTGGGTTTACCCGGTTTGTATACCGGTTTAATCATACCCTCTTTCCAGACCTTCGGAACTCTAGCTGAGAGCCAGGAGTCGTTGAATACCAATAAGAGAAATCGTCTACCGGTTGCAGAAAGGTTCTTCAGCATCGCCCCGTGGATTCCATCAGGACCAGGAGCCTTACCAGCTTTTACCTTCTTGATAGCGCGCTCAAGCTCAGACATCACCAGAGGTCCACAAGCACCTGCGTAATCACTTGGCTTCAGCTTCGGAGATTTCAAACGTTTCCTGACAGAGGTCTTAACGAACTGATCGAGAAATTTACTGGGGAGTTGGTCCTCACTGAATTCAGGGATTTGGATGTCTTGACCCCCATCGGCATCCAGGTCCTTAATCTTCTTGAAGGCGAATGCAAAACCTTCACCTTGTGCAAGTTTCTCAGCAACGAACTTCCCCTTCGCTTGTTTGGTCTCAGGGGTTGAGGAATTCCACAATCTCCTCCTCTTACCCTGGATCCTGAGCCTTCTGCGGATGTTCTTCTTCGCCACATGAAGCAGGATACGGTTAAATGTTGCCGCTCTGATACCCACCTTCGGAGGACTGTTCACCTTGCTAAGTCGGTAATCCAAATCAAGACGGAACGAGTACCAATCAGCTGTATTAAAGTCCCAGACTGATTTTTTCGATGCCTGGTTGTTCACTGTTTCCAGCGGTGAGAACGTGTCAAAGACTGCAGCAAGAGGTAAGTGATCAGACCCATGCTCAGAGCCATCACCAATTAACCCGAAGTGTAGTAATTGTAACTCCTCGTGGTGGAGGATTGCATCCGGTGAAGTCCCGTGTCTCGGCAACGTTACAAATCCCGGATCGTTTGCAATCAGAAGGTTATTAGATCTGCACCACTCCAGAAGCTGGCAGCCCTTCGTATCCGTCTTCTTTGACCAGAGTTTATGATGAGCATTGAAGTCACCAGCAAATATAAACCTTTCATCACGCTTCAAAGGGAAGAGATCAAAATCTATCTTAGAACTTGGCGGCGAATACACGTTGAGAACATTTACCTCATCATTAATCCTGACACCCAATGTCTCAACAATTCCTCTAATCGAAGGGATACATATTTCGTAGCAGGCATGCTGAAGACCTCTCTTCACCAGGGTGATTATACCGCCACCTCTACCCGGTCTATCTCTCCTGTACGTGATGTAGTTCCAGTGGTACAGAGGCTTCCGAACTGAAGTTTCCTGCAGGCATAATACATCAGGGCTATACTTACCCAGGATGTTTCCTATGAACTCCTCTCTTCCGTTGATCGTTCTGCAGTTCCAGCTGATAACTCGCAGCCCCGAAGAAGGTCCATCATGATGGCGTCTCGGTCCCGGATTCCTCTCAACGTCACCCGCCAGCAGCAGAAGACGCCTTCGCGTTTCAGCCCAATCACGCCCATCAAGTCACTTGCTCCCTACAAGCGACATGAGCAGACGCTCAAGACGTTCCAGTCTATCCTCGACCGAACACTTCTTCCGCTCACCATCCTTTGGAGGTATATTCTTCTCCTTCTTACTCTGTTTCTGTTGATCGGAGATCGGTGACGATACCGGCTTCACCAAAGCATCCCGTGCGTTCTGCGATGCCTCGCCCCACAGACGGATTCCCTTCTTCTTACCGTGAAACGCAATGAATTCCGCCCGCGTGTACCACTTGCCCGAGCTCTCCGAGAGATCCCTTCGCTTTTCCGGCTTCTGCTCCCTCGCCTTCGGGGTTACCTTCACTGACCTCGTAGGAGCGACTACCACCTTCTTCATCGGTTCGATTAAACAGAGAACCCCGTCGATGGTGACAGTCTCGCCATCCCTCTCGGGACCACGCACGACCATCCACCGCATCCCGTTCCGAACACCATCCTTCATCTTTCTCACCTCCCATCCTTCCCTCGAAATGAGGTACTTAATCGCGTCATCCGACGTGGTCCCGATCGGTATTCCAGAAATCCTGGTTTCAGGGAGTTTGGCTGGTAAGTGAAGCTTCTCCCTTGCCGCCTTCTCATGCCAGCAGCTAGCTCTGATTCCTAGACCATGCTCATTGAGTACAAGCCCAAGGCCGCCCTCAATCTCTTCCGCCTTATCCTGCGCGATACTAAGCGTATCATCCTTCGGCAGCCACAGAACTGAAGCCTTCACAGCCTGCTCACAGGTGTGGTCCTTTTCCTTCGTGAACGTTCCCCCGTTTCCTGAGACCTTAAGGAAGCTCCTCACCTCCGTTGCCTTCACCCGGAGCATCACCGTTACGTTCTGCTCACCTACCCTCGCATTGTAGGTGTCAACGTATCCCGGCATCTTCCTTAGTTCCTGTGTGGCCTTCATCGGCGAACGCTTCACCTCAGACCATCTCTTGTTGTCGGTCCACGTCTTCTCTATCCTTACAACCAACTCCTTCGTTTTCACTGTTGCATCAGTGTCAGTTCCTATGGGAAGGACCTCCCTGCCCAAGGCAGACAACCACAGTCTCCTCAAGGTCCTCTTCACTCCATCATCCACCTTCTCCTTGAGCACTACCTGCACTTCTTTTGCTTCGTTCATTGGGCTTAGCGTGGCCAGGGTCAGCGTTTGCCAGGCACCCGGCTTATCTCCTGCCATCCTCTTCCTCACTTCCGTTGTTGTTGTGAGGTATACCCCCCTACCATCGGCGGCATACATCTCCTCGGTCAACACCATATTGGCCGGCCAGTATTCTGGCGCCAGCTCAAACCTCTGTATGGTGTTAGCCTCCTTCCGTGCATCATCATCCCATTTTGCCTGTACAAACTCCAGTTTGTACACCTCTTTTGCCATCCGTGCACACAATAAATAAAAAAGAATTTTTATTTTTATTTTGTCACATCTTTCTTGTCTCTCTTTCATTTTGCTTTTTTTATATTCTGAGCACCAACGCTCTTCTTATTTTTTAACAAGACAAAGATACGCGTGCAACTGTCAGGAGTCCGTTAGAGGACCTCCACGGATCGGCAGCTCCTGACACTGTGCTTGCAAAGCGAGAGATCAACGTAAAGACGGTGGCCAAAGACCACTGGGTCACCTGCGAGCCGAAAGGGCCCTACGGTTGTCCTCATAGAACTAGGAGATAAGGAGAAAGAATGGAGAAGATGTATACTAAAAGATAATAGTATTGACTTGTTTAACTACAGCTGAGTGCTGTCAGGTTTGAACCCATTGCTCCATGTTCCATATGAATCCGGCAAGGGCATGCAAGTTACGTGTAGCAAACATGAACGGAAGACTCAAGGCAGTCTTCGAGATTCTTGCTTCCTCAATAATTTCACCAATAGTTCCTTTTCGAATGTACATCAGCGCCGCAGCAGTGCATTCCAGTATCAGATGACGTGGTGAAGACTCCGTTCTTTGACAAAAGAGACACATCCGAGGAACTTCTTTAATTCTAAGTAAGTGATGAGATCCAGTCCTGAATCTAGCTATTCTAATTTCTGATGACCTCAGCATGTTGGGGGGGTAACGAGCAGCCTTGTAACCCCCAGTGGCTTCCAGGTATTGTCTCAGCATGACACGCTTGACAGGGGGCCTCGCAGTCTCAGCACCTTCAAGCATCCTGCCAAATAGCTTCCTACCGGTTTCGCGTGCAACCCTCGACTTGTGTGCAAAGAAGTCCATTTTTGAATTAACTGGCTTCCCATCCAAATCTTTAGAAGCTGCCTTAGCCAGTTTATCAGCCTTGTCGTGAGGATCAATCCCTACATGCGATGGGATGAATTGAAGATGGACAAAGGTCCCCAATTGTTTGATTTTGTTCAGTATCGACAGCGAATTCACCTTCCTCTGAGCCACAATACCTCCCTTCAGTTCATCTAAATTCGACTTCGAGTCACTAAATATCCTTGTGATCCCGCAGGTAGATCCAAACGGCGAGTTTATCTTGCCAATTTCATAAACCAATAATTTCAGAGCTATCTGTTCAGACTTGTAACTACTTTCGGTGGCCACAAGTCTGGATGCCCTGGTACACTCTACCGGTAAGACCTGCACGGCCGCTGCACCAGCAGTGTAGTTCTTAGGGTCATGAGATCCATCTGTATATATCGTGGAGTCAGAGGGTCTGAGTTCCCTGCAGTATTCATCAAACTTTAGTTTATCAGCTGCAGCATCGACAGTTTTGGAGTGTCCGTAGCCACACGATATCGAGAGGTTCGGTACATCTGCCCACGGTTCAATACTGTCGGGTTGTACTATATCTTGAATTGAGATCTGTCGATCCTCAGGCGGTAGTTTTAAACTCCATAGACCACTAGCAATTGAACGAGTTGAGGGGACCCACTTCAGAGATCTTTTTTTTTTTTTTTTTTTTTTTTTTGAGTGTTTCACTACTGTGTTTCTCCTTCTTTTTGTTACTACTATAATTGCTTAGGCGCTGCCCTTACTGGGTGGCCGTTCACTTTTTCGAGACAATGGGGGATGCGACACGGAAACTGATTGCGCTGTGAGGCGCGGTGCGTACAGCGGGGTTCGAACCGAGGCCGATTGGGTGCGGGGGCACCACCCCATCCACTGCACTATGACGCCCCCTGAAAAAAAAGATCTTTTTTTTTTTTTTTTTTTTTTTTTTTTGTGTTCTTGGCTTCTTTATGGAAATCCTTCCATTTTCCCTTCCCTCCAGTCTTAACGTAGGAGAGTCAACCAGGTGCCTACCCTGGACGCCCTTCGGGTGCGGGATTTGAACTAATTGCGTGTACGGACGCGATGGGTTATTGCAGTGGCAGGGGATCGAACCAGCGATCACCCAGCTCCGGGGCGAGAGTTATACCACTGCGCTGTACTTACCCCAAAATATTTTGTATTTTTTTTTTTTTTTTTTTTTTTTGGTTACACTCGTCTGTGCTTCCAGACTCTTTGTTTTTGTTCTTTTCACTTCTTTGTTTTGTCTTTCTTTAATACTTTCTTTTTGACTTAAGTCTGACAAATTGGAAAACACGGGAAACAAAGGTAGGCTCCGCCTGAGGACGTAAGAAGAGCGGCAACGGAAAAATAAGTGGTCACGCGTCCTTGAAATTGGACACATGAAGCTAATTCGGTTACCATTCCTACTATCGATAAGGAAAAAACAAAGAATCGAGCATATAACTAGAGCGGTGGTCAAAGACCACTTGAACAGCCCGAAGGCCTGCCCTCAAGAGAAATTTATAAGGAGAATAGGAGAAGAAGGAGACAGGAGTGTTGGAAGAGACACTGCGACAACACCGAAGGTGGTGTGCAGTTACCCAACCAGGAGATGATTGATAATGATGAAAATACTAAAAAATAATAACAAATTGATATTGGCGACTACATGTCACCTACTTTACTTCCAAAGTCTAAGGTTAGATGTCTGTTCCATCCACCTTATGATCAACGCGAGTGATGGAAGCCACGCCAAAGTGAAGAGAGCTTCAAGGTTAGGAATTTCGTTGGCAATAATAAGTTCTCGATCGCGATCCCACTTGCCGGTCAGTGTTGAGAAGCCCAGGATTTTGAACCTGGCCGAGTCGAGTTTGGGAGATTGACATCCCTGCAGCAGGTGAACCTGTGAGGACGGTTCGCCACAAAATGGGCAGTCGATCGTCTTGCGCCAGTTCTGAATTAGCGGGTGACATCCTGTCCGGAAGTTCGCTATCCGTATCTCGTCGGCTCTTTCCATCCCAGGAGGGTATTTAACGGAACGGCCTCTGATGAGGTGTTTGTAGCAGGTGTAACCACTCACGTTAAGCAGATCCTTCTTGATGCAGCGCTTAACATGTGATGATCGCGAGAAGTAAGTGCCTTTGACTAGCACAGGTCGGATGTTCTTGTTGTGCGCTGCTTCCTTTGCAAGCGCGTCAACTTCATCGTGAAACTCGATTCCAATGTGCGAGGGGATGAATTGCAAATGCACTTTCATTTCACACATGCGCAGGTATTCTAGTATCTTGAGGGACTCAGTATTCCTCTGTCTGCACCTTCCACCCAGCAGTTCATCCAGAAGGGATTTTGAGTCCGTGAATATCCTCACAGATTTCATTGAACGATCTTTGCTAAACACTGTTCTCAGATGTCTAGCCGCGTTCTTCAGAGCATGTTGTTCAGCCCTGTAGCTGCAGTCAGCTTGATAAAGCCTAGACGCGTAAGCAGATCGAAGGCCGCTACGTGACTTGGCAATATGAGCCGCACCGGCCGCGCCGGAAGCAGAGTAGGAGCCATCGCAGTTGATTACCATGTCGACAGGAGGTAACGTTCCAATGTACGACATGAATTTTTCTTTGTCCACCGCAGGGTTCGCGGACTTCGGAAATCCGCAGCCGTTGCTAATCCTAAGGTTTGTCGGAGATACCCAGGGTTCCATCGAGTCAGGCTGTACAAGGCACTGGCTTTCACGCTGGCTGTCAATGCCAGGAAGGAGGCCAGCCCAGTAGCTTTGGGTTGAGGCGAGTCTGTTGGTACTAGGTATCCAAGTCATGGCTTTATACCTGTAGTACGCTATCTTGGTTTGCTTTTCAATCTGACGTTTAAAAGGAAGCATGTCCGCTTCCCACAGTAGAAGTTCTCTCGGTGTGCACCTGCTGCATCCAGTAACCAGCCTGGCAACCTTCCTCAGTTCGAAATCAATACTATCAACGCTGTTGCTTATCAACCAACCAAAGCTATCGAGTGCATAAGAGATTCTCGCAGTTACGTAAAGGTTCTTGACCATATTTAGCGTTTTGTAGTCAAGATCATACGGTTGAAGGCATTGAAGCAGAGATATTCCCTTTTTCAGTTCTTCATGAATCTTAGCCACCTGTTTGTGGAAAGTGAGTCTGTCGTCGATGTGAACTCCGAGGTATTTCACTGAGTCCACGATTGGCAACAGAAATGCGGTTTTAAATCTGGCTTTCACCACCATCACGTTGTCTTCGAGAACAATATTCCGCAACATCACGTTGTCAAGTTCGTCTTGCGTTTTGATCGGAGTTCCATCAACCTCGAGAATAGTTTCGCCGCTTTGAAGCATGGGTCTAGAAGAGTTTAAGTTGATACTCTTTTCAATGTCACTATAGTCCATTTTGATAACGTTTTCCACAACAGATCTGGAAAATAGTAATTCGCGATTGCAGGTGTCGTTGAGAATCATATCCTTCGTACGGACTTTCATCTTAAGAGCACAGGTCTTTGAGACCGACAGGGCCATGTCGTTGTCAGAACACCATTGATCCACTTTATCAAGTATTATTTGAGCATTTGAAAGAGCTTCTTCCATGTTATGTCCAGATACTACACATGCTGTATCATCCGCATACAGAGCAGACGTCGTTGTTTCTTTCTCCAGTTCCAAAATCTTGCAGAGGTCATCAACGTAGATAAGATAGAGAAGAGGACCCAGGATCGATCCCTGTGGAACCCCCTTAGCCAGAGTACGGAATTCGCTAAAGTAACCATTCGCTTCAACTCTAACCTTCCTGTTTGTAAGAAAGTCTGTGATCCATCTGATAATAACATTCGGAACACCCATCTTTACCAATTTTAATAAAAGTATCTTATGGTTGATCCTGTCAAACGCAGCAGTAAAATCAAACGATAAGAACACCGATCTCTTTCTCTTCATGTGCATCCTTACGACGGCATCTACCAAAACGGTGATCTGTTCGCAGGTATTTCTCCCCCTTCTGAATCCAGCCTGTAGTGGGCTGAGTGACGAATGTTTAGTGAGCCAGTGCATGAGTCGGTCATACACGAGCCTCTCCGCAAGTTTCCCAACAACCGATGTGAGCGTAATGGGTCTGAAACTCTTCAGTTCATTCCGAGGTTTTCCAGCCTTGAACATAGGCTTGATTAAACCTTGTTTCCACTGGTACGGTACTTTTGAAGTCTTCCAGGAAGTGTTAATAATTCTCAAGAGGTATTCCACTGTTGCCGGAGTGAAGTTTTTGATCATCTCATTGTGAACTCCATCAGGTCCTGCAGCCTTGCGGGTCTTCAGGTTCTTAATCGCTGCTTCAATTTCAGCCATTGTGAAATCACAGCAAATATCCATTTCATTATCACCATCTGAGAGTGCGGGGGCCTCTAGCGATAATATTTCCGATTTCGAGACAAACAGGTCCAAGAATGCTGATGGGAGATCGCAGTCGGAGATGTTGTTGACACTGATATCTTTACCAGCATCTTGCTGCAGTTCTTTGATCTTCTTAAACGCAAAGGCAAAGTTGTTACCCTTGTCAAGTTGATCACGTAGGTGGACACCCTTCGATTTGGCAGAATCAGGAGTTGACGTCTTCCACTTTCGTCTCCGTTTCCCTTTGAAAAGGACACGTCGACGAATGAATTTAGCCGCCACTTCATGCAGTATGTTGTTAAAGAGCTTAGCATTCGCAGTTGCATCGTTGGAGAGTTTCGATTTTCTAATTCTCTTATCGAGCATATTTCCAAAGCAGTTCCAGTCCGTAGACTTGAAGTCCCACACTACGCGTTTCTTAGAACCTATCGTGGCCCGTGTAAGTTGACACATGGGATCCAGTACGGTGTAGAGAGGTCGGTGATCAGATCCATGTTTATTATCTTCTCTAATTACAGAGAATTCTTCCAGAATCATCGAGTTTTGAAAAAATACTACGTCCGGCGGTTTTGTAATCTGTACCTGAAGAGGGCAGTCCTTGCTTGTTTTTCGATCAGTATCAATAAATAAAAAAGAAATTTTTATTTATTTATTTATTTATTTAGTCACATCCCCCCTGTCTTTCCACTTTATTTTTCTTCATTCTGAGCATTCTTGCCCTTCTTATTTTTTGATAAAATAAACAAGTAAAAACAAGCGCAACTGTCCTGAGTCCGTTGGAGGACTTCCCCGGATAGGAATCTCAAGACACAGTTAATATAAAGCGAAGGATCAGTACAGGGACGGTGGCCAAAGACCACTGGGTTACCTACGAGCCATGAAGCTCTGCGGATGTCCTCAGAGAAATTAGGAGATGATTAAGGAGTGTGATAAGGGAGAATGATACTAATGAATTAGCAACTACCAATCAGTTAACAGTTTGATAAGCCTGTTCGTTGTTCCAAATGCCATAAGTAGCCGGCTAGGGCATGAAGATTTCTCGTCGCAAACATTATTGAAAGATTCAGTTCGGTCTCGGAAATTCTCGCTTCCTGCATGTTTGATCTTATTGTTCCTTCTCTAATGCGGACCACGTCACCATCCTCGCAATCAAATATTAGATGTCGGGCAGAAGAGTCTGTTCTTTTGCAGAAGGGGCACTTTATCGGTAGTTCATTTACCCTGAGCAGGGGGTGAGAGCCCGTCCTGAACCTGGCTATCCTTATCTCTGATTCTCTCAGCATGTCCTTGGGGTATCGAGCCGCTCTCAGGCCTCCGGTAGCATCAAGATATTGCCTAAGCATCACCCGTTTGATCGGTGGTTTCGCCCTTGCTGAACCCTCCATAATCTTACCAAACAGCTTTCTGTTAGCTTCCCTCACTATCCTTGACTTATGTGCGAAGAAGTCCATAGTCGTTGACACCGGCTTGCTCTTAACATCTTTTGAGATCTTTTTCGCCAGTTCATCTGCCTTGTCATGCGGTTCAATTCCCACGTGAGCTGGGATGAATTGAAGGTGTACGAATGAGTTTAATTTTCTTATCCCTTCTAGTATTGAGAGAGAGTTCAGCTTCCTCTGAGCCGCAATTCCACCACGCAGCTCATCCAGATTGGATTTAGAATCACTGAAGACTCTCGTGATTCCAGATCTGGGACCCAGGACAGAGGTTGCTTTTCCAAATTCACTTATTAACAGCTTCAGAGTTACCTGTTCAGCTTTATAACTACTTTCTGTTGCAACAAGTCTCGATGCCATGGTCCGTTCACACGGCGTGATCTGCACTGCCGCTGCGCCTGCCGTGTAGTTGACAGGGTCGTGGGATCCGTCAACAAAAATGGACGAGGTACACGGCCTAAGTTCGCTGCAGTACTCCTCGAACTTAGCCTTGTCCACTTCAGCAACACCGGTCTTCGAATGTCCATATCCGCAAGATATCTCCAGGTTCGGAACATCTATCCATGGCTCGATGCTGTCAGGCATGACAATCCCCTGGATCTCCATATTACGGTCCTCGGCCGGTAAAGTTGAACTCCAAGTTCCACTAGCGATTCCCTTCGTAGAAGGAACCCAATCCAGTGACCGATACCTAAATAAAGCAATCCTGGCTTGCTTCTCAATCTGCAGTCTCATCGGGAGTATGTTCGCCTCCCACAGTAACGGAAGGGACCTTGTGTTGAAGCCGCAGCCGGTGATTTTTCTAGCTATCTTCCTCAGATTCAGGTCAATAGGTTTAAGCTGTTCATCTGTCAGGAAAGGTCCATAGCTCTCAAGCCCATACAGAATCCTTGAGAGGATGTATAAGTTCTTGATCATGTTCAGCGTTTTGAAATCAAAGTTGAATAGCTCCAACTTTCGAAGCAGAACAAGTCCCTTCCTCGTCTCATCCAGTAGTTTATCCACTTGTGTACCATATGTAAGGTCATCGTCAATATGGACACCCAAGTACTTAACACTATCCACCATCGGCATGAGTACGGCAGTCAGCAACTTCACCCAGGTCGGATCCGGACCCACTGGCATCAGTTCAAGAAGTTCACTTGCCTTCGTAACCTCAGTATCACCCAGCTTGAGGATCATCGCCCCATTTCCAAGTAATGGCCTACCTTCTTCATTTGACCGAATCATCCCAGCCAGTTCCTCCCTACTGATCCGAAAGAAGTTCTCTCCTGACGTTCTGGGGAATCCCAGCCTCCAATACATATTCCTAGGACAGTCCACCGGCATCCCGCAGGTCTTCGAAACCGACAGTGCCATGTCATTATCTTTGCACCAACGATCTACTAACCCAAGGACTAATTGCGCCATCCGGTAAGTTACTTTAAAATCCTTATTCGAAACCACACAAGCTGTGTCGTCTGCGTAGAGTGCTGAAACACATCCAGTCTTCTCAAGTTTCTTAGCCAGGAAAAATAAATAAAAAAGAATAAAATAAAAAAGAAAACTACAGGTACTACAGGTATAAAGCCATGACTTGGATACCTAGTACCAACAGACTCGCCTCAACCCAAAGCTACTGGGCTGGCCTCCTTCCTGGCATTGACAGCCAGCGTGAAAGCCAGTGCCTTGTACAGCCTGACTCGATGGAACCCTGGGTATCTCCGACAAACCTTAGGATTAGCAACGGCTGCGGATTTCCGAAGTCCGCGAACCCTGCGGTGGACAAAGAAAAATTCATGTCGTACATTGGAACGTTACCTCCTGTCGACATGGTAATCAACTGCGATGGCTCCTACTCTGCTTCCGGCGCGGCCGGTGCGGCTCATATTGCCAAGTCACGTAGCGGCCTTCGATCTGCTTACGCGTCTAGGCTTTATCAAGCTGACTGCAGCTACAGGGCTGAACAACATGCTCTGAAGAACGCGGCTAGACATCTGAGAACAGTGTTTAGCAAAGATCCTTCAATGAGATCTGTAAGGTTATTCACGGACTCAAAATCCCTTCTGGATGAACTGCTGGGTGGAAGGTGCAGACAGAGGAATACTGAGTCCCTCAAGATACTAGAATACCTGCGCATGTGTGAGATGAAAGTGCATTTGCAATTCATCCCCTCGCACATTGGAATCGAGTTTCACGATGAAGTTGACGCGCTTGCAAAGGAAGCAGCGCACAACAAGAACATCCGACCTGTGCTAGTCAAAGGCACTTACTTCTCGCGATCATCACATGTTAAGCGCTGCATCAAGAAGGATCTGCTTAACGTGAGTGGTTACACCTGCTACAAACACCTCATCGGAGGCCGTTCCGTTAAATACCCTCATGGGATGGAAAGAGCCGACGAGATACGGATAGCGAACTTCCGGACAGGATGTCACCCGCTAATTCAGAACTGGCGCAAGACGATCGACTGCCCATTTTGTGGCGAACCGTCCTCACAGGTTCACCTGCTACAGGGATGTCAATCTCCCAAACTCGACTCGGCCAGGTTCAAAATCCTGGGCTTCTCAACACTGACCGGCAAGTGGGATCGCGATCGAGAACTTATTATTGCCAACGAAATTCCTAACCTTGAAGCTCTCTTCACTTTGGCGTGGCTTCCATCACTCGCGTTGATCATAAGGTGGATGGAACAAACATCTAACCTTAGACTTTGGAAGTAAAGTAGGTGACATGTAGTCGCCAATATCAATTTGTTATTATTTTAGTATTTTCATCATTATCAATCATCTCCTGGTTGGGTAACTGCACATCACCTTCGGTGTTGTCGCAGTGTCTCTTCCAACACTCCTGTCTCCTTTTTCTCCTATTCTCCTTATAAATTTCTCTTGAGGGCAGGCCTTCGGGCTGTTCAAGTGGTCTTTGACCACCGCTCTAGTTATATGCTCGATTCTTTGTTTTTCCTTATCGATAGTAGGAATGGTAACCGAATTAGCTTCATGTGTCCAATTTCAAGGACGCGTGACCATTTATTTTTTCCCGTTGCCGCTCTTCTTACGTCCTCAGGCGGAGCCTACCTATGTTTCCCGTGTTTTCCAATTTGTCAGACTTAAACCAAAAGAAAGTATAAAAGAAAGACAAAACAAAGAAGTGAAAAGAACAAAAACAAAGAGTCTGGAAGCACAAACGAGTGTAACCAAAAGAAAAAAAAAAGAAAAAAAAAGAAAAAAAAAAAAAAAAAAAAAAAAAAAAAAAAAAAAAAAAAAAAAAAAAAAAAAAAAAAAAAAAAAAAAAAAAAAAAAAAAAAAAAAAAAAAAAGAAAAAAAAAAAAAAAGAAAAAAATATAAGCAGCTATCGTCTAGTGGTTAGGACACTCGCCTTACACGCGAGGGATCCTCGGTTCAATCCCGAGTAGCTGTATATTTTATTCATGGACACATTATTCATTTCGACTCAGCTGATGTGAACTGCCCTCTGAACATCAACTATCTTGTTAGCCACCTACTAAATAATTCTTTTGTTGTGCCAACCGGAAACAAGCGCCAGCCAATTGAGGAGAGCCGAGAAGGTTGCCTACGATGATCGAACAGATGGCAGCGCGCACTCCGCACTGCGATGATGGAATGGAATCAGGACGCTTCTGGACACCCCATATCGAAAGGTCGTAACTCCTTTGAGACACGAGGGAAGGGAGTTGACGGGGACACTCAGGAGCGGAAATTGGTAAAACCAACTCTTGCCGTCGTCTTGGGCCATCGCGCAGAAAGAAAACGAGCAATCACCATTGTGAGGAGCATAGGTGGCGGCAGATATCATCTGGTTGGTTTCCTCCCATACTGGCCTTAAACCTCCGGAACTCGGCACTGTGCTGGAAGACCGACTTTCTGTTGGAACTTCAAGATGCTGAAAGAAAGAAAGTCGTCAATAATACTTCAGATATTTTGTACTTAACACAGCCTTTCGTCGGGTGAATATTTGTTCGTTCTCTTTCCTTTCATTTATGCTATTGGCTCGCTCTTACACGTGCTGAAGGCGCACACAGTCCCCTTAAGAAGGGCGGCACTGTCTTGGAAAAAGGACGTAGAACGCCTAAGACCTAAGCGACGAGCGCCCCTACTGAAGGGTCGAGATCTCGTTCGTTAACAGAATCAACCAGACAAATCACTCCACTAACCAGGAGCGGCCATGCACCACCACACAATGGATCGAGAAAGAGCTCTCAATCTGTCAATCCTTTTATTGTCCTGACCTCCCGTGTTGAGTCAAATTAAGCCGCATACTCCACGCCTGGTGGTGTCATTCCATCAATTCCTTTAAGTTTCAGCCTTGCGAATGTACTCCCCCCTGAACCCATAATCTTTGATTTCTCGTTTCAGGGGTTAGTGCCGTGAGAGCCAAAAGTCATCTCTCGATCCTGAGACGGCATCGTTTTTACAGTAGTGGACTACGACGGTCTGATCCAAGCGGTCCCTTGGGTTTAAACCCGCAAACCCGCAGATTGTTCGGTAGAATTGTGGCAGCGTAACTAACTTATTCCTTAATTAGGATTTTGTACCGATTGCGTACAAACAAAATAAAAGAGTGAGCAAGAAAGTAAGAAGCGAAGTTTGCCGATTCCTTTTTTCTGTTTTCTTGCGGAATACAATAAGAAATTAGACTTGAGAGGAAATGCAACTAATTATAATCATTGCAACTTACACCTAATTATAATCAACGGACAAAAGAAGAAGGAAGCGTTACCACCCACCCACTAACTTCAAAAAATCAACACAACAGCTACCGCCACAGGGGGAGAGAGCATTCCAAATGCAGAGAAGCATTTTAGAGTTTTAGTCACACAAAAGGTTATAAAGAAAGAAAGGTGGGAACAACAGGCACAACAATAATATCAGATTGACTGAATCACCTGAAACAAAGGTGTTTCCTGTGTTTCCCGTAGTTCTATTCTCTCGAGGATCACTTTGTTTGTGTCACTCAAAAAAAAGAAAACAAAGCAAAGATAAAGGTTTAATTGTAATGAGAGGGGAAATTTGATACTGCATTTTCAAGCTCAAAAGGAACAACAATTTCTCCGACAATCTTGACTGTCAGCGGCAGCGTAGTAAATGACTGCAAATATATAAATAATACCACTGGAGGCCACGTGAACATAGTTGAGCGCCACTTGCTTATGTTACCGTAACAGCTTTTTATAAAACTCATGAGTACTTAATTAATACATTATATTGTCTTGAAAATTAACCATAGAAAAAGACGAACACCAGGAAGGGGGTTATTATCATCATCATCATCATCATCATCATCATTATAAACAAAAGCACTACTGCATTAGTCTCGTGATGGAACACAATAAGAAATTATAATTATGACCTGAACGGAAAAGTAAGCTAACACAAAATCTTGCACAAACTTCTTCATAATCGAATCCGTGTAACAATGAATGAAGTGGACGGCCAAAAGAAGTTCAGATTGTTGTTTTCCTGTTTAATGAAACGAAGCTAAGAACTGCAATGAACAATCAGAGCAAACAGACCGAAGTAAAAACGGGAATGGTCAGAATATCTGTGAAAAAAAAAACCGCCTTCTCCTGAACGAAAGTGAACTTAGGGTCAGCTCTGCGATGTATGTGTGCAACCTTTCCTTTCCCCAAGGACAGTTGAACATCTTGAGCTTCCAAAGTCACCGAGGTTGCGAGTTGGAGAAGGAAAGATTAATCTCGTGGTGCAAAGAAAAATAATCCTTTTTTAGAATTTCAGAGAGGAAATATAGAGGGTGTCAGGAGCAAGAAGGAAGCGTTACCACCCACCCACTAACTTCAAAAAATCAACACAACAGCTACCGCCACAGGGAGAGAGCATTCCAAATGCAGAGAAGCATTTTAGAGTTTTAGTCACACAAAAGGTTATAAAGAAAGAAAGGTGGGAACAACAGGCACAACAATAATATCAGATTGACTGAATCACCTGAAACAAAGGTGTTTCCTGTGTTTCCCGTAGTTCTATTCTCTCGAGGATCACTTTGTTTGTGTCACTCAAAAAAAAGAAAACAAAGCAAAGATAAAGGTTTAATTGTAATGAGAGGGGAAATTTGATACTGCATTTTCAAGCTCAAAAGGAACAACAATTTCTCCGACAATCTTGACTGTCAGCGGCAGCGTAGTAAATGACTGCAAATATATAAATAATACCACTGGAGGCCACGTGAACATAGTTGAGCGCCACTTGCCTATGTTACCGTAACAGCTTTTTATAAAACTCATGAGTACTTAATTAATACATTATATTGTCTTGAAAATTAACCATAGAAAAAGACGAACACCAGGAAGGGGGGCGGCTCTTTGTCAATAGCCGTATATACTGGTATTTGATGATACGAAAACTGTATTAAAAGTAGTTCAAGATGGCGAAACACGTTGTGAAATAAATAAACGTAGCACATCTCACTACTAACAAAAAACCTAAAACAAAAAGGAAACGTGATAACCCGCATATACGGTCAACAGCCGGTAAGTGGCAAAGTGCCATTCCCTCGCTACACTCCACTCCCCCTAGCTGTCACAAATGTAAATCAAAATGCCCTTCATGGCTAGTCACTACAATTAAACTTCCCGGGGGCGACGGGATTGGAAATAAAAGAGGGAAAAGAAAGATTGTCTTCGATCATGCCGCTCCAAAATTAAAAAAGGGGCGAGCAAAACATCCTCATAATTCACACAGGGAGAGGGGGACACCACGCGGACTAGCCGCCGTTTTTTTGCTAATTTTGTCCCTTGGGAAGTGCATTAAACTTGTCCACTTCAACGGTGGATAGCACGCACAGTCTCCCGTTCCTGCCCAGACCTAGGCAAAGTGTGTAACTTTAAACGTGGGTTGCATAAATAATTAGGAAAGCAACACTGGATGAGTGGTCAGTTGTACATAGGCACAATATGGTATACACTGCTCCACGCCAGTACAGAGATACCGGGGTACAGTGCAAAGAGGGGTAATTTGATACTGCATTTTCAAGCTCAAAAGGAACAACAATTTCTCCGACAATCTTGACTGTCAGCGGCAGCGTAGTAAATGACTGCAAATATATAAATAATACCACTGGAGGCCACGTGAACATAGTTGAGCGCCACTTGCTTATGTTACCGTAACAGCTTTTTATAAAACTCATGAGTACTTAATTAATACATTATATTGTCTTGAAAATTAACCATAGAAAAAGACGAACACCAGGAAGGGGGTTATTATCATCATCATCATCATCATCATCATCATCATCATTATAAACAAAAGCACTACTGCATTAGTCTCGTGATGGAACACAATAAGAAATTATAATTATGACCTGAACGGAAAAGTAAGCTAACACAAAATCTTGCACAAACTTCTTCATAATCGAATCCGTGTAACAATGAATGAAGTGGACGGCCAAAAGAAGTTCAGATTGTTGTTTTCCTGTTTAATGAAACGAAGCTAAGAACTGCAATGAACAATCAGAGCAAACAGACCGAAGTAAAAACGGGAATGGTCAGAATATCTGTGAAAAAAAAAACCGCCTTCTCCTGAACGAAAGTGAACTTAGGGTCAGCTCTGCGATGTATGTGTGCAACCTTTCCTTTCCCCAAGGACAGTTGAACATCTTGAGCTTCCAAAGTCACCGAGGTTGCGAGTTGGAGAAGGAAAGATTAATCTCGTGGTGCAAAGAAAAATAATCCTTTTTTAGAATTTCAGAGAGGAAATATAGAGGGTGTCAGGAGCAAGAAGGAAGCGTTACCACCCACCCACTAACTTCAAAAAATCAACACAACAGCTACCGCCACAGGGAGAGAGCATTCCAAATGCAGAGAAGCATTTTAGAGTTTTAGTCACACAAAAGGTTATAAAGAAAGAAAGGTGGGAACAACAGGCACAACAATAATATCAGATTGACTGAATCACCTGAAACAAAGGTGTTTCCTGTGTTTCCCGTAGTTCTATTCTCTCGAGGATCACTTTGTTTGTGTCACTCAAAAAAAAGAAAACAAAGCAAAGATAAAGGTTTAATTGTAATGAGAGGGGAGAAAAGAAATAAATACGTTGGACTGGAATAATTAAAAAAAAAATAACATTCTTCCTGTTTTAAAGATCCCTCTTTCCACGCACAACACGAAAACGGGATTTTGAATCACAGTCGCACTTTTACAAAGCTGACAGGTGACCAAGGACAACCACCAAGGAAATGGCGGTAGTTATTGCTTTCCAATTTTAATGGAATGACGAGAGAGTCTCAGTGTTTGAAGCCGCTACCGGCGTAAAGTTGGAAAACTGCATTACTGGGAACATTGAACTTCTGAACAAGGCGCCTCACTAAATAGTTCCCATGGTATTTCGGAACCGAGCGGAAGACGAAATTCAAATTATGGAAGTAAGTCGCTGTGCACACACGACGACAACGGTGGGGGTGGGACTAACTGTTTTAGTTGTTGTTTTTACGCTTTCCATGACTAAAAGAAAATCAGAAAAAGAAAGTGGGGAAAAATAAGAATAAAAAAACATACTCTCCCCCTCTCTCTCTCTCTCTCTGTCTCGGTCTCTCTCTCTCTCTAAATCAAGACCTCAACACCAGGATGACCATCAGGACAGGTTCCATCAGCACAACAGGAGATACCTCTTTTATCAACACCACAGTTACCAGCACTTATAATACTCTTAGGACACGGATTAGATGACTGTGAACACCAATCCAACGACCATTCATCTCCGTGACTCTTGGTCCTGTCGTAGAGGAGCTGTTTTGGTTTTTTTTTGAGATAATTATTTATAAATTAGAAGTCTGGTGAAAAGCTAGAAATCGACGGGTGATGGTTTTTTTTTCTTTTTGACGACAAAATGAACGTCGCTGTGTGGGGTAATTTGATAATTTATATAAAATGGAAAGCAACTTGAAACTGGCAAACCCGAATACGGGGCGACGGGGCGACGGGATTGGAAATAAAAGAGGGAAAAGAAAGATTGTCTTCGATCATGCCGCTCCAAAATTAAAAAAGAGGCGAGCATAAACATCCTCATAATTCACACAGGGAGAACTTTGATACGATACGAAAAGATTTATCTGGGAAGAATACTGCAGGTCTTTGCACAAAAAAATAAAAATACTGTCACCATGAAACAGAAGGCGTTGAACATTGCCTGGTTTCTTTGGTGGAGGCCACGTGAACGTAGTTGAGCACCTCTTGCCTACGCTACCGTAACAGTGAAAAACAGCTGTAAATTAAAATCAATGTGAAAAAAATAAAATGAAACCAAAGGTTAACAGTGGACGAACCCGACGTAAGGCTTTCCTTGACTACTCGAGTCTTCAGCGGTCCGCTCGGTGATAGCAGCCTAGGAAGGACAAGCTCACCCATCTGCCTGGAGACCATTGAAATTGGCTCGCTCTAAATTGGCGACCTAAACGCTCTACCCTATCGCCGCGATTGCCACTGACAACCTCTAACCAACTATACTACGACCAAAAATAAGGGGAAAGGGGAAAGTGCGCTTATACCTGTACAGTCACGACTCTCGATTTCCGTAGTGGAGTCCCCCCCGCGGCACTCCCTATATAGTGCACTATGCTTGTCTCTTTTGCTATATAACTTGTCCCTTGGGCTATATAGGATAGGGGGACACCACGCGGACTAACCACCGTTTTTTTGCTAAATTTTGTCCCTTGGGAAGTGCATTAAACTTGTCCACTTCTATGGTGGATAGCACGCACAATCTCCCGTTCCTGCCCAGACCTAGGCAAAGTGTGTAGGGGGAGGATTTAATACGATACGAAAGGATCTATCTAGGAAGAATACTGCAGGTCTTTGCACAAAAATAAAAACAATGAAAGTACTGTCAACGGACCGTAGAGATTTTTCAAAGACTTGTTCTAAAGTGCCGAAGAACTGTTTCTTTAGATCGCAATCCCCATTTTTTGGGAGGGTAGTTTTCATAATTTGGCTGCCCCCCCCCCCCCCCCCCCCCCCCCCGATTTAATACGATGCGAAAAGGGAGAAACACATTCACATTCTACATAAGAATAAAGAAAAGGGGGCAACAACATACGTTAACTCGGTGAGTGTGTCCGTTTGCTTCACTGGAACTCTTTGATATTTCCGTGATGGTTCCCGCCTCCAACTTTTGAACCTCGGCAGGGCTGATGTGAATTTGATGAATGTGACCACCGCCGTCGAGGAGTTTTAATTCCGTGCCGTAGGCTTCAGCACGGGTTTCTGCGATGATGTCTTTGATTTCTTGCTTACCGTCACGACCCATAATGAGCTCTTCAATGGCTTTGGTTTCCTTCCAAATTGTTGAGCCGTGTTCATGAACAGGGAATATTGGATACCGTTGTCTGATCTTACCGATCCCTTTAAGTTCAGGGAAGATTATCCAATGTCCAGATGCACGGACTGCTCTTGTGACACCATTACGGTCTTCGGCGAATGTGGTTCCACCAGACGTGTCTGCAGGATCGGTATTCGTGGGATCTTTAAAAAAAGTATCAGGAGTTCTAAAGAAGTACCCCTGGTTACTTCCCTTAAAAGGACTAGTATTCTTACCATTACGACCGCCTCCTGCTACTTGCGAAGACTCAGGATGGCCTTTCGGGTAGTAAGGAATGTCGTACGGATTCCATTCCGTTAGAGGTGTTTGGTATACGATTTCCAACGGGATGGCATAGGTCCAACGCTGTTCCCAACACTTCTTGTAAACACATGACTTCGAACTCACCACACATTTTGCCGAGCTTGCGTTGTTCAATAGCTCACTGGCACTCCAATGGGGGCGATTTTCGCACTCTTCTTTTTTAAGTGCTTTACATTCTTGTTCTCTGATAGCATCACCTGGATCGGTTTGGTCTTCACTCGCAATTTGCACGCACACCGACATCGGGCTGACCCTCTTATTCGTTGTTTGCGCCGCGAACATCAAATCATTAAACCCACGCTTCTTCCCGGAACGACCCATGGCGTCCTTCTTGCTGTGAGAATAGTAACGAGAGTACTTGGCAGTGTTGAGTGTCTGCCCGCCAGTCCAAATAGTACAGCGAGGACCGAATGATTCGTCTGGAAAGTTGCCCTGGTTTGGTCCATCAAATCCACTAACCTGTTCCATTAGCTCGTCGATGAACTCGTGGTCCGTTTTACCCTTCGGCCACGGGGTCTTTGGGTCGTAGTTAGCTTCCGAAGTCGGATTGAGATCAAACAACGCTTTGCTGGTCTTCGCCAATTGCTTTCTGGTCATTGGTCTCGAACTAGAGACCTGGACGTGGAGTTCGTTCTTGACCCGAAATCGAGTTGTTGGTATTTCAATATCAATTTTCTTGCACACAATTCTGTAAAACCACTGTGCCATCTTCGGTTCGAATGTCTCACCCGCACTGTTTTCGTGCATACCACGGAAGCTTGTTGGTAGGTAAGGAATGTTTTCAGAAGAACTCTTCTGACCGCTGTTGATGTAGAAGTTCATCTTTGAGTTTAAATCCGTCCAACTGTCGGCATCGATGTGGTGACGTTCTGAAGCAAACGGTTCTGCGATGTCCTCCTGAGAATTAACCCACGTACCTTCCAAGTAGCAAAGAACCGGTTTAAAGTACGGACGGTAATCCCTATGAGTCGTGTTCTGTGTGTGCCATGCGCGAAACCACTCGCGCATTTCGTTGCTTTGCGCGGTTACATCTCCAGCGTTTAAAACCGCCGGTGGCACCGGAGGGTACTCCATCAAACGAGTACGAGGAGGCCAAGTTTTTGTGTATGCTTCAAGAGCGATGGTGTGATCGGCTTCCGATAAAGAATAATCATTGTGTCTCGTACTAAATTGAACTCCATTAAGAACAGCTCCGAATTCACCCAAACCAATTGTGTGATGAGAGTTAGCGTGGTTATGCATACCACAAAGTCTTGATCCAGCAAAAGACGTCTCGTGGTATGAATCAGTTCCTTGATGACTCGATCTCACAACTGTTATTCCGGACTGACCCTGTTCACGAACTCTTTCTTGCAGACGGAACTCATAAGAAATCAGCTGTCTACCGATTGCCGCTACAGCTCCCTTCAAACGTTCGACACTTTTAGAATCTACCTGCCCACCCTGACTAACTCCATACTTTGACGGGTCATAAACAGGACAAGTTGTCATCATTTCCTCTGTTGCGTTCATTACGTTCACAGAAATCTTTACTGACCTACCGACGCAGCTTGCTTTTCTCGCTTGCATGTTTTTCGCATTCGGCACATCAGCTCCAAAGTAAAGTACCTTTGCTTCAGTAAGTTGCATCGTGAAATTCTTACCCGCAGCCGCTAACACAAGGAAATCGGGGATACCAGCAATTAGCTTGGAGCGGTCGAAGTCACAATCATCGAACGCCTTCTCGTCGTCAAATTGATAAATAGTATTGTCCGCGTCCTTACCAAAACCTTTCCAAAACACGAGTGTGTCTCCAACGTAGGCGCTCATCGGTTGTTCATACATGTTTGATCCCCAACGGCAATCCTTGAAAATACTGTCCCCAGCACCGGGTGCGTGCCCATTATAAGTGCATCGGTAGGCATTCGTCGACCTCCGATACACGAATCGAGTTACCGGAATGTACACATCCGTTGCGTTCGGTTCGATGGTACAGAAACCATCCCGTCCCGGTGAACCTGGTGCACCTGGTGGACCCGTTGAATTCAATGCCGCAATAGTTGCGTTGATGGCAGCTATTTGAATTCGTAGGTCATCAAATTCCGCTGAAGACACTGAAGTTGGATTCGAAGTATTTGCAGGTCCCGGAACGGGAACCAACGGAGTGGTAACAGGACCAAGGACAGAAGAAGAATTAAGGAGGGAGGCCATTTGCTGCTGAAGAACTTGAACAGCTGATCCCAAAGTGGTTACCGTTGACTCCAAAGTGCTTACGCTTGACTCCAAAGTAGTTAATCTTTTCTCAACCTCGCGAGTCATACTCTTCGACCACTTGACGCCATTACTCCATTCGACGACTCCGAGACGGTCATCAAACTTCCCCTTCGCCTTCAAATTAAAAAGAAGTCCATCATTTGGTACAACAGAACTACCGCTCACGGTTGCTGTTCCATATTTAGTAGTCAGCGTACACCCTGCTTCTGTTATTTTCATCACATCTTCAGTGGCTGTATCAAACCAGTCGCCATTAAACTGATCACACTGCGCCATTCCTCCTGTGATCATAGACGTCGCAAACAGCGCCGTCAGGCACCGTATTGTCGACATACTTTTCGTAGTCTTTTTTTACTGTTTTCTTTAATATCTTATGAAGGGGAGAAATTATTATTATTATTATTATTATCATCATCATCATCATCATCATCATCATCATCATCATCATCATCATCATCATCATCATCATCATCATCATCATCATCATCATCATCATCATCATCATCATCATCATCATCATCATCATCATCATCATCATCATCATCATCATCATCATCATCATCATCATCATCATCATCATCATCATCATCATCATCATCATCATCATCATCATCATCATCATCATCATCATCATCATCATCATCATCATCATCATCATCATCATCATCATCATCATCATCATCATCATCATCATCATCATCATCATCATCATCATCATCATCATCATCATCATCATCATCATCATCATCATCATCATCATCATCATCATCATCATCATCATCATCATCATCATCATCATCATCATCATCATCATCATCATCATCATCATCATCATCATCATCATCATCATCATCATCATCATCATCATCATCATCATCATCATCATCATCATCATCATCATCATCATCATCATCATCATCATTATAAACAAAAGCACTACTGCATTAGTCTCGTGATGGAACACAATAAGAAATTATAATTATGACCTGAACGGAAAAGTAAGCTAACACAAAATCTTGCACAAACTTCTTCATAATCGAATCCGTGTAACAATGAATGAAGTGGACGGCCAAAAGAAGTTCAGATTGTTGTTTTCCTGTTTAATGAAACGAAGCTAAGAACTGCAATGAACAATCAGAGCAAACAGACCGAAGTAAAAACGGGAATGGTCAGAATATCTGTGGAAAAAAAAAAACGCCTTCTCCTGAACGAAAGTGAACTTAGGGTCAGCTCTGCGATGTATGTGTGCAACCTTTCCTTTCCCCAAGGACAGTTGAACATCTTGAGCTTCCAAAGTCACCGAGGTTGCGAGTTGGAGAATGAAAGATTAATCTCGTGGTGCAAAGAAAAATAGTCCTTTTTTAGAATTTCAGAGAGGAAATATAGCGGGTGTCAGGAGCAAGGAAGCGTTGGTCACTAACTTCAAAAAATCAAAACAGCTACCGCCACAGGGAGAGAGCATTCCAAATGCAGAGAAGCATTTTAGAGTTTTAGTCACACAAAAGGTTATAAAGAAAGAAAGGTGGGAACAACAGGCACAACAATAATATCAGATTGACTGAATCACCTGAAACAAAGGTGTTTCCTGTGTTTCCCGTAGTTCTATTCTCTCGAGGATCACTTTGTTTGTGTCACTCAAAAAAAAGAAAACAAAACAAAGATAAAGATAAAGGTTTAATTGTAATGAGAGGGGAGAAAAGAAATAAATACGTTGGACTGGAATAATTAAAAAAAAAATAACATTCTTCCTGTTTTAAAGATCCCTCTTTCCACGCACAACACGAAAACGGGATTTTGTATCACAGTCGCACTTTTACAAAGCTGACAGGTGACCAAGGACAACCACCAAGGAAATGGCGGTAGTTATTGCTTTCCAATTTTAATGAAATGACGAGAGAGTCTCAGTGTTTGAAGCCGCTACCGGCGTAAAGTTGGAAAACTGCATTACTGGGAACATTGAACTTCTGAACAAGGCGCCTCACTAAATAGTTCCCATGGTATTTCGGAACCGAGCGGAAGACGAAATTCAAATTATGGAAGTAAGTCGCTGTGCACACACGACGACAACGGTGGGGGTGGGACTAACTGTTTTAGTTGTTGTTTTTACGCTTTCCATGACTAAAAGAAAATCAGAAAAAGAAAGTGGGGGAAAATAAGAATAAAAAAACATACTCTCCCCCTCTCTCTCTCTCTCTCTCTCTGTCTCGGTCTCTCTCTCTCTCTAAATCAATACCTCAACACCAGGATGACCATCAGGACAGGTTCCATCAGCACAACAGGAGATACCTCTTTTATCAACACCACAGTTACCAGCACTTATAATACTCTTAGGACACGGATTAGATGACTGTGAACACCAATCCAACGACCATTCATCTCCGTGACTCTTGGTCCTGTCGTAGAGGAGCTGTTTTGGTTTTTTTTTGAGATAATTATTTATAAATTAGAAGTCTGGTGAAAAGCTAGAAATCGACGGGTGATGGTTTTTTTTTCTTTTTGACGACAAAATGAACGTGGGTAATTTGATAATTTATATAAAATGGAAAGCAACTTGAAACTGGCAAACCCGAATACGGGGCGACGGGGCGACGGGATTGGAAATAAAAGAGGGAAAAGAAAGATTGTCTTCGATCATGCCGCTCCAAAATTAAAAAAGAGGCGAGCATAAACATCCTCATAATTCACACAGGGAGAACTTTGATACGATACGAAAAGATTTATCTGGGAAGAATACTGCAGGTCTTTGCACAAAAAAATAAAAATACTGTCACCATGAAACAGAAGGCGTTGAACATTGCCTGGTTTCTTTGGTGGAGGCCACGTGAACGTAGTTGAGCACCTCTTGCCTACGCTACCGTAACAGTGAAAAACAGCTGTAAATTAAAATCAATGTGAAAAAAATAAAATGAAACCAAAGGTTAACAGTGGACGAACCCGACGTAAGGCTTTCCTTGACTACTCGAGTCTTCAGCGGTCCGCTCGGTGATAGCAGCCTAGGAAGGACAAGCTCACCCATCTGCCTGGAGACCATTGAAATTGGCTCGCTCTAAATTGGCGACCTAAACGCTCTACCCTATCGCCGCGATTGCCACTGACAACCTCTAACCAACTATACTACGACCAAAAATAAGGGGAAAGGGGAAAGTGCGCTTATACCTGTACAGTCACGACTCTCGATTTCCGTAGTGGAGTCCCCCCCGCGGCACTCCCTATATAGTGCACTATGCTTGTCTCTTTTGCTATATAACTTGTCCCTTGGGCTATATAGGATAGGGGGACACCACGCGGACTAACCACCGTTTTTTTGCTAAATTTTGTCCCTTGGGAAGTGCATTAAACTTGTCCACTTCTATGGTGGATAGCACGCACAATCTCCCGTTCCTGCCCAGACCTAGGCAAAGTGTGTAGGGGGAGGATTTAATACGATACGAAAGGATCTATCTAGGAAGAATACTGCAGGTCTTTGCACAAAAATAAAAACAATGAAAGTACTGTCAACGGACCGTAGAGATTTTTCAAAGACTTGTTCTAAAGTGCCGAAGAACTGTTTCTTTAGATCGCAATCCCCATTTTTTGGGAGGGTAGTTTTCATAATTTGGCTGCCCCCCCCCCCCCCAAAAGACTTTGTTCTCCGAAAACAAATTCGGAAGTGCCCAAAATCTCCGTAAAACCGATGTATGTACCGTACCCCCCACCCCACCCCACCCCACCCCCCGATTTAATACGATGCGAAAAGGGAGAAACACATTCACATTCTACATAAGAATAAAGAAAAGGGGGCAACAACATACGTTAACTCGGTGAGTGTGTCCGTTTGCTTCACTGGAACTCTTTAATATTTCCGTGATGGTTCCCGCCTCCAACTTTTGAACCTCGGCAGGGCTGATGTGAATTTGATGAATGTGACCACCGCCGTCGAGGAGTTTTAATTCCGTGCCGTAGGCTTCAGCACGGGTTTCTGCGATGATGTCTTTGATTTCTTGCTTACCGTCACGACCCATAATGAGCTCTTCAATGGCTTTGGTTTCCTTCCAAATTGTTGAGCCGTGTTCATGAACAGGGAATATTGGATACCGTTGTCTGATCTTACCGATCCCTTTAAGTTCAGGGAAGATTATCCAATGTCCAGATGCACGGACTGCTCTTGTGACACCATTACGGTCTTCGGCGAATGTGGTTCCACCAGACGTGTCTGCAGGATCGGTATTCGTGGGATCTTTAAAAAAAGTATCAGGAGTTCTAAAGAAGTACCCCTGGTTACTTCCCTTAAAAGGACTAGTATTCTTACCATTACGACCGCCTCCTGCTACTTGCGAAGACTCAGGATGGCCTTTCGGGTAGTAAGGAATGTCGTACGGATTCCATTCCGTTAGAGGTGTTTGGTATACGATTTCCAACGGGATGGCATAGGTCCAACGCTGTTCCCAACACTTCTTGTAAACACATGACTTCGAACTCACCACACATTTTGCCGAGCTTGCGTTGTTCAATAGCTCACTGGCACTCCAATGGGGGCGATTTTCGCACTCTTCTTTTTTAAGTGCTTTACATTCTTGTTCTCTGATAGCATCACCTGGATCGGTTCGGTCTTCACTCGCAACTTCCACGCACACCGACATCGGGCTGACCCTCTTATTCGTTGTTTGCGCCGCGAACATCAAATCATTAAACCCACGCTTCTTCCCGGAACGACCCATGGCGTCCTTCTTGCTGTGAGAATAGTAACGAGAGTACTTGGCAGTGTTGAGTGTCTGCCCGCCAGTCCAAATAGTACAGCGAGGACCGAATGATTCGTCTGGAAAGTTGCCCTGGTTTGGTCCATCAAATCCACTAACCTGTTCCATTAGCTCGTCGATGAACTCGTGGTCCGTTTTACCCTTCGGCCACGGGGTCTTTGGGTCGTAGTTAGCTTCCGAAGTCGGATTGAGATCAAACAACGCTTTGCTGGTCTTCGCCAATTGCTTTCTGGTCATTGGTCTCGAACTAGAGACCTGGACGTGGAGTTCGTTCTTGACCCGAAATCGAGTTGTTGGTATTTCAATATCAATTTTCTTGCACACAATTCTGTAAAACCACTGTGCCATCTTCGGTTCGAATGTCTCACCCGCACTGTTTTCGTGCATACCACGGAAGCTTGTTGGTAGGTAAGGAATGTTTTCAGAAGAACTCTTCTGACCGCTGTTGATGTAGAAGTTCATCTTTGAGTTTAAATCCGTCCAACTGTCGGCATCGATGTGGTGACGTTCTGAAGCAAACGGTTCTGCGATGTCCTCCTGAGAATTAACCCACGTACCTTCCAAGTAGCAAAGAACCGGTTTAAAGTACGGACGGTAATCCCTATGAGTCGTGTTCTGTGTGTGCCATGCGCGAAACCACTCGCGCATTTCGTTGCTTTGCGCGGTTACATCTCCAGCGTTTAAAACCGCCGGTGGCACCGGAGGGTACTCCATCAAACGAGTACGAGGAGGCCAAGTTTTTGTGTATGCTTCAAGAGCGATGGTGTGATCGGCTTCCGATAAAGAATAATCATTGTGTCTCGTACTAAATTGAACTCCATTAAGAACAGCTCCGAATTCACCCAAACCAATTGTGTGATGAGAGTTAGCGTGGTTATGCATACCACAAAGTCTTGATCCAGCAAAAGACGTCTCGTGGTATGAATCAGTTCCTTGATGACTCGATCTCACAACTGTTATTCCGGACTGACCCTGTTCACGAACTCTTTCTTGCAGACGGAACTCATAAGAAATCAGCTGTCTACCGATTGCCGCTACAGCTCCCTTCAAACGTTCGACACTTTTAGAATCTACCTGCCCACCCTGACTAACTCCATACTTTGACGGGTCATAAACAGGACAAGTTGTCATCACTTCCTCTGTTGCGTTCATTACGTTCACAGAAATCTTTACTGACCTACCGACGCAGCTTGCTTTTCTCGCTTGCAGGTTTTTCGCATTCGGCACATCAGCTCCAAAGTAAAGTACCTTTGCTTCAGTAAGTTGCATCGTGAAATTCTTACCCGCAGCCGCTAACACACGGAAATCGGGGATACCAGCAATTAGCTTGGAGCGGTCGAAGTCACAATCATCGAACGCCTTCTCGTCGTCAAATTGATAAATAGTATTGTCCGCGTCCTTACCAGAACCTTTCCAAAACACGAGTGTGTCTCCAACGTAGGCGCTCATCGGTTGTTCATACATGTTTGATCCCCAACGGCAATCCTTGAAAATACTGTCCCCAGCACCGGGTGTGCGCCCATTATAAGTGCATCGGTTGGCATTCGTCGACCTCCGATACACGAATCGAGTTACCGGAATGTACACATCCGTTGCGTTCGGTTCGATGGTACAGAAACCATCCCGTCCCGGTGAACCTGGTGCACCTGGTGGACCCGTTGAATTCAATGCCGCAATAGTTGCGTTGATGGCAGCTATTTGAATTCGTAGGTCATCAAATTCCGCTGAAGACACTGAAGTTGGATTCGAAGTATTTGCAGGTCCCGGAACGGGAACCAACGGAGTGGTAACAGGACCAAGGACAGAAGAAGAATTAAGGAGGGAGGCCATTTGCTGCTGAAGAACTTGAACAGCTGATCCCAAAGTGGTTACCGTTGACTCCAAAGTGCTTACGCTTGACTCCAAAGTAGTTAATCTTTTCTCAACCTCGCGAGTCATACTCTTCGACCACTTGACGCCATTACTCCATTCGACGACTCCGAGACGGTCATCAAACTTCCCCGTCGCCTTCAAATTAAAAAGAAGTCCATCATTTGGTACAACAGAACTACCGCTCACGGTTGCTGTTCCATATTTAGTAGTCAGCGTACACCCTGCTTCTGTTATTTTCATCACATCTTCAGTGGCTGTATCAAACCAGTCGCCATTAAACTGATCACACTGCGCCATTCCTCCTGTGATCATAGACGTCGCAAACAGCGCCGTCAGGCACCGTATTGTCGACATACTTTTCGTAGTCTTTTTTTACTGTTTTCTTTAATATCTTATGAAGGGGAGAAATTATTATTATTATTATTATTATTATCATCATCATCATCATCATCATCATCATCATCATCATCATCATCATCATCATCATCATCATCATCATCATCATCATCATCATTATAAACAAAAGCACTACTGCATTAGTCTCGTGATGGAACACAATAAGAAATTATAATTATGACCTGAACGGAAAAGTAAGCTAACACAAAATCTTGCACAAACTTCTTCATAATCGAATCCGTGTAACAATGAATGAAGTGGACGGCCAAAAGAAGTTCAGATTGTTGTTTTCCTGTTTAATGAAACGAAGCTAAGAACTGCAATGAACAATCAGGGCAAACAGACCGAAGTAAAAACGGGAATGGTCAGAATATCTGTGGAAAAAAAAAAACGCCTTCTCCTGAACGAAAGTGAACTTAGGGTCAGCTCTGCGATGTATGTGTGCAACCTTTCCTTTCCCCAAGGACAGTTGAACATCTTGAGCTTCCAAAGTCACCGAGGTTGCGAGTTGGAGAATGAAAGATTAATCTCGTGGTGCAAAGAAAAATAGTCCTTTTTTAGAATTTCAGAGAGGAAATATAGCGGGTGTCAGGAGCAAGGAAGCGTTGGTCACTAACTTCAAAAAATCAAAACAGCTACCGCCACAGGGAGAGAGCATTCCAAATGCAGAGAAGCATTTTAGAGTTTTAGTCACACAAAAGGTTATAAAGAAAGAAAGGTGGGAACAACAGGCACAACAATAATATCAGATTGACTGAATCACCTGAAACAAAGGTGTTTCCTGTGTTTCCCGTAGTTCTATTCTCTCGAGGATCACTTTGTTTGTGTCACTCAAAAAAAAGAAAACAAAACAAAGATAAAGATAAAGGTTTAATTGTAATGAGAGGGGAGAAAAGAAATAAATACGTTGGACTGGAATAATTAAAAAAAAAATAACATTCTTCCTGTTTTAAAGATCCCTCTTTCCACGCACAACACGAAAACGGGATTTTGTATCACAGTCGCACTTTTACAAAGCTGACAGGTGACCAAGGACAACCACCAAGGAAATGGCGGTAGTTATTGCTTTCCAATTTTAATGAAATGACGAGAGAGTCTCAGTGTTTGAAGCCGCTACCGGCGTAAAGTTGGAAAACTGCATTACTGGGAACATTGAACTTCTGAACAAGGCGCCTCACTAAATAGTTCCCATGGTATTTCGGAACCGAGCGGAAGACGAAATTCAAATTATGGAAGTAAGTCGCTGTGCACACACGACGACAACGGTGGGGGTGGGACTAACTGTTTTAGTTGTTGTTTTTACGCTTTCCATGACTAAAAGAAAATCAGAAAAAGAAAGTGGGGAAAAATAAGAATAAAAAAACATACTCTCCCCCTCTCTCTCTCTCTCTCTCTCTCTCTCTCTCTCTCTCTCTCTCTCTCTCTCTCTCTCTCTCTCTCTCTCTCTCTCTCTCTGTCTCGGTCTCTCTCTCTCTCTAAATCAAGACCTCAACACCAGGATGACCATCAGGACAGGTTCCATCAGCACAACAGGAGATACCTCTTTTATCAACACCACAGTTACCAGCACTTATAATACTCTTAGGACACGGATTAGATGACTGTGAACACCAATCCAACGACCATTCATCTCCGTGACTCTTGGTCCTGTCGTAGAGGAGCTGTTTTGGTTTTTTTTTGAGATAATTATTTATAAATTAGAAGTCTGGTGAAAAGCTAGAAATCGACGGGTGATGGTTTTTTTTTCTTTTTGACGACAAAATGAACGTGGGTAATTTGATAATTTATATAAAATGGAAAGCAACTTGAAACTGGCAAACCCGAATACGGGGCGACGGGGCGACGGGATTGGAAATAAAAGAGGGAAAAGAAAGATTGTCTTCGATCATGCCGCTCCAAAATTAAAAAAGAGGCGAGCATAAACATCCTCATAATTCACACAGGGAGAACTTTGATACGATACGAAAAGATTTATCTGGGAAGAATACTGCAGGTCTTTGCACAAAAAAATAAAAATACTGTCACCATGAAACAGAAGGCGTTGAACATTGCCTGGTTTCTTTGGTGGAGGCCACGTGAACGTAGTTGAGCACCTCTTGCCTACGCTACCGTAACAGTGAAAAACAGCTGTAAATTAAAATCAATGTGAAAAAAATAAAATGAAACCAAAGGTTAACAGTGGACGAACCCGACGTAAGGCTTTCCTTGACTACTCGAGTCTTCAGCGGTCCGCTCGGTGATAGCAGCCTAGGAAGGACAAGCTCACCCATCTGCCTGGAGACCATTGAAATTGGCTCGCTCTAAATTGGCGACCTAAACGCTCTACCCTATCGCCGCGATTGCCACTGACAACCTCTAACCAACTATACTACGACCAAAAATAAGGGGAAAGGGGAAAGTGCGCTTATACCTGTACAGTCACGACTCTCGATTTCCGTAGTGGAGTCCCCCCCGCGGCACTCCCTATATAGTGCACTATGCTTGTCTCTTTTGCTATATAACTTGTCCCTTGGGCTATATAGGATAGGGGGACACCACGCGGACTAACCACCGTTTTTTTGCTAAATTTTGTCCCTTGGGAAGTGCATTAAACTTGTCCACTTCTATGGTGGATAGCACGCACAATCTCCCGTTCCTGCCCAGACCTAGGCAAAGTGTGTAGGGGGAGGATTTAATACGATACGAAAGGATCTATCTAGGAAGAATACTGCAGGTCTTTGCACAAAAATAAAAACAATGAAAGTACTGTCAACGGACCGTAGAGATTTTTCAAAGACTTGTTCTAAAGTGCCGAAGAACTGTTTCTTTAGATCGCAATCCCCATTTTTTGGGAGGGTAGTTTTCATAATTTGGCTGCCCCCCCCCCCCCCCCCCCCCCCCCCCGGGCCCCCCCCCCCCAAAAGACTTTGTTCTCCGAAAACAAATTCGGAAGTGCCCAAAATCTCCGTAAAACCGATGTATGTACCGTACCCCCCACCCCACCCCACCCCACCCCCCGATTTAATACGATGCGAAAAGGGAGAAACACATTCACATTCTACATAAGAATAAAGAAAAGGGGGCAACAACATACGTTAACTCGGTGAGTGTGTCCGTTTGCTTCACTGGAACTCTTTAATATTTCCGTGATGGTTCCCGCCTCCAACTTTTGAACCTCGGCAGGGCTGATGTGAATTTGATGAATGTGACCACCGCCGTCGAGGAGTTTTAATTCCGTGCCGTAGGCTTCAGCACGGGTTTCTGCGATGATGTCTTTGATTTCTTGCTTACCGTCACGACCCATAATGAGTTCTTCAATGGCTTTGGTTTCCTTCCATATTGTTGAGCCGTGTTCATGAACAGGGAATATTGGATACCGTTGTCTGATCTTACCGATCCCTTTAAGTTCAGGGAAGATTATCCAATGTCCAGATGCACGGACTGCTCTTGTGACACCATTACGGTCTTCGGCGAATGTGGTTCCACCAGACGTGTCTGCAGGATCGGTATTCGTGGGATCTTTAAAAAAAGTATCAGGAGTTCTAAAGAAGTACCCCTGGTTACTTCCCTTAAAAGGACTAGTATTCTTACCATTACGACCGCCTCCTGCTACTTGCGAAGACTCAGGATGGCCTTTCGGGTAGTAAGGAATGTCGTACGGATTCCATTCCGTTAGAGGTGTTTGGTATACGATTTCCAACGGGATGGCATAGGTCCAACGCTGTTCCCAACACTTCTTGTAAACACATGACTTCGAACTCACCACACATTTTGCCGAGCTTGCGTTGTTCAATAGCTCACTGGCACTCCAATGGGGGCGATTTTCGCACTCTTCTTTTTTAAGTGCTTTACATTCTTGTTCTCTGATAGCATCACCTGGATCGGTTCGGTCTTCACTCGCAACTTCCACGCACACCGACATCGGGCTGACCCTCTTATTCGTTGTTTGCGCCGCGAACATCAAATCATTAAACCCACGCTTCTTCCCGGAACGACCCATGGCGTCCTTCTTGCTGTGAGAATAGTAACGAGAGTACTTGGCAGTGTTGAGTGTCTGCCCGCCAGTCCAAATAGTACAGCGAGGACCGAATGATTCGTCTGGAAAGTTGCCCTGGTTTGGTCCATCAAATCCACTAACCTGTTCCATTAGCTCGTCGATGAACTCGTGGTCCGTTTTACCCTTCGGCCACGGGGTCTTTGGGTCGTAGTTAGCTTCCGAAGTCGGATTGAGATCAAACAACGCTTTGCTGGTCTTCGCCAATTGCTTTCTGGTCATTGGTCTCGAACTAGAGACCTGGACGTGGAGTTCGTTCTTGACCCGAAATCGAGTTGTTGGTATTTCAATATCAATTTTCTTGCACACAATTCTGTAAAACCACTGTGCCATCTTCGGTTCGAATGTCTCACCCGCACTGTTTTCGTGCATACCACGGAAGCTTGTTGGTAGGTAAGGAATGTTTTCAGAAGAACTCTTCTGACCGCTGTTGATGTAGAAGTTCATCTTTGAGTTTAAATCCGTCCAACTGTCGGCATCGATGTGGTGACGTTCTGAAGCAAACGGTTCTGCGATGTCCTCCTGAGAATTAACCCACGTACCTTCCAAGTAGCAAAGAACCGGTTTAAAGTACGGACGGTAATCCCTATGAGTCGTGTTCTGTGTGTGCCATGCGCGAAACCACTCGCGCATTTCGTTGCTTTGCGCGGTTACATCTCCAGCGTTTAAAACCGCCGGTGGCACCGGAGGGTACTCCATCAAACGAGTACGAGGAGGCCAAGTTTTTGTGTATGCTTCAAGAGCGATGGTGTGATCGGCTTCCGATAAAGAATAATCATTGTGTCTCGTACTAAATTGAACTCCATTAAGAACAGCTCCGAATTCACCCAAACCAATTGTGTGATGAGAGTTAGCGTGGTTATGCATACCACAAAGTCTTGATCCAGCAAAAGACGTCTCGTGGTATGAATCAGTTCCTTGATGACTCGATCTCACAACTGTTATTCCGGACTGACCCTGTTCACGAACTCTTTCTTGCAGACGGAACTCATAAGAAATCAGCTGTCTACCGATTGCCGCTACAGCTCCCTTCAAACGTTCGACACTTTTAGAATCTACCTGCCCACCCTGACTAACTCCATACTTTGACGGGTCATAAACAGGACAAGTTGTCATCATTTCCTCTGTTGCGTTCATTACGTTCACAGAAATCTTTACTGACCTACCGACGCAGCTTGCTTTTCTCGCTTGCATGTTTTTCGCATTCGGCACATCAGCTCCAAAGTAAAGTACCTTTGCTTCAGTAAGTTGCATCGTGAAATTCTTACCCGCAGCCGCTAACACAAGGAAATCGGGGATACCAGCAATTAGCTTGGAGCGGTCGAAGTCACAATCATCGAACGCCTTCTCGTCGTCAAATTGATAAATAGTATTGTCCGCGTCCTTACCAAAACCTTTCCAAAACACGAGTGTGTCTCCAACGTAGGCGCTCATCGGTTGTTCATACATGTTTGATCCCCAACGGCAATCCTTGAAAATACTGTCCCCAGCACCGGGTGCGTGCCCATTATAAGTGCATCGGTAGGCATTCGTCGACCTCCGATACACGAATCGAGTTACCGGAATGTACACATCCGTTGCGTTCGGTTCGATGGTACAGAAACCATCCCGTCCCGGTGAACCTGGTGCACCTGGTGGACCCGTTGAATTCAATGCCGCAATAGTTGCGTTGATGGCAGCTATTTGAATTCGTAGGTCATCAAATTCCGCTGAAGACACTGAAGTTGGATTCGAAGTATTTGCAGGTCCCGGAACGGGAACCAACGGAGTGGTAACAGGACCAAGGACAGAAGAAGAATTAAGGAGGGAGGCCATTTGCTGCTGAAGAACTTGAACAGCTGATCCCAAAGTGGTTACCGTTGACTCCAAAGTGCTTACGCTTGACTCCAAAGTAGTTAATCTTTTCTCAACCTCGCGAGTCATACTCTTCGACCACTTGACGCCATTACTCCATTCGACGACTCCGAGACGGTCATCAAACTTCCCCGTCGCCTTCAAATTAAAAAGAAGTCCATCATTTGGTACAACAGAACTACCGCTCACGGTTGCTGTTCCATATTTAGTAGTCAGCGTACACCCTGCTTCTGTTATTTTCATCACATCTTCAGTGGCTGTATCAAACCAGTCGCCATTAAACTGATCACACTGCGCCATTCCTCCTGTGATCATAGACGTCGCAAACAGCGCCGTCAGGCACCGTATTGTCGACATACTTTTCGTAGTCTTTTTTTACTGTTTTCTTTAATATCTTATGAAGGGGAGAAATTATTATTATTATTATTATTATTATCATCATCATCATCATCATCATCATCATCATCATCATCATCATCATCATCATCATCATCATCATCATCATCATCATCATCATCATCATCATTATAAACAAAAGCACTACTGCATTAGTCTCGTGATGGAACACAATAAGAAATTATAATTATGACCTGAACGGAAAAGTAAGCTAACACAAAATCTTGCACAAACTTCTTCATAATCGAATCCGTGTAACAATGAATGAAGTGGACGGCCAAAAGAAGTTCAGATTGTTGTTTTCCTGTTTAATGAAACGAAGCTAAGAACTGCAATGAACAATCAGAGCAAACAGACCGAAGTAAAAACGGGAATGGTCAGAATATCTGTGGAAAAAAAAAAACGCCTTCTCCTGAACGAAAGTGAACTTAGGGTCAGCTCTGCGATGTATGTGTGCAACCTTTCCTTTCCCCAAGGACAGTTGAACATCTTGAGCTTCCAAAGTCACCGAGGTTGCGAGTTGGAGAATGAAAGATTAATCTCGTGGTGCAAAGAAAAATAGTCCTTTTTTAGAATTTCAGAGAGGAAATATAGCGGGTGTCAGGAGCAAGGAAGCGTTGGTCACTAACTTCAAAAAATCAAAACAGCTACCGCCACAGGGAGAGAGCATTCCAAATGCAGAGAAGCATTTTAGAGTTTTAGTCACACAAAAGGTTATAAAGAAAGAAAGGTGGGAACAACAGGCACAACAATAATATCAGATTGACTGAATCACCTGAAACAAAGGTGTTTCCTGTGTTTCCCGTAGTTCTATTCTCTCGAGGATCACTTTGTTTGTGTCACTCAAAAAAAAGAAAACAAAACAAAGATAAAGATAAAGGTTTAATTGTAATGAGAGGGGAGAAAAGAAATAAATACGTTGGACTGGAATAATTAAAAAAAAAATAACATTCTTCCTGTTTTAAAGATCCCTCTTTCCACGCACAACACGAAAACGGGATTTTGTATCACAGTCGCACTTTTACAAAGCTGACAGGTGACCAAGGACAACCACCAAGGAAATGGCGGTAGTTATTGCTTTCCAATTTTAATGAAATGACGAGAGAGTCTCAGTGTTTGAAGCCGCTACCGGCGTAAAGTTGGAAAACTGCATTACTGGGAACATTGAACTTCTGAACAAGGCGCCTCACTAAATAGTTCCCATGGTATTTCGGAACCGAGCGGAAGACGAAATTCAAATTATGGAAGTAAGTCGCTGTGCACACACGACGACAACGGTGGGGGTGGGACTAACTGTTTTAGTTGTTGTTTTTACGCTTTCCATGACTAAAAGAAAATCAGAAAAAGAAAGTGGGGAAAAATAAGAATAAAAAAACATACTCTCCCCCTCTCTCTCTCTCTCTCTCTCTCTCTCTCTCTCTCTCTCTCTCTCTCTCTCTCTCTCTCTCTCTCTCTCTCTCTCTCTCTCTCTCTCTGTCTCGGTCTCTCTCTCTCTCTAAATCAAGACCTCAACACCAGGATGACCATCAGGACAGGTTCCATCAGCACAACAGGAGATACCTCTTTTATCAACACCACAGTTACCAGCACTTATAATACTCTTAGGACACGGATTAGATGACTGTGAACACCAATCCAACGACCATTCATCTCCGTGACTCTTGGTCCTGTCGTAGAGGAGCTGTTTTGGTTTTTTTTTGAGATAATTATTTATAAATTAGAAGTCTGGTGAAAAGCTAGAAATCGACGGGTGATGGTTTTTTTTTCTTTTTGACGACAAAATGAACGTGGGTAATTTGATAATTTATATAAAATGGAAAGCAACTTGAAACTGGCAAACCCGAATACGGGGCGACGGGGCGACGGGATTGGAAATAAAAGAGGGAAAAGAAAGATTGTCTTCGATCATGCCGCTCCAAAATTAAAAAAGAGGCGAGCATAAACATCCTCATAATTCACACAGGGAGAACTTTGATACGATACGAAAAGATTTATCTGGGAAGAATACTGCAGGTCTTTGCACAAAAAAATAAAAATACTGTCACCATGAAACAGAAGGCGTTGAACATTGCCTGGTTTCTTTGGTGGAGGCCACGTGAACGTAGTTGAGCACCTCTTGCCTACGCTACCGTAACAGTGAAAAACAGCTGTAAATTAAAATCAATGTGAAAAAAATAAAATGAAACCAAAGGTTAACAGTGGACGAACCCGACGTAAGGCTTTCCTTGACTACTCGAGTCTTCAGCGGTCCGCTCGGTGATAGCAGCCTAGGAAGGACAAGCTCACCCATCTGCCTGGAGACCATTGAAATTGGCTCGCTCTAAATTGGCGACCTAAACGCTCTACCCTATCGCCGCGATTGCCACTGACAACCTCTAACCAACTATACTACGACCAAAAATAAGGGGAAAGGGGAAAGTGCGCTTATACCTGTACAGTCACGACTCTCGATTTCCGTAGTGGAGTCCCCCCCGCGGCACTCCCTATATAGTGCACTATGCTTGTCTCTTTTGCTATATAACTTGTCCCTTGGGCTATATAGGATAGGGGGACACCACGCGGACTAACCACCGTTTTTTTGCTAAATTTTGTCCCTTGGGAAGTGCATTAAACTTGTCCACTTCTATGGTGGATAGCACGCACAATCTCCCGTTCCTGCCCAGACCTAGGCAAAGTGTGTAGGGGGAGGATTTAATACGATACGAAAGGATCTATCTAGGAAGAATACTGCAGGTCTTTGCACAAAAATAAAAACAATGAAAGTACTGTCAACGGACCGTAGAGATTTTTCAAAGACTTGTTCTAAAGTGCCGAAGAACTGTTTCTTTAGATCGCAATCCCCATTTTTTGGGAGGGTAGTTTTCATAATTTGGCTGCCCCCCCCCCCCCCCCCCCCCCCCCCGGGCCCCCCCCCCCCAAAAGACTTTGTTCTCCGAAAACAAATTCGGAAGTGCCCAAAATCTCCGTAAAACCGATGTATGTACCGTACCCCCCACCCCACCCCACCCCACCCCCCGATTTAATACGATGCGAAAAGGGAGAAACACATTCACATTCTACATAAGAATAAAGAAAAGGGGGCAACAACATACGTTAACTCGGTGAGTGTGTCCGTTTGCTTCACTGGAACTCTTTAATATTTCCGTGATGGTTCCCGCCTCCAACTTTTGAACCTCGGCAGGGCTGATGTGAATTTGATGAATGTGACCACCGCCGTCGAGGAGTTTTAATTCCGTGCCGTAGGCTTCAGCACGGGTTTCTGCGATGATGTCTTTGATTTCTTGCTTACCGTCACGACCCATAATGAGTTCTTCAATGGCTTTGGTTTCCTTCCATATTGTTGAGCCGTGTTCATGAACAGGGAATATTGGATACCGTTGTCTGATCTTACCGATCCCTTTAAGTTCAGGGAAGATTATCCAATGTCCAGATGCACGGACTGCTCTTGTGACACCATTACGGTCTTCGGCGAATGTGGTTCCACCAGACGTGTCTGCAGGATCGGTATTCGTGGGATCTTTAAAAAAAGTATCAGGAGTTCTAAAGAAGTACCCCTGGTTACTTCCCTTAAAAGGACTAGTATTCTTACCATTACGACCGCCTCCTGCTACTTGCGAAGACTCAGGATGGCCTTTCGGGTAGTAAGGAATGTCGTACGGATTCCATTCCGTTAGAGGTGTTTGGTATACGATTTCCAACGGGATGGCATAGGTCCAACGCTGTTCCCAACACTTCTTGTAAACACATGACTTCGAACTCACCACACATTTTGCCGAGCTTGCGTTGTTCAATAGCTCACTGGCACTCCAATGGGGGCGATTTTCGCACTCTTCTTTTTTAAGTGCTTTACATTCTTGTTCTCTGATAGCATCACCTGGATCGGTTCGGTCTTCACTCGCAACTTCCACGCACACCGACATCGGGCTGACCCTCTTATTCGTTGTTTGCGCCGCGAACATCAAATCATTAAACCCACGCTTCTTCCCGGAACGACCCATGGCGTCCTTCTTGCTGTGAGAATAGTAACGAGAGTACTTGGCAGTGTTGAGTGTCTGCCCGCCAGTCCAAATAGTACAGCGAGGACCGAATGATTCGTCTGGAAAGTTGCCCTGGTTTGGTCCATCAAATCCACTAACCTGTTCCATTAGCTCGTCGATGAACTCGTGGTCCGTTTTACCCTTCGGCCACGGGGTCTTTGGGTCGTAGTTAGCTTCCGAAGTCGGATTGAGATCAAACAACGCTTTGCTGGTCTTCGCCAATTGCTTTCTGGTCATTGGTCTCGAACTAGAGACCTGGACGTGGAGTTCGTTCTTGACCCGAAATCGAGTTGTTGGTATTTCAATATCAATTTTCTTGCACACAATTCTGTAAAACCACTGTGCCATCTTCGGTTCGAATGTCTCACCCGCACTGTTTTCGTGCATACCACGGAAGCTTGTTGGTAGGTAAGGAATGTTTTCAGAAGAACTCTTCTGACCGCTGTTGATGTAGAAGTTCATCTTTGAGTTTAAATCCGTCCAACTGTCGGCATCGATGTGGTGACGTTCTGAAGCAAACGGTTCTGCGATGTCCTCCTGAGAATTAACCCACGTACCTTCCAAGTAGCAAAGAACCGGTTTAAAGTACGGACGGTAATCCCTATGAGTCGTGTTCTGTGTGTGCCATGCGCGAAACCACTCGCGCATTTCGTTGCTTTGCGCGGTTACATCTCCAGCGTTTAAAACCGCCGGTGGCACCGGAGGGTACTCCATCAAACGAGTACGAGGAGGCCAAGTTTTTGTGTATGCTTCAAGAGCGATGGTGTGATCGGCTTCCGATAAAGAATAATCATTGTGTCTCGTACTAAATTGAACTCCATTAAGAACAGCTCCGAATTCACCCAAACCAATTGTGTGATGAGAGTTAGCGTGGTTATGCATACCACAAAGTCTTGATCCAGCAAAAGACGTCTCGTGGTATGAATCAGTTCCTTGATGACTCGATCTCACAACTGTTATTCCGGACTGACCCTGTTCACGAACTCTTTCTTGCAGACGGAACTCATAAGAAATCAGCTGTCTACCGATTGCCGCTACAGCTCCCTTCAAACGTTCGACACTTTTAGAATCTACCTGCCCACCCTGACTAACTCCATACTTTGACGGGTCATAAACAGGACAAGTTGTCATCATTTCCTCTGTTGCGTTCATTACGTTCACAGAAATCTTTACTGACCTACCGACGCAGCTTGCTTTTCTCGCTTGCATGTTTTTCGCATTCGGCACATCAGCTCCAAAGTAAAGTACCTTTGCTTCAGTAAGTTGCATCGTGAAATTCTTACCCGCAGCCGCTAACACAAGGAAATCGGGGATACCAGCAATTAGCTTGGAGCGGTCGAAGTCACAATCATCGAACGCCTTCTCGTCGTCAAATTGATAAATAGTATTGTCCGCGTCCTTACCAAAACCTTTCCAAAACACGAGTGTGTCTCCAACGTAGGCGCTCATCGGTTGTTCATACATGTTTGATCCCCAACGGCAATCCTTGAAAATACTGTCCCCAGCACCGGGTGCGTGCCCATTATAAGTGCATCGGTAGGCATTCGTCGACCTCCGATACACGAATCGAGTTACCGGAATGTACACATCCGTTGCGTTCGGTTCGATGGTACAGAAACCATCCCGTCCCGGTGAACCTGGTGCACCTGGTGGACCCGTTGAATTCAATGCCGCAATAGTTGCGTTGATGGCAGCTATTTGAATTCGTAGGTCATCAAATTCCGCTGAAGACACTGAAGTTGGATTCGAAGTATTTGCAGGTCCCGGAACGGGAACCAACGGAGTGGTAACAGGACCAAGGACAGAAGAAGAATTAAGGAGGGAGGCCATTTGCTGCTGAAGAACTTGAACAGCTGATCCCAAAGTGGTTACCGTTGACTCCAAAGTGCTTACGCTTGACTCCAAAGTAGTTAATCTTTTCTCAACCTCGCGAGTCATACTCTTCGACCACTTGACGCCATTACTCCATTCGACGACTCCGAGACGGTCATCAAACTTCCCCGTCGCCTTCAAATTAAAAAGAAGTCCATCATTTGGTACAACAGAACTACCGCTCACGGTTGCTGTTCCATATTTAGTAGTCAGCGTACACCCTGCTTCTGTTATTTTCATCACATCTTCAGTGGCTGTATCAAACCAGTCGCCATTAAACTGATCACACTGCGCCATTCCTCCTGTGATCATAGACGTCGCAAACAGCGCCGTCAGGCACCGTATTGTCGACATACTTTTCGTAGTCTTTTTTTACTGTTTTCTTTAATATCTTATGAAGGGGAGAAATTATTATTATTATTATTATTATTATCATCATCATCATCATCATCATCATCATCATCATCATCATCATCATCATCATCATCATCATCATCATCATCATCATCATCATTATAAACAAAAGCACTACTGCATTAGTCTCGTGATGGAACACAATAAGAAATTATAATTATGACCTGAACGGAAAAGTAAGCTAACACAAAATCTTGCACAAACTTCTTCATAATCGAATCCGTGTAACAATGAATGAAGTGGACGGCCAAAAGAAGTTCAGATTGTTGTTTTCCTGTTTAATGAAACGAAGCTAAGAACTGCAATGAACAATCAGAGCAAACAGACCGAAGTAAAAACGGGAATGGTCAGAATATCTGTGGAAAAAAAAAAACGCCTTCTCCTGAACGAAAGTGAACTTAGGGTCAGCTCTGCGATGTATGTGTGCAACCTTTCCTTTCCCCAAGGACAGTTGAACATCTTGAGCTTCCAAAGTCACCGAGGTTGCGAGTTGGAGAATGAAAGATTAATCTCGTGGTGCAAAGAAAAATAGTCCTTTTTTAGAATTTCAGAGAGGAAATATAGCGGGTGTCAGGAGCAAGGAAGCGTTGGTCACTAACTTCAAAAAATCAAAACAGCTACCGCCACAGGGAGAGAGCATTCCAAATGCAGAGAAGCATTTTAGAGTTTTAGTCACACAAAAGGTTATAAAGAAAGAAAGGTGGGAACAACAGGCACAACAATAATATCAGATTGACTGAATCACCTGAAACAAAGGTGTTTCCTGTGTTTCCCGTAGTTCTATTCTCTCGAGGATCACTTTGTTTGTGTCACTCAAAAAAAAGAAAACAAAACAAAGATAAAGATAAAGGTTTAATTGTAATGAGAGGGGAGAAAAGAAATAAATACGTTGGACTGGAATAATTAAAAAAAAAATAACATTCTTCCTGTTTTAAAGATCCCTCTTTCCACGCACAACACGAAAACGGGATTTTGAATCACAGTCGCACTTTTACAAAGCTGACAGGTGACCAAGGACAACCACCAAGGAAATGGCGGTAGTTATTGCTTTCCAATTTTAATGGAATGACGAGAGAGTCTCAGTGTTTGAAGCCGCTACCGGCGTAAAGTTGGAAAACTGCATTACTGGGAACATTGAACTTCTGAACAAGGCGCCTCACTAAATAGTTCCCATGGTATTTCGGAACCGAGCGGAAGACGAAATTCAAATTATGGAAGTAAGTCGCTGTGCACACACGACGACAACGGTGGGGGTGGGACTAACTGTTTTAGTTGTTGTTTTTACGCTTTCCATGACTAAAAGAAAATCAGAAAAAGAAAGTGGGGAAAAATAAGAATAAAAAAACATACTCTCCCCCTCTCTCTCTCTCTCTCTGTCTCGGTCTCTCTCTCTCTCTAAATCAAGACCTCAACACCAGGATGACCATCAGGACAGGTTCCATCAGCACAACAGGAGATACCTCTTTTATCAACACCACAGTTACCAGCACTTATAATACTCTTAGGACACGGATTAGATGACTGTGAACACCAATCCAACGACCATTCATCTCCGTGACTCTTGGTCCTGTCGTAGAGGAGCTGTTTTGGTTTTTTTTTGAGATAATTATTTATAAATTAGAAGTCTGGTGAAAAGCTAGAAATCGACGGGTGATGGTTTTTTTTTCTTTTTGACGACAAAATGAACGTCGCTGTGTGGGGTAATTTGATAATTTATATAAAATGGAAAGCAACTTGAAACTGGCAAACCCGAATACGGGGCGACGGGGCGACGGGATTGGAAATAAAAGAGGGAAAAGAAAGATTGTCTTCGATCATGCCGCTCCAAAATTAAAAAAGAGGCGAGCATAAACATCCTCATAATTCACACAGGGAGAACTTTGATACGATACGAAAAGATTTATCTGGGAAGAATACTGCAGGTCTTTGCACAAAAAAATAAAAATACTGTCACCATGAAACAGAAGGCGTTGAACATTGCCTGGTTTCTTTGGTGGAGGCCACGTGAACGTAGTTGAGCACCTCTTGCCTACGCTACCGTAACAGTGAAAAACAGCTGTAAATTAAAATCAATGTGAAAAAAATAAAATGAAACCAAAGGTTAACAGTGGACGAACCCGACGTAAGGCTTTCCTAGACTACTCGAGTCTTCAGCGGTCCGCTCGGTGATAGCAGCCTAGGAAGGACAAGCTCACCCATCTGCCTGGAGACCATTGAAATTGGCTCGCTCTAAATTGGCGACCTAAACGCTCTACCCTATCGCCGCGATTGCCACTGACAACCTCTAACCAACTATACTACGACCAAAAATAAGGGGAAAGGGGAAAGTGCGCTTATACCTGTACAGTCACGACTCTCGATTTCCGTAGTGGAGTCCCCCCCGCGGCACTCCCTATATAGTGCACTATGCTTGTCTCTTTTGCTATATAACTTGTCCCTTGGGCTATATAGGATAGGGGGACACCACGCGGACTAACCACCGTTTTTTTGCTAAATTTTGTCCCTTGGGAAGTGCATTAAACTTGTCCACTTCTATGGTGGATAGCACGCACAATCTCCCGTTCCTGCCCAGACCTAGGCAAAGTGTGTAGGGGGAGGATTTAATACGATACGAAAGGATCTATCTAGGAAGAATACTGCAGGTCTTTGCACAAAAATAAAAACAATGAAAGTACTGTCAACGGACCGTAGAGATTTTTCAAAGACTTGTTCTAAAGTGCCGAAGAACTGTTTCTTTAGATCGCAATCCCCATTTTTTGGGAGGGTAGTTTTCATAATTTGGCTGCCCCCCCCCCCCCCCCCCCCCCCCCCCGGGCCCCCCCCCCCCAAAAGACTTTGTTCTCCGAAAACAAATTCGGAAGTGCCCAAAATCTCCGTAAAACCGATGTATGTACCGTACCCCCCACCCCACCCCACCCCACCCCCCGATTTAATACGATGCGAAAAGGGAGAAACACATTCACATTCTACATAAGAATAAAGAAAAGGGGGCAACAACATACGTTAACTCGGTGAGTGTGTCCGTTTGCTTCACTGGAACTCTTTAATATTTCCGTGATGGTTCCCGCCTCCAACTTTTGAACCTCGGCAGGGCTGATGTGAATTTGATGAATGTGACCACCGCCGTCGAGGAGTTTTAATTCCGTGCCGTAGGCTTCAGCACGGGTTTCTGCGATGATGTCTTTGATTTCTTGCTTACCGTCACGACCCATAATGAGTTCTTCAATGGCTTTGGTTTCCTTCCATATTGTTGAGCCGTGTTCATGAACAGGGAATATTGGATACCGTTGTCTGATCTTACCGATCCCTTGAAGTTCAGGGAAGATTATCCAATGTCCAGATGCACGGACTGCTCTTGTGACACCATTACGGTCTTCGGCGAATGTGGTTCCACCAGACGTGTCTGCAGGATCGGTATTCGTGGGATCTTTAAAAAAAGTATCAGGAGTTCTAAAGAAGTACCCCTGGTTACTTCCCTTAAAAGGACTAGTATTCTTACCATTACGACCGCCTCCTGCTACTTGCGAAGACTCAGGATGGCCTTTCGGGTAGTAAGGAATGTCGTACGGATTCCATTCCGTTAGAGGTGTTTGGTATACGATTTCCAACGGGATGGCATAGGTCCAAAAATTAACCATAGAAAAAGACGAACACCAGGAAGGGGGTTATTATCATCATCATCATCATCATCATCATCATCATCATCATTATAAACAAAAGCACTACTGCATTAGTCTCGTGATGGAACACAATAAGAAATTATAATTATGACCTGAACGGAAAAGTAAGCTAACACAAAATCTTGCACAAACTTCTTCATAATCGAAACCGTGTAACAATGAAGGAAGTGGACGGCCAAAGGAAGTTCAGATTGTTGTTTTCCTGTTTAATGAAACGAAGCTAAGAACTGCAATGAACAATCAGAGTAAACAGACCGAAGCAAGAACGGGTATGGTCAGAATATCTGCGGGAAAAAAACGCCTTCTCCTGAACGAAAGTGAACTTAGGGTCAGCTCTGCGATGTATGTGTGCAACCTTTCCTTTCCCCAAGGACAGTTGAACATCTTGAGCTTCCAAAGTCACCGAGGTTGCGAGTTGGAGAAGGAAATTAATCTCGTGATGACAAAGAAAAATAATCCTTTTTAAGAATTTCAGAGAGGAAATATAGCGGGTGTCAGGAGCAAGAAGGAAGCGTTGGTCACTAACTTCAAGAAATCAACACAACAGCTACCGCCACAGGGAGAGAGCATTCCAAATGCAGAGAAGCATTTTAGAGTTTTAGTCACACAAAAGGTTATAAAGAAAGAAAGGTGGGAACAACAGGCACAACAATAATATCAGTGACTGAATCACTTGAAACAAAGGTGTTTCCTGTGTTTCCCGTAGTTCTATTCTCGAAGATCACTTTGTTTGTGTCACTCAAAAAGAAAAAAAAAAGCTAAAATAAAGGTTCAATTGTATTTAGAGGGGAGAAAAGAAATAAATACGTTGGACTGGAATAATAAATAAAAAATAACATTCTTCCTGTTTTAAAGATCCCTCTTTCCATGCACAACACGAAAACGGGATTTTGTATCACAGTCGCACTTTTACAAAGCTGACAGGTGACCAAGGACAACCACCAAGGAAATGGCGGTAGTTATTGCTTTCCAATTTTAATGAAATGACGAGAGAGTCTCAGTGTTTGAAGCCGCTACCGGCGTAAAGTTGGAAAACTGCATAACTTGAAATGGTTTTCTTTTTTTTTTCTTTTTCACACCGAAGCACAACAGCGGTGATGAGGGAGATTTTGTTATACTGAGAATCGTTGTCAAGGCTCTCAGCCTAACCCAGAAAACAGCTTTTTCCAAAAAGTATTTCAATTTCCAACATAACACACAAAAGAGAGTGAGTAATATACGTTTTTGTGTTTTTCTTTATTTATTTTTTCATTGTCTTCCTTTCGTTTTCCTTTTGGGAACATCGAACTTCTGAACAAGACGCCTCACTAAATAGTTCCCATGGTATTTCGGAACCGAGCGGAAGACGAAATTCAAATTATGGAAGTAAGTCGCTGTGCACACACGACGACAACGGTGGGGGTGGGACTAACTGTTTTAGTTGTTGTTTCTACGCTTTCCATGACTAAAAGAAAATCAGAAAAAGAAAGTGGGGAAAAATAAGAATAAAAAAACATACTCCCCCCCTCTCTCTCTCTCTCTCTCTCTCTCTCTCTCTGTCTCTCTCTCTCTAAATCAATACCTCAACACCAGGATGACCATCAGGACAGGTTCCATCAGCACAACAGGAGATACCTCTTTTATCAACACCACAGTTACCAGCACTTATAATACTCTTAGGACACGAATTAGATGACTGTGAACACCAATCCAACGACCATTCATCTCCGTGACTCTTGGTCCTGTCGTAGAGGAGCTGTTTTGGTTTTTTTTTGAGATAATTATTTATAAATTAGAAGTCTGGTGAAAAGCTAGAAATCGACGGGTGATGGTTTTTTTTTCTTTTTGACGACAAAATGAACGTCGCTGTGTGGGGTAATTTGATAATTTATATAAAATGGAAAGCAACTTGAAACTGGCAAACCCGAATACGGGGCGACGGGGCGACGGGATTGGAAATAAAAGAGGGAAAAGAAAGATTGTCTTCGATCATGCCGCTCCAAAATTAAAAAAGAGGCGAGCATAAACATCCTCATAATTCGCACAGGGAGAGGGGGACACCACGCGGACTAGCCGCCGTTTTTTTGCTAAATTTTGTCCCTTGGGAAGTGCATTAAACTTGTCCACTTCTATGGTGGATAGCACGCACAATCTCCCGTTCCTGCCCAGACCTAGGCAAAGTGTGTAGGGGGAGGATTTAATACGATACGAAAGGATCTATCTAGGAAGAATACTGCAGGTCTTTGCACAAAAATAAAAACAATGAAAGTACTGTCACCGGACCGTAGAGATTTTTCAAAGACTTGTTCTAAAGTGCCGAAGACCTGTTTCTTTAGATCGCAATCCCCATTTTTTGGGAGGGTAGTTTTCATAATTTGGCTGCCCCCCCCCCCAAAAGACTTTGTTCTCCGAAAACAAATTCGGAAGTGCCCAAAATCTCCGTAAAACCGATGTATGTACCGTACCCCCCCTCCCACCCCCCGATTTAATACGATGCGAAAAGGGAGAAACACATTCACATTCTACATAAGAATAAAGAAAAGGGGGCAACAACATACGTTAACTCGGTGAGTGTGTCCGTTTGCTTCACTGGAACTCTTTAATATTTCCGTGATGGTTCCCGCCTCCAACTTTTGAACCTCGGCAGGGCTGATATGAATTTGATGAATGTGACCACCGCCGTCGAGGAGTTTTAATTCCGTGCCGTAGGCTTCAGCACGGGTTTCTGCGATGATGTCTTTGATTTCTTGCTTACTGTCACGACCCATAATGAGCTCTTCAATGGCTTTGGTCTCCTTCCAAATTGTTGAGCCGTGTTCATGAACAGGGAATATTGGATACCGTTGTCTGATCTTACCGATCCCTTGAAGTTCAGGGAAGATTATCCAATGTCCAGATGCACGGACTGCTCTTGTGACACCATTACGGTCTTCGGCGAATGTGGTTCCACCAGACGTGTCTGCAGGATCGGTATTCGTGGGATCTTTAAAAAAAGTATCAGGAGTTCTAAAGAAGTTCGCCTGGTTACTTCCCTTAAAAGGACTATTTGTCTTACCATTACGACCGCCTCCTGCTACTTGCGCAAACTCAGGTTCGCTTTTCTGGTAGTAAGGAATGTCGTACGGATTCCATTCCGTTAGAGGTGTTTGGTATACGATTTCCAACGGGATGGCATAGGTCCAACGCTGTTCCCAACACTTCTTGTAAACACATGACTTCGAATTCGCCACACATTTTGCCGAGCTTGCGTTGTTCAATAGCTCACTGGCACTCCAATGGGGGCGATTTTCGCACTCTTCTTTTTTAAGTGCTTTACATTCTTGTTCTCTGATAGCATCACCTGGATCGGTTTGGTCTTCACTCGCAACTTCCGCGCACACCGACATCGGGCTGACCCTCTTATTCGTTGTTTGCGCCGCGAACATCAAATCATTAAACCCACGCTTCTTCCCGGAACGACCCATGGCGTCCTTCTTGCTGTGAGAATAGTAACGAGAGTACTTGGCAGTGTTGAGTGTCTGCCTGCCATTCCAAATAGTACAGCGAGGACCGAATGATTCGTCTGGAAAGTTGACCTGGTTTGGTCCATCAAATCCACTAACCTGTTCCATTAGCTCGTCGATGAACTCGTGGTCCGTTTTACCCTTCGGCCACGGGGTCTTTGGGTCGTAGTTAGCTTCCGAAGTCGGATTGAGATCAAACAACGCTTTGCTGTTCTTTGTCAATTGCTTTCTGGTCATTGGTCTCGAACCAGAGACCTGGAGGTGGAGTTCGTTCTTGACCCGAAATCGAGTTGTTGGTATTTCAATATCAAGTTTCTTGCACACAATTCTGTAAAACCACTGTGCCATCTTCGGTTCGAATGTCTCACCCGCACTGTTTTCGTGCATACCACGGAAGCTTGTTGGTAGGTAAGGAATGTTTTCAGAAGAACTCTTCTGACCGCTGTTGATGTAGAAGTTCATCTTTGCGTTTAAATCCGTCCAACTGTCGGCATCGATGTGGTGACGTTCTGAAGCAAACGGTTCTGCGATGTTCTCCTGAGAATTAACCCACGTACCTTCCAAGTAGCAAAGAACCGGTTTAAAGTACGGACGGTAATCCCTATGAGTCGTGTTCTGTGTGTGCCATGCGCGAAACCACTCGCGCATTTCGTTGCTTTGCGCGGTTACATCTCCAGCGTTTAAAACCGCCGGTGGCACCGGAGGGTACTCCATCAAACGAGTACGAGGAGGCCAAGTTTTTGTGTATTCTTCAAGAGCGATGGTGTGATCGGCTTCCGATAAAGAATAATCATTGTGTCTCGTAAGAAATTGAACTCCATTAAGAACAGCTCCGAATTCACCCATACCAATTGTGTGATGAGAGTTAGCGTGGTCATGCATACCACAAACTCTTGATCCAGCAAAAGAGGCCTCGTGGTATGAATCAGTTCCTTGATTAGTCGATCTCACAACTGTTATTCCAGACTGACCCTGTTCACGAACTCTTTCTTGCAGACGGAACTCATAAGAAATCAGCTGTCTACCGATTGCCGCTACAGCTCCCTTCAAACGTTCGACACTTTTAGAATCTGCCTGCCCACCCTGACTAACTCCATACTTTGACGGGTCATAAACAGGACAAGTTGTCATCACTTCCTCTGTTGCGTTCATTACATTCACAGAAATCTTTACTGACCTACCGACGCAGCTTGCTTTTCTCGCTTGCAGGTTTTTCGCATTCGGCACATCAGCTCCAAAGTAAAGTACCTTTGCTTCAGTAAGTTGCATCGTGAAATTCTTACCCGCAGCCGCTAACACAAGGAAATTGGGGACACCAGCAATTAGCTTGGAGCGGTCGAAGTCACAATCATCGAACGCCTTCTCGTCGTCAAATTGATAAATAGTATTGTCCGCGTCCTTACCAGAACCTTTCCAAAACACGAGTGTGTCTCCAACGTAGGCGCTCATCGGTTGTTCATACATGTTTGATGCCCAACGGCAATCCTTGAAAATACTGTCCCCAGCACCGGGTGTGCGCCCATTATAAGTGCATCGGTTGGCATTCGTCGACTTCCGATACACGAATCGAGTTACCGGAATGTACACATCCGTTGCGTTCGGTTCGATGGTACAGAAACCATCCCGTCCCGGTGAACCTGGTGCACCTGGCGGACCCGTTGAATTCAATGCCGCAATAGTTGCGTTGATGGCAGCTATTTGAATTCGTAGGTCATCAAATTCCGCTGAAGACACTGAAGTTGGATTCGAAGTATTTGCAGGTCCCGGAACGGGAACCAACGGAGTGGTAACAGGACCAAGGACAGAAGAAGAATTAAGGAGGGAGGCCATTTGCTGCTGAAGAACTTGAACAGCTGATCCCAAAGTGGTTACCGTTGACTCCAAAGTGCTTACGCTTGACTCCAAAGTGGTTAATCTTTTCTCAACCTCGCGAGTCATACTCTTCGACCACTTGACGCCATTACTCCATTCGACGACTCCGAGACGGTCATCAAACTTCCCCGTCGCCTTCAAATTAAAAAGAAGTCCATCATTTGGTACAACAGAACTACCGCTCACGGTTGCTGTTCCATATTTAGTAGTCAGCGTACACCCTGCTTCTGTTATTTTCATCACATCTTCAGTGGCTGTATCAAACCAGTCGCCATTAAACTGATCACACTGCGCCATTCCTCCTGTGATCATAGACGTCGCAAACAGCGCCGTCAGGCACCGTATTGTCGACATACTTTTCGTAGTCTTTTTTTACTGTTTCTTAAATATCTTATGAAGGGGAGAAATTATTATTATTACCGTAATTATAAATATCATGGTGTATAAAAAGTCTCCAAATCAGCAAAAAATGGCCAAATCCACCATCTTTATTATATCCAAAGTTTTTTTAGTACAATCATTCACAGAAAACACTTAGCAAAATTCGGATTCCAGAAAATTTTTTTGACCTTTTTCTTTTGACTTTGGTACTAAATTATCGACATTTTGAACTGGATAAAGTTCTACAGGCTGGTCTTGTGTACAAACCTGGTGGGGGATTGATAACTAATGTTGAAGTTGCTTCCAGATACATATCAGGACAACATATCCACAAATAACGTTGTTGGTAGCTGGTTGCACACCAGTCTTAATGAATGATGTCAAAATTCCTAAAAGCAGCAAGTAGTAGTCTAGACGAGGCCAACTACAACTAAGGAGTTCCCTTCTCCAATCGTTGTAATACGCCGAGGTATGAGGTGCGGTATTAAGAAATATGAACTCATGTTCACAACTACAGACTTCAGGAGCTCGGGTGGATTTGCAGGATTGACAATACCTGCTTTTATAAAACCAGCCATGATAGTATTTTTCGTAATACTATCAAGGGCTGTCACTATCCACCCAATTTGCGACTTCGTTTTTGTGAGCTCCTTCATCCATTTTGACATGGGTTCGGATTCAGGAGCTCCCTTTGGACCCTTCCCTTTCGCAGCGCGCTTTAAAGTTTCTATCAGCTTTTTGCTTTGATTTTTTCAACTTTTCCTCTGGCTTGCGCATCTGCTCTGTCATCCACTCACCAAGAAAGCTTGATGCTTCTTTGAAGTTGGCCATGACAGTTAGATCCAGCGGCCGGAGATGAGAAGCCCATCCGCCTTGCACCAGCATAACCGTGATATTGGCTTCTTCAAATCGACAAAGGACTTCTTCAGTTATCTGCCCCCTAAACTGGGCATATACTGCGAGGCCAGGGTGATCCGATTGGAGTGTTTTTTAGTTAGTTTAGATCCGATTGGAGCGTTTCTTAATAAAGTATGGGACTATTGCTCCAGAAACCTTGACCGAGCTGATAGGAGTTCTGCTTCAGGCGCTACTTTCGCAGTGGTTCCAAGACGGTATCCAACCCTTCCGTTCCAGGAACTTGTAGGTCCATGTTGCTTGTAGGTAACCGGAATCCACGCGTTCCCGCGTATCACCTGTGCTTGAAACCAGGGAAGAGAAGCAAACACAGAGCCACCATAGGCACGGATATTCTCAATTAAATCGAGCACCCGCTTCCTCATCAGTGGTTAAGATGGTTGGTCTCCCAGATTTCACCTGCCCTTCTAGTGGTTCTCCCTTTGTCTTCCTCTTTTGTTCTTCAACCAAGAGCTTCATTGCCCTGCCTGCACTGTTGATCTCTTCTTATGGTCCGTGTTGAAGTATGCAATCATCTAACCGATGTTAAGCCACTCCCCCCTTGACCACTTCTCATAGCAGCGAGACTTTTGTGCTCCTTTACCCGCTCCTCTTTCTTTATCAAATCCAGCTCCACCTTGCTTACCGACGTCTTCAGGGGTTCAAAAGGATCCCGTTTTCTCAAAAAATTCCGCATAGTGTGAAAAATTTCATCCCAAAAACTACCATTTTACAGTCAAAATGTGTACTTTCATACTTTTTTATAAAAATCCACCAAGTTTTTTTTCCGAGAATCCACCATCTTTTTTATATCCAAAGTTGTTATACTCCAAATTTTTTATACCGTGATATTTATAATTACAGTATTATTATTATTATCATCATCATCATTACTATTATCGTCTTCTGGAGAAATACTTTTTTTTTTTTTTTTTTTTTTCAAAAATAAACAAAAGCACTACTGCATTAGTCTCGTGATGGAACACAATAAGAAATTATAATTATGACCTGAACGGAAAAGTAAGCTAACACAAAATCTTGCACAAACTTCTTCATAATCGAAACCGTGTAACAATGAAGGAAGTGGACGGCCAAAAGAAGTTCAGATTGTTGTTTTCCTGTTTAATGAAACGAAGCTAAGGACTGCAATGAACAATCAGAGCAAACAGACCGAAGTAAGAACGGGAATGGTCAGAATATCTGTGGAAAAAATAAAACGCCTTCTCCTGAACGAAAGTGAACTTAGGGTCAGCTCTGCGATGTATGTGTGCAACCTTTCCTTTCCCCAAGGACAGTTGAACATCTTGAGCTTCCAAAGTCACCGAGGTTGCGAGTTGGAGAAGGAAATTAATCTTCTGATGCAAAGAAAAATAATCCTTTTTTAGAATTTCAGAGAGGAAATATAGCGGGTGTCAGGAGCAAGAAGGAAGCGTTACCACCCACCCACTAACTTCAAAAAATCAACACAACAGCTACCGCCACAGGGAGAGAGCATTCCAAATGCAGAGAAGCATTTTAGAGTTTTAGTCACACAAAAGGTTATAAAGAAAGAAAGGTGGGAACAACAGGCACAACAATAATATCAGATTGACTGAATCACCTGAAACAAAGGTGTTTCCTGTGTTTCCCGTAGTTCTATTCTCGAATATCACTCGTTTGTGTCACTAAAAAAAAAATGAATAAAACAAAGCTAAAATAAAGGTTTAATTGTTGTTAGAGGGGAGAAAAGAAATAAATACGTTGGACTGGAATAATTAAAAAAAAAATAACATTCTTCCTGTTTTAAAGATCCCTCTTTCCATGCACAACACGAAAACGGGATTTTGAATCACAGTCGCACTTTTACAAAGCTGACAGGTGACCAAGGACAACCACCAAGGAAATGGCGGTAGTTATTGCTTTCCAATTTTAATGAAATGACGAGAGAGTCTCAGTGTTTGAAGCCGCTACCGGCGTAAAGTTGGAAAACTGCATTACTGGGAACATTGAACTTCTGAACAAGGCGCCTCACTAAATAGTTCCCATGGTATTTCGGAACCGAGCGGAAGACGAAATTCAAATTATGGAAGTAAGTCGCTGTGCACACACGACGACAACGGTGGGGGTGGGACTAACTGTTTTAGTTGTTGTTTCTACGCTTTCCATGACTAAAAGAAAATCAGAAAAAGAAAGTGGGGAAAAATAAGAATAAAAAAACATACTCCCCCCCTCTCTCTCTCTCTCTCTCTCTCTCTCTCTCTGTCTCTCTCTCTCTAAATCAATACCTCAACACCAGGATGACCATCAGGACAGGTTCCATCAGCACAACAGGAGATACCTCTTTTATCAACACCACAGTTACCAGCACTTATAATACTCTTAGGACACGAATTAGATGACTGTGAACACCAATCCAACGACCATTCATCTCCGTGACTCTTGGTCCTGTCGTAGAGGAGCTGTTTTGGTTTTTTTTTGAGATAATTATTTATAAATTAGAAGTCTGGTGAAAAGCTAGAAATCGACGGGTGATGGTTTTTTTTTCTTTTTGACGACAAAATGAACGTCGCTGTGTGGGGTAATTTGATAATTTATATAAAATGGAAAGCAACTTGAAACTGGCAAACCCGAATACGGGGCGACGGGGCGACGGGATTGGAAATAAAAGAGGGAAAAGAAAGATTGTCTTCGATCATGCCGCTCCAAAATTAAAAAAGAGGCGAGCATAAACATCCTCATAATTCGCACAGGGAGAGGGGGACACCACGCGGACTAGCCGCCGTTTTTTTGCTAAATTTTGTCCCTTGGGAAGTGCATTAAACTTGTCCACTTCTATGGTGGATAGCACGCACAATCTCCCGTTCCTGCCCAGACCTAGGCAAAGTGTGTAGGGGGAGGATTTAATACGATACGAAAGGATCTATCTAGGAAGAATACTGCAGGTCTTTGCACAAAAATAAAAACAATGAAAGTACTGTCACCGGACCGTAGAGATTTTTCAAAGACTTGTTCTAAAGTGCCGAAGAACTGTTTCTTTAGATCGCAATCCCCATTTTTTGGGAGGGTAGTTTTCATAATTTGGCTGCCCCCCCCCCAAAAGACTTTGTTCTCCGAAAACAAATTCGGAAGTGCCCAAAATCTCCGTAAAACCGATGTATGTACCGAACCCCCCCTCCCACCCCACCCCACCCCCCGATTTAATACGATGCGAAAAGGGAGAAACACATTCACATTCTACATAAGAATAAAGAAAAGGGGGCAACAACATACGTTAACTCGGTGAGTGTGTCCGTTTGCTTCACTGGAACTCTTTAATATTTCCGTGATGGTTCCCGCCTCCAACTTTTGAACCTCGGCAGGGCTGATGTGAATTTGATGAATGTGACCACCGCCGTCGAGGAGTTTTAATTCCGTGCCGTAGGCTTCAGCACGGGTTTCTGCGATGATGTCTTTGATTTCTTGCTTACTGTCACGACCCATAATGAGCTCTTCAATGGCTTTGGTCTCCTTCCAAATTGTTGAGCCGTGTTCATGAACAGGGAATATTGGATACCGTTGTCTGATCTTACCGATCCCTTTAAGTTCAGGGAAGATTATCCAATGTCCAGATGCACGGACTGCTCTTGTGACACCATTACGGTCTTCAACGAATGTGGTTCCACCAGACGTGTCTGCAGGATCGGTATTCGTGGGATCTTTAAAAAAAGTATCAGGAGTTCTAAAGAAGTTCGCCTGGTTACTTCCCTTAAAAGGACTATTTGTCTTACCATTACGACCGCCTCCTGCTACTTGCGCAGACTCAGGTTCGCTTTTCTGGTAGTAAGGAATGTCGTACGGATTCCATTCCGTTAGAGGTGTTTGGTATACGATTTCCAACGGGATGGCATAGGTCCAACGCTGTTCCCAACACTTCTTGTAAACACATGACTTCGAATTCGCCACACATTTTGCCGAGCTTGCGTTGTTCAATAGCTCACTGGCACTCCAATGGGGGCGATTTTCGCACTCTTCTTTTTTAAGTGCTTTACATTCTTGTTCTCTGATAGCATCACCTGGATCGGTTTGGTCTTCACTCGCAATTTGCACGCACACCGACATCGGGCTGACCCTCTTATTCGTTGTTTGCGCCGCGAACATCAAATCATTAAACCCACGCTTCTTCCCGGAACGACCCATGGCGTCCTTCTTGCTGTGAGAATAGTAACGAGAGTACTTGGCAGTGTTGAGTGTCTGCCCGCCAGTCCAAATAGTACAGCGAGGACCGAATGATTCGTCTGGAAAGTTGCCCTGGTTTGGTCCATCAAATCCACTAACCTGTTCCATTAGCTCGTCGATGAACTCGTGGTCCGTTTTACCCTTCGGCCACGGGGTCTTTGGGTCGTAGTTAGCTTCCGAAGTCGGATTGAGATCAAACAACGCTTTGCTGGTCTTCGCCAATTGCTTTCTGGTCATTGGTCTCGAACCAGCGACCTGGACGTGGAGTTCGTTCTTGACCCGAAATCGAGTTGTTGGTATTTCAATATCAATTTTCTTGCACACAATTCTGTAAAACCACTGTGCCATCTTCGGTTCGAATGTCTCACCCGCACTGTTTTCGTGCATACCACGGAAGCTTGTTGGTAGGTAAGGAATGTTTTCAGAAGAACTCTTCTGACCGCTGTTGATGTAGAAGTTCATCTTTGCGTTTAAATCCGTCCAACTGTCGGCATCGATGTGGTGACGTTCTGAAGCAAACGGTTCTGCGATGTTCTCCTGAGAATTAACCCACGTACCTTCCAAGTAGCAAAGAACCGGTTTAAAGTACGGACGGTAATCCCTATGAGTCGTGTTCTGTGTGTGCCATGCGCGAAACCACTCGCGCATTTCGTTGCTTTGCGCGGTTACATCTCCAGCGTTTAAAACCGCCGGTGGCACCGGAGGGTACTCCATCAAACGAGTACGAGGAGGCCAAGTTTTTGTGTATGCTTCAAGAGCGATGGTGTGATCGGCTTCCGATAAATCATTCCAAAGACAAATCACTCCACTAACCAGGAGCGGCCATGCACCACCACACAATGGATCGAGAAAGAGCTCTCAATCTGTCAATCCTTTTATTGTCCTGACCTCCCGTGTTGAGTCAAATTAAGCCGCATACTCCACGCCTGGTGGTGTCATTCCATCAATTCCTTTAAGTTTCAGCCTTGCGAATGTACTCCCCCCTGAACCCATAATCTTTGATTTCTCGTTTCAGGGGTTAGTGCCGTGAGAGCCAAAAGTCATCTCTCGATCCTGAGACGGCATCGTTTTTACAGTAGTGGACTACGACGGTCTGATCCAAGCGGTCCCTTGGGTTTAAACCCGCAAACCCGCAGATTGTTCGGTAGAATTGTGGCAGCGTAACTAACTTATTCCTTAATTAGGATTTTGTACCGATTGCGTACAAACAAAATAAAAGAGTGAGCAAGAAAGTAAGAAGCGAAGTTTGCCGATTCCTTTTTTCTGTTTTCTTGCGGAATACAATAAGAAATTAGACTTGAGAGGAAATGCAACTAATTATAATCATTGCAACTTACACCTAATTATAATCAACGGACAAAAGAAGTTCAGATTGTTGTTTTCCTGTTTGATGAAACGAAGCTAAGAACTGCAATGAACAATCAGAGCAAACAGACCGAAGTAAGAACGGGAATGGTCAGAATATCTGTGAAAAAAAAAACCGCCTTCTCCTGAACGAAAGTGAACTTAGGGTCAGCTCTGCGATGTATGTGTGCAACCTTTCCTTTCCCCAAGGACAGTTGAACATCTTGAGCTTCCAAAGTCACCGAGGTTGCGAGTTGGAGAAGGAAAGATTAATCTCGTGGTGCAAAGAAAAATAATCCTTTTTTAGAATTTCAGAGAGGAAATATAGAGGGTGTCAGGAGCAAGAAGGAAGCGTTACCACCCACCCACTAACTTCAAAAAATCAACACAACAGCTACCGCCACAGGGAGAGAGCATTCCAAATGCAGAGAAGCATTTTAGAGTTTTAGTCACACAAAAGGTTATAAAGAAAGAAAGGTGGGAACAACAGGCACAACAATAATATCAGATTGACTGAATCACCTGAAACAAAGGTGTTTCCTGTGTTTCCCGTAGTTCTATTCTCTCGAGGATCACTTTGTTTGTGTCACTCAAAAAAAAGAAAACAAAACAAAGATAAAGGTTTAATTGTAATGAGAGGGGAGAAAAGAAATAAATACGTTGGACTGGAATAATTAAAAAAAAAATAACATTCTTCCTGTTTTAAAGATCCCTCTTTCCACGCACAACACGAAAACGGGATTTTGAATCACAGTCGCACTTTTACAAAGCTGACAGGTGACCAAGGACAACCACCAAGGAAATGGCGGTAGTTATTGCTTTCCAATTTTAATGAAATGACGAGAGAGTCTCAGTGTTTGAAGCCGCTACCGGCGTAAAGTTGGAAAACTGCATTACTGGGAACATTGAACTTCTGAACAAGGCGCCTCACTAAATAGTTCCCATGGTATTTCGGAACCGAGCGGAAGACGAAATTCAAATTATGGAAGTAAGTCGCTGCGCACACACGACGACAACGGTGGGGGTGGGACTAACTGTTTTAGTTGTTGTTTTTACGCTTTCCATGACTAAAAGAAAATCAGAAAAAGAAAGTGGGGAAAAATAAGAATAAAAAAACATACTCTCCCCCTCTCTCTCTCTCTCTCTCTCTCTCTCTCTGTCTCGGTCTCTCTCTAAATCAAGACCTCAACACCAGGATGACCATCAGGACAGGTTCCATCAGCACAACAGGAGATACCTCTTTTATCAACACCACAGTTACCAGCACTTATAATACTCTTAGGACACGGATTAGATGACTGTGAACACCAATCCAACGACCATTCATCTCCGTGACTCTTGGTCCTGTCGTAGAGGAGCTGTTTTGGTTTTTTTTTGAGATAATTATTTATAAATTAGAAGTCTGGTGAAAAGCTAGAAATCGACGGGTGATGGTTTTTTTTTCTTTTTGACGACAAAATGAACGTCGCTGTGTGGGGTAATTTGATAATTTATATAAAATGGAAAGCAACTTGAAACTGGCAAACCCGAATACGGGGCGACGGGGCGACGGGATTGGAAATAAAAGAGGGAAAAGAAAGATTGTCTTCGATCATGCCGCTCCAAAATTAAAAAAGAGGCGAGCATAAACATCCTCATAATTCACACAGGGAGAACTTTGATACGATACGAAAAGATTTATCTGGGAAGAATACTGCAGGTCTTTGCACAAAAAAATAAAAATACTGTCACCATGAAACAGAAGGCGTTGAACATTGCCTGGTTTCTTTGGTGGAGGCCACGTGAACGTAGTTGAGCACCTCTTGCCTACGCTACCGTAACAGTGAAAAACAGCTGTAAATTAAAATCAATGTGAAAAAAATAAAATGAAACCAAAGGTTAACAGTGGACGAACCCGACGTAAGGCTTTCCTTGACTACTCGAGTCTTCAGCGGTCCGCTCGGTGATAGCAGCCTAGGAAGGACAAGCTCACCCATCTGCCTGGAGACCATTCAAATTGGCTCTCTCTAAATTGGCGACCTAAACGCTCTACCCTATCGCCGCGATTGCCACTGACAACCTCTAACCAACTATACTACGACCAAAAATAAGGGGAAAGGGGAAAGTGCGCTTATACCTGTACAGTCACGACTCTCGATTTCCGTAGTGGAGTCCCCCCGCGGCACTCCCTATATAGTGCACTATGCTTGTCTCTTTTGCTATATAACTTGTCCCTTGGGCTATATAGGATAGGGGGACACCACGCGGACTAACCACCGTTTTTTTGCTAAATTTTGTCCCTTGGGAAGTGCATTAAACTTGTCCACTTCTATGGTGGATAGCACGCACAATCTCCCGTTCCTGCCCAGACCTAGGCAAAGTGTGTAGGGGGAGGATTTAATACGATACGAAAGGATCTATCTAGGAAGAATACTGCAGGTCTTTGCACAAAAATAAAAACAATGAAAGTACTGTCACCCGACCGTAGAGATTTTTCAAAGACTTGTTCTAAAGTGCCGAAGAACTGTTTCTTTAGATCGCAATCCCCATTTTTTGGGAGGGTAGTTTTCATAATTTGGCTGCCCCCCCCCCCAATTTAATACGATGCGAAAAGGGAGAAACACATTCACATTCTACATAAGAATAAAGAAAAGGGGGCAACAACATACGTTAACTCGGTGAGTGTGTCCGTTTGCTTCACTGGAACTCTTTGATATTTCCGTGATGGTTCCCGCCTCCAACTTTTGAACCTCGGCAGGGCTGATGTGAATTTGATGAATGTGACCACCGCCGTCGAGGAGTTTTAATTCCGTGCCGTAGGCTTCAGCACGGGTTTCTGCGATGATGTCTTTGATTTCTTGCTTACCGTCACGACCCATAATGAGCTCTTCAATGGCTTTGGTTTCCTTCCAAATTGTTGAGCCGTGTTCATGAACAGGGAATATTGGATACCGTTGTCTGATCTTACCGATCCCTTGAAGTTCAGGGAAGATTATCCAATGTCCAGATGCACGGACTGCTCTTGTGACACCATTACGGTCTTCGGCGAATGTGGTTCCACCAGACGTGTCTGCAGGATCGGTATTCGTGGGATCTTTAAAAAAAGTATCAGGAGTTCTAAAGAAGTACCCCTGGTTACTTCCCTTAAAAGGACTAGTATTCTTACCATTACGACCGCCTCCTGCTACTTGCGAAGACTCAGGATGGCCTTTCGGGTAGTAAGGAATGTCGTACGGATTCCATTCCGTTAGAGGTGTTTGGTATACGATTTCCAACGGGATGGCATAGGTCCAACGCTGTTCCCAACACTTCTTGTAAACACATGACTTCGAACTCACCACACATTTTGCCGAGCTTGCGTTGTTCAATAGCTCACTGGCACTCCAATGGGGGCGATTTTCGCACTCTTCTTTTTTAAGTGCTTTACATTCTTGTTCTCTGATAGCATCACCTGGATCGGTTTGGTCTTCACTCGCAATTTGCACGCACACCGACATCGGGCTGACCCTCTTATTCGTTGTTTGCGCCGCGAACATCAAATCATTAAACCCACGCTTCTTCCCGGAACGACCCATGGCGTCCTTCTTGCTGTGAGAATAGTAACGAGAGTACTTGGCAGTGTTGAGTGTCTGCCCGCCAGTCCAAATAGTACAGCGAGGACCGAATGATTCGTCTGGAAAGTTGCCCTGGTTTGGTCCATCAAATCCACTAACCTGTTCCATTAGCTCGTCGATGAACTCGTGGTCCGTTTTACCCTTCGGCCACGGGGTCTTTGGGTCGTAGTTAGCTTCCGAAGTCGGATTGAGATCAAACAACGCTTTGCTGGTCTTCGCCAATTGCTTTCTGGTCATTGGTCTCGAACCAGCGACCTGGACGTGGAGTTCGTTCTTGACCCGAAATCGAGTTGTTGGTATTTCAATATCAATTTTCTTGCACACAATTCTGTAAAACCACTGTGCCATCTTCGGTTCGAATGTCTCACCCGCACTGTTTTCGTGCATACCACGGAAGCTTGTTGGTAGGTAAGGAATGTTTTCAGAAGAACTCTTCTGACCGCTGTTGATGTAGAAGTTCATCTTTGAGTTTAAATCCGTCCAACTGTCGGCATCGATGTGGTGACGTTCTGAAGCAAACGGTTCTGCGATGTTCTCCTGAGAATTAACCCACGTACCTTCCAAGTAGCAAAGAACCGGTTTAAAGTACGGACGGTAATCCCTATGAGTCGTGTTCTGTGTGTGCCATGCGCGAAACCACTCGCGCATTTCGTTGCTTTGCGCGGTTACATCTCCAGCGTTTAAAACCGCCGGTGGCACCGGAGGGTACTCCATCAAACGAGTACGAGGAGGCCAAGTTTTTGTGTATGCTTCAAGAGCGATGGTGTGATCGGCTTCCGATAAAGAATAATCATTGTGTCTCGTACTAAATTGAACTCCATTAAGAACAGCTCCGAATTCACCCAAACCAATTGTGTGATGAGAGTTAGCGTGGTTATGCATACCACAAAGTCTTGATCCAGCAAAAGACGTCTCGTGGTATGAATCAGTTCCTTGATGACTCGATCTCACAACTGTTATTCCGGACTGACCCTGTTCACGAACTCTTTCTTGCAGACGGAACTCATAAGAAATCAGCTGTCTACCGATTGCCGCTACAGCTCCCTTCAAACGTTCGACACTTTTAGAATCTACCTGCCCACCCTGACTAACTCCATACTTTGACGGGTCATAAACAGGACAAGTTGTCATCACTTCCTCTGTTGCGTTCATTACGTTCACAGAAATCTTTACTGACCTACCGACGCAGCTTGCTTTTCTCGCTTGCAGGTTTTTCGCATTCGGCACATCAGCTCCAAAGTAAAGTACCTTTGCTTCAGTAAGTTGCATCGTGAAATTCTTACCCGCAGCCGCTAACACACGGAAATCGGGGATACCAGCAATTAGCTTGGAGCGGTCGAAGTCACAATCATCGAACGCCTTCTCGTCGTCAAATTGATAAATAGTATTGTCCGCGTCCTTACCAGAACCTTTCCAAAACACGAGTGTGTCTCCAACGTAGGCGCTCATCGGTTGTTCATACATGTTTGATGCCCAACGGCAATCCTTGAAAATACTGTCCCCAGCACCGGGTGTGCGCCCATTATAAGTGCATCGGTTGGCATTCGTCGACTTCCGATACACGAATCGAGTTACCGGAATGTACACATCCGTTGCGTTCGGTTCGATGGTACAGAAACCATCCCGTCCCGGTGAACCTGGTGCACCTGGTGGACCCGTTGAATTCAATGCCGCAATAGTTGCGTTGATGGCAGCTATTTGAATTCGTAGGTCATCAAATTCCGCTGAAGACACTGAAGTTGGATTCGAAGTATTTGCAGGTCCCGGAACGGGAACCAACGGAGTGGTAACAGGACCAAGGACAGAAGAAGAATTAAGGAGGGAGGCCATTTGCTGCTGAAGAACTTGAACAGCTGATCCCAAAGTGGTTACCGTTGACTCCAAAGTGCTTACGCTTGACTCCAAAGTGGTTAATCTTTTCTCAACCTCGCGAGTCATACTCTTCGACCACTTGACGCCATTACTCCATTCGACGACTCCGAGACGGTCATCAAACTTCCCCGTCGCCTTCAAATTAAAAAGAAGTCCATCATTTGGTACAACAGAACTACCGCTCACGGTTGCTGTTCCATATTTAGTAGTCAGCGTACACCCTGCTTCTGTTATTTTCATCACATCTTCAGTGGCTGTATCAAACCAGTCGCCATTAAACTGATCACACTGCGCCATTCCTCCTGTGATCATAGACGTCGCAAACAGCGCCGTCAGGCACCGTATTGTCGACATACTTTTCGTAGTCTTTTTTTACTGTTTCTTAAATATCTTATGAAGGGGAGAAATTATTATTATTATTATCATCATCATCATTACTATTATAGTCTTCTGGAGAAATACTTTTTTTTTTTTTTCAAAAATAAACAAAATCATTACTGCAGTAGCCTTGTTTTATTTTATTTAATTTTTTCTTCTTTTTTTTTTTCGTGGTGGGGTTCAGATGGGGAACAAAGAGTACAAAAAAAATATTTCGAAAATAACATACCCGAGGGTGGAGTGAGAGAGAATTGGAGATAAGTAAAAAAATAAAATCGAAGTAGAGGAAAAGGTACAATAAAACAAAGCTAACAAACACCACAGAAAGAAGGTCCACACTTCAGTGGTAAAGAATCAATACTTTTATAGGTTCTTAAAATTGAACGTAAAAGAGTGATTTCGGGTGCTTGATTGGTTGTTTACGATTTTTTTTAAATTTTTCATTTTACAAGGTTTCTATTTAAAAAAAAAAAAAAAAAAAAAAAAAAAAAAAAATTATTCACTTTAATAACAGGCTTATGCCGATGAAAAGGAACAATTATGAAATAGCTGTAGGATGATGCCCCCGCAACGAATTGAAACGTTCGGGATATCATCAAAATTTTAATAACAACAACCGACTGAAGTAATATATGTGAAATGAAGACACAATAAGCTTCGCGACATCAGATTAGTATATTTGAAGATTCAAGAGACACAGAGTGGTATTGTATTTTGTTATCAACTAAAGGTTTCTTCCAAACAATAAGAATCTCATAGGTTATTCCAGAGAATGACTGAAGGAAACCATATTATTTATCCAAAATTTTGATCTTGTTGGAACTGAGCAGCAATTGACAACACAGGGCGAAGATGTTCAATAAGTACTTGTGAGCGAGGCTCGTTGTCTTCTTCTTCTGCGTCAGAATCTGAAGGGGTAGATGGAGGACCGCTGCTGTCATCTTCATCACTTTCCATGCCAGCGAGAAATGCTTCTTCTTCCTCCAACTCCTGCAAGTATCTTTCCTCTTCGTTTCGGATGAGTTCTTCTTTTAGTCCGTCAAGACACTCATCAATCTTTAGCTGAGATGGTTCACATGCTGGAGGCTCATCAATTTCTTCTGGAATTAGAACCCAAGATGGTGTTGAGATAACTGTCGTCATATTAAAGTGTTTTGTTGTTGTTGTTGTTGTTGTTGTTGTTGTTGTGAATATAATAAACTGACGAAAAAGAAATAATCAAATGAAACAAAAGCAAAGATTTGAGTAATTGACAAGCAAGCTAACGACTGCTCTGTTTTTTTTTTTTTTGTTTTTTTTTTTCCCAGTGTTCTGAAATCCTTTGAAAGAAATAATAATTAAAAGAACAATTAACAACTCAACAAACTAATTACTAATATCTCCAGATGTGTGGAAGAAGGGTGGGACGGGGGGTGGGGCGAATTATATTCGACATGGTGTCGCGATAAGTAGATCATAATCAGCGAAAAGGAGGAGAACAATTTGAAAAGAATAAGGCGACAATAAATAAATGTGACTAACGTAGATCGGATTCCTTTTTGATTTAGTCTAAGCATTAAATAACAAGGTAATCACTTGTTGGAAGTTGATGACTCTCCCCTCTGCACACCGTGCACCACTGAAGTTCCTTACACAGCTTTCAGTCCTCAACATCTTAAAGCAAAACAAAAAAGGCTTCACAAATGCAACTTTAAACATTTATCTATTTTGCTTGGATGCGTTGCACGAAACCGTAATCCGTTCTTAGCTAGGAAGGATCACACGATATATGTTTCCTTAATACAACTGTATTAGGTATTCAGAAAAAGAAGGGAGTGGGGATAAGCAGACCGACAGTTCAGACTGCTCAACATGTCTTTTTTTAAATTTAATTCTATTTTTTTTTTTTTTTTTTTTTTTTCACAAGAAGGATCAGGAGGAGATGATTCTTCAAAAAAAAACGGACCGAAACTTAAAAACCAAAAAACCAAAAAAAAAAAAAAAAAAAAAAAAAAAAAAAAAATTAAAAAAAACAGGCAAGTAACCAACTTATCGACTTAAAGAGCAAACGACTCACTGCGTTGGTATTTTAAGAGATTTGAAATCAGAGCAGGTGAAGCTCAGCTCTGGGGGTTGTTTTGCTGTTTTAAATAAAAATATAACCTTCCAGTTCAGTTGAGACTAACTAAATGACAAAACTTCTTCATAACTAGCAAGTCAGTTACCTTAACAGGCTTGACTAGCTGCCATATAATTGACAAGAGTTCAAACAAAAAAAATATTCAAAACTATACAGAAAATAGTAATATAACACTTGTTGATGTTCTGTTTGTGTCACGAAACCCGTGAACCGATTTAGTCTAAAGGAGGTTTACGTGGACTGCCAACATTGTTTTTAGCTCTTGCAATACTTGTTAAATGCACAAAAAAAATAAAGTAACGAAAATGGATTATTCCCTATGGGCGAATAGAAGAAACAAAAAGGATTAAAAGAACTCACAAAGAAATGATACCAAGTAGTCTCGATGTGCTTGTGTTACGCTGCCGCAATTTCTCCGCATAGATTTTTGCAGACAGGATATCCAATAAGATAGATATCGGAAGTAATTCTGATTTGTTGGCACAACTCTCAAGGAGAAGTCTTTTTCAAAGTATTGTTAGTTCCGATACTTTCCTTTATTATGTCCATTCCTTAAAAAGATTGATCTAATCCCACGAGAAACTACCGACCCTATTGAAGAACCACTCGACCCACGACCAGTAGTAGATCGTGGAATACGTTGTACTACTGGAGGGTCATTAGCAAGGTGGGGTTCATTAAAGTCGTCCCAGTTGGTAGCTGTAGCAGTTCGATTAGGAGGGGGTGCAGATGAAGGTGCTTTTCGGATTTGCCGAAAAGCCGGAGGAAGACGAGACCCATACTTCTCTAAGAAATCAGGTTTTTGATTTAAAGAATAACATTGTTGTATTAAATCCATCTCATCTCGAAGAGGAATGACAAGGAAGGAACCCCCCGCTAAGCAGTCGAGATCAACTTGTTTTAAATTATTCACATCACGAATAACTGCACTAGTAGTCCCATACATTAATGCAACTACTGGCAAGGTGTCAGTTTGTCTCAGGGCATGTAAGATACAAATATTTCCGTACTTAAGAACATCATCTGGAACTGTACTATTCTCTTCTTCCTCGTGGTCATATCGATCTTCTTCATGTCCATAGTGGCCTTCTTCCAAGTTCCTGTCGTACGGTCTGCGTATCGGAACCTGCTGTCTTGATGTAGAAGGCCGCCTTTCCTGTCCTGCTTGCTGTTGCTGCCAGGGAGCACCAGCATTCACCTGTGTAAAGTTGCGCAACATTTTGTGATTCTCTGTTAGGATAATTTTAATTACACTTTGATGTTCTCGCAAAGGACTCTCATCGTTGATATTAATTATCGAACCGAATTATCAAACTGCTGAGGTACTTCTCATCACAAGAAGTACCTCCCATCACAAGAAGTACCTCCCATCACAAGAAGTGCCTCCCATCACAAGTACTGACTTTGTTAGTCGAAACTGCGATGCGTTCTTGTCAGCGATGCTCATATCGTACCTGGTGCTGAAGGAACTTAATTAGTAATTAGCAAACTTTCCGTTTATCTGGTAAGTTCTCGCAAAAAGGAAGAAGAGGGAAAGAAAGAGGAAATTAAAAAACGAAGAGAAAACATCATATTTTGCGCAAACAGGAAATAGCAACCCCCCCCCCAGCTGTAGTCACGCGAGGAGAAGATTTCTGGATCCGTTCAACACGTTTTAGGAACGCATGTTTCCTTTTTTAAGAAAGTTTTCAAACAGCCATTCATCTTCTGTAACCCTCGACCACAACTTTTAAAGGTGTCTCGTATGCCTTTATGTTTTCCCTTCTTGCTTTCTTTTCAAATTACTGTTCATTCCTCATCTGTATAACAGTAGCTGTCTCACTCGGTAGCTGAAAACAAGTTTCCATAAAGTGCGGAAGTGGACAGGGTTTCCGGGTAATGAACTTAGAATATTAAATTATGGGTAGAAAGTCTTTCTTTTTTTTCTTCGTTCCATCCCTCTTCTTTTTTCCTTGACTTCTCTCTTAGTGTGTTACTGATAACGCAGTTTCGCTTTTTTTAACTACTTGATTGTTCTTTTTTATTTTCCTTCATACGAGTTTTTTATTTTTTTTTTTTTTTTCAGCCTTTACTTCTGTAATCTCATACAGGTGAGAAATAATATGAAAAAGTGGGGAATGGGGAAAAAATAATTAGAATTTTTTTTATTTTTTTTTTTTCGCAACATATCGGGAGGGGAAAATTAAACGTAAAAAAAAAAAAAAAAAAAAACCGGTTCATTCTTATTGTACATCAATTTTAACTGTGAAAAAGTAAAGCGAAAAAACTCCGTAACCTCTATATACACCAAAACTATAAAAAAAATATTCTTTTACTGGTTGCTTATTTATCAGTGACGAAGGGGAACGTTCCTTCTTCTTAATTTTGTATTTTTTTTATTTTTTTTTTCCTTGTGGAATGTGGGATTAGCTTTCACCATGCATTTATCGCAAACTAAAAAAAAAAAAAAAGGGGAGTCGGGGGCAAGAGAGAGAACGGAAAAAATATATTAAAAATAAAAGAAGAGCCTATAGAGGAAAAAACGAAAATAACGTGAAATTCTCAGGAACACGAGTTACTTCAATTAGGGAATATGGTGGTTCCCTGTTGTTCCACTCTCCCAGTAATTAACAAAAGAAATAATTGGGGTACGCGGTACCGGGATTTGACTAAGTTAGACTTCTTCATCCTCCCATTCTTTTTGGTTCCCCCCGTTGTTTTTTTATGATAATTGTCTTCACTGATTATTAGCAAATAAGTCCTGCCGAGTTTCAGAGTGAGGGAGTCATACTTCCTAAAGTACGAACCCACGTAGGTCACGAGAAGAAATTCAACAACAACGATACTAAAATAAAGGAAGGTAGGGCGGAAAGTCCTTGTGCGGAAAAGGAAATCGTTAAGACCCCGACCGGAACTATTCGTCCACGACAACTTTGGGGTTGGGTGGGATGGGATGGGAATCTGGGTGAGCTGCTGCACCCCCCAACTACACCACTCAGGAACTATAATCTAACAGTAAAGTGACTGCACTAAACTGTTTCCACAACCCGCTAAAAGAGGAACACGTTGACATCACTTATCTCACGTGTGACCCTTTAGGCCTGTACCTGACAACATGCTTCACACAAGTGTAGCTGGGGAATCTTACACACAGCTAGCAATTTATTGGTGTAACTGTTAACAAAATAGTACGGGGGAGAGATTGGGAAGAGAATCCGAAGAAAGAAGAAAGAAATGAGGGGCAGAGAAACGATTTTATTTCTTGATACTAATACACTGAATCTCAATCTTGAAATACCACAAGTGAAATAATGATCAACTGTACACCTGATCTTCAGTGCGCAAGAAATTTATTTCTATCAAGTACAGGTAGCAGTTCTTTGTTTATGTTTGTAGGAAAGCTTATTTTAATATGTCTATCGAGAAAGAAGAAAATAGTGAAGATCACGTGGGAAGTCCACTTTCAGTCCGTCCATGCAAGTAAGACAAGAAAGGAAAACAGTAAAAATAGCAAAAGGTTCCAACACTTTGGAATCTATCAATAAAGTTCTTTTTGAAAACGTCACTAGTGACAATTAGAAGAAAATTCGGCAATTGAATTGGGCTCGGTGAAGTTCTATTTCACCTAATCTTGTAAGGGAACGGTGGTGCCAGTGTAAAGGCAAAATGTGTAAACATCGGGGACCTGATGAAGTTATCATTCGCCTCAGTAAGGCAACAGTAGCACAAACAGAGGAAAGTCTGAGAAAGGGGGCGATGCTTTGACAATGTAAACCACCACAAAAGGGTGCACCTAATAGTGCAAAGAATCTGTCGGTGAAATTCTTTTTTCACTCGGGAAAAGGGAATGGCAGTACCCGTAGAATCAAAGACCACATGCAACGCCTTGTCGGACCTCATGGGAACGGTCGGTAACAACAAAGCCTGTTAAGAAGCACTAAAGTGCAAAAAGTTTATCATCGGGGCCCTTGGAGAAGTTCTTTTACTCCACTCGGGTAAGGGAACGGGGTGCCAGTGTAAAGGCAAAAGCTTACAACGGGGACCCTCGGCGAAGCTCTCTTCACCTCGAGTAGGGAACGAACGTTCGGTAACAAGAAGGGCACAGAATGATGCAAAATAAATCTAAGGAGGGGCACTCAGCGGGTAGGAATCAGTCCCCTGGTGAAATTGTATTTACACCTTGGGTAAGGGAATGGCGATCTCTAATTGGATACCCTCGGCAAAGTTCTTTTTCACCTCAGGCAAGGGATGGCGTACAGTGGAATACGTACTACACTGTAAAGAGAGTTCAGTGTAATGACAGTAAAGGGTTTTAACATTGGGACGCTCTAGGAGAATTTCTTCACACCCAAAGCAAGGGAACGGTGGTGCCAGTGTAAAGGCAGAGTGTTCGACTCAGGGGACCCCATTGGCGAAGTTTGTTTTCACCCTTGGGGATGGGGATGGATGTGGTATAAAGTAATTGAATAATTCCAAGTTCGCAAATATTATTTTTGCGATAAAAACAACAGCAATTAACCGAATTTAGTTGAGAAGAAATGAGGGGCAAAAAGACAGGGGGTGTAGGGGAAGAACAAGAGGAAAAAAAAAAAAACTATTTTGTTGTTCACTTTTCCTTTTATTTCTTCGTCCCTAACCTTAGAACTAAGATAGCCGCTTGAAACAGGACTCTCTGACACCGGCAAGTTTTTTTTTTTTTTTTTAATTTCTGAATGTTCAAGTGTTGTGATGTTCTTCTTTTTTTTTTTCTCTTTTTTTGCTTTCCTTAATACGAAAATAATATGAAACAGTAATTAGTTTGTTTGTTTGATTGTTTATTTATTTATCTATTAATTTATTTATTTTTTTATTTTTCTCTTCACAAGTGAAAGATAATTGGTTATTTTATTTTTTGATGCCAGTGGTTCTGAGCCCTCAGCTCTGCTAGAAGTTTCTCTCGAGCAATAAGTAATTAATCATCTATTACTTTCTCTTTGCAAAAAAAAAAAAAAAAAAAAAAAAAAAAAGTTACGATTGTGATGCTGTGGGAAGGCACCATAAATCTTTTTCTTTACGTGTCCGGTATTATTGAGTTTGAAATTAAAAATTCGGTGCACTCGGCACTTCCGCTGGTGTTGTTTAAAATAAAATAAAATGGCAGGGGTCGAGGTTGGGGCTAATGCAAGTTGTTGTTTTGTTTATTTTTTTTTTTTTTTTTTTTTAATCAGCTCGTTTCTCATTCCTATTGCACTGAGGAAATCGTTCCCCTCACGTCACTGTTATTTTTTTTGAATTCAGGAAAGGGTTAAACACCGTGGCCCTTGCCCATTCCAAGTTGGCCAAGTTGCATACTCTGCATATTTTGTTGGTGCATGAGCATTGCATGTTGAAACATGTGATCCATTCCAACAGTTGCCATTGGGTAATGTCCACCTGCTTGAACAGCTGCCTGAGCAGGTGCCCCAGCAGTTCCCTTACATTTGAATTGAGGTAGACACTCCCACTGAGGACCAAATGGAGTATTCACCTGATGCAATTGATTTGGTGATCTCTTCTTAGCATGAGCCCAGCAAGTTGATGGCTCACTCGGATGAATAGGAGCTTGCCCAGGAACTTCTCCATGTGTCCCTGCTGCCATTTTACAGCTGGAACCTGGCTTACATTTCCAGATACCACTTCCAGGGTAGGTCTGTTCAACATTATTTGGTCCTCTCACTTTGTTATGAATGCTACATGTCTGAGTTGGTCCACTGTTATCATGCTTGTTGTCACTTGGATTTGCCGGCATCTTGCACTCCGAGTCCTGGCGACATCTCCAAAGGTGACTTCCCGGGATAGGTGTCACATTATTTGGTCCTCTTGTTTTGTTATGGAGACTGCACACTACTGAACCTGGTGGTATCGGTCCATCACGTGGTGGCAGCTCTGCCGGCACTTTGCACTCCGAACCCATTTTGCATTTCCACACTCCGGATCCTGGGAAGGTCTGCTCCACATTGTTCGGTCCTCTTGTCTTACCATGAGTGACGCAGGTCTGTTTTAATATTGGGTTTTTAACAATATACACAAAGAGATTTGGCTTTAATTAAATCAGGAATTCGAGAGCAGGCTGGTGTTTTGCTTACCAGGAGTTAAGCTTAATACATACCACGTTCCCCGGTGGTGTTGGCCCATCAATCTTCATGCTGTCTGGCATCTTGCACTCAGACCCAACCTTACATCTCCACTGGTTAGATCCTGGAAAAGTTGGTTCAACATTGTTAGGTCCTCTTGTTTTGTTATGCAAAGAGCATATCTGTTGTGCTTTATATTTGCTGAACGTAATTAGACTTTTTATTGTAAAACTCTAAAGAGAATAGAACGCATACCATGGCTCCAGCCGGTGGCGGCTTTGCTCCGACACTTCCCCCGATGTGTCTATTCGGCAGCATGGTCCGCATGGTATCCATCAACATATTAGAGTAAATTGTGTTAGATGATGTTGCAGAAGCAACCTGAGTCCGGGTTCTGGGGACGGGGGAGGGTGAGGGGAGGGGGGAGGGGGCTGTGAGAGAATTAAGAATACGTAACTGAACTACAAAACACATTCCACAACATTCGGTAGAAGCAGACATACTTCAGGTAAAGGAAATAAATACTCGACAGCAATCTGTTCAATTTCATTTCCATACTGGTGTCGGTGACATACTCAAAGACTATACGCCAAACCTTCTGGATTTATTCCACCTGATAAGACCTGAGGCTGCCACGAAATGAAATTCCACTGCGCAGGATATCCACATTTGTATTAATTCATCGCCGTTCATCACTTGTGAGTGTTATTTTAAATGTTGACGTAGGTGCCCCTTCAGGACCTGTTACAGATGAGATGAGTTCAAGTGAGCAACCAAATTCAGTTAAAGTGTTTGTAACGTCAGAGAGATGAGCAAAGGTTTTTGAAGTTTCCTTCGCTCTACTGCGGCAGACGACAATTGCTACAGGGCGGGAGGGAAGCTGTAATAGGTCGGCGAGAGTCCTACAGAATGGTTCAACCAATTCTTTCAACCAGACTACCTCCGACGCTACTATAAAATCTAAGTTAGTTAAATCACTCATATTAAGCTGACTATCTACTGACTTGCACCAGTTTAATGGTTTTGAATAAGCACTTCCTTCACCCACATAAGAACTTTGATCACCCCACGGCTTGAGAAATTTATCATCATTTTGCGTTACATTCATAAGTATATTCCCCCTGAGTACATCCTCAACAACAGGTTGTAAGTCAGTTAGTAAGATGTGACCTCCGGCAGATGCAATGCAAATGCCCGCGAGACCTGTTCCAGACCCAAGTTCTATTATTTTCTTGTTCTTGAACATGGTATGTAATTTCTCATCAACTTGCTGTATCAAAGACCATGCCCCATCCCAAATTGTGAATCCAGTTGCCCCAGCAACAGTATAATCGGTGTCGAAAAAATTCGGATCTTGTCCGTCGTCCTCATCAAGATCCTTTCGAATTATAATAACTTCTCTACCACAGCAGGTGGCCTTTACTTCTACTCCCATTCTTACTCACTCGATATAAATATATTATGACTGTAGATATATAATGTGATGGCTTTAGTTGGTACAAATGATAAACAATAATTATGTCCCTTCAATAAAGTTGACGAGCCCCATGACACCTGTTGTGAGAGCAATCTAATAGACAAATGGAATACCTGACAGATGGCAAGATGGAACATGGTCTTATCTCAAGGAATACTATCCACAACATGGATGCACTGGAATCTTATGTGCACAATGGTGCACAATGGTTTCTTGATGCAGTAGCAGGAGGTAAGCTCCGTTACAGTGATCCCTCTTGCGGCGCACACGGGTATAGGTCAGGGGATAAGTATCTTACTGGCAGGGGATAGGTATCTTACTGGCAGGGGATAGGTATCTTACTGGCAGGGGATAAGTATCTTACTGGCAGGGGATAAGTATCTTACTGGCAGGGGATAAGTATCTTACTGGCAGGGGATAAGTATCTTACTGGCAGGGGATAAGTATCTTACTGGCAGGGGATAAGTATCTTACTGGCAGGGGATAAGTATCTTACTGGCAGGGGATAAGTATCTTACTGGCAGGGGATAAGTATCTTACTGGCAGGGGATAAGTATCTTACTGGCAGGGGATAAGTATCTTACTGGCAGGGGATAGGTATCTTACTGGCAGGGGATAAGTATCTTACTGGCAGGGGATAAGTATCTTACTGGCAGGGGATAGGTATCTTACTGGCAGGGGATAAGTATCTTACTGGCAGGGGATAAGTATCTTACTGGCAGGGGATAAGTATCTTACTGGCAGGGGATAGGTATCTTACTGGCAGGGGATAAGTATCTTACTGGCAGGGGATAAGTATCTTACTGGCAGGGGATAAGTATCTTACTGGCAGGGGATAAGTATCTTACTGGCAGGGGATAAGTATCTTACTGGCAGGGGATAAGTATCTTACTGGCAGGGGATAAGTATCTTACTGGCAGGGGATAAGTATCTTACTGGCAGGGGATAAGTATCTTACTGGCAGGGGATAAGTATCTTACTGGCAGGGGATAAGTATCTTACTGGCAGGGGATAAGTATCTTACTGGCAGGGGATAGGTATCTTAATGCTGCTGTATGTATGTGGTCTGGACCTATCTGATGACCGGAAGGTAGAACAGCTTTCGGGGTTGCCATTTGTTTCCTCCTCCTGGATAATAATTGAATATTAATAACATCCGCAATCCTCGTTATCATAATCACTAGGGCCTCCCCTCGCAGTGTCTTATTTTCTATGTTTCCTCTTACTTTTTTTTGTTTTTATTTTTTTGTTTTTCCTTTTGCTGAAAGTACTGTCGTGAGACGGTTAGCAATTTGCAATCCAATTTAAGAACATCACATATTAATACATTAATGAATGTTTATTTCTTTCTAAAGTTCAACTACTGGTCAGAATAGCTTCTTTCATTCACACTGCTCAAGGTGGGGAGACGGACACTAGAAAAATTGTTTCAACAGGAAAATCTCAAACTAAAAGATTAAATGCCTCTCGAATTCGTAAATTTGAAAAACTCTTGAGGCAACTTCCGTAAGTCGATCTTCCACAGCCAATCTACTCTTCAGCAGTCTCCGCCTCTGTACCGTCGACCCCTGCCGAGGTCTCAGCCGTGTCGTTGCTTTCCATTTTGGCATCTTCCTCTTCGTTCACTGCTTCCCCCACAACAGCATCTTCTTCTGCCTTTTTATCTTCCTCAGAATCTTTTACCTCCTCAGGCTTAGCTGATGGCGGAGGCTCTATAATTTCCTGAATTGGTTTCGTGAGAAAGGGTACAATATCGCAAAAGGAAATAAACGATCAGAACAATTCAAAAAGTGATACCTGAACCTTATCAGTACTTTCAAATACAAATAATAAAGGCACTCAGCTCTTCAAAAAAAGAAAATAAACAAACCTCTTGCCTGCGGAAGGAAACAAGGGACTTGTAGTCGATAGAGTGAGGAGGATGACTGATGGCGTTCATGAGTGCGGAAACGTCATCCATCGAGAATTCGTCATCAGAGCAGAGAAGGAGGTTTTGAAGTCGCTGAGATTGCAGGGTACCAGTTCGTATATCAGGTCTGTTACCACGATCAAAATATTCAAATGCTTCGTATTTCTTCTGATCAATATCAACAACCGTTCTGAAGAGTTTTTTCTTGGGAGCTTCCTCCTCGTCTTCTTTCGCCGGTGATTGTGCCTCCTGTTTTTGTTCCTCAACATCTTCTTCCTTGCGGTTCAGGATTTCATTTTCGGCATTTTTTCTGTCGTTTTCTGACTCTTTTTTTTCATCGTCAGTCTTCCCTTGGTCTTCAACTTCCCATTTTGCATGCAATGCATCCAGCTCGTCTTGCTTTGCTTTCTTCTTAGCTGCGTCCTCATCTTCCCTTCTCCTTTTTGCTGCGATCCGGACAGCTTCATCAGCCTTGCGTTTTTCTTCTCGATCTTGTTTTTCTGTACGCTTGTCTTTCAGTGTTGATACCAAAATGGAACACATCTCTCTTTTTAAGAATTCGTCAAGTGCATCCGCGGCTGTGTAGAATTCAAGGGTTGGACGAGGCATGTGCTTCTTAACGTCCGCGTTAAGGCAATCAGAGAGGGACAGAGAGATAGGAGTGGATACGACAGTCTTATTTACTTTCTTTACAATATTTTTGACTGGCTCTAATGCAGCCTTTGCTTCTGTAAATTCGTCATCAGTCATCCCCTCGCGGGATATTTCTGGCTCAACAATCTCTTCAATCTCAATTTCCTCCTCCGTTGCTGCGCTGGCTAGGAACAGATCGGATTGACTTTCCCACAGTGCTGGGAGGTAAAAAACTGTGTTTCTCAGAGGCGGAGTGTACTCCATTTCTACGAATTTGTACCAGGTTTCTACATCAGATAAATCCAACCCACACTGGTCCTTAACTTTTGCCACCAGCTGTTCAATCACCTCTGAGTCAGTTCCACTGGTGCAAACTCCCCCGTAACCCTGAAGGCCTCCAGCGGGTTGCTTAGCGGCATATAAAGATAAGCGAGATAGAACGTGCTTCTTAGCGCTATCAACAGCTGCAAGCCCACCGCATATCAGAACTCGGGCGTCAAGGCTGCTGCTTGCCTCCGGCTCAGTGTCAGTAGCAGTTTCCCTCGATTCGATCCTCACGCTGTCTTCCCCCTTAGTTCTCCTTGCAATTGTAGCAGTAGAGTTCAGTACTTGCGATTCTCCGGTTGGTATTGACACCCAATGGGCTATCACGCGGGTTAGTTGCCCGTGAACATGTGACCGGTGTGGAGTTCGGAGTCGATGCTCAACCAGTTTTCTCACAACTTGCGAAAATGGAAATTCCGATTGATATTTGTTACTTCCATGATGCGGCAGATGCACATCATTTCTTTTTGGCTGTGCTTGCGGTACAATCGAGCCTGACTTCCTCCCACCTCCTTTGCCTCCCTTTCCACCCTGATGCGGAGGATAAGGAGCAGATCGACTTCCAGCAATTGGAGGTGCCCTGCCGCCACCTTTACCTCCCGCGGCACCTTTCCCCCTACCGTATGGTTGTCCTCCCTGTGGACCAAAAAACCGACTAGCAGGCAATCCCTTTTGCCCACCTCCCCGACCGCCAAAGCGCCCACCGCCCATTGCTAACTTGAAATACTGAGTAATATAAATAGAATAACAACGAGCAAGTCACAGGGGGAAAAGAAAAAAAACACATCTAAGAAACCTTTAATCCCCGCACTGCAGTACTATTAAATTATTCTGCGACCAACTCCCTGTTGGTATGCTTGAAATCTTGAAGAGATTGAATTAAATCATAGTGAGGTTGCTCCGGTTTCTGTTCAATTTTTATTAAAAGAACTAACTTTTTTAATGCGTTAATTGTTTTGTTGTTGTTGTTTTTTTTTTTTTTTTTTTTTTTCCGTTTCTTTTTTTTCGACACCAATTTGTAAACCTAATTTAGAAAACTCTTCATTTTCGTTTTATTTATTCGAGCGATCATTAAAACTGCGGGTGAAGGGTAGTTGCGTTGACTTACACAGGTGTCAGCCAAGCACAACCCAAAAATAAAAAAGCGAGAAGAAAGGGAAAGGAAACTTTTGTAGGTAAAAATAAAAACAAGAATCACACTACTATTGTTCGTTCAAGACGATTGGGTATACATGGAATGTTTAGCGGTATCCTCTCGTGGCTCCACGTCCACCTCTTCCGCCGCGTCCACCACGGCCGGTGCTGCCTCTTCCTGCGCCTCGGGATGCACCCCCTCCTCTTCCACCACGTCCAGAACTCTTCGTGGATCTTCTTGGTCGGTTGGAGCGTTTGCGCAATTCTTTGTCCTCCTCGACAACAGCATCCTCTGGTAGTGGCTCCTGGTATCCAGCGTCATTCTTATCTAACTCATCAAGAGAGAGGACAATTGATAAACCGCAGATGTACTTTGTTCTCTGGATCCTGTTTTAAGTTTTTTTGTTCACTCCACTGAAGTAACTGTACGAAAGTTATAAAATACTCATTTTTTTAAAAGAGAGAACGGAAGCAATATTCCGCGGTACATACTTCTCAAGTCCCTTTGATGCGTCAATTGGTTCGTACTCGTCAACGACTTCAGTGCTCTCCATCGATGTGAGCTGGTGAAGTCCTTTCACTCTTCTCTTCACTACTTCTGCAACGCTGACAACGTTGCTTACTGCCTGTCCACGCCCCTTCAAGGTAACCTGTCTATGCTCTTTCTCGTCGTTAAACAGGTCGATGGCCAACGAGATGTATTTTTTCAGAGAGCGCTGGGTACCGATGCGAAGCTCATTTTCTGGAACATCTTCCTCAGCCTTCTCCTGAGTGTTCTTAACCTTCTTGTAGTCGGCGAGATCCTTCTTCGGCATTTTGAGGCAAAGGGCTGTGAAACAATCTGAACTAATAAGGTACACCTACACTACATAACACAAAGTTCTTTTTCAGAACACCGTAAGGAACGATTTCACCTCCCAACCCCATTCAGCTGCTGTTAAAAGAAAAGGTTACAACCTACCCGTAGGATTACACATACAAATTAACCGAATAGATGAAATGAATTCAGTAAAATAGGACCTAAGTATCCCCAATTTAATCATCCCATATTCATTTTCACTATGCGTAAAGTATCGGAGTCCGAATTTGTCACAATCACGACTTTCAACCAAGGGCACCAGTGCTATCGTGTCTGCTGCATATGAGTTTCCCAGGTAGTATAATTGGGGGAATCAAAAAGGTTGCGAGATCAGTAATAAAACCTGTCGTCAAAACATTGGCTAACACTGCTATCGACAAAGTACTTGGGGAGGGCATTATAGTACCTGAGGGTTATCACTCTCGCTCTGGTTTAAAAAAAAACACAAAAGCTGAACCTCTGGGATATTCATGCGGGATGAGATACCCGCTCAGCCGGAAGAGGGTCGCTATCTCATAAACCTTGACTCATCCGATCACACTGGAATCCTTTGTTAGTAACGCAACCTGATGCACTCTACTTCGACTCATTTGGTATGCCCCCACCTGAAGAGCTAAGAATTAAACCACTGGTGTATAGCACAACTCAAATACAAGATCATGTGTGGGTACTACGTGATAGACTTCTTCAAACATGTCCATGATGCTGACTCATACTATAACTTCATATTCGATAAATATTGGGGGTCGCCTGATAAGAATGAAAAAACGATAAGGGAATCTGGAATACAGGAATGGCTGGTCTCAAAGCTAGGGAACAAGGAACTTGATCTTCCGGTCCTATCGAAGAAAGGGATAGAAAATGCTTCTTTCGCAGGTCCGAACACCAATCTGGAAAAGAGAATTAAGAACCTTAATGTAAACATAACCCGCTCGCTTGAGGGTAAAGAAATACCTAGTGGGGCTGAAAGAGACTGTGGGGGAACAAGAAGTGTGGGGGGATTAACTGTTTGATTTTGTACGTAAAATACAAATGTATTGTGCGGAGGGAACAAGAAGTGTGTGAGGGACAAGAAGCACAAAGCCGATCTCAAACTCATGAAGGGGAACATCAGGCAAGCACTCTTTCAAACACCCACACGTCAATCATCCAACACAAGTCTACCGTTACCAGAAACCATCCCTAGTTGTATAATATACTTGTCTGTAGTGATCCATTCAGATCCTATCTATCATTTCTTCATTTTGCCTGCATCTTTCCAAGTGGCAAGTTGTGAGTTTGTAATGTTCGATGAACTGATGAGGCGATCGGCAGGGTGGAGGTGTTCACGATTTTTCACTTTGCTACACGAAAATTCACGATTTTTCACGATTTTTCACTTAATTTTTTGCTGCTTTCTGGTAGTGAAATCCCGTGAAAATGTGTGAAAATGTGTGAAAATATGTGAAATCCTGTGAAAATGTGTGAATTCTAGTGAAAAAAGTGAGTGATATCCAGATGGTACCGTTGGTGCTGGTGTGCTGTGCGATGTCAAACCTGTTCAGTTTGCCATACATGTCACTTTGACAACTAAATGGGCATCGCTTGTGCCCAGTGACCCATCACCCTTCCTGACCATCGCTTGTGGTGAGGTTCCGGACTTTGGACCGGCGCATCGCGTGTGCGGTGGGTTTAATCACTGAGGGGCTCATTCTCGTTCAGACTGTTCTGTTCTGTTCTGTGGTGTCTTTCCATTACTCGCGGAGTGCGATGCTCCCGGGAGAATGAGATGAGACGTCTGAGCACACCATTCACAATACTATATTGTGCACACATGAACTCCATGATGTTGCCCATTTCCTCGTTACTGAGAGACATCAGGTAAGCGTATGCCCGCCTGCGACGATGAGAGTACTTGATGAGGCGCTTGTTGCGCTGCAAGAATGTGAGAACCCACCTGAGGAATGGAATACCTCGAAGCGGGCATGATAACACATAGCATGCAAATGCTAAGGTTCCGAAGCGCCCATTCGTAACCTTCTCTTTAAATGGGCACGCCCTAAAAGAGATGCGATGCTTCTTGCGAAGCCAGTAAGCAAACGACCGATTTCCACGTATGAAGAAGCACAGCGTTACTATTGAACGGAGGAAGTCACTGAGGCCAAAGTAATTCGCAATCCAGGAGGCAATGCAATGAACTCGGTGTGTAGGCTCCGTGATGAGGCAGATATTGCCATCTTGGTCAAATAATTTAAACCCCCTGTATTCTAATCCACCCCGATCACTGAGCGCAGAGGTAATCGTGCAGGTTGACAGAGGTGGTGGTGCCGGATCAGTGATTAAGATTCCGAGCTGCTGGAAGTGGTGCAGCGCACGTCGTAGTGTGTCACAGAATGATTGAGCTTGGTGGCTCTGTGTCAGTCTGCATGCAAGACTATAGCATGCAGTCGTAGCTGTAGCAGCAGTGATGTGCAGCGCTGAAGAATTTTCTGTCACAGATGTTGCGTCACTTACCAGGCAGAAGGTACTTTCTCGGTTGCGAATGAGAAACACACAATCCTGCACATACAACCACCGGATCATCTCTCTTCGTGCAGCCCAATAACTGACGGAGTCAAGACCATGAAGCTGGCGGGTAAACTGCGGAATGCGGCGCATGGCGATGTGCTGCAAGAGGATCGGGACAACTGTACTTGGTGGCTGTGGGCGGAGATGCAGGGTCCCAGCAACAGTGTATTGCGATACACCGTCAACCTCACCAATCTTCTCATCGCACCAGATCAGCATGCCATCCGTGCCAGCAACACGAGCCCTAACCTCCAAGTCATCTTCAACTTCCAGTCCCATACCACCCAATACATCTAACAGCTTTTATCTGCTAGTCACATACAGCAAGATCTCTGCTGGCAAGGAATCGCGAAGTTGCACTGTTACTCTTACGAGAGCCATGTGAATGCATTACCACAATAAACTGTAGAGAATGATAGGATTAACAAGCACCACCATTTCAACGATCACCACACATGCCTATCAACCCACCTGTGCTAGAATAGTTCAGCAACCACATGAAACTGTAACAAGAGCTGGATTAAAGAGAAGTAGTATTAACAATAAACTGTAGAGAACGATAGGATTAACAAGCACCGATGACAACTACGAAGCAGTGCAGTTCAGGCCCCCCCTGAGTAGTTTTTTTTACCAAACCACAAATCTCAATATCAAAATTCATGAAAATTCACGATTATTCACGAAAATTCACGATTTTTCACCATGTTTTTGCCAGTGAATTTTCGTGATAGGTAGTGACAACTCGTGACAAACCGTGAAGGATCGTGAAAATTCGTGAAACCTCCACCCCTGCCGATCGCCTCAATCCAAGCACTGCTGGATAGTTGCTGAATGCAGGGCCTGCCTGTGGCATTATAATAACAGGCTAAGTCATTTGTAGTTCATAGTTTACCTTTGATTTTATAACTTCACACAGGGTACTATGAACGATGAGAGATCCAGTGGGATCACTCAGGGTCTAGTAGAGACCACCAATGTTGTGCGTTGATAGGCAAGGTGACCAACCTTGACATTCTTTCTTTTCTCTCCTGTTGTGACAAACACAAAATACACACACAGCTTACAGTGTGTTCTTTGTGTATGTTTTCTTCAGGTGTGAGTAGTTTTTCTGTTCTTGCTCTTCAGGGAGGGCCTTAGCCAAAAGCTAACTGTCCAAATCTCACCTGGTAATTCAACTCAGTCCTTGTCAGTTTTGACATCAAACCTGTAATGGTTTAATCATTACAGGTTATTTACTGAAATATTTGTTCTAAAAGTTGCTAAGTATTTCTCACTTAGAAATTTTTTATTTTTTTATTTTCAGCTTAATTAGCTACGAATTGTTTCTACTAAGTGTTTCTCACTTAGATTTTTTTTTTGCTTTTCAGCTCCTTAAAAGCTGCTAAGTGTTTCTGCTAAGTGTTTCTCACTTAGAATTTTATTGTTATGTTCGTTTTCTATCCCCTCTTCTATCCCTTTTGTTCAAAAAAAGCGATGAGGAATTTCTCTCATTCATGCTAAGATGCACTCTGAACTTTGATTTTTTGATCTGAGTGTGAGGGAATGACCTGTTAGTGCATTGGGCATAAGCTGGGCTGCAGTTTAGATGTCTTAGGTGTTAATAAGGGGTTCCTCTTAGCATTTTTCTTTGTTACCACCTTATGATTTTCTTGAAGAAAAAAATAGAAGTCATAATGGTGCTTCCCTCTGGAAGGGTTGTAAGCCATGGTGTCCAACTAGATTAAAGGACAAGTCTGGGATAATCCCTGCCAGAGGGGCGAGTATTCTACCATGGTTGAAATACTCTGGCAACTGATCTTCAATTTTATAAAAAGAATAAACAATGTTATCATTGTTTTTTTTTTATCGATCGACTATGTCGATTAATTTCTATTTTCCGTCCTGGTCAAGACGCTAAACTGATTGTTTTTACTTTAAAAAAAAAAGAAAAAGATTTAAAAAAAAAAAAAAAGATTTAAAAAAAAAAAAAAAAGATTTAAAAACCATTCAGATTAACCTTATATTTCGTTGAACGCAGCACAGGGCTGGCCCCTTCCGGCTCCAGCCGACAATTGCAGCACTGTATTTGGGTTGACTCCTGGCATAGTTGTTTTTTCGTTGAACGCAGACAAAATCCTGTCGCACGGGGAAAATAAATCATGACCATAAGAAATAATCGGTTTTCAATCTGAATAGTTTCTTCTCCGTTTTTTTTTTCAAAATTAATAAAAAAGAATATAAAAAAAATAAAATAAAAAGAATAAACAATGTTATCATTGTTTTTTTATCGATCGACTATGTCGATCACTTTCTATTTTCCGTCCTGGTCAAGACGCTAAACTGATTGTTTTTTTTTTCAAAATTAATAAAAAAGAATATAAAAAAAATAAAAAAAAAGAATAAACAATGTTATCATTGTTTTTTTTTTATCGTTCGACTTTGTTGACTAATTTCTATTTTCCGTTTTTTTTTCTTTTTAACCCATTACGGACGGGGGTAAAACCCGGTTTTTTGACTCTTTTTGAAAAAAGAGCTAACGGGGAAAAGGGGTAGGGGGGCTCGGAAAGGTGATGTGACAAAGTGAACCGCCATTGCCTGCCCGTTAAAAATACACACACATTCACCACCTAAAGGGTGAACAGAACAAATGAAAACACCACCAAAGACAACAATAAGCTCAGTTCTTATGACTCCCTGCGCCTCTTCAATTTTGATGTTGTTGTGAGTGCAGGGGTCTTCCCCTTCGTACATTCTTCCCGGATAGCACCTCCCGACACAGAGGTGGTGGTATGGGACGCAAATGTTCTCCCCTTTGTAAGATTTAAGTGGTATTTGCCAAAACAGGGTGCAGGACACATAAAAACCTTACACCCCTGGCATCCATAAGTAGTCCTCACTCGAGTATTGTGATACTTACATTGTTTAGCAGCGCCAAATATTGATGGATAGTGCTCAGTGGTGCTGAACATGTGTGAAAAGTGCGAACCCGAGTCAATAGTAGATGTAGTATTGGTTGTCTTGTCTCTCGACGTCCCGTCACTGACGAGTTGCATAGCGAGCTCCTCTACATACCGTATGTAGGTACCAGTATCCTTACCGCATTTCTTTTGAAGGGTAAACGTGTTGAACATTGAAACTTTCAGCAAGTAGTCGAAAACCTTTAGATGCCATCGTTTAGTTTGAAGGTTTCTGTTCGCCCTTCCCTTCACGCTATCCATCAGGTTAACACCTCCCATCGTTTTGGTGTACCTGTCTACTTGCACGGTAGTTTGATCGGCACTTTTTCTTTTTTATTTCTCTTCCTAATCCAGCGATATACATCGACACAGTGCTCACGTAAGGGAAGAGTACTGAAAAGATGCACATCCTTTGAGTCTCTCCACTTTATATGGTGGATGCCGTGCTTGACTGAAGGTAAGAAGCAGAAAGATTCTTCGGTCTTTCTTTCACTTCCGATTTGCTTAGTCGTCCCGGTCCAGGGGTAGCCTTCGGTTTTGTAACATCAACAGAACTCCCTTTCTGTTCCGTCAGGCTGTTCCAACACAGTGGAACCCTTTCGCTAACATCAAAACAAGAAATGCGTATGACGAATTGAAATTGTCAAACGTCACCCAATGCCCTTTATTATTATGGGGTTTAACAAGACTATGAACATAAGAAGCAGGAATGTGTTTGTTAGCAGTGTGGAAATTACGGAGAAAGCATTTCAGTTCACCAACTTCTAGTGACTTCATGGACGTCTCTTTGTCAATCGGGTAGGCAAGAGTGTGTCGAAATATCATTTTAAGCACATGATCAGTGAAAATGAGTTGGATGCCTTCAATTCGCTCATTTCATTAAAGTCGCTCACACTCTGGGTAGGTCCTTTCCATTTTTCCCTGGAGATTCTCTTGGTTTTGCCCCCCCACTTTGATACCTTTGCTGTGTTGCTGTCAGATGACGACTCCGATACAGAATCCATCATCATCAGACTTTCATAGGACGCCGAACTTGTATCAATTTCAACAGGCACACGAAACTTCTTGTTAGGTGGTAAAATTTCGATTATTAGTTTTGAATTTCATGAATGAAAACACAGCGGGTTCAAGACGCTAAATTGATTGTTTCTTCTAAAAAAAAATTAAAAAAAAAAAATATAAAAAAAAAAAAAAAAAAAAAAAAAAAAAAGGAATAAACAATGTTATCATTGTTTTTATCGATCGACTTTGTCGACTAATTTCTATTTTCCGTCCTGGTCAAGACGCTAAACTGATTGTTTTTTCTAAAAATAAATAAAAAGAATTAAAAAAAAAGGGAAAACCCCTAATTCCACAAAAATAGTTTAGCCGATCGATAAAAACAATGTTATCATTGTTTTTATCGATCGGCTTTGTCGACTAATTTCTATTTTCCGTCCTGGTCAAGACGCTAAACTGATTGTTTTTCTAAAAATAAATAAAAAGAATAAAAAAAAAAAAAAAAAAAAAGAATAAACAATGTTATCATTGTTTTTTTATCGATCGACTCTGTCGACTAATTTCTATTTTCCGTTTTCTTTTCTTTAAAAAATAAATAAAAAGAATATAAAAAAAAAAAATAAAAAAAAAAGAATAAACAATGTTATCATTGTTTCTTATCGATCGACTTTGTCGACTAATTTCTATTTTCCGTCCTGGCCAAGACGCTAAACTGATTGTTTTTTCTTTAAAAATAAATAAAAGATATAAAAAAAAAAAAAAAAAAAAAAAAAAAAGGAATAAACAATGTTATCATTGTTTTTTTTTATCGATCGACTTTGTCGACTAATTTCTATTTTCCGTCCTGGTCAAGACGCTAAACTGATTATTTTTTTCTTTTAAAAAATAAATAAAAGATATAAAAAAAAAAAAAAAAAAAAAAGAAATAAACAATGTTATCATTGTTTTTTTTATCGATCGACTTTGTCGATTACTGTCTACTTTCCGTCCTGGTCAAGACGCTAAACTGTTTTTTTTTTTTTTTAAAAATTAATAAAAAGAATATAAAAAAAAAAAAAAAAAAAAATGAATAAACAATGTTATCATTGTTTCTTATCGATCGACTTTGTCGACTAATTTCTATTTTCCGTCCTGGTCAGGACGCTAAACTGATTGTTTTTTCTTTAAAAAATAAATAAAAAGATAAATAAAAAAAAAAAAAAAAAAAGGAATAAACAATGTTATCATTGTTTTTTTTATCGATCGACTATGTCGATTACTTTCTATTTTCCGTCCTGGTCAGGACGCTAAACTGATTGTTTTTTCTTTAAGAAATAAATAAAAAGTTAAAAAAAAAAAAAAAAAAAAAAAAGGAATAAACAATGTTATCATTGCTTTTTTTTTATCGATCGACTATGTCGATTACTTTCTATTTTCTGTCCTGGTCAAGACGCTAAACGGAAGTTTTTTCTTTAAAATAATTAAAAGGATTTAAAAAAAAAAAAAAAAAAAAAAAAAGAATAAACAATGTTATCATTGTTTTTTTTTCTATCGATCGACTATGTCGATTAATTTCTATTTTCCGTCCTGATCGAGACACTAAACTGATTGTTTCCTTTTTTTTTAAATAATAAATAAAAAAAAAAAAAATAAAAAAAAAAAAAAAAAGAGCATCTCCCTGCTATCCCTCATATCCCCACAATAATATTATACCTTTTCATTTTCTCTTTCCTTTTCTGGTCTTTATTTTTTTTTTTCCTTTTTCATACAACGTTTTTTTATTTATATATATTTTTTTTTTTTTTTTTTCATGTTTGATTATTTCCTCTTCATATTTTTTTTCTTTTTTCTTTTCTTTCTTTTTTTTCTTTTTTTTCTCTGCCTCTCTCTTAATTCTGTTCGTTTCTTTGAAACGAAAATTCATTTGAATATTATTCCTTGGTCAGCAACCATCATTGTCGCCCTTTGGGCCTGTTAAAAAAAATAAAAAATAAAAAGAAAGTTTACATCGGGAATAGGGCAGGAGCCAAAAGCTCCCAGTCCGTTACTTCCCACTTTATCGAAATTCAGCTTTTTGTGGAGCTATCCACTCTGCGGTCTTTTTAGGCCCCTCTATCTCCTTTGCTTTATAAGACCCAATGTTTCTTCTCATCCAATTGCTTTTCTCAAGTTGCCTCTTCGGCATTCATTTGCCAACCACATTATTTATCAAAATATATATTATAAACAAGTAGTTACTCCGATTTTTCTGTTTTAGAGCGTAGCTCGTTTTCCTTTAAACAGTATTTACCAAAAAAAAAAACTCTAGGGTTAGCTGCCCGAAATTAAAAAAAAAGGAATAGTTTAAAAAAAAAGATCTTAACTCATCGATATTGTTTCTGAGCCATTCTCTTTTCTATTTTTTTTTTTTTTTTTATTATTGCTACTTCACAACAAAAAAAAAAAGAAACACCGGGCCGGCGGTGTCATAAAGATACTGGCAACCATCTCTCAGCCAACCCAGCCCCCGAGGCTTTACAAGAGGCTATTTCGAGATCGGCTCTGGATGGGGATAAAACTTTAGTAGCCAAATGTCCTTTATGTTTTGAGACATACCTCAAAGGTCCAGTTGCGCATTTTAGACATAACTGTAAGTTTAGTAAGGAATTTAAGGACTATAAGTCACGTTTTCCCCCATCTACCCACTCCCAAGTTAAAGATTGTTACCACTTACCTTGTCCAGAATGTGGTAAGCTTTTCAAAAGTATCGCTACGAGAGCGAAACACTGTGTTAACGGTACATGTAAAGGTACACCTCTGTCTCCCCTCACAGGGAATAATTCAGACCTGGAACCTCCCTTTGTAGGAGAATCTGTAGATTTTAAAACTTCACAAACAGCTTTCGTTCCTTATAACTCTACAACACCCACTTTTACCCCGTTACACCCGTCTCGTCTCAAATTCCGATCTTTTGGAACTGAATGGAAGGACATCGACGTTTCTGCTGCAGAAAAACTTCAAACTTTCACCGTCGAAACAGAAAACTCTTCAAAACCTGCCGACCAACTTGATAAACTACTCAAAACGGTTTATCAAATATGTAGCGGTTTCTTTGAAGAAACAAAGCGGAATTTACCCCGCAAACAGAAATCAAGGGAAGAGGTCATCCTCGACCAAGAAAAACTTGAATGTCGTCTGGAAATGAAACAGCTAAGACAGGAGCTCCGCAAATCCGGGCCTTCTATAGAGAACGCTGTCAAATGGAAAGAGGCAAGAACGAGAATGAAAAGGATTTTCCGAATGTATCGGAATTTAGAAAAGAAAAATTTATTCAAAAAATTACAAGATAAATTTCGTCAAAATCCGTTTACCTATTTGCCATAAAAGAAGAACTCCAAAAAGAAGATCCTCAACCCCCCTCCCTTGATATTCCAGAGGAAAAAATAATTGAACATTTTAAAAACAATTATTGTGACAATGAAAAAAAAAAAACTGATTTCACCCATCCCTCTTTTTTACCTAAGTCTGACTACAAGACAATGGATGATATCCAGTTCCCGAGCTTCGAACAGTTTGGTATTCTCTTATCAAAGAAAAAAAACAAATGTGCCCCTGGTCCCAATTGCATACCTTATGTTGTATGGAAAAAGGTCCCAACTTTTATGGAAGCACTTTACAAGGTATTAAAGAGAATTTTCGAACTCAAGGCCTATCCGGATAGTTGGGGCTTAGCATTTGTAACAATGCTCCCAAAGCCCAACTCCGATGGGAAAGACATCTCGAAAACGAGACCGATAGCTGTGGGCAACTGCGACGGGAAAATTTTTAATACGGTTATTCAGGAAGCCGTCGCAAACCACACTCTTTCTAAATTTAATTTTCAAAAAGGCTTTAGGAAAGGTGTCTCTGGGTGTATCGAACATGCCACGATCACCTCAGAGATTTTTAAAGAAGTGAAAGCTCTCCGGAAAAACCTAACAATTGTCTGGGTGGATTTGGCAGATGCTTTCGGCTCAGTCAAACATCAATTAATTTTCTTTGCTTTAAAATATTTCGGAATTCACGAAAGAATAATCGGTTTCTATAAAAGGTATTATTCCTCCATGCGCGTCCAAATCAGAGTTGGAGAAGGCCTGACGCCCACTATCCCTTTTGAAGTTGGTGTCTTTCAAGGCTGCGTTTCCTCCCCAACCCTTTTTAATTTGGTATTCCAACTACTGCTCTTTTCCTTAGCAGTTCATCAACAGGAAGCCTACGAGTTTAACAATAAATCCCTCCAACTATTAGTTGCAGCTTTTGCTGATGATTTACAACTTACCACGTCATCAAAGGCGGGGGCAAAATTGCTAATCAAGTCGCTCGAACAGTTTCTTTCCTGGTCTCGTGGTATGAAAGCGAAACCCCAGAAATGCATTGCCCACAGCTTTGTACAAGGGAAACCAGCTAACCCGGACCTGAAGATTAACAATGTTCCGATTACGAATCTCCAGGAAGCTGGAGAGTTCAAATACCTCGGGCGTTGGTTTGAGCCGAACGCCAAAGAACAGAAATTACGAGAGCGCCTGACCACTTTTACCAGGAATTTTTTAAAAAAAGTCGACGCCATGCTGAATTCGATAGAGTGGGAAGTAACGGACTGGGAGCTTTTGGCTCCTGCCCTATTCCCGATGTAAACTTTCTTTTTATTTTTTTTCTTTTTTTAACAGGCCCAGAGGGCGACAATGACTGTTGCTGACCAAGGAATAATATTCAAATGAATTTTCGTTTCAAAGAAACGAACAGAATTAAGAGAGAGGCAGAGAAAAAAAAAAAAAAAGAAAGAAAAGAAAAAAAAAATATGAAGAGGAAATAATCAAACATGAAAAAAATAAAAAAAAAATAAAATATAAATAAAAAACGTTGTATGAAAAAGGAAAAAAAAGAAAAAAAAAAAAAAAAAAAGACCAGAAAAGGAAAGAGAAAATGAAAAGGTATAATATTATTGTGGGGATATGAGGATAGCAGGGAGATGCTCTTTTTTTTTTTTTTTTTTTTTTTTTTATTTATTATTTAAAAAAAAGGAAACAATCAGTTTAGCGTCTCGATCGGGACGGAAAATAGAAATTAATCGACATAGTCGATCGATAGAAAAAAAAAACAATGATAACATTGTTTATTCTTTTTTTTTTTTTTTTTTTTTTTAAATCCTTTTAATTATTTTAAAGAAAAAACAATCAGTTTAGCGTCTTGACCAGGACGGAAAATAGAAAGTGATCGACATAGTCGATCGATAAAAAAACAATGATAACATTGTTTATTCTTTTTTTTTTTTTTTTTAAATTCTTATGAATTTCGATAAATAGACTATATGGGTCTCAGAAGGCTTGGTCTGTCCAACACTTGTTATTGTCAAGGTTAACATGGAGTTTAATGATCCATGACTTATCTCTCCCTTTTGCAAAAAAATGGACAAAATTATTAAACCTTTTTTGAAGAAATGGTGGGGATTTGTCCGCTCTGCGAACACAGTCATCCTTTTTACCGGTTCAAAGAACACTGTTGGTCTCAGACACAAAAGAGTTGAGACGCTATATAAACAAGCGCAATCAATTAAACTAGACATCCTCAGATCCTCACAAGACTCTGACATGCACGGTGTCTACAATGTTATTATGGAGAAATCGTCCAACTGGTCGAAAAAGTTTTCAGCTTCTGCTGAGTGGGAGCGCCTTATTAAGTTTTTTTCTTGGTCACCGATTGCGCGATCTACGTACTACTCGCCCCGATCTCCTTAAGCGTTTTGAAGTGGAAGCCACAGATGAACTACTGAACTCTTTGAATAAATTACAAGTCCAAGGTCAGTGGAAGGAGTGGTCTAAATGTATGATAAACGACTTCACCTGGAATAAGGTACTTAGGGAGGGAAATCCTGCCTATATCTCATTTCAACTGAAAGCGGTTACAAACACCCTCCCCTCACAAGATAATTTAAAGAGGTGGAACATCACCAATGTGGACCAAAATTGTGTTTTGTGTGGCAAAGTGAATCCTACCCTCAGGCATGTCTTAACAGGCTGTCCTGTCTCTTTAACACAAGGGAGGTTCACGTGGCGTCACGACAGCGTTCTAAAACGCATTGTTATCTTCTTGGAAGAGTTGATAATAAAAGCCAACAAAAGAAAAGAAAACCTCCCGCCTCCCTCTCAAACTTTTTTAAAAACAGGGGAAAATAAACCCCTAGAAAGAATTTCTAAAGAGACAGGCGAACTTTCACTAGCGAATGATTGGGTCATCCTCGACGATGTCGGTGATAACCGCCTAATTGTTCCTCTTGAAGTGTGCCATGTCTCGTCCGAATTTCGATAAAGTGGGAAGTAACGGACTGGGAGCTTTTGGCTCCTGCCCTATTCCCGATGTAAACTTTCTTTTTATTTTTTATTTTTTTTAACAGGCCCAAAGGGCGACAATGATGGTTGCTGACCAAGGAATAATATTCAAATGAATTTTCGTTTCAAAGAAACGAACAGAATTAAGAGAGAGGCAGAGAAAAAAAAGAAAAAAAAGAAAGAAAAGAAAAAAGAAAAAAAATATGAAGAGGAAATAATCAAACATGAAAAAAAAAAAAAAAAAAAGGGCAATGGCCCAAAATACCCCACTTTTTTTGCAAATGGCCCAAAATACCCCAAAGTGGCCCAAAATACCCCAAAATGGCCCAAAATACCCCAAAGTGGCCCAAAATACCCCAAAATGGCCCAAAATACCCCAAAGTGGCCCAAAATACCCCAAAGTGGCCCAAAATACCCCAAAGTGGCCCAAAATACCCCAAAATGGCCCAAAATACCCCAAAATGGCCCAAAATACCCCAAAATACACCGAACCTCGGGCTTTGAACTTGTAAGTCAATTTGTGTACAGGAAGGCTCCCACAGGTTCAATTTATTCGGATTTATAACAACTTTCTCCTCAGCTAGTTCCTCAAAAAATGTCATCAGCAACCGAGAATTTTGACCTGTCTAATTCAGAATACAGCGATTCTAATTCAGAATACAGTGATTCTAATTCAGAATGCAGCGATTCTGAATCGGCTAACTCCTCCTACTTCTCTCACTCCCACTCCTCCCAGTCTTCCTCGCTGCCTGAGGGTATTCAAGAGTGGCAGGATGAGGTTTTCAGCAGCAAGCGAGGGTGGGAGACGGCAGTGCGCCATTGTGAGACCCAGCGGGGTAAGGGGTTAAGAGCGAAGCAGAGCGACAGAACCCGCGCGCAGCTGATATGCGCTGACAAGAAGTGCAAGTTTTCTGCACATGCACGGGCGGGGAGGGACGGGTGGACAACTACCTCGTCCAACCCGCATCATAATTGCGGAAAAAGCCAGGCCAGCATTTCCTCGAAGTGCTTGGCAGAAATCTTGCGGTCAGTAGCCGTAAGCTTCACTGTGAAGTCGGTGACAAAGCTGGCAAAAAAGATGTGTGGCGTAAGGGTAGGAAGAAAGGTGGCACGAAATACTTTGAACCACCTGCTGGGTTCCATGAAGCCAGAGGTAGCAATCACAAAGATTGCTGCCTGGATGAGGGCTGTGGAGGACGCGGACTGTGAAAGCCGCACCATGTTGAGAGTCGACGAAGACGGTCGATTCAATAAGGCGGCGTGGTCCTTCGGACACTCTCGCAGAGGAGCGAAATTTCTTCGCTCCGTGTTCGCCTTCGACGCGACACACCTGTCAGGAAAGTACAAGGGTGTTTTGTACGTCTCCGTTGGCGTTGATGCCAACAGCCACTTGTTTCCACTGATATTTATGATATCGGAGGGAAATGAAAACAAGGACGGGTGGTCCACTTTTGTGAAGCTGCACAAAGATTGGATTGGAAACTCAGTGTTTCGTACAGGTGTCGTTAGTATTTCTGACAAGTTCAAGGGCGTGTCAAATGTGTTTTCACGACTGGCAACGACACACTGTCTTTGCACTGCCCACATGGGCAGAAACGTATTAAAGCTGCACGGCAAGGCAGCATTCTTGGTGTACAAGCAATTAGTACATGCAAGATCCACTGCTAAAGCCAAAGAGTTGCTTAAAGAGCTTAAGAAAATCTCCAAGCGTGCAGCTGACTATGTGTCTGCACAAGAACTAGGTACCTTTTGCCAAGCCCACATTCCCCACCCCCGCTGCGGTCACACAACGAGCAATATAGCCGAGTCTCTGAACGCGGTCCTAGTCCCCCTTCGGGGTTTAAACTATATTGACCTGATGGAGGGAACTCGCAGACACGCTCTGCACAAAGCAGCGACGAGAATGGAGGAGTTTGCTGCAGAGGTAGAAGGTTGTAGCAAGCTGCGATCCCTTGCCCCTGTCAAGCGGGTACGCAGCAGCTTGAAGGCGAACTACGCTACGGCACGGAAGGACCACATGGCGACTAGGGTAAGGGAGGGGGTGTATGAGGTGGAGGATGGGGAGTGGAGATGGACTGCAGATCTCAACGAATTGAGCTGCACATGCAGCACTTTCCAAGAGTACGGTGTTCCGTGCTCACATGCTATGTCCGCCATTGAGCAGTTTAGTGATCGGGAACCGTTGGATGCGGCCTACAGTTTCGTAAATCAGAAATTGTGGGCAAAAACAGCAGCAAAGGTGTACACCTATCCTGTCCCAACCTTGGGGCTCGGACTTCCTGAGCTGGAAGCGGATGAAACAAAACCTCCTCTAGTAAAGAGATCCATAGGTCGCTCAAGGGTAAAACGGCTGCGAGTTTATGGTGAACGCGAAATAACTAAGTCTCACCGTGAAACGGCGAAAGAGGCAGAAAAGAATAAAAAGAAAACGAAGAGAGAGAAAGAAAAGAAGAAAAAGAAGAGAAAGAAGAAGAAAGAAAACGAGAAAAAAAAGCGCAAGGGTGCTGACAAGGCAAGGAAGAGACAGAAGAAAGAATAAGAAAAAACATGAATACTTTTCACTTTTTTATTTAGTTTTGTGTAACCACAATGAATCAACCCTTTTAAGAAAATTTGGATCACAATTATCACTCTTGTTATTTTAAATTACAACAAATCTTATGCTTAGCCCTTCCCTTTCAACAGGACGATGATAAATCATCGAGAAGCTCTGGCTGGCTGAGTGTGTCCGAGGTGAGTAACGACATGTGAAAAAAGTTGGAGGAATTGCTTGTTTGTTGGGTTATGTTTGTAGCAGCTTCACGGTGACGGCGGCCTTACTGAGAATTATCCCTGGTTGTTATGTGTTGAAAGCTACAGGTTATGGCGTCAAAATAACACTCGCGTGGGTGGTTGCTCTCTTCGGAAAGCATAACTTCAGACCCGTCAATTCGCGGCGCTTATATCTGCACACATTAATTAGTTGAACGAGTTCAAGTCACTTCCCTGCATAGCAGATCCGTGTCCTCTGTACTAACGCTATACTAAGTGTGACTGTGGCTGATGCACGTAATGATTGGGTTCTTTAAGTACTCAGGACTGGTTGCTTGCTAATGTGAATGCTGACGTTCGAACTGCCTCGACTTTCGAGTAATTTTCTTGGCTTGTGTACAATCCCGACTGAAGTGAGTGAGATGAAGAAAATTGGAGAATTGCTTGTTTCTTGGGTTATGTTTGTTCACGGTGACGGCGGCCTTACTGAGAATTATCCCTGGCTAAGTGTGACAGTAAATTTGGCCAGGTTTTGGGCCTTCGGGGTATTTTGGGCCATTTTGGGGTATTTTGGGCCACTTTGGGGTATTTTGGGCCACTTTGGGGTATTTTGGGGTATTTTGGGCCACTTTGGGGTATTTTGGGCCACCAGGTGGGGTATTTTGGGCCATAACCCAAAAAAAAAATATATAAATAAAAAAAACGTTGTATGAAAAAGGAAAAAAAAAAATAAAGACCAGAAAAGGAAAGAGAAAATGAAAAGGTATAATATTATTGTGGGGATATGAGGGATAGCAGGGAGATGCTCTTTTTTTTTTTTTTTTTTATTTATTATTTAAAAAAAAAGGAAACAATCAGTTTAGCGTCTCGATCAGGACGGAAAATAGAAATTAATCGACATAGTCGATCGATAGAAAAAAAAACAATGATAACATTGTTTATTCTTTTTTTTTTTTTTTTTTTTTTTTTTTTTAAATCCTTTTAATTTTTTTAAAGAAAAAACTTCCGTTTAGCGTCTTGACCAGGACAGAAAATAGAAAGTAATCGACATAGTCGATCGATAAAAAAAAAACAATGATAACATTGTTTATTCCTTTTTTTTTTTTTTTTTTTTAAACTTTTTATTTATTTCTTAAAGAAAAAACAATCAGTTTAGCGTCCTGACCAGGACGGAAAATAGAAAGTAATCGACATAGTCGATCGATAAAAAAAATCATAGTTTACTCAGGGAATGATCACCAAGTCCACTTTTGTGCCTTTTTCTTACTGTTTTTTACTTTAAAATTTTCTGGTTAAAAATACCAAAAATTGTGCCGTGACCGGGAATTGAACCCCCGACCACGGTTACGTAAGCGATTTAAGGTCGACGACCATTGCAGGCTCTGGTACGTCGAAAATTATTTTATACTTATTACTTTTCTGTCCTAACGGAACGGAAAATGAAAAATGTCCTTCCTTATCTAAAATGCACTCTGCACGGGAGTGAATGGATAAGAGAGAGAGAGACAGACAGATAGTTAGTTACTATTCAGAAAGGTTTATCTCAATGAGTTTTTCTTAGGAACCAACATTGAAACAGAAAAAAGTACAAATACAGCAAAGAAGATAAATAAATAAATCAAATTAATAACTCGCACGGAACACATAACAAAGAAAGGCTGACCATTTCAGGTACAAAGTTTTCAAAAGTGGGAAATGGACTCTATTATGTTGGTTCAGCAGTGGCTTATCGAACTTATTAGCTCTCGTTGCACTGGTTAGCGCTGTGTTTGAGACGTTATATTATATCGGTACACTTTTAACTAATATGTTACTTCCTTTCCTTAGCAAATTTTGCTCTTTTTGTTATTTCTCTAAAACAAAAGAATTTCCCACCCTCCCACCCTGGGTGTTTCTTCTTGAGGTTCGCTATTGGTGTACCTGTTGTTTCTGGCTTGTTGCACCTCTTGCCTCGGTGTTTTTCAAAGTCTTGGGTAACCGACCTCTCGAAGATGCAACATTACCCCGACGTCAGTTGTTTGTGTTTAATCTCTTTAACATTATAATTATAATTTAGTATCCATTTATTTATTCAGTCTTAATTACACAATATGGACGATGATGGTCATTCCAATGATAACATTGTTTATTCCTTTTTTTTTTTTTTTTTTTTTTTATCTTTTTATTTATTTTTTAAAGAAAAAACAATCAGTTTAGCGTCCTGACCAGGACGGAAAATAGAAATTAGTCGATGTTTATTCATTTTTTTTTTTTTTTTTTTTATATTCTTTTTATTAATTTTTAAAAAAAAAAAACAATCAGTTTAGCGTCTTGACCAGGACGGAAAGTAGACAGTAATCGACAAAGTCGATCGATAAAAAAAAACAAGGGCAATGGCCCAAAATACCCCACTTTTTTTGCAAATGGCCCAAAATACCCCAAAGTGGCCCAAAATACCCCAAAATGGCCCAAAATACCCCAAAGTGGCCCAAAATACCCCAAAGTGGCCCAAAATACCCCAAAGTGGCCCAAAATACCCCAAAATGGCCCAAAATACCCCAAAATGGCCCAAAATACCCCAAAGTGGCCCAAAATACCCCAAAGTGGCCCAAAATACCCCAAAGTGGCCCAAAATACCCCAAAATGGCCCAAAATACCCCAAAATGGCCCAAAATACCCCAAAATACACCGAACCTCGGGCTTTGAACTTGTAAGTCAATTTGTGTACAGGAAGGCTCCCACAGGTTCAATTTATTCGGATTTATAACAACTTTCTCCTCAGCTAGTTCCTCAAAAAATGTCATCAGCAACCGAGAATTTTGACCTGTCTAATTCAGAATACAGCGATTCTAATTCAGAATACAGTGATTCTAATTCAGAATGCAGCGATTCTGAATCGGCTAACTCCTCCTACTTCTCTCACTCCCACTCCTCCCAGTCTTCCTCGCTGCCTGAGGGTATTCAAGAGTGGCAGGATGAGGTTTTCAGCAGCAAGCGAGGGTGGGAGACGGCAGTGCGCCATTGTGAGACCCAGCGGGGTAAGGGGTTAAGAGCGAAGCAGAGCGACAGAACCCGCGCGCAGCTGATATGCGCTGACAAGAAGTGCAAGTTTTCTGCACATGCACGGGCGGGGAGGGACGGGTGGACAACTACCTCGTCCAACCCGCATCATAATTGCGGAAAAAGCCAGGCCAGCATTTCCTCGAAGTGCTTGGCAGAAATCTTGCGGTCAGTAGCCGTAAGCTTCACTGTGAAGTCGGTGACAAAGCTGGCAAAAAAGATGTGTGGCGTAAGGGTAGGAAGAAAGGTGGCACGAAATACTTTGAACCACCTGCTGGGTTCCATGAAGCCAGAGGTAGCAATCACAAAGATTGCTGCCTGGATGAGGGCTGTGGAGGACGCGGACTGTGAAAGCCGCACCATGTTGAGAGTCGACGAAGACGGTCGATTCAATAAGGCGGCGTGGTCCTTCGGACACTCTCGCAGAGGAGCGAAATTTCTTCGCTCCGTGTTCGCCTTCGACGCGACACACCTGTCAGGAAAGTACAAGGGTGTTTTGTACGTCTCCGTTGGCGTTGATGCCAACAGCCACTTGTTTCCACTGATATTTATGATATCGGAGGGAAATGAAAACAAGGACGGGTGGTCCACTTTTGTGAAGCTGCACAAAGATTGGATTGGAAACTCAGTGTTTCGTACAGGTGTCGTTAGTATTTCTGACAAGTTCAAGGGCGTGTCAAATGTGTTTTCACGACTGGCAACGACACACTGTCTTTGCACTGCCCACATGGGCAGAAACGTATTAAAGCTGCACGGCAAGGCAGCATTCTTGGTGTACAAGCAATTAGTACATGCAAGATCCACTGCTAAAGCCAAAGAGTTGCTTAAAGAGCTTAAGAAAATCTCCAAGCGTGCAGCTGACTATGTGTCTGCACAAGAACTAGGTACCTTTTGCCAAGCCCACATTCCCCACCCCCGCTGCGGTCACACAACGAGCAATATAGCCGAGTCTCTGAACGCGGTCCTAGTCCCCCTTCGGGGTTTAAACTATATTGACCTGATGGAGGGAACTCGCAGACACGCTCTGCACAAAGCAGTGACGAGAATGGAGGAGTTTGCTGCAGAGGTAGAAGGTTGTAGCAAGCTGCGATCCCTTGCCCCTGTCAAGCGGGTACGCAGCAGCTTGAAGGCGAACTACGCTACGGCACGGAAGGACCACATGGCGACTAGGGTAAGGGAGGGGGTGTATGAGGTGGAGGATGGGGAGTGGAGATGGACTGCAGATCTCAACGAATTGAGCTGCACATGCAGCACTTTCCAAGAGTACGGTGTTCCGTGCTCACATGCTATGTCCGCCATTGAGCAGTTTAGTGATCGGGAACCGTTGGATGCGGCCTACAGTTTCGTAAATCAGAAATTGTGGGCAAAAACAGCAGCAAAGGTGTACACCTATCCTGTCCCAACCTTGGGGCTCGGACTTCCTGAGCTGGAAGCGGATGAAACAAAACCTCCTCTAGTAAAGAGATCCATAGGTCGCTCAAGGGTAAAACGGCTGCGAGTTTATGGTGAACGCGAAATAACTAAGTCTCACCGTGAAACGGCGAAAGAGGCAGAAAAGAATAAAAAGAAAACGAAGAGAGAGAAAGAAAAGAAGAAAAAGAAGAGAAAGAAGAAGAAAGAAAACGAGAAAAAAAAGCGCAAGGGTGCTGACAAGGCAAGAATTTCGATAAGTGGGAAGTAACGGACTGGGAGCTTTTGGCTCCTGCCCTATTCCCGACGTAAACTTTCTTTTTATTTTTTTTTTTTTTTTAACAGGCCCAAAGGGCGACAATGATGGTTGCTGACCAAGGAATAATATTCAAATGAATTTTCGTTTCAAAGAAACGAACAGAATTAAGAGAGAGGTAGAGAAAAAAAAAAAAAAAAAAAAAAAGAAAGAATAGAAAAAAAATATGAAGAGGAAATAATCAAACATGAAAAAAAAAAAAAAAAATAAAATATAAATAAAAAACGTTGTATGAAAAAGGAAAAAAAGAAAAAAAAAAGACCAGAAAAGGAAAGAGAAAATGAAAAGGTATAATATTATTGTGGGGATATGAGGATAGCAGGGAGATGCTCTTTTTTTTTTTTTTTTTTTTTTTTTTTTTTTTATTTATTATTTAAAAAAAGGAAACAATCAGTTTAGCGTCTCGATCAGGACGGAAAATAGAAATTAATCGACATAGTCGATCGATAGAAAAAAAACAATGATAACATTGTTTATTCCTTTTTTTTTTTTTTTTTTTTATTCTTTTTATTTATTTTTAAAGAAAAAACAATCAGTTTAGCGTCCTGACCAGGACGGAAAATTGAAAGTGATCCACATAGTCGATCGATAGAAAAAAGACAATGATAACATTGTTTATTCTTTTTTTTTTTTTTTTTTTTTTTTTTAAATCCTTTTAATTATTTTAAAGAAAAAACAATCAGTTTAGCGTCTTGACCAGGACGGAAAATAGAAAGTGATCGACATAGTCGATCGATAAAAAACAATGATAACATTGTTTATTCCTTTTTTTTTTCTTTTTTTTTTATTCTTTTTATTTATTTTTAAAGAAAAAACAATCAGTTTAGCGTCCTGACCAGGACGGAAAATAGAAAGTAATCGACATAGTCGATCGATAAAAAAAAAACAATGATAACATTGTTTATTCCTTTTTTTTTTCTTTTTTTTTATTCTTTTTATTTATTTTTAAAGAAAAAACAATCAGTTTAGCGTCCTGACCAGGACGGAAAATTGAAAGTGATCGACATAGTCGATCGATAAAAAAACAATGATAACATTGTTTATTCTTTTTTTTTTTTTTTTTTTTTTTTTTAAACCTTTTAATTATTTTTTAAAGAAAAAACAATCAGTTTAGCGTCTTGACCAGGACGGAAAATAGAAAGTGATCGACATAGTCGATCGATAAAAAACAATGATAACATTGTTTATTCTTTTTTTTTTTTTTTTTTTTTTTTAATCCTTTTTATTATTTTAAAGAAAAAACAATCAGTTTAGCGTCTTGACCAGGACGGAAAATAGAAAGTGATCGACATAGTCGATCGATAAAAAAACAATGATAACATTGTTTATTCTTTTTTTTTTTTTTTTTTTAAATTCTTTTTATTTATTTTTAAAGAAAAAAAACGGAAAATAAAAATTAGTCGACAAAGTCGAACGATAAAAAAAAACAATGATAACATTGTTTATTCTTTTTTTTTTTGTTTTTTTTTATATTCTTTTTTATTAATTTTGAAAAAAAAACAATCAGTTTAGCGTCTTGACCAGGACGGAAAATAGAAAGTAATCGACATAGTCGATCGATAAAAAAAACAATGATAACATTGTTTACTCTTTTTTTTTTTTTTTTTTTAAATTCTTTTTATTTTAAAAAGAAAAAAAACGGAAAATAGAAATTAGTCAACAAAGTCGAACGATAAAAAAAAAAACAATGATAACATTGTTTATTCTTTTTTTTTTATTTTTTTTTTTATATTCTTTTTTATTAATTTTGAAAAAAAAAACAATCAGTTTAGCGTCTTGACCAGGACGGAAAATAGAAAGTGATCGACATAGTCGATCGATAAAAAAAAAACAATGATAACATTGTTTATTCTTTTTTTTTTTTTTTTTTTTTTTTTTTTTTAAATCCTTTTTTTTTTTTTAAAGAAAAAACAATCAGTTTAGCGTCTTGACCAGGACGGAAAATAGAAAGTAATCGACATAGTCGATCGATAAAAAAAACAATGATAACATTGTTTATTCTTTTTTTTTTTTTTTTTAAATCTTTTTATTTATTTTTTAAAAAGAAAAAAAAAAAACGGAAAATAGAAATTAGTCAACAACGTCGAACGATAAAAAAAAAAACAATGATAACATTGTTTATTCTTTTTTTTTTTATTTTTTTTTGTATTCTTTTTTATTAATTTTGAAAAAAAAACAATCAGTTTTGCGTCTTGACCAGGACGGAAAATAGAAAGTGATCGACATAGTCGATCGATAAAAAAACAATGATAACATTGTTTATTCTTTTTTTTTTTTTTTTTTTTTTTAAATCCTTTTTATTATTTTTAAAGAAAAAACAATCAGTTTAGCGTCTTGACCAGGACGAAAAATAGAAAGTGATCGACATAGTCGATCGATAAAAAAACAATGATAACATTGTTTATTCTTTTTTTTTTTTTTCTTCTTTTTTTTAAATCCTTCTTTTTATTTTTTAAAGAAAAAACAATCAGTTTAGCGTCTTGACCAGGACGGAAAATAGAAAGTAATCGACATAGTCGATCGATAAAATAAAAACAATGATAACATTGTTTATTCCTTTTTTTTTTTTTTTTATTCTTTTTATTTATTTTTAAAGAAAAAAACGGAAAATAGAAAGTAATCGACATAGTCGATCGATAAAAAAACAATGATAACATTGTTTATTCTTTTTTTTTTTTTTTTTTTTTTAAATTCTTTTTATTTATTTTTTAAGAAAAAAACGGAGAATAGAAATTAGTCGACAAAGTCGAACGATAAAAAAACAATGATAACATTGTTTATTCTTTTTTTTATTTTTTTTTTTATATTCTTTTTTATTAATTTTGAAAAAAAAAAAAAAACAATCAGTTTAGCGTCTTGACCAGGACGGAAAATAGAAAGTAATCGACATAGTCGATCGATAAAAATACAATGATAACATTGTTTAATCTTTTATAATTTTTTATTTTTTTTTTTGTTTTAAAAAAAAAAAAAAAAAAAAAACAAGCGGAATTGATCATAATGGGTGGTAGGGGTTGTTATAACTTCGTTTGAAAATTCTTCTTTTTTGATTTCTTTTTTTTTTTCTTTTTACAGGAGTTAAGATCACTTTCAGGAGACAACACATTAACAAGAGCAGCAAGCAGAGTTGACACTATCAATTCAAATTTGAAATACCGGGAATTAATTTACAAGGAGGTATCTCAAGTGACTTGGTATCTCTAGCGTGTCGGTATCTCTGGAGTGCTGGTATCTCGTATGTGCGTTGGTATCTCATGAGTGATGGTATCTCTTGTGCATTAGAGAAACGAAAAAGAATGTCATGACCATGACGGAAGAATTGAGGAATTGAGTTAACATGTTCAATTTAACTTATTTAAACTTTTTTTTTTTTTTTAACAGACCGTAACTATTTGAAAATAAAATGTAGATGGGAAACAGTGAAAAGTAAAATGGATGATAAAATTAAATGAGAAATATGACATAACAGACCAGATAGAGAGTATTAAAAGGAAATTGAAAAGGAAAAGAGAAACTAGGTTAACACTTATTTAAAATTAAGACCGGTTAGTCAGTTTAAGGTCTTGACTAGGACCAACAAAAAAGAAAGAAAAAAAAATTTAACGATCAAGCTGAGCTGATCTTGTTTTTATTACAAATAGGGGAGCGGGAGGGATGGAAGGAATAGAGGAAAAAAAAAAGAAAAGGTTGATCAATTGGATCTGATCGTCGAGAAGAGGAAATTTTTTTAAAGGTTGATCGGTATAGCCGATCGTTGAGAAAAATAAACAGATATAAATACAATCAGTTTAAATTAAAAAAAGAAAAAAAGATTAACGATCAAGCTGAGCTGATCTTGTTTTTATTACAAATAGGGGAGCGGGAGGGATGGAAGGAATAGAGGAAAAAAAAAGAAAAGGTTGATCAATTGGATCTGATCGTCGAGAAGAAGAAATTATTTTAAAGGTTGATCGGTATAGCCGATCGTCGAGAAAAATAAACAGATATAAATACAATCAGTTTAAATTAAAAAAAGAAAAAAAGATTAACGATCAAGCTGAGCTGATCTTGTTTTTATTTAAAATTAGGGGAGCGGGAGGGATGGAAGGAATAAAGGAAAAAAAAAAAAAAAAAAGGTCGATCAATTGGATCTGATCGTCGAGAAGAAGAAAACAATTATTTATAAAAAAAAAATGGTCGGTATAGCCGATCGTTGAGAAAAGAACAGATATAAATACAATCGGTTTTGGTGATCGACGAGTGGAGCGATCACTTGACAAGAAGGAAAAAGAAAGGACCGATTAATTGGGGCTTTGATTGTATTCCCAAGGCATGTTTTTTTTTTTTTTTTTTTTATTATTCATTTACATTATTATTTTTTTTTTTTTTTTTTAAATTAATAATCACATTTTGTTCAAAAATATTTCATATTAGAGTAAAAGAAAAAGAAAAAAAGAAATAAGAGAAAAAAAAAAAAAAAAAAAACCATTGCTGGCCCCCTCACCACTCATAGAGGATGAGGAGGCCAGTAAGGCGTCACTCAAATCTATGCCAAGCCTTGGGAACTTGGATTGGGGTTTAGACCATTTATAATTAACAATTAACAATTAACCTGATTAACGTTATGATCTGACGGACATAAACATATCGATAAAATAATACAAACAAAAACGAACAATAAATAATAAATAAGCTAAAAAACTAACTAAACAAAGTGATGTGAAAGTAAGGAAAAAGAGAATTACAAGGGGGTGGAGTCACCGTGAACGTCATCAGCAGAACATCTCCTTCGATTGTAACGATATCTTGATGGAGGGGTTCGTTTTTTCAGAGTTGAACGCTCAGACTTTCTCGGCGGAGTTTCATTTTCCTCATGTTCTTCTGTGTCTGGCGGACTCAAACCTTCTGCCCATGAAGCTAATTGGAACTTCAGGGCCGCAATTTGAGACCGTGCCAAGGCGAGTTGAGCATTTAAATCGCTCGCCAGTCCCGTTAACATCATGGATTGCTCAAGCTGCTCTGCGTGAGTTGTACACCGTTGGTGATTCAGCTCCGAGAGGCGAAGTTGGGCATCCAGAAGTTGTTCTGAGAGCTCTGCCGCTTTCTCGTTTGTTTCGAGAGAGTCATCTACTGCTCGACAGTAGTTCTCGAGTAAGTCAATCCTACCCTCGGACCATTGTCTCGCAATAGGTGTATTCTCTTTAACGGAGATAACGTGACTCTCTTGTCGTAAAATCTTGGTCGGCGTGCGGTCGAGAGCTTCACTCTGCGGCATTGTCGGAGGAATTGAGGCTAGAGGACAAAGAGGGGTGATATAATTAAGGGTAGGGATAAGGGGTTTAATAAGAGGAGTAAAAAGACTACTCGTAGTTGTAAAGAGCGAGAGGTAGTTCTTTGCTATCTTCATCATAGCAACAGATTCATACAGAACGGGGGTTCGGGGGGAAACTTGTTGACTAAAGTGGGTCATACGGGGACGCGCGGCACGCAAACTCTCGACCTCCTGTTGAGTATAGAAAAGTCTTATTTTACTTTCTCTTTCCTCATTACATTTGGTCTCCAATTCGTTCGACAGAAGAACAAACCTTTGATGGTAATTAAAGAGCGCCATTTCCGATAGGTCTGCTCTCTGAGTCAGATTTGCGAGCTCACGTTTCCTGTAATCTTCCACTAAGTCATATTGTCGAACTAGTGCAGAAAGAGAAGTCTTCGATTCATCGCGTTCTGCTGTTAACCGTTGAATTACTCCTTCCAGAAGTTCATATTCTTTTCTATCTTTTTCAATAATTAAAACAGGGGGCGCAGGAGGAAGTGAGGATGGATCCTGGTTGGTAGCTTTGATCTCAACAGGTAATCCATTTAGTAACTGCTTGTCTTTCTCGAGGGAGGCTGACATCGCATTAAAGTAAAATAAAAATAGAACATAAAAAATTCGTTCTTTCATTTGCTCTAATTCGTTTTCTAAAATCTGGCATTTCAAGGAAAGTTTCAGCCTTAATTTTCCTTCTTTTTTTTTGTACAAGGGGGTTTGAGAACCCATGTCAGATTGAGTTCTTATCACTATAGCGAAATCAGCAGGAAGTGTTTGCGATCCCGTTGACATGAGTTCAGGTGGGGGAGTCTGGAAAGAGATGGAAGAAATAGAAGAGAATGACAAGGAGAGTCCAGTGAGCTCATCCTCATCTAACAAAACAGAAGGGGCCGGGGAGGAAGAACCATTGGCAATAAGTAGAATAGAAAGAGCCGATGCGTAACAAGTTTGCCAGATAAAACATTTCTCAAGCCACGATCTTTCAATGGTGAGCTTTTCGATCGTTTTCAGTTTTGTTACTTTGTGGATTTTGACTTCTTCCACAGGGAAGATTTCTTTACCATCTTTTATAAAACTTGCAGTGGCAGGTTCTTCTTTAATGCTGCGCATTAGTGGTCTTGAATGCCACGTGGGGAGGTTCCTCGTCTGGAACAGAACATATGAGCACTGTCTGGCGATTCTGGTGCATTCACAAAATAAAGCTTTTGTTGGTGCTAAAGGTGAACCGATGTGACGTGTCCAGATGTTCAGCTGGTCCATGCAGATGTTTCCTCGTACGCCAACTTCAATAGTAAAAATGTTACAGTCGAAGCCATTAGCGATGATCGAGTCTCTTAGCTTTAGGTATTTCTTTTCCTTTAAGACATGAGAGGTTTCGAAACGATCTTCATTTGGACACGTCAGCTCCAGAATCAGTGCTCTTTTCGCAAAAAAAGAATAAATAAAAATGTCTGGTCTTAGAGAGGACGAGACATGGCACACTTCAAGAGGAACAATTAGGCGGTTATCACCGACATCGTCGAGGATGACCCAATCATTCGCTAGTGAAAGTTCGCCTGTCTCTTTAGAAATTCTTTCTAGGGGTTTATTTTCCCCTGTTTTTAAAAAAGTTTGAGAGGGAGGCGGGAGGTTTTCTTTTCTTTTGTTGGCTTTTATTATCAACTCTTCCAAGAAGATAACAATGCGTTTTAGAACGCTGTCGTGACGCCACGTGAACCTCCCTTGTGTTAAAGAGACAGGACAGCCTGTTAAGACATGCCTGAGGGTAGGATTCACTTTGCCACACAAAACACAATTTTGGTCCACATTGGTGATGTTCCACCTCTTTAAATTATCTTGTGAGGGGAGGGTGTTTGTAACCGCTTTCAGTTGAAATGAGATATAGGCAGGATTTCCCTCCCTAAGTACCTTATTCCAGGTGAAATCGTTTATCATACATTTAGACCACTCCTTCCACTGACCTTGGACTTGTAATTTATTCAAAGAGTTCAGTAGTTCATCTGTGGCTTCCACTTCAAAACGCTTAAGAGACAGAAGAAAGAATAAGAAAAAACATGAATACTTTTCACTTTTTTATTTAGTTTTGTGTAACCACAATGAATCAACCCTTTTAAGAAAATTTGGATCACAATTATCACTCTTGTTATTTTAAATTACAACAAATCTTATGCTTAGCCCTTCCCTTTCAACAGGACGATGATAAATCATCGAGAAGCTCTGGCTGGCTGAGTGTGTCCGAGGTGAGTAACGACATGTGAAAAAAGTTGGAGGAATTGCTTGTTTGTTGGGTTATGTTTGTAGCAGCTTCACGGTGACGGCGGCCTTACTGAGAATTATCCCTGGTTGTTATGTGTTGAAAGCTACAGGTTATGGCGTCAAAATAACACTCGCGTGGGTGGTTGCTCTCTTCGGAAAGCATAACTTCAGACCCGTCAATTCGCGGCGCTTATATCTGCACACATTAATTAGTTGAACGAGTTCAAGTCACTTCCCTGCATAGCAGATCCGTGTCCTCTGTACTAACGCTATACTAAGTGTGACTGTGGCTGATGCACGTAATGATTGGGTTCTTTAAGTACTCAGGACTGGTTGCTTGCTAATGTGAATGCTGACGTTCGAACTGCCTCGACTTTCGAGTAATTTTCTTGGCTTGTGTACAATCCCGACTGAAGTGAGTGAGATGAAGAAAATTGGAGAATTGCTTGTTTCTTGGGTTATGTTTGTTCACGGTGACGGCGGCCTTACTGAGAATTATCCCTGGCTAAGTGTGACAGTAAATTTGGCCAGGTTTTGGGCCACTTCGGGGTATTTTGGGCCATTTTGGGGTATTTTGGGCCACTTTGGGGTATTTTGGGCCACTTTGGGGTATTTTGGGCCACTTTGGGGTATTTTGGGCCACTTCGGGGTATTTTGGGCCACCAGGTGGGGTATTTTGGGCCATAACCCAAAAAACAATGATAACATTGTTTATTCCTTTTTTTTTTTTTTTTTTTTTTTTTTTTTATATCTTTTATTTATTTTTAAAGAAAAAACAATCAGTTTAGCGTCTTGACCAGGACGGAAAATAGAAATTAGTCGACAAAGTCGATCGATAAGAAACAGTGATAACATTGTTTATTCTTTTTTTTTTATTTTTTTTTTTTTATATTCTTTTTATTTATTTTTAAAAAAAAAACAATCAGTTTAGCGTCTTGACCAGGACGGAAAATAGAAATTAGTCGACAAAGTCGATCGATAAAAAAAAACAATGATAACATTGTTTATTCCTTTTTTTTTTTTTTTTTTTTTTTTTTTTATATCTTTTATTTATTTTTAAAGAAAAAACAATCAGTTTAGCGTCTTGACCAGGACGGAAAATAGAAATTAGTCGACAAAGTCGATCGATAAGAAACAGTGATAACATTGTTTATTCTTTTTTTTTTATTTTTTTTTTTTTATATTCTTTTTATTTATTTTTAAAAAAAAAACAATCAGTTTAGCATCTTGACCAGGACGGAAAATAGAAAGTAATCGACATAGTCGATCGATAAAAAAAACAATGATAACATTGTTTATTCTTTTTTTTTATTTTAAAATCTTTTTATTTATTTTTTAAAGAAAAAAACTGAAAATAGAAATTAGTCGACAAAGTCGAACGATAAAAAAAACAATGATAACATTGTTTATTCTTTTTTTTTATTTTAAATTCTTTTTATTTATTTTTTAAAGAAAAGAAACGGAAAATAGAAATTAGTCCGATAAAAAAAAAAACAATGATAACATTGTTTATTCTTTTTTTTATTTTTTTTTTTATATTCTTTTTTATTAATTTTGAAAAAAAAAAACAATCAGTTTAGCGTCTTGACCAGGACGGAAAATAGAAATTAGTCGACAAAGTCGAACGATAAAAAAAAACAATGATAACATTGTTTATTCTTTTTTTTTTTTTTTTTATTTCTTTTTTTTTATAAAAAAAAACAATCAGTTTAGCGTCTTGACCAGGACGGAAAATAGAAAGTGATCGACATAGTCGATCGATAAAAAAACAATGATAACATTGTTTATTCTTTTTTTTATTTTTTTTTTTATATTCTTTTTTATTAATTTTGAAAAAAAAAAACAATCAGTTTAGCGTCTTGACCAGGACGGAAAATAGAAAGTGATCGACATAGTCGATCGATAAAAAAACAATGATAACATTGTTTATTCTTTTTTTTATTTTTTTTTTTATATTCTTTTTTATTAATTTTGAAAAAAAAAAACAATCAGTTTAGCGTCTTGACCAGGACGGAAAATAGAAATTAGTCGACAAAGTCGAACGATAAAAAAAAACAATGATAACATTGTTTATTCTTTTTTTTTTAAATTCTTTTTATTTATTTTTTAAAGGAAAAAAAAACGGAAAATAGAAATTAGTCGACAAAGTCGAACGATAAAAAAACAATGATAACATTGTTTATTCTTTTTTTTTTAAATTCTTTTTATTTATTTTTTAAAGGAAAAAAAAACGGAAAATAGAAATTAGTCGACAAAGTCGAACGATAAAAAAACAATGATAACATTGTTTATTCTTTTTTTTTTTTTTTTTATTTCTTTTTATTTATAAAAAAAAACAATCAGTTTAGCGTCTTGACCAGGACGGAAAATAGAAAGTGATCGACATAGTCGATCGATAAAAAAACAATGATAACATTGTTTATTCTTTTTTTTTATTTTAAATGAATTCGATAGAGTGGGAAGTAACGGACTGGGAGCTTTTGGCTCCTGCCCTATTCCCGATGTAAACTTTCTTTTTATTTTTTTTTTTTTTTAGGCCCAGAGGGCGACAATGACTGTTGCTGACCAAGGAATAATATTCAAATGAATTTTCGTTTCAAAGAAACGAACAGAATTAAGAGAGAGGCAGAGAAAAAAAAAAAAAAAAAAGAAAGAAAAGAAAAAAAAAATATGAAGAGGAAATAATCAAACATGAAAAAAATAAAAAAAAAAAAATAAAATATAAATAAAAAACGTTGTATGAAAAAGGAAAAAAAAAAAAAAAAAAAAAAAAAAAGACCAGAAAAGGAAAGAGAAAATGAAAAGGTATAATATTATTGTGGGGATATGAGGATAGCAGGGAGATGCTCTTTTTTTTTTTTTTTTTTTTTTTTTTTCCTTTTTCATACAACGTTTTTTATTTATATTTTATTTTTTTTTTTTTATTTTTTTCATGTTTGATTATTTCCTCTTCATATTTTTTTTTTCTTTTCTTTCTTTTTTTTTTTTTTTTTTCTCTGCCTCTCTCTTAATTCTGTTCGTTTCTTTGAAACGAAAATTCATTTGAATATTATTCCTTGGTCAGCAACAGTCATTGTCGCCCTCTGGGCCTAAAAAAAAAAAAAAATAAAAAGAAAGTTTACATCGGGAATAGGGCAGGAGCCAAAAGCTAAAAAACGGAAAATAGAAATTAGTCGACAAAGTCGAACGATGAAAAAAAACAATGATAACATTGTTTATTATTAAATTATTTTAAAGGTTGATCGGTATAGCCGATCGTTGAGAAAAATAAACAGATATAAATACAATCAGTTTAAATTAAAAAAGAAGAAAAGATTAACGATCAAGCTGAGCTGATCTTGTTTTTATTTAAAATTAGGGGAGCGGGAGGGATGGAAGGAATAAAGGAAAAAAAAAAAAAAAAAAAAAAAGGTCGATCAATTTGATCTGATCGTCGAGAAGAAGAAAACAATTATTTTAAAAAAATGATCGGTATAGCCGATCGTTGAGAAAAGAACAGATATAAATACAATCGGTTTTGGTGATCGACGAGTGGAGCGATCACTTGACAAGAAGGAAAAAGAAAGGACCGATTAATTGGGGCTTTGGTTGTATTCCCAAGGCATATTTTTTTTTTTTTTTTTTAAATTAATAATCACATTTTGTTCAAAAATATTTCATATTAGAGTAAAAGAAAAAGAAAAAAAGAAATAAGAGAAAAAAAAAAAAAAAACCATTGCTGGCCCCCTCACCACTCATAGAGGATGAGGAGGCCAGTAAGGCGTCACTCAAATCTATGCCAAGCCTTGGGAACTTGGATTGGGGTTTAGACCATTTATAATTAACAATTAACAATTAACCTGATTAACGTTATGATCTGACGGACATAAACATATCGATAAAATAATACAAACAAAAACGAACAATAAATAATAAATAAGCTAAAAAAACTAAATAAACAAAATGATGTGAAAGTAAGGAAAAAGAGAATTACAAGGGGGTGGAGTCACCGTGAACGTCATCAGCAGAACATCTCCTTCGATTGTAACGATATCTTGATGGAGGGGTCCGTTTTTTCAGAGTTGAACGCTCAGACTTTCTCGGCGGAGTTTCATTTTCCTCATGTTCTTCTGTGTCTGGCGGACTCAAACCTTCTGCCCATGAAGCTAATTGGAACTTCAGGGCCGCAATTTGAGACCGTGCCAAGGCGAGTTGAGCATTTAAATCGCTCGCCAGTCCCGTTAACATCATGGATTGCTCAAGCTGCTCTGCGTGAGTTGTACACCGTTGGTGATTCAGCTCCGAGAGGCGAAGTTGGGCATCCAAAAGTTGTTCTGAGAGCTCTGCCGCTTTCTCGTTTGTTTCGAGAGAGTCATCTACTGCTCGACAGTAATTCTCGAGTAAGTCAATCCTACCCTCGGACCATTGTCTCGCAATAGGTGTATTCTCTTTAACGGAGATAACGTGACTCTCTTGTCGTAAAATCTTGGTCGGTGTGCGGTCGAGAGCTTCACTCCGCGGCATTGTCGGAGGAATTGAGGCTAGAGGACAAAGAGGGGTGATATAATTAAGGGTAGGGATAAGGGGTTTAATAAGAGGAGTAAAAAGACTACTCGTAGTTGTAAAGAGCGAGAGGTAGTTCTTTGCTATCTTCATCATAGCAACAGATTCATACAAAACGGGGGTTCGGGGGGAAACTTGTTGACTAAAGTGGGTCATGCGGGGACGCGCGGCACGCAAACTCTCGACCTCCTGTTGAGTATAGAAAAGTCTTATTTTACTTTCTCTTTCCTCATTACATTTGGTCTCCAATTCGTTCGACAGAAGAACAAACCTTTGATGGTAATTAAAGAGCGCCATTTCCGATAGGTCTGCTCTCTGAGTCAGATTTGCGAGCTCACGTTTCCTGTAATCTTCCACTAAGTCATATTGTCGAACTAGTGCAGAAAGAGAAGTCTTCGATTCATCGCGTTCTGCTGTTAACCGTTGAATTACTCCTTCCAGAAGTTCATATTCTTTTCTATCTTTTTCAATAATTAAAACAGGGGGCGCAGGAGGAAGTGAGGATGGATCCTGATTGGTAGCTTTGATCTCAACAGGTAATCCATTTAGTAACTGCTTGTCTTTCTCGAGGGAGGCTGACATCGCATTAAAGTAAAATAGAAATAGAACATAAAAAATTCGTTCTTTCATTTGCTCTAATTCGTTTTCTAAAATCTGGCATTTCAAGGAAAGTTTCAGCCTTAATTTTCCTTCTTTTTTTTTGTACAAGGGGGTTTGAGAACCCATGTCAGATTGAGTTCTTATCACCATAGCAAAATCAGTAAGAAGTGTTTGCGATCCCGTTGACATGAGTTCAGGTGGGGGAGTCTGGAAAGAGATGGAAGAAATAGAAGAGAATGACAAGGAGAGTCCAGTGAGCTCATCCTCATCTAACAAAACAGAAGGGGCCGGGGAGGAAGAACCATTGGCAATAAGTAGAATAGAAAGAGCCGATGCGTAACAAGTTTGCCAGATAAAACATTTCTCAAGCCACGATCTTTCAATGGTGAGCTTTTCGATCGTTTTCAGTTTTGTTACTTTGTGGATTTTTTATCCCTTCTCCTATCCCTTTTGTTCAAAATAAGCGGGAGGAAATTCTCTCATTCATGCTAAGATGCACTCTGAACTTTGATTTTTTGATCTGAGTGTGAGGGAATGACCTGTTAGTGCATTGGGCATAGGCTGGGCTGCAGTTTAGATGTCTTAGGTGTTAATAGGGGGTTCCTCTTAGCATTTTTCTTTGTTCCCACCTTATGATTTTCTTGAAGAAAAAAAATAGAAGTCATAATGGTGCTTCCCTCTGGAAGGGTTGTAAGCCATGGTGTCCAACCAAATTAAAGGACAAGTCTGGGATAATCCCTGCCAGAGGGGCGAGTATTCTACCATGGTTGAAATACTCTGGCAACTGATCTTCAATTTTATGTTGTTTGTTAGCTGCTGGTGTATCTTAATCATGTGTTGATACTTGCATTTTTTTTATTTGTAATCTTCTATTACAATCCTCTTTCTGTTCTGGTCTGTTACTTCATTTGTCTTGTTTAACTTCAGTTTTTTCCATTTTACTTTTTATTGTTTCCCATCTACTTTTTATTTTCTATTAGTTCTGGTCAGAAACTCCTGGGCAGCAAGAAGGAAAGCAGTTTAGTACTTCTGGGTGTTTGGCATCACCCCCCATAGTGAGCAAGTACAACAGGTAGCATTGGTAGTCTGTTGATCCTGAGTGATCCCAGCTACAGTTTTGTTTTTCTTTCTTTTTTTTAGAAGAAGATCAGGACATCCAAGCACTGCTGGATAGTTGCTGAATGCAGGGCCTGCCTGTGGCATTATAATAACAGGCTAAGTCATTTGTAGTTCATAGTTTACCTTTGATTTTATAACTTCACACAGGGTACTATGAACGATGAGAGATCCAGTGGGATCACTCAGGGTCTAGTAGAGACCACCAATGTTGTGCGTTGATAGGCAAGGTGACCAACCTTGACATTCTTTCTTTTCTCTCCTGTTGTGACAAACACAAAATACACACACAGCTTACAGTGTGTTCTTTGTGTATGTTTTCTTCAGGTGTGAGTAGTTTTTTTGTTCTTGCTCTTCAGGGAGGGCCTTAGCCAAAAGCTAACAGTCCAAATCTCACCTGGAAATTCAACTCTTACAGTCGAAGCCATTAGCGATGATCGAGTCTCTTAGCTTTAGGTATTTCTTTTCCTTTAAGACATGAGAGGTTTCGAAACGATCTTCATTTGGACACGTCAGCTCCAGAATCAGTGCTCTTTTCGCAAAAAAAGAATAAATAAAAATGTCTGGTCTTAGAGAAAATTAATAAAAAAGAATATTAAAAAAAAAATAAAAAAAAAAAGATTAAACAATGTTATCATTGTTTTTTTTATCGTTCGACCTTGTCGACTAATTTCTATTTCCGTTTTTTTCTTTAAAAATAAATAAAAAAGAATTTAAAAAAAAAAAAAAAAAAGAATAAACAATGTTATCATTGTTTTTTTATCGATCGACTATGTCGATTACTTTCTATTTTCCGTCCTGGTCAAGACGCTAAATTGATTGTTTCTTCTTTAAAAATAAATTAAAAAAAAATATAAAAAAAAAAAAAAAAAAAAAAAAAAAAAGGAATAAACAATGTTATCATTGTTTTTATCGATCGGCTTTGTCGACTAATTTCTATTTTCCGTCCTGGTCAAGATCTCAGTTTACTCAGGGAATGATCACTAAGTCCAATTTTGTGCCCTTTCCTTACTGTTTTCTTCTTAATAATTTTCTGGTTGAAAAACCCAAAAATTGTGCCGTCGCCAGGAATCGAACCCGTGCCGCGGCTACCCAAGCGATCTACGGTCGACGACCATATCCACTCGGCTATGCAGGCTCTGGTACGTCGGAAATTATTCTATACTTATTACTCTTCTGTCCTAACGGAACGAAAAATGAAAAAGGTCCTCCCTTAGCTGAAATGCACTCTGCACCCTAGTCTTTGGATTAGGAATGTCTATATCGATCTTTTAGCTCTCGTTGCATAAGTGATCACTATGTTTGAGATGTTATTCTGTATCAGTACATTATTAATTAAAACATTAATTCCTTTCCTTAGCAAATTTTGCTTAATCCTCATTGAACTTACTTAAACTTTAATCTTTTTTGATAAAATGACTTCCACACCACCTATTGTTGAGATCCCGCATGTCGAGGCGGCTATCGACCTGGACTCAGTGACTATGGAGGAGATGAGAAATGCAAGGGCTCAGTCGCCAAGAGCCACGATAGGGGAAGCGGGGACTTTTTGGGACCCGAGCAGGAAAATGTCAGTAGAGATGATGACGGAAAATGCGTCAGCATTAATCGGAAGTGATGCGGTTTATATGATGAGACGCGAAGGCGAATCTGAATGGGTATGGTATTGCGGTTTACTCTCTAGGGAAATTTTGGGGGGTATTAGAAAAGTAAAAGTAACATTGTCTAGAAAAACTAGCTTGTTACGGGGGGTATATCAGCATATTGGTGCTGACGAAACATTTGATTTTCCGCATGTCGGATTCGAGTATGCACATGTGATATCGAAAGATGTGTACTGGAATATGTGGGCGCAACGTGTGGAAAATGAGAATATCTCAAAGTTTGAGATGATGAATCGCAAAGTAGAAGAAATGGAACTAAGATTAGCAACTACGTTATCGCAAACGCAAGTACCGCAACCGCAAATAGTAACACAGCAACACATACCGCAGGTCGGAGACACATTACAGAGTGTGTTAACATTGCTGGCACAGAACCAGCAAATGTGTCAGGTGCAGATCCAGCAGAGGGACGATATGTTGAGGAAGAAAACAGGAGGGGAGGTATGTCCGTTCACGCCGGAAAACATCGAGTGTATAGAGCTCGAATTGGCTGCAGACGCAACAAACGTGTTGCAATGGAGGGAGATATTGGCACGAGGCGATGCCGATAGGCTAATAGCCAAACTCGACAGTAAGTACTGGGCGGCACACAGCGGAAAGCTGGAAACAAGGGAGGTGCGTGAAGTAAAACACGCATTCGGTGTTGTAAGAGACAACATCCAAGCGATGTCAGAGACATCGACGGATTGGATACATTCAAAGCCGCTGATACGTAGTATGAATAAATCGCTAGAATGTCTCATTTTAAAATGGGAATATTTAACGAAGCGAATCGGCGCAGATGTAATTGAACAACTTGTCAAGTCAGGAAAGACATTCGACAAGGCAGTAAAACTGGCAGAAATCGAGGCAGAAAAGAAGGCGAAGAGCGAAAGGGGCGGAAAAGGAGGAAAGGGGAGAAGCTTGGGGAGTTGGAATCCGCAAAATAATTTCAGGAATAGAAGTAATTTTAGTAATGGATATCAGGGAAACGTTGGGGGGGCTGGCAAAGGTCAAAAGTGAACCGAGGCCAGCCCCTTGTTGCAAGTAAAGCGGTGTTGGAGCCGCGAAATTCTATCGAAATTGATGGAGTTGGGAGGTCCAGGTGGAGAAAAGCGAGTGTCCTCCCAGAAAAGCAAGTTGTTAGAAGAAGTAGTATCTGTTCCAGACCGAATAATAGAGATGGGAGAGAAAATAAGGAGTTCGGAAGGCGCCGAGGTTTCAACTCTATTTGGAAGCCTGATGAAAAATCAAATAGAAGATCAGGTGAGGAGAATCCAAAAAGGACGGAACAAAGAGTTCACATCGGATCTGAACGATTCGTTGCTGACACTGGAGCGGATAGCAGGGAGGATATGGGCTCAAAGTACGATGCGCAACAGGCAGTGTCTTTGGGACCGACTGCTGATTTGGGTAGAACGGAACGACGTCCCGGTAAACCAGGATACGGTAGCGTTATTTGTGACGGCGACGAAGGTGTCAAAGCAGGGAATGCTAGCGTACGCCAAAGCCTTTTCAGGAATGCTAAAGAGAATGGGATTGGCGAACGAGACATTGAAACAATTAGCAGCGGCGTTGAGAGCAGACGGAGCGGCGATTCCGTTGGAACAAGCAAAACCAATAGATCGCCCCAGCTTGATTGCATGGTCGATGAGACAAGATGTGAACCTAAGGACTGGTTTACTGATCGCGTGGAAGACGGCAGCAAGATGTGGAAACTGGGGAAGCAGAATTTTATTTCCATTTCTGCGAAGGAAATAGTTGTAGACTGGTGGGATGTCCCGAAGGGGCGAAGGGAAGATCCATTCAGGCCGTCCAGATGGGTAGTGATAAAGGGATTTCTTACTCTGGAGATTGCACAGGGTCTGCAGGTGATGGGAGATTTCGTGAGTCTTACAAAGGTGACGACGAGAGGTCTCGATGCAATGTGGAAGAAGGAAAAGGGCATGGAAAAATATTCAGCCCACTCAATAAAAAGGGGCGCGATTTCTCATCCTCTATGAGTGGTGAGGGGGCCAGCAATGGTTTTTTTTTTTTTTTTTTTTCTCTTATTTCTTTTTTTCTTTTTCTTTTACTCTAATATGAAATATTTTTGAACAAAATGTGATTATTAATTTAAAAAAAAAAAAAAAAAATAATAATGTAAATGAATAATAAAAAAAAAAAAAAAAAAAACATGCCTTGGGAATACAATCAAAGCCCCAATTAATCGGTCCTTTCTTTTTCCTTCTTGTCAAGTGATCGCTCCACTCGTCGATCACCAAAACCGATTGTATTTATATCTGTTCTTTTCTCAACGATCGGCTATACCGACCATTTTTTTTTTATAAATAATTGTTTTCTTCTTCTCGACGATCAGATCCAATTGATCGACCTTTTTTTTTTTTTTTTTTCCTTTATTCCTTCCATCCCTCCCGCTCCCCTAATTTTAAATAAAAACAAGATCAGCTCAGCTTGATCGTTAATCTTTTTTTCTTTTTTTAATTTAAACTGATTGTATTTATATCTGTTTATTTTTCTCGACGATCGGCTATACCGATCAACCTTTAAAATAATTTCTTCTTCTCGACGATCAGATCCAATTGATCAACCTTTTCTTTTTTTTTCCTCTATTCCTTCCATCCCTCCCGCTCCCCTATTTGTAATAAAAACAAGATCAGCTCAGCTTGATCGTTAATCTTTTTTTCTTTTTTTAATTTAAACTGATTGTATTTATATCTGTTTATTTTTCTCAACGATCGGCTATACCGATCAACCTTTAAAAAAATTTCCTCTTCTCGACGATCAGATCCAATTGATCAACCTTTTCTTTTTTTTTTCCTCTATTCCTTCCATCCCTCCCGCTCCCCTATTTGTAATAAAAACAAGATCAGCTCAGCTTGATCGTTAAATTTTTTTTTCTTTCTTTTTTGTTGGTCCTAGTCAAGACCTTAAACTGACTAACCGGTCTTAATTTTAAATAAGTGTTAACCTAGTTTCTCTTTTCCTTTTCAATTTCCTTTTAATACTCTCTATCTGGTCTGTTATGTCATATTTCTCATTTAATTTTATCATCCATTTTACTTTTCACTGTTTCCCATCTACATTTTATTTTCAAATAGTTACGGTCTGTTAAAAAAAAAAAAAAAGTTTAAATAAGTTAAATTGAACATGTTAACTCAATTCCTCAATTCTTCCGTCATGGTCATGACATTCTTTTTCGTTTCTCTAATGCACAAGAGATACCATCACTCATGAGATACCAACGCACATACGAGATACCAGCACTCCAGAGATACCGACACGCTAGAGATACCAAGTCACTTGAGATACCTCCTGGTAAATTAATTCCCGGTATTTCAAATTTGAATTGATAGTGTCAACTCTGCTTGCTGCTCTTGTTAATGTGTTGTCTCCTGAAAGTGATCTTAACTCCTGTAAAAAGAAAAAAAAAAAGAAATCAAAAAAGAAGAATTTTCAAACGAAGTTATAACAACCCCTACCACCCATTATGATCAATTCCGCTTGTTTTTTTTTTTTTTTTTTAAAACAAAAAAAAAAATAAAAAATTATAAAAGATTAAACAATGTTATCATTGTATTTTTATCGATCGACTATGTCGATTACTTTCTATTTTCCGTCCTGGTCAAGACGCTAAACTGATTGTTTTTTTTTTTTTTTCAAAATTAATAAAAAAGAATATAAAAAAAAAAATAAAAAAAAGAATAAACAATGTTATCATTGTTTTTTTATCGTTCGACTTTGTCGACTAATTTCTATTCTCCGTTTTTTTCTTAAAAAATAAATAAAAAGAATTTAAAAAAAAAAAAAAAAAAAAAAGAATAAACAATGTTATCATTGTTTTTTTATCGATCGACTATGTCGATTACTTTCTATTTTCCGTTTTTTTCTTTAAAAATAAATAAAAAGAATAAAAAAAAAAAAAAAAGGAATAAACAATGTTATCATTGTTTTTATTTTATCGATCGACTATGTCGATTACTTTCTATTTTCCGTCCTGGTCAAGACGCTAAACTGATTGTTTTTTCTTTAAAAATAATAAAAAGGATTTAAAAAAAAAAAAAAGAATAAACAATGTTATCATTGTTTTTTTATCGATCGACTATGTCGATTACTTTCTATTTTCCGTCCTGGTCAAGACGCTAAACTGATTGTTTTTTCTTTAAAAAATAAAAAGAAGGATTTAAAAAAAAGAAGAAAAAAAAAAAAAAGAATAAACAATGTTATCATTGTTTTTTTATCGATCGACTATGTCGATCACTTTCTATTTTTCGTCCTGGTCAAGACGCTAAACTGATTGTTTTTTCTTTAAAAATAATAAAAAGGATTTAAAAAAAAAAAAAAAAAAAAAAAGAATAAACAATGTTATCATTGTTTTTTTATCGATCGACTATGTCGATCACTTTCTATTTTCCGTCCTGGTCAAGACGCAAAACTGATTGTTTTTTTTTCAAAATTAATAAAAAAGAATACAAAAAAAAATAAAAAAAAAAAGAATAAACAATGTTATCATTGTTTTTTTTTTTATCGTTCGACGTTGTTGACTAATTTCTATTTTCCGTTTTTTTTTTTTCTTTTTAAAAAATAAATAAAAAGATTTAAAAAAAAAAAAAAAAAGAATAAACAATGTTATCATTGTTTTTTTTATCGATCGACTATGTCGATTACTTTCTATTTTCCGTCCTGGTCAAGACGCTAAACTGATTGTTTTTTCTTTAAAAAAAAAAAAAGGATTTAAAAAAAAAAAAAAAAAAAAAAAAAAAAAAGAATAAACAATGTTATCATTGTTTTTTTTTTATCGATCGACTATGTCGATCACTTTCTATTTTCCGTCCTGGTCAAGACGCTAAACTGATTGTTTTTTTTTTCAAAATTAATAAAAAAGAATATAAAAAAAAAAATAAAAAAAAAAGAATAAACAATGTTATCATTGTTTTTTTTTTTTTTATCGTTCGACTTTGTTGACTAATTTCTATTTTCCGTTTTTTTTCTTTTTAAAATAAAAAGAATTTAAAAAAAAAAAAAAAAAAGAGTAAACAATGTTATCATTGTTTTTTTTATCGATCGACTATGTCGATTACTTTCTATTTTCCGTCCTGGTCAAGACGCTAAACTGATTGTTTTTTTTTCAAAATTAATAAAAAAGAATATAAAAAAAAACAAAAAAAAAAAGAATAAACAATGTTATCATTGTTTTTTTTTATCGTTCGACTTTGTCGACTAATTTTTATTTTCCGTTTTTTTTCTTTAAAAATAAATAAAAAGAATTTAAAAAAAAAAAAAAAAAAAAGAATAAACAATGTTATCATTGTTTTTTTATCGATCGACTATGTCGATCACTTTCTATTTTCCGTCCTGGTCAAGACGCTAAACTGATTGTTTTTTCTTTAAAATAATAAAAAGGATTAAAAAAAAAAAAAAAAAAAAAAAAGAATAAACAATGTTATCATTGTTTTTTATCGATCGACTATGTCGATCACTTTCTATTTTCCGTCCTGGTCAAGACGCTAAACTGATTGTTTTTTCTTTAAAAAATAATTAAAAGGTTTAAAAAAAAAAAAAAAAAAAAAAAAAAGAATAAACAATGTTATCATTGTTTTTTTATCGATCGACTATGTCGATCACTTTCAATTTTCCGTCCTGGTCAGGACGCTAAACTGATTGTTTTTTCTTTAAAAATAAATAAAAAGAATAAAAAAAAAGAAAAAAAAAAGGAATAAACAATGTTATCATTGTTTTTTTTTTATCGATCGACTATGTCGATTACTTTCTATTTTCCGTCCTGGTCAGGACGCTAAACTGATTGTTTTTTCTTTAAAAATAAATAAAAAGAATAAAAAAAAAAGAAAAAAAAAAGGAATAAACAATGTTATCATTGTTTTTTATCGATCGACTATGTCGATCACTTTCTATTTTCCGTCCTGGTCAAGACGCTAAACTGATTGTTTTTTCTTTAAAATAATTAAAAGGATTTAAAAAAAAAAAAAAAAAAAAAAAAAAGAATAAACAATGTTATCATTGTCTTTTTTCTATCGATCGACTATGTGGATCACTTTCAATTTTCCGTCCTGGTCAGGACGCTAAACTGATTGTTTTTTCTTTAAAAATAAATAAAAAGAATAAAAAAAAAAAAAAAAAAAAGGAATAAACAATGTTATCATTGTTTTTTTTCTATCGATCGACTATGTCGATTAATTTCTATTTTCCGTCCTGATCGAGACGCTAAACTGATTGTTTCCTTTTTTTAAATAATAAATAAAAAAAAAAAAAAAAAAAAAAAAAAAAAAAAGAGCATCTCCCTGCTATCCTCATATCCCCACAATAATATTATACCTTTTCATTTTCTCTTTCCTTTTCTGGTCTTTTTTTTTTCTTTTTTTCCTTTTTCATACAACGTTTTTTATTTATATTTTATTTTTTTTTTTTTTTTTCATGTTTGATTATTTCCTCTTCATATTTTTTTTCTATTCTTTCTTTTTTTTTTTTTTTTTTTTTTTCTCTACCTCTCTCTTAATTCTGTTCGTTTCTTTGAAACGAAAATTCATTTGAATATTATTCCTTGGTCAGCAACCATCATTGTCGCCCTTTGGGCCTGTTAAAAAAAAAAAAAAAATAAAAAGAAAGTTTACGTCGGGAATAGGGCAGGAGCCAAAAGCTCCCAGTCCGTTACTTCCCACTTATCGAAATTCTAATGGGATTAATGTCGATCGGCGAAGTAGTCGACGAGATTGTGTTGGGAAGGCTGCTGAAGCATTCATCGAAGAACGATCCGTTCTCAGCAGTCACGATAAGATATGGAGGAAACCCAGTGGACATGGCTCATGCGCTGAGAACGAGCGAAATAACAAACTTGTTGTGAGGAAGCATAATATATGTAGAAGACCAAAGCGGTCGAGGCTGCCGGTGACAGCGCAGGAAAAGGAATCGCCATTGCATGTAACGAAAATAGAACCGATGTCAATTTCATTTATTAAGGGGCGGATGTCGCAAAAGCGACTAGAAAGATTTAATTTTGTGTGGGATTTAACATTTTACCCAAAGAGAGTAAGCCGCAATAGCAGTTTCACAGGTTCGCCTGAAGTTCATCATTTTACTCCTCTTGATTTATCTTCTGATTTGGATGTGTTTACTCTTGGAAGTACTTTCTCTCGTTCACATGCTGAGCTGTTAGTAGCAAACGGAATTGCAAATAGGGCATCAAAGGGAGAAGTTTTTAATAATGTTCCGTTCACTGTTATTGAACAGAAGCCGACTGGTATGCGTCAGAGGTTTATACTGGACTAAGCAGGCCAATGAATTACTGGTGAAGAAAGGATATGTTGCTGATGTTCCTCTTGAACACATATCCAGGTACTTAGATGCATCCTTGACTGAATGCGCAAGTGGTAGAGATTTCAGAACTGGTTTTTACCAGGTCGAGATACCGCTTGATGCAAGGAAGTATTTCAGATTCAAGACCGATGACGATCACTGGTATGAGCTCTCAAGACTGCCGATGGGTCATTCATGTGCCCCAGAAATAATGCATAGTCTAGCAGCAACCATAGCTGGTCATCCAGACTACGTGAAGTCGGAATTAGCAATTAACGATGTCAGAATCGATGTTTGGATTGACAACATTCGATACTCTGGGTCAAGAGAGAATACTGAAACTAGAACCAAAGAGCTTGATGAAGTTGCAACTAAAGCATCAGCAACTTGGAAACAAGCCGACTCGTTTGATTTGTCAGCAAGTTATGACTTTCTTGGTGTTCAGTTCGATCACTTGCGGAATTCGGTTGTAATTGCTGACAGGTTGAAGAAGAAAATTTTTGGTGCCAGACTTTCAAAAATCACAGCAAGTGAATTGGAGTCGTTAATGGGAAGGTTAATGCATGCCTCTGCTGTGTCAGGAGTATCGCCAGGTAGGTTTTGGTTCTCACTTAAGTTTATTAGAAGAATCATAAACAAAATCAACCGAGGCATTGTTAGTTTGGACAGTCTGGTTTCGGTACCTAGATCGATTCAATTAGAATTAGAGAAGTGGATTAATGGTGCTTCAACAGAGCGGATTATTAATAAAAAAGTGTCTTCGAAGATGAGAATGCTTACAGTTTTTGTTGATGCTTCGTTGGAAGGTTGGGGAGGTGTAATTGTCGAACCGTCTGGAGAATTAACTGTAGTAGGAGATGTTTGGAAGAAGGAAAAGGGTCTTCATATAAATGTATTAGAAGCAAAAGCATTGTTGAACACATTAAGGGCATTGGACAATCGCAGTTTAGGAAAATTAAAACTTGATATAAGGGTGGACAATACATCTGTAATGGGAGCAGTTCGAAAGAAACAATGTCTCAAGAATAAGATTTTGAACGATCTAGTTTTAGCTGTATCCGACTGGTTGACAATCAGAAGACTGGAATTTACAATTAAATACATTAGATCTGCTCTCAACCCGGCAGATGGCCCCTCACGAATTGCTCTTGGTAAGCTTTCTTCAGAAGCAATTCATACAAAGGTTCTACAAGCGGTGGGGTCATTCTTTAAGACTTGAACTCGGCGTTATTCAAAATTATACTAATATTATTATAATATATCTAACTCTATTTACATTAATTTGGTTTTACTGGCGTTGGGGTGTTTCTTCCTGAGGTCCTCTAATTGTTTACCCTTTTGTATGGCTTGTTGCACCTCTTGCCTCGGTGCTTTTCAAAGTCTTAGTAATCGACCTCTCGAAGAATGTAACATTACCCCGACGTTAGTGAGTATTTGTTTAATTTGTTTCCTCTGTGAAATTAATATTCTTTATTTTATCAAGTCATATCACAAAATGGATGAAGATGGTTATTCCGCTAAACTGATTGTTTTTTCTAAAAATAATTAAAAAGAATTAAAAAAAAAAAAAAAAAAAAAAAAAAAAAAGGGAATAAACAATGTTATCATTGTTTTTTTTTATCGATCGACTATGTCGATTAATTTCTATTTTCCGTCCTGGTCAAGACGCTAAACTGATTGTTTTTCTAAAAATAAATAAAAAGAATAAAAAAAAAAAAAAAAAAAAAGAATAAACAATGTTATCATTGTTTTTTTATCGATCGACTCTGTCGACTAATTTCTATTTTCCGTTTTCTTTTTCTTTAAAAAATAAATAAAAAGAATTTTAAAAAAAAAAAAAAAAAAAAGAATAAACAATGTTATCAATGATTTTTTTTATCGATCGACTATGTCGATTACTTTCTATTTTCCGTCCTGGTCAAGATGCTAAACTGATTGTTTTTTTTTTAAAAATAAATAAAAAGAATATAAAAAAAAAAAAATAAAAAAAAAAGAATAAACAATGTTATCACTGTTTCTTATCGATCGACTTTGTCGACTAATTTCTATTTTCCGTCCTGGTCAAGACGCTAAACTGATTGTTTTTTCTTTAAAAATAAATAAAAGATATAAAAAAAAAAAAAAAAAAAAAAAAAAAAAGGAATAAACAATGTTATCATTGTTTTTTTTTATCGATCGACTTTGTCGACTAATTTCTATTTTCCGTCCTGGTCAAGACGCTAAACTGATTGTTTTTTTTTTAAAAATAAATAAAAAGAATATAAAAAAAAAAAAATAAAAAAAAAAGAATAAACAATGTTATCACTGTTTCTTATCGATCGACTTTGTCGACTAATTTCTATTTTCCGTCCTGGTCAAGACGCTAAACTGATTGTTTTTTCTTTAAAAATAAATAAAAGATATAAAAAAAAAAAAAAAAAAAAAAAAAAAAAGGAATAAACAATGTTATCATTGTTTTTTGGGTTATGGCCCAAAATACCCCACCTGGTGGCCCAAAATACCCCGAAGTGGCCCAAAATACCCCAAAGTGGCCCAAAATACCCCAAAGTGGCCCAAAATACCCCAAAGTGGCCCAAAATACCCCAAAGTGGCCCAAAATACCCCAAAATGGCCCAAAATACCCCGAAGTGGCCCAAAACCTGGCCAAATTTACTGTCACACTTAGCCAGGGATAATTCTCAGTAAGGCCGCCGTCACCGTGAACAAACATAACCCAAGAAACAAGCAATTCTCCAATTTTCTTCATCTCACTCACTTCAGTCGGGATTGTACACAAGCCAAGAAAATTACTCGAAAGTCGAGGCAGTTCGAACGTCAGCATTCACATTAGCAAGCAACCAGTCCTGAGTACTTAAAGAACCCAACCATTACGTGTATCAGCCACAGTCACACTTAGTATAGCGTTAGTACAGAGGACACGGATCTGCTATGCAGGGAAGTGACTTGAACTCGTTCAACTAATTAATGTGTGCAGATATAAGCGCCGCGAATTGACGGGTCTGAAGTTATGCTTTCCGAAGAGAGCAACCACCCACGCGAGTGTTATTTTGACGCCATAACCTGTAGCTTTCAACACATAACAACCAGGGATAATTCTCAGTAAGGCCGCCGTCACCGTGAAGCTGCTACAAACATAACCCAACAAACAAGCAATTCCTCCAACTTTTTTCACATGTCGTTACTCACCTCGGACACACTCAGCCAGCCAGAGCTTCTCGATGATTTATCATCGTCCTGTTGAAAGGGAAGGGCTAAGCATAAGATTTGTTGTAATTTAAAATAACAAGAGTGATAATTGTGATCCAAATTTTCTTAAAAGGGTTGATTCATTGTGGTTACACAAAACTAAATAAAAAAGTGAAAAGTATTCATGTTTTTTCTTATTCTTTCTTCTGTCTCTTCCTTGCCTTGTCAGCACCCTTGCGCTTTTTTTTCTCGTTTTCTTTCTTCTTCTTTCTCTTCTTTTTCTTCTTTTCTTTCTCTCTCTTCGTTTTCTTTTTATTCTTTTCTGCCTCTTTCGCCGTTTCACGGTGAGACTTAGTTATTTCGCGTTCACCATAAACTCGCAGCCGTTTTACCCTTGAGCGACCTATGGATCTCTTTACTAGAGGAGGTTTTGTTTCATCCGCTTCCAGCTCAGGAAGTCCGAGCCCCAAGGTTGGGACAGGATAGGTGTACACCTTTGCTGCTGTTTTTGCCCACAATTTCTGATTTACGAAACTGTAGGCCGCATCCAACGGTTCCCGATCACTAAACTGCTCAATGGCGGACATAGCATGTGAGCACGGAACACCGTACTCTTGGAAAGTGCTGCATGTGCAGCTCAATTCGTTGAGATCTGCAGTCCATCTCCACTCCCCATCCTCCACCTCATACACCCCCTCCCTTACCCTAGTCGCCATGTGGTCCTTCCGTGCCGTAGCGTAGTTCGCCTTCAAGCTGCTGCGTACCCGCTTGACAGGGGCAAGGGATCGCAGCTTGCTACAACCTTCTACCTCTGCAGCAAACTCCTCCATTCTCGTCACTGCTTTGTGCAGAGCGTGTCTGCGAGTTCCCTCCATCAGGTCAATATAGTTTAAACCCCGAAGGGGGACTAGGACCGCGTTCAGAGACTCGGCTATATTGCTCGTTGTGTGACCGCAGCGGGGGTGGGGAATGTGGGCTTGGCAAAAGGTACCTAGTTCTTGTGCAGACACATAGTCAGCTGCACGCTTGGAGATTTTCTTAAGCTCTTTAAGCAACTCTTTGGCTTTAGCAGTGGATCTTGCATGTACTAATTGCTTGTACACCAAGAATGCTGCCTTGCCGTGCAGCTTTAATACGTTTCTGCCCATGTGGGCAGTGCAAAGACAGTGTGTCGTTGCCAGTCGTGAAAACACATTTGACACGCCCTTGAACTTGTCAGAAATACTAACGACACCTGTACGAAACACTGAGTTTCCAATCCAATCTTTGTGCAGCTTCACAAAAGTGGACCACCCGTCCTTGTTTTCATTTCCCTCCGATATCATAAATATCAGTGGAAACAAGTGGCTGTTGGCATCAACGCCAACGGAGACGTACAAAACACCCTTGTACTTTCCTGACAGGTGTGTCGCGTCGAAGGCGAACACGGAGCGAAGAAATTTCGCTCCTCTGCGAGAGTGTCCGAAGGACCACGCCGCCTTATTGAATCGACCGTCTTCGTCGACTCTCAACATGGTGCGGCTTTCACAGTCCGCGTCCTCCACAGCCCTCATCCAGGCAGCAATCTTTGTGATTGCTACCTCTGGCTTCATGGAACCCAGCAGGTGGTTCAAAGTATTTCGTGCCACCTTTCTTCCTACCCTTACGCCACACATCTTTTTTGCCAGCTTTGTCACCGACTTCACAGTGAAGCTTACGGCTACTGACCGCAAGATTTCTGCCAAGCACTTCGAGGAAATGCTGGCCTGGCTTTTTCCGCAATTATGATGCGGGTTGGACGAGGTAGTTGTCCACCCGTCCCTCCCCGCCCGTGCATGTGCAGAAAACTTGCACTTCTTGTCAGCGCATATCAGCTGCGCGCGGGTTCTGTCGCTCTGCTTCGCTCTTAACCCCTTACCCCGCTGGGTCTCACAATGGCGCACTGCCGTCTCCCACCCTCGCTTGCTGCTGAAAACCTCATCCTGCCACTCTTGAATACCCTCAGGCAGCGAGGAAGACTGGGAGGAGTGGGAGTGAGAGAAGTAGGAGGAGTTAGCCGATTCAGAATCGCTGCATTCTGAATTAGAATCACTGTATTCTGAATTAGAATCGCTGTATTCTGAATTAGACAGGTCAAAATTCTCGGTTGCTGATGACATTTTTTGAGGAACTAGCTGAGGAGAAAGTTGTTATAAATCCGAATAAATTGAACCTGTGGGAGCCTTCCTGTACACAAATTGACTTACAAGTTCAAAGCCCGAGGTTCGGTGTATTTTGGGGTATTTTGGGCCATTTTGGGCCATTTTGGGGTATTTTGGGCCATTTTGGGGTATTTTGGGCCACTTTGGGGTATTTTGGGCCACTTTGGGGTATTTTGGGCCACTTTGGGGTATTTTGGGCCATTTTGGGGTATTTTGGGCCATTTTGGGGTATTTTGGGCCACTTTGGGGTATTTTGGGCCACTTTGGGGTATTTTGGGCCACTTTGGGGTATTTTGGGCCACTTTGGGGTATTTTGGGCCACTTTGGGGTATTTTGGGCCATTTTGGGGTATTTTGGGCCACTTTGGGGTATTTTGGGCCATTTTGGGGTATTTTGGGCCACTTTGGGGTATTTTGGGCCACTTTGGGGTATTTTGGGCCATTTTGGGGTATTTTGGGCCATTTGCAAAAAAAGTGGGGTATTTTGGGCCATTGCCCAAAAAAAAAATAAAAAAAAGAATAAACAATGTTATCATTGTTTTTTTATCGATCGACTATGTCGATCACTTTCTATTTTCCGTCCTGGTCAAGACGCTAAACTGATTGTTTTTTTTTTTCAAAATTAATAAAAAAGAATATAAAAAAAAAAATAAAAAAAAGAATAAACAATGTTATCATTGTTTTTTTATCGATCGACTATGTCGATCACTTTCTATTTTCCGTCCTGGTCAAGACGCTAAACTGATTGTTTTTTTTTATAAAAAAAAAGAAATAAAAAAAAAAAAAAAAAGAATAAACAATGTTATCATTGTTTTTTTTTATCGTTCGACTTTGTCGACTAATTTCTATTTTCCGTCCTGGTCAAGACGCTAAACTGATTGTTTTTTTTTTTCAAAATTAATAAAAAAGAATATAAAAAAAAAAATAAAAAAAAGAATAAACAATGTTATCATTGTTTTTTTTTTTATCGGACTAATTTCTATTTTCCGTTTCTTTTCTTTAAAAAATAAATAAAAAGAATTTAAAATAAAAAAAAAGAATAAACAATGTTATCATTGTTTTTTTTATCGTTCGACTTTGTCGACTAATTTCTATTTTCAGTTTTTTTCTTTAAAAAATAAATAAAAAGATTTTAAAATAAAAAAAAAGAATAAACAATGTTATCATTGTTTTTTTTATCGATCGACTATGTCGATTACTTTCTATTTTCCGTCCTGGTCAAGATGCTAAACTGATTGTTTTTTTTTTTTCAAAATTAATAAAAAAGAATATAAAAAAAAAATAAAAAAAGAATAAACAATGTTATCATTGTTTTTTTTATCGTTCTACTTTGTCGACTAATTTCTATTTTCAGTTTTTTTCTTTAAAAAATAAATAAAAAGAATTTAAAATAAAAAAAAAAGAATAAACAATGTTATCATTGTTTTCTTATCGATCGACTATGTCGATTACTTTCTATTTTCCGTCCTGGTCAAGACGCTAAACTGATTGTTTTTTTTTTTCAAAATTAATAAAAAAGAATAAAAAAAAAAAATAAAAAAAAGAATAAACAATGTTATCATTGTTTTTTTTCATCGTTCGACTCTGTCGACTAATTTCTATTTTCCTTTTTTTTTCTTTAAAAAATAAATAAAAAGAATTTAAAATAAAAAAAAAGAATAAACAATGTTATCATTGTTTTTTTATCGATCGACTATGTCGATCACTTTCTATTTTCCGTCCTGGTCAAGACGCTAAACTGATTGTTTTTTTTTTCAAAATTAATAAAAAAGAATTTAAAAAAAATAAAAAAAAAAGAATAAACAATGTTATCATTGTTTTTTTTTTTATCGTTCGACTTTGTTGACTAATTTCTATTTTCCGTTTTTTTTTCTTTTTAAAAAATAAATAAAAAGAATTTAAAAAAAAAAAAAAAAAAGAATAAACAATGTTATCATTGTTTTTTTTATCGATCGACTATGTCGATTACTTTCTATTTTCCGTCCTGGTCAAGACGCTAAACTGATTGTTTTTTTTTTTTTTCAAAATTAATAAAAAAGAATATAAAAAAAATACAAAAAAAAGAATAAACAATGTTATCATTGTTTTTTTTTATCGTTCGACTTCTATTTTCGATTTCTATTTTCCGTTTTTTTTTTCTTTAAAAAATAAATAAAAAGAATTTAAAATAAAAAAAAAGAATAAACAATATTATCATTGTTTTCTTATCGATCGACTATGTCGATCGCTTTCTATTTTCCGTCCTGGTCAAGACGCTAAACTGATTGTTTTTTTTTTCAAAATTAATTAAAAAAAAATATAAAAAAAAATAAAAAAAAAGAATAAACAATGTTATCATTGCTTTTTTACCGTTCGACTTTGTCGACTAATTTCTATTTTCCGTTTTTTTTTCTTTAAAAAATAAATAAAAAGAATTTAAAAAAAAAAAAAAAGATTAAACAATGTTATCATTGTTTTTTTATCGATCGACTATGTCGATTACTTTCTATTTTCCGTCCTGGTCAAGACGCTAAACTGATTGTTTTTTTTTTCAAAATTAATAAAAATGAATATAAAAAAAAAACAAAAAAAAAAAGAATAAACAATGTTATCATTGTTTTTTTTTTATCGTTCGACTTTGTCGACTAATTTTTATTTTCCGTTTTTTTTTCTTTAAAAAATAAATAATAAGAATTTAAAAAAAAAAAAAAAAGAATAAACAATGTTATCATTGTTTTTTTTATCGATCGACTATGTCGATTACTTTCTATTTTCCGTCCTGGTCAAGATGCTAAACTGATTGTTTTTTTTTTTTCAAAATTAATAAAAAAGAATATAAAAAAAAAATAAAAAAAGAATAAACAATGTTATCATTGTTTTTTTTATCGTTCGACTTTGTCGACTAATTTCTATTTTCAGTTTTTTTCTTTAAAAAATAAATAAAAAGAATTTAAAATAAAAAAAAAAGAATAAACAATGTTATCATTGTTTTCTTATCGATCGACTATGTCGATTACTTTCTATTTTCCGTCCTGGTCAAGACGCTAAACTGATTGTTTTTTTTTTTCAAAATTAATAAAAAAGAATAAAAAAAAAAAATAAAAAAAAGAATAAACAATGTTATCATTGTTTTTTTTCATCGTTCGACTCTGTCGACTAATTTCTATTTTCCTTTTTTTTTCTTTAAAAAATAAATAAAAAGAATTTAAAATAAAAAAAAAGAATAAACAATGTTATCATTGTTTTTTTATCGATCGACTATGTCGATCACTTTCTATTTTCCGTCCTGGTCAAGACGCTAAACTGATTGTTTTTTTTTTCAAAATTAATAAAAAAGAATTTAAAAAAAATAAAAAAAAAAGAATAAACAATGTTATCATTGTTTTTTTTTTTATCGTTCGACTTTGTTGACTAATTTCTATTTTCCGTTTTTTTTTCTTTTTAAAAAAAAAAAAAAAGAATTTAAAAAAAAAAAAAAAAAAGAATAAACAATGTTATCATTGTTTTTTTTATCGATCGACTATGTCGATTACTTTCTATTTTCCGTCCTGGTCAAGACGCTAAACTGATTGTTTTTTTTTTTTTTCAAAATTAATAAAAAAGAATATAAAAAAAATACAAAAAAAAGAATAAACAATGTTATCATTGTTTTTTTTTATCGTTCGACTTCTATTTTCGATTTCTATTTTCCGTTTTTTTTTTCTTTAAAAAATAAATAAAAAGAATTTAAAATAAAAAAAAAGAATAAACAATATTATCATTGTTTTCTTATCGATCGACTATGTCGATCGCTTTCTATTTTCCGTCCTGGTCAAGACGCTAAACTGATTGTTTTTTTTTTCAAAATTAATTAAAAAAAAATATAAAAAAAAATAAAAAAAAAGAATAAACAATGTTATCATTGCTTTTTTACCGTTCGACTTTGTCGACTAATTTCTATTTTCCGTTTTTTTTTCTTTAAAAAATAAATAAAAAGAATTTAAAAAAAAAAAAAAAGATTAAACAATGTTATCATTGTTTTTTTATCGATCGACTATGTCGATTACTTTCTATTTTCCGTCCTGGTCAAGACGCTAAACTGATTGTTTTTTTTTTCAAAATTAATAAAAATGAATATAAAAAAAAAACAAAAAAAAAAAGAATAAACAATGTTATCATTGTTTTTTTTTTATCGTTCGACTTTGTCGACTAATTTTTATTTTCCGTTTTTTTTTCTTTAAAAAATAAATAATAAGAATTTAAAAAAAAAAAAAAAAGAATAAACAATGTTATCATTGTTTCTTATCGATCGACTTTGTCGACTAATTTCTATTTTCCGTCCTGGCCAAGACGCTAAACTGATTGTTTTTTCTTTAAAAATAAATAAAAGATATAAAAAAAAAAAAAAAAAAAAAAAAAAAAAAAGGAATAAACAATGTTATCATTGTTTTTTTTTATCGATCGACTTTGTCGACTAATTTCTATTTTCCGTCCTGGTCAAGACGCTAAACTGATTATTTTTTTCTTTTAAAAAATAAATAAAAGATATAAAAAAAAAAAAAAAAAAAAAAGAAATAAACAATGTTATCATTGTTTTTTTTATCGATCGACTTTGTCGATTACTGTCTACTTTCCGTCCTGGTCAAGACGCTAAACTGTTTTTTTTTTTTTTTAAAAATTAATAAAAAGAATATAAAAAAAAAAAAAAAAAAAAATGAATAAACAATGTTATCATTGTTTCTTATCGATCGACTTTGTCGACTAATTTCTATTTTCCGTCCTGGTCAAGACGCTAAACTGATTGTTTATTCTTTTAAAAAATAAATAAAAGATATAAAAAAAAAAAAAAAAAAAAAGAAATAAACAATGTTATCATTGTTTTTTTTATCGATCGACTTTGTCGATTACTGTCTACTTTCCGTCCTGGTCAAGACGCTAAACTGATTTTTTTTTTTTTTAAAAATTAATAAAATAATATAAAAAAAAAAAAAAAAAAAATGAATAAACAATGTTATCATTGTTTCTTATCGATCGACTCTGTCGACTAATTTCTATTTTCCGTTTTCTTTTCTTTAAAAAATAAATAAAAAGAATATAAAAAAAAAAAATAAAAAAAAAAGAATAAACAATGTTATCATTGTTTCTTATCGATCGACTTTGTCGACTAATTTCTATTTTCCGTCCTGGCCAAGACGCTAAACTGATTGTTTTTTCTTTAAAAATAAATAAAAGATATAAAAAAAAAAAAAAAAAAAAAAAAAAGGAATAAACAATGTTATCATTGTTTTTTTTTATCGATCGACTTTGTCGACTAATTTCTATTTTCCGTCCTGGTCAAGACGCTAAACTGTTTTTTTTTTTTTTTAAAAATTAATAAAAAGAATATAAAAAAAAAAAAAAAAAAAAATGAATAAACAATGTTATCATTGTTTCTTATCGATCGACTTTGTCGACTAATTTCTATTTTCCGTCCTGGTCAGGACGCTAAACTGATTGTTTTTTCTTTAAAAAATAAATAAAAAGATAAATAAAAAAAAAAAAAAAAAAAGGAATAAACAATGTTATCATTGTTTTTTTTATCGATCGACTATGTCGATTACTTTCTATTTTCCGTCCTGGTCAGGACGCTAAACTGATTGTTTTTTCTTTAAGAAATAAATAAAAAGTTAAAAAAAAAAAAAAAAAAAAAAAAGGAATAAACAATGTTATCATTGCTTTTTTTTTATCGATCGACTATGTCGATTACTTTCTATTTTCTGTCCTGGTCAAGACGCTAAACGGAAGTTTTTTCTTTAAAATAATTAAAAGGATTTAAAAAAAAAAAAAAAAAAAAAAAAGAATAAACAATGTTATCATTGTTTTTTTATCGATCGACTATGTCGATTAATTTCTATTTTCCGTCCTGATCGAGACACTAAACTGATTGTTTCCTTTTTTTTTAAATAATAAATAAAAAAAAAAAAAAAAAAAAAAAAAAAAAAAGAGCATCTCCCTGCTATCCCTCATATCCCCACAATAATATTATACCTTTTCATTTTCTCTTTCCTTTTCTGGTCTTTATTTTTTTTTTTCCTTTTTCATACAACGTTTTTTTATTTATATATTTTTTTTTTTTTTTTTTTCATGTTTGATTATTTCCTCTTCATATTTTTTTTCTTTTTTCTTTTCTTTCTTTTTTTTCTTTTTTTTCTCTGCCTCTCTCTTAATTCTGTTCGTTTCTTTGAAACGAAAATTCATTTGAATATTATTCCTTGGTCAGCAACCATCATTGTCGCCCTTTGGGCCTGTTAAAAAAAATAAAAAATAAAAAGAAAGTTTACATCGGGAATAGGGCAGGAGCCAAAAGCTCCCAGTCCGTTACTTCCCACTTTATCGAAATTCGAAATCGCCAACTCATCACAAAAATTTTAACCGCTCGAAACAACCCAACATGACGGGAAAGTTTTCAGAATCTTCGGAGCTCCGGTGGTTTATTGGTTATGACCGCCGAATCATGATCCGGAGGTCTCTGGTTCGAACCCCGTGACATCCTTTTTTCTCTTTTTCGTAATGACGGAAAATGTGACCAAAACATAGTCAAAGGGCGGATTGATCACCCACTGGTCGAGTTGAGACATATTCCCGTTGCAATAAATCACCAAGACCCCTCCCGTGTGATCGATCACTTTAAAATGTTACTGTGCAGTTCACCAGTGAGACTAAGACCTCCAACCAAAATTCACCAGACTTCAAGCAGCATTCCAAATTAGGTAATTTTGTCAGACACATTCTGACCATCGAGAACAGAAATTCTCACGTTAGTAAAAGCTTGACCTTTAGAAATGTGGCTTAACGATCCTCATCATCGATTTAGGTTCGTGACTTCGAAGCCTTCGTCAATGTGGCCCTCCTCCCAGCCAATCTCCCCACCTGACTGGTGTCTCCAAACGAGGGGTCGAGCCGAAGCCCGTTTGTCGCTGGAATCGGAAAAGCTACGAGTCCGAAAGGACCCTAAACTCCGAAGAGGCAGCTGCCGTTCCCCCATCATTGGATAAGTAAAGCGACGATAAGAGTTGGTAAACCTCTCACCTATAACTACACCCGACTAGAGTCAAACTCAACAGGGTCTTCTTTCCCGCTGACAGTTTCAAGTCCGTTCCCTTGACTGCTGTTTCGCCAGATAGTAGGTAGGGACAGAAGGAATCTCATTAGTCCATTCATGCGCGTCTTTAATTAGAAGACGAGGCATTTGGCTACCTTAAGAGAGTCATCAGTTGCAAATTTGTTTTTTCAGGTTGGACTTTGTACGGAACAGGCGGGCTTTTATTAGGGGCTCCCCCCTTGGGAGCCCCTAATAACTTTTTTTTTTCTTCTTTTTAAAAAGTGATTTACAGGCACCAGTTCGATCCCCGGTGTGGCTGATTTTTCCGGCGATGGAATGGAGCCGAGATACAAAATAGAGTGGAAAAAAGTAAATGTAAGGGGGTTTGGGGGCGACTTCTGCGACTTCGAAGACTTAGAAAATCCGCTTGGTTTCTTGACGAAGCCGCGCAATTTACACCACTGAATGGGATGGGAAAAAACTGGGGGAGGGGAAAGGAGAAAGTAAACAGGGCCTAAACTGCAATTCAACTTCAACCTCGATCTACACTCCTACTCTTAATCTCTCTTTTTCCTTGCGAAGACGCAAGAAGCGCAAGTCACGCACTGACGCGTACACTTGCGGCCGCCGATTTTTTTTTGTAAAAGGAGTGAAAATCCGCTTGGTTTCTTGACGAAGCCGCGCAATTTACACCACAATAAAGTAGGGGTGAAAGTAGTCTAATGGTAGGACGCTCCCTGGGTAATGTGTCGACCCAGGTTCGAGTCCGGCCATAGACAACTTTCAGGGTAGGATCCCTGCAAAAAATCCAGTCTAATGACACCATCCTGAGTGATCCAGTGGGATCACTCAGGGTCTAGTAGAGACCACCAATGTTGTGCGTTGATAGGCAAGGTGACCAACCTTGACATTCTTTCTTTTCTCTCCTGTTGTGACAAACAGAATTTCGATAAAGTGGGAAGTAACGGACTGGGAGCTTTTGGCTCCTGCCCTATTCCCGATGTAAACTTTCTTTTTATTTTTTATTTTTTTTTAACAGGCCCAAAGGGCGACAATGATGGTTGCTGACCAAGGAATAATATTCAAATGAATTTTCGTTTCAAAGAAACGAACAGAATTAAGAGAGAGGCAGAGAAAAAAAAAAAAATGAAGAGGAAATAATCAAACATGAAAAAAAAAAAAAAAAAAAATATATATAAATAAAAAACGTTGTATGAAAAAGGAAAAAAAGGAAAAAAAAAGACCAGAAAAGGAAAGAGAAAATGAAAAGGTATAATATTATTGTGGGGATATGAGGGATAGCAGGGAGATGCTCTTTTTTTTTTTTTTTTTTTTTTTTTTTTCTATTTATTATTTAAAAAAAGGAAACAATCAGTTTAGCGTCTTGACCAGGACGGAAAATAGAAAGTAATCGACATAGTTGATCGATAGAAAAAAAACAATGATAACATTGTTTATTCTTTTTTTTTTTTTTTTTTTTTTTTATTTATTTTTTAAAGAAAAAACAATCAGTTTAGCGTCCTGACCAGGACGGAAAATAGAAAGTAATCGACATAGTCGATCGATAAAAAAAACAATGATAACATTGTTTATTCTTTTTTTTTTTTTTTTTTAATTCTTTTTATTTATTTTTAAAAAGAAAAAAAATGGAAAATAGAAATTAGTCAACAAAGTCGAACGATAAAAAAAAACAATGATAACATTGTTTATTCTTTTTTTTTTTATTTTTTTTATATTCTTTTTTATTAATTTTGAAAAAAAAACAATCAGTTTAGCGTCTTGACCAGGACGGAAAATAGAAAGTAATCGACATAGTCGATCGATAAAAAAACAATGATAACATTGTTTATTCTTTTTTTTTTATTTTAAATTCTTTTTATTTATTTTTTAAAGAAAAAAAAAACGGAAAATAGAAATTAGTCGACAAAGTCGAACGATAAAAAAAAACAATGATAACATTGTTTATTCTTTTTTTTGTATTTTTTTATATTCTTTTTTATTAATTTTGAAAAAAAACAATCAGTTTAGCGTCTTGACCAGGACGGAAAATAGAAAGTGATCGACATAGTCGATCGATAAAAAAACAATGATAACATTGTTTATTCTTTTTTTTTATTTTTTTATTTTAAATTCTTTTTATTTATTTTTTAAAGAAAAAAAAAAACGGAAAATAGAAATTAGTCGACATAGTCGAACGATAAAAAAAAACAATGATAACATTGTTTATTCTTTTTTTTTTATTTTTTTTTTAATATTTTTTTTATTTTGAAAAAAAAAAAAACAATCAGTTTAGCGTCTTGACCAGGACGGAAAATAGAAAGTAATCGACATAGTCGATCGATAAAAAAAAACAATGATAACATTGTTTATTCTTTTTTTTTTATTTTAAATTCTTTTTATTTATTTTTCAAAGAAAAAAAAACGGAAAATAGAAATTAGTCGACAAAGTCGAACGATAAAAAAAAAACAATGATAACATTGTTTAATCTTTTTTTTGTACTTTTTTTATATTCTTTTTTATTAATTTTGAAAAAAAAAACAATCAGTTTAGCGTCTTGACCAGGACGGAAAATAGAAAGTAATCGACATAGTCGATCGATAAAAAAACAATGATAACATTGTTTAATCTTTTTTTTGTACTTTTTTTATATTCTTTTTTATTAATTTTGAAAAAAAAAACAATCAGTTTAGCGTCTTGACCAGGACGGAAAATAGAAAGTAATCGACATAGTCGATCGATAAAAAAAAACAATGATAACATTGTTTATTCTTTTTTTTTATTTTAAATTCTTTTTATTTATTTTTTAAAGAAAAAAAAAAACGGAAAATAGAAATTAGTCGACAAAGTCGAACGATAAAAAAAAAAACTTAACATTGTTTATTCTTTTTTTGTATTTTTTTATATTCTTTTTTATTAATTTTGAAAAAAAAAACAATCAGTTTAGCGTCTTGACCAGGACGGAAAATAGAAAGTGATCGACATAGTCGATCGATAAAAAAACAATGATAACATTGTTTATTCTTTTTTTTTTTTTTTTTTTAATTCTTTTTATTTATTTTTAAAAAGAAAAAAAAATGGAAAATAGAAATTAGTCAACAAAGTCGAACGATAAAAAAAAAACAATGATAACATTGTTTATTCTTTTTTTTTTTTTTTTTTTTTTTATATTCTTTTTTATTAATTTTGAAAAAAAAACAATCAGTTTAGCGTCTTGACCAGGACGGAAAATAGAAAGTAATCGACATAGTCGATCGATAAAAAAACAATGATAACATTGTTTATTCTTTTTTTTTATTTTAAATTCTTTTTATTTATTTTTTAAAGAGAAAAAAAAAACGGAAAATAGAAATTAGTCGACAAAGTCGAACGATAAAAAAAAACAATGATAACATTGTTTATTCTTTTTTTTGTATTTTTTTATATTCTTTTTTATTAATTTTGAAAAAAAAAACAATCAGTTTAGCGTCTTGACCAGGACGGAAAATAGAAAGTGATCGACATAGTCGATCGATAAAAAAACAATGATAACATTGTTTATTCTTTTTATTTTTATTTTTTTATTTTAAATTCTTTTTATTTATTTTTTAAAGAAAAAAAAAAACGGAAAATAGAAATTAGTCAACAAAGTCGAACGATAAAAAAAAACAATGATAACATTGTTTATTCTTTTTTTTTTAATTTTTTTTTTTTTATATTTTTTTTATTTTGAAAAAAAAAAAAACAATCAGTTTAGCGTCTTGACCAGGACGGAAAATAGAAAGTAATCGACATAGTCGATCGATAAAAAAAAACAATGATAACATTGTTTATTCTTTTTTTTTATTTTAAATTCTTTTTATTTATTTTTTAAAGAAAAAAAAACGGAAAATAGAAATTAGTCGACAAAGTCGAACGATAAAAAAAAACAATGATAACATTGTTTATTCTTTTTTTGTATTTTTTTATATTCTTTTTTATTAATTTTGAAAAAAAAACAATCAGTTTAGCGTCTTGACCAGGACGGAAAATAGAAAGTGATCGACATAGTCGATCGATAAAAAAACAATGATAACATTGTTTATTCTTTTTTTATTTTATTTTAAATTCTTTTTATTTATTTTTTAAAGAAAAAAAAACGGAAAATAGAAATTAGTCAACAAAGTCGAACGATAAAAAAAAAACAATGATAACATTGTTTATTCTTTTTTTTTATTTTTTTTTTTTTTAATATTTTTTTATTTTGAAAAAAAAAAACAATCAGTTTAGCGTCTTGACCAGGACGGAAAATAGAAAGTGATCGACATAGTCGATCGATAAAAAAACAATGATAACATTGTTTATTCTTTTTTTTTTTTTTTATATTCTTTTTATTAGTTTTTTAAAAAAAAAAAAACAATCAGTTTAGCGTCTTGACCAGGACGGAAAACTGGAAGTAATCGACATAGTCGATCGATAAAAAAACAATGATAACATTGTTTCATCTTTTATATTTTTTAATTTTTTTTTTTATATTTGAAGAAAAGAAAGAAAAAAGAAAAACAAGCGGAATTGATCATAATGGGTGGCAGGGGTTGATATAACTTCATTTGAAAATTCTTCTTTTTTAATTTCTTTTTTTTTTTTTTTTTTTTTTTTTATTTAACAGGAGTTAAGATCACTTACATGAGTTAACACAACACAGATACGAGAGTAGCAAACTGAGGTAACACTACCAATTCAACAAAAAATAATCAGGATCGGACACAAGGAGGAGAGTTCATTCTACCTCTCACTGTCCTTGCTGGTATCTTAAGTGTCTTGGTATCTCTTTTGTGTCGGTATCTCGGAAGTGCCGGTATCTCGTATGTGCGTTGGTATCTCTTGCGTGTTGGTATCTCTTGCACATAAGAAAAAATATTGAGTTAACATGATCAGTTTTATTTAAAATTAAAGACAGACCGGAACTATTTGAAACTAAAATGTAGATGGGAAACAGTGAAAATTAAAATGAATGATAAAATTAAATGAGATTTATGACATAACAGACCAGATAGAGAGTAATAAAGGGAAAAGGAAAACGGGAAGGGTTCATTCACTTAGTTAAAGTTAAGACCGATTAGTCAGTTTAAGGTCTTGACTAGGACCAACAAAAAAAAATAAATAAATAAATAAATAAATAAATAACGATCAAGCTGAGCTGATCTTGTTTTTATTAAAATAAGGGGAGCGGGAGGGATGGAAGGAATAAAGGAAAAAAAAAAAGAAAAGGTCGATCAATTGGATCTGATCGTCGAGAAGAAGAAAACAATTATTTTTAAAAAAAATGATCGGTATAGCCGATCGTTGAGAAAAGAACAGATATAAATACAATCGGTTTTGGTGATCGACGAGTGGAGCGATCACTTGACAAGATGGAAAAAAGAAAGGACCGATTAATTGGGGCTTTGGTTGTATTCCCAAGGCATGTTTTTTTTTTTTTTTTTTTTTTTAATTATTCATTTACATTATTTTTTTTTTTTTTTTTTTTAAATTAATAATCACATTTTGTTCAAAAATATTTCATATTAGAGTAAAAGAAAAAGAAAAAAAGAAATAAGAGAAAAAAAAAAAAAAAACCATTGCTGGCCCCCTCACCACTCATAGAGGATGAGGAGGCCAGTAAGGCGTCACTCAAATCTATGCCAAGCCTTGGGAACTTGGATTGGGGTTTAGACCATTTACAATTAACAGTTGACAATTAATCTGATTAACGTTATGATCTAACGGACATAAACATATCGACAAAATAATACAAATAAATAAATACTAATAGAAACTAGAACTTAGCAATCGTCATCTAAAAAGATTCTTCTGCGATCATGAAAGTTCGTTGAGGTTGGAGTTCGCTTTTTTTTTTTTTTTTGATAAGCGCTCAAACCAATTACAATTAACAATTAATCTGATTGACGTTATGATCGTACAGACATAAACATATCGACAAAATAATACAAATAATTTAATACTAATAGAAACTAGAACTTAGCAATCGTCATCTAAAAAGATTCTTCTGCGATCATGAGGATTCGTTGAGGGTGGAGTTCGCTTTTTTTGTGATAGGCGCTCCCTCGGACGCTTTGGGGTCTCATTTTCTTCTTGCGCTTCCTTTTCGGGTGGGTTAAAACCATTTGCCCATGTTTGTAACTGAAATTTGAGAGCTCTGTTTTGGTCTTTTGCCAAATAGAGTTGCTCAGAGAGCTCACTGGCCATCTCCATCAACAACATGGAATGATCCAGTTGTTCTTTATGGATAGTCTTCTGTTGATAGCTCAACTCGGAGCATCGACGTTGCTCTTCCACTAGTTTTTCCGAGAGCAGCGCCACTTTCTCATTTGTCTGGAGAGAGTCACTTACCGCTTGACAGTAGTTGTCCAGTAAATCGAGTCTACCTTCGGACCATTGCCTCGCAATAGGTGAATCTTCCGTCGATGAGGTCGCCGCACTGTCTTTTTCTTGTTCCGTTTGAGCAGAAGACGATACCAGTAGTCTACTTCGAGATAGTTCAGAAGGGAACGTGATCAATGGAGAATGAGGTTTAAAAAAAAAGGAAAGACGGGGTTTGGGAGTCCAGGAGTAATAGGTTGTTGCGATGAGAGGGAGTCGATAATTCTTTACTGTGGACGTTGATTCGAATAAAAAGGGGGGTGTTGGGGAAAATTGTTGGGAAAAATGGGACAGTTGAGGGCCAGCACGCAATGTTGCGACCTCTTGTTGAGACAAATAGAGTTGAATTTTTGTTCCAGTTTCATCCCTACACTTAGATTCTAATTCATTGTTTAATAGAATGAACCTTTGTTGTAAGTTGAAATAAAACATTTCAGCGTGGTCCGCTCTTTGTGATTGTCGCGCCAGCTCGCTCGTCCTTTTTTCCTCCAGAGAGTTAGTTCTTTGAACTAATGAGAGAAGAGAACTTTTCACTAAATCACATTCAGCGATCAGGTGTTGATTCTCTTTTTCCAAGAGTTCACGTTTTTTCTGTTCCGTTTCTGCGTTAAAGACAGATGGGGGTGCGGATAGATTTAAAGGGAGTGGGCTGTGAGATACACTCTCGGCGGCCCGTTGTTTGGATGCTTTGTTCTCAATAGACAATCCATTCAGTAGCTGCTTGTCATTCTCGAGGGAGGCTGACATCGCATTAAAGTAAAATAAAAATAGAACATAAAACATTCGTTCTTTCATTTGTTCTAGTTCGTTTTCTAAAATCTGGCATTTCAAGGAAAGTTTCAGCCTTAATCTTCCTTCTTTTTTATTGTACAAGGGGGTTTGGGAACCCATGTCAGATTGACTTCTTATCACTATAGCGAAATCAGCAGGAAGTGTTTGCGATCCCGTTGACATGAGTTCAGGTGGGGAATTCTGGAGAGAGATGGAAGAAATAGAAGAGAATGACAAGGAGAGTCCAGTGAGCTCATCCTCATCTAACAAAAAAGAAGGGGCCGGGGAGGAAGAAGAACCATTGGCAATGAGTAGAATAGAAAGAGCCGATGCGTAACAAGTTTGCCAGATAAAACATTTCTCAAGCCACGATCTTTCAATGGTGAGCTTTTCGATCGTTTTCAGTTTTGTTACTTTGTGGATTTTGACTTCTTCCACAGGGAAGATTTCTTTACCATCTTTTATAAAACTTGCGGTGGCAGGTTCTTCTTTAATGCTGCGCATTAGTGGTCTTGAATGCCACGTGGGGAGGTTCCTCGTCTGGAACAGAACATATGAGCACTGTCTGGCGATTCTGGTGCATTCACAAAATAAAGCTTTTGTTGGTGCTAAAGGTGAACCGATGTGACGTGTCCAGATGTTCAGTTGGTCCATGCAGATGTTTCCTCGTACGCCAACTTCAATAGTAAATATGTTACAGTCGAAGCCATTAGCGATGATCGAGTCTCTTAGCTTTAGGTATTTTTTTTCCTTTAAGACATGAGAGGTTTCGAAACGATCTTCATTTGGACACGTCAGCTCCAGAATCAGTGCTCTTTTCGCAAAAAAAGAATAAATAAAAATGTCTGGTCTTAGAGAGGACGAGACATGGCACACTTCAAGAGGAACAATTAGGCGGTTATCACCGACATCGTCGAGGATGACCCAATCATTCGCTAGTGAAAGTTCGCCTGTCTCTTTAGAAATTCTTTCTAGGGGTTTATTTTCCCCTGTTTTTAAAAAAGTTTGAGAGGGAGGCGGGAGGTTTTCTTTTCTTTTGTTGGCTTTTATTATCAACTCTTCCAAGAAGATAACAATGCGTTTTAGAACGCTGTCGTGACGCCACGTGAACCTCCCTTGTGTTAAAGAGACAGGACAGCCTGTTAAGACATGCCTGAGGGTAGGATTCACTTTGCCACACAAAACACACAGCTTACAGTGTGTTCTTTGTGTATGTTTTCTTCAGGTGTGAGTAGTTTTTTTGTTCTTGCTCTTCAGGGAGGGCCTTAGCCAAAAGCTAACAGTCCAAATCTCACCTGGAAATTCAACTCAAGGCAAACGGTCGGGCCCCGGACTTTGAGAGCTTGCTCGCCTTCCAAGTACACACCTTCACTCACCTACCAACAGAAAGGGTAGAGAAAGGCGACTCACTTAGCAGGGGTTGAAAGTACGGCTAGGAAGGTTCCCCAAAAAAAAAAAAAAAAAAAAAAAAAAAAAAAAAAAAAAAAAATTCAGAATCTTCGGAGCTCCGGTGGTTTATTGGTTATGACCGCCGAATCATGATCCGGAGGTGACATCCTTTTTTCTCTTTTTCGTAATGACGGAAAATGTGACCAAAACATAGTCAAAGGGCGGATTGATCACCCACTGGTCGAGTTGAGACATATTCCCGTTGCAATAAATCACCAAGACCCCTCCCGTGTGATCGATCACTTTAAAATGTTACTGTGCAGTTCACCAGTGAGACTAAGACCTCCAACCAAAATTCACCAGACTTCAAGCAGCATTCCAAATTAGGTAATTTTGTCAGACACATTCTGACCATCGAGAACAGAAATTCTCACGTTAGTAAAAGCTTGACCTTTAGAAATGTGGCTTAACGATCCTCATCATCGATTTAGGTTCGTGACTTCGAAGCCTTCGTCAATGTGGCCCTCCTCCCAGCCAATCTCCCCACCTGACTGGTGTCTCCAAACGAGGGGTCGAGCCGAAGCCCGTTTGTCGCTGGAATCGGAAAAGCTACGAGTCCGAAAGGACCCTAAACTCCGAAGAGGCAGCTGCCGTTCCCCCATCATTGGATAAGTAAAGCGACGATAAGAGTTGGTAAACCTCTCACCTATAACTACACCCGACTAGAGTCAAACTCAACAGGGTCTTCTTTCCCGCTGACAGTTTCAAGTCCGTTCCCTTGACTGCTGTTTCGCCAGATAGTAGGTAGGGACAGAAGGAATCTCATTAGTCCATTCATGCGCGTCTTTAATTAGAAGACGAGGCATTTGGCTACCTTAACATAGTGGCACCCTCAACAGCCACTACACACACCGATCAACATCTATCAAGTATTCTTTAAAGTGTGATGGCTTACTAAACGAGAAGGATATGAATTCAAAATACAAACGTTATTAGGTAGTCGAATCTGATAAAGATATAGCTGCTGATATTAACTAAACACAACTCGACTAAAAAGCCTATCTCCCAAGACACACGACTTCACTACGATGTATACACGACTACCCCACCAGGAGATCAAAGATAAAGTGAATGAAGCAATTAAAGAAGTATTCGAATTCAAGAATATTATGCGACTTGAGTCTAATGACCCTGCGACCTTGGCGCTTCTTAACTTTTGTGTAGATAATTCTTAAATATCAATGCAAGTAGCGATATAGCTAATCTCTACTGCTACAGAATCGAATCTAAATTTATGGATGACCTTGTAGCGAAAGGGGAGCTAGATTTAGCCGACTACTCTTGCCGGTACATGCAGCCCACCACTGGCAGAATTATATTCCAACTGAACTACACCGAGACCTCTAATGGCATTGATGATGTTTCATACATCGGAATTAGAATCCGAATCGAAACCACAAAATCAAACAACAGATGGATACGTCTTAGCGTTAACGACAAAGCGCATGGATGGCACATAATGCCAACAAGATTCACTCACCCGCACTCGGCTGCTCAAGAATCGATGGGTACTGGTATCTTCACCACCATGCTCCTACGAGCACTCAGAATCTGTAATAATCAGGCAGATCTTCTGCAATTCGTAACATACAGACTACTCAACCGAGGATACAAGTTTAAGAACCTCGCAGTAGCTTGTCGCAGCTTTATCAACTTATATATTGACGATGGCAATGTTGCAGCTGCAATACGAAGACATTTAAATATTACTTTCGAAAAATTTACTCATGGTATCCCTGTAAGCGACCGTTGATCATTAAAGTATCATATTTCAATTTGAGCATTGTGTGTTGTTTTAATTTATCTTTTTGCCTTCAGTTACTGTTTGAAAAACTATGTGAAAAAAAATAAAATAGAAAGGAATCTTTCCATGTCCAGCCTCTGTTAGGTCAGTAGCAGCTTCTCTGAATGAGTTGTGATGGGTTTCATCATCATCATCATCTTCCAGAATACATTGATGTGTGCGTAGAACCTCGTACCCTTTATTCGTTTTTTCAGAATATGTCATATAGACGATGAAAATTGCGGAGAAGCCGAAGCTGCAGCAAATCATTGTGATTTTCGGTATATATCATTTCATATTTTCACCCCTCAGAACTGCATCAAAAGAATAGAAAAAAAGAAAAAAAGAGTAAATTAATTTATAAGCGCACGATAGAGTAAAAAGGAACTTGCCTTTCTTCTACCTGCGAACTAATACTAAAAAAGATGAAGACCTTCCAGGCCCTGTTGTGTGGGGCGGTTTTCTTTTGTCTCTCCTTTGGGCAGGCTGACGCGGTAGCTGCCACCACCTGCAGTCCGAGGGGGTTGCGACAGTATGGAGAGCTTCATCATGACGTGAAGCATCTTCGTAAATCTATTTTTCAAAAGACTTCAGAGTATGTTTTCCTTTCCTTTCCATTCCCTTCCCTTCCTTCCTTCTTTCCTTCCTTCCTTCCTTTTTTTTTTTTTTTTTTGTATTTAACAAGTATTGTAAGAACGAAAAAGGATGTTGACAGCACACGTAAACCTATCAGTTTAAGTCGGTTCACGGTTTCGTGCACAAACAAAACATCACAGTGTTATATTACTATTTTCTGTATGGTTTAAGATAAAGCCAATTCTTTTTTTTTTTTGACGTATCGTTTTCTATCAAGTTTAAGGGGTGAAAAAAAAAAAAAAAAAAATAACATAAAAAAAATAGGGACGTTCTCGCTAGACAAACAGCTGTTGAGTGCGATGGAGATTGTGAGACTTTCGTAGCCGTGGATGTTAACACCCAGGAACCGTTAAATATCCACGTTGACTATAGTCTCCTCGGCTCCGCCAGATTTGCATGTCAAGGGTCAGGAAATGGAGAAACTATTAACCTTGCCCACGGTGTGACAGGCAATGATGGATCAAGAACTTGTGTAGATGAATGGGTTATTGATGCCACTAAGCTTTCACAGATCAAATCGATGGTTGCTGATGCTATTAAGCGTCTTCGTGGAGGTATTATGGCGATTCGCAGAACTGAAGGAGAAGCTGTCATCAAAGTTCAAAACAACCTCGCTAACTGTAACGCCAAGGCAGGTCTAACTACTGTATTTGATGATCTTCCACTTAACCCGACTACGGCTGATTTCTACTTGTATGTGACTGCTAACCCAATTGAAATCTTAACTGGTGTTGAAACTAGAATTCAAAGTAACGCCGCTGCGTGGCCATGTCACTTTGCCAAGAAGAGTTTCAGACCTGTTGTTGGTCTGCTTACTATTCAACCTGATCAAATCCAGATTGATGTTGGGTACATGAGCTCTGTTGTACTTCACGAGTTGGTTCAAGCTTTGGGATGGACCCCTGAGCTTGCTGTCAACGGTGCTTACGCCGATTGGAATGACGACTACATCACTGAACCGACCCCACTTGAGACTGGTTTAGCTTTTTCAAGCGTTGATCGTCTAAACAAGAATGCTCATACAAACTCAGATCGCAATGTCCACAATATCTATGCAGGCGTTGATGCAGAGTGGAACAAAGAAGCGTTCGTGAGCTGGCAACAATCTGTTCCAATTGGTACACCACCAAAGATTACAAGAGTAACGACTAGAAGAGTTGTTGAACAGACACGACTACACTTCGGATGTGAGTCAATGACGGGTTTGGAAGTCGAGGATTATACCCACGAAGCCATGGGATTTGGAGCAGACTACACAGACTACCCAGTTCACTTCACCGCGTTATGGGAACGTCGTATTACCAGAGGTGAAGTCATGAACATGCAGGTTGATGTTGGTGCGGCTCTCTCTGCACTTACTCTAGCTATGCTTGAGGATACAGGTTTTTACAAAGCCGATTTTACTGCTGCGGAATACCTTGCTTGGGGTAGTCAGGCTGGATGTGCTTTCTCAGAAGAACACTGCTTCAACTGGTACGCAACTGGGAATCCGAGCTTGAGAAGCTACACCTGCACATTCTTTGATATTTACCCGGAATCTAGAAGACCCTTCTCCAGTGCCACACAGTGCAGTCTCACTGGTTCCCATATGGCCACCTGCAACAGTCGTCCTGTTACTCCTTCCTTTTTCGCACCTCCGTCAGTTCCACTTGAATACATTCACCCGGGCATTTTCGGACGTTTCTCAAGGAACAGTGTACTTGGTGAGAGAATTGCGCGTCAGAAGGGTGGTTGTGATCGCATGATGGACAATTGTCCAGTTTACGAACCTGTTGGTAGTCAGTCTAGCTGTATAGACGGCAATGCGCTCAACGGACAAGGTGCTAACTGCGAAACGGGACTTTGTAGACCTTACAGTATCGCCAGCTCTGCTTCTGGTTGTTTCACTACCGATATCAAATATGGTTTTATTGAATCAAGGGCACAAGCACGTGGTACTTGCCTTCCTTACTCGTGCATTGCAAGAGGCGACCAATTTGAATTACAAATTCAAGTCGGTAACTCTACTGTCACCTGTACCGACGATAGCTCCTCAGAAACGTTAGTCTACGCTGCGGGAATTGGTGGTACCACACCACTGGAGGGAAGGGTTAGCTGCCCTAGAGCTACAGATTACTGCTCAACAAGACAAGAGCTTGAGAGAGTGTCTCTTAGATTCAGGAATGAAGCTGCTACGAGTACAGTTGCCGGTAAGGTGAGAGACTTCACTATTCAGGCGACAACTCGCACTGCTGCGGGTAATGAAGTTGTTGCAACATCAGCCAATCATCAAATAGTGATGTGTGTTGTTCAGGGATCTGTTGATTCTGCCATTACCGCAAGAAGCGCCCCAATAGTCACTGATCTCACTATTGTGCCTCCTGCAGGTGCTCTTCAAGCTGGTGAGGCTTGTTCAGAACAGTACATTACTCGTCTTGGAAGAGGAGAAGTAAAATTTAGTACTATTTTCACATCCCTTAACGCAAAATTGATATTCTACGGTCTAGGTAGCAACCTTGACATTTCTTACCTCCGTAGAACACTTGCTATTAGCCCGGGTGCGCCTGACCGCGTTCTGATTCAGAGCCCAACAAACTTCACTCTGATTGGAAGTGGTGAGCCATTCGACGTTGATGTTATTGTTGTTGATGTCAATGGCAACCCAACAAATGCACCTGCAAAAACCTCTAGATGTCCTTGGGGGGCGTCCATTGAAACCGACAGCACTACTGGTCTCGATCAGTTTGTTGCTGATGGTCGTTGTTACCAACACGTCAGAGTTGCTGCCACAAAGTCCACAGCTCTGCAGAAGTGTAGAATGATGGCCGGAAACTCTGAAACTCGTGGATTCCTCGCGACTATTACTAGTTCAGCCATTCAGGAGAACTTTGCCTCGAGAGCTGGAACATTCTGGACCGGTCTGTCAGTATCCAGTCAGTCACCTCCATTAAATGTTGCTTGGGATTCTGGTGTTGTTCCAGTTTGGTGGAGATCGGTTTATGGAAACCCTTCGAACCCTGAATACATCTGGAACCACAGAAGAGGATGTTGTAGAGGACTTTGGGAGGCTAACACTCCCGGATATAGTAAGAGCCAACAGTACCTTGATGATCCAGCAATTGACAGCTGCATTAGTTACACTCCCGTAATCGGAAGTAACTACCCATACCAGGCAAACGATTGTCAAACAGAGCTTCAGTACTTCTGTGAATTTGCTCCAGTTCTGGATGTTGTTCTTGACGTTGTTGGAGTTGACGGTATCATCAGTGCAGACCCTGCCGTGTACAACGGTGATTCTTCTCTTACATTTACTGGAGTATCTGTGTCCCGTACTCGCTTTGGTGCAGATTATCCAACTGTTATGATTCAGGCTACTGCTGGATCAAGACTATTTGCAAGCGGTGTCCTATTGAAGTGGAAGCCAAGACCTGTAACTGGTGTTCGCGCCTACTTCAGCGTTGACAACATGAAGAGTGACAGTCTTACCAGCAAGGCGGGTTACAATGTTGACATCTACGCTGAGGGTGTTGATGATGACAATAACTTCCGCCCATTGTCCCAGAGTATCTTTATTGAAATTTATGAATTCGAAGGTGCTGAGATCCCACTTTGGACTTCAGCTGAGTGCTTCGCCAGGACTGAAGGAGGATGCAAAGTTACTTTGACTGAAGCTGATAACTTTTCACTTGTTACAAAAGTGAGAACTTTGGTTGTAAAGGCTCGTTCAGGTACGTTGAAGAGAGTCCCAGCAAAGATCGACCTTCGTATTATTGCTGGAGATGCTTGCAAACTTGGACCAGGTAAGTGTCCAGAGGCTGCGCTTTTCTCAGTTGAGTTGGGACCCCTGACGTTCCCAGTTCTTGATTGTTTTGATAACGAAGTCTGTGAAGACAATAATTCAGTTGATGTTACCATTTCAGCTGACAGGGCCTTGGTCAGCACACTGAAAGTTAGATGTCCTCACTTGTCACCAACTGATTGCTGTGCTACTCTTTCGGAAACTGACTGTCCAAAACTCGGATGTTTGTGGGGAGGTACAGGCGTCCATCAGGCACTCTGCCCTGCTGGAACTTGCTGCTACTCTCGCAATAACCCGGAGTTGGTCCCTCTTAAGGGATCAAGAAGCATTAACTTCCCAAATCCAATGTGTTTCCCAAACAGACATGGTGTACTCTACGATGCTGGAGCAAAGAACACTGGCAGAGCTGCAAACTGCGACTACGAAAACGACGAAAAGCTCGAGCAATCTCAATTCGAAGACAACTTTATCATTAACATTAAAAAGGGAGGAATGGTTTCACTGCGTTTAGAATCCGTTTCCGAAGTGCAGACAGCATCCGACACTTTATTGGGAGGAGTGTGCTCCCCTCGTAATACCAACGGTATTCAAAACAGACACGATTCCTACATTCTGGACAGCAAGAGGGGTTGTGACAAGCAGATTGGTAATATTAACGTTCAGGAGTGTAAGGAACAATCTACGACTACCTTAGAACAGTGCCAGGCTGCCTGTGTCACAAACAGTGTCACAAACGGTGTCACAGATTGTCTCGGTGTACAATTTACTGAAAACACAGTTAGGGATTGGACCACCGGTCAGGCTGCTGCAGACTTCTTGTCGTACGCAATCAGGGAAATTGGATGTCCAAACACTGGAGCAATCACAACTACTTTTACATCTGCTGATGCCTCAACGGTTGTTGATGCACTTTTTGCTGAATGTCTTTCAGCCCGTAATGGTAACCCAAGTACAATCTGTTGTGGAACTGAGGACGGTTTGTGTTCCATTTCGGTTTGCGAAAGGGTGAGAGGTAGTGACACTGCCGAATCTAGAATCTGTCCAGTTGAATTCCCACATCCATACCTCGATGGAACTGAGTACAAGTGCTGCAGCAACACTCACTTCTCGATTCAAGGAGGTGTGCGCACCTGCATGAATGGAGTAGTTGCCGGAGACTCTATCAGGTCTATTAACGACAACGCTGGTCCAAGAACTGGTCTTATTATTGTTTCTCACCTAACAGATCAAATTGAATTTGAATCTGTCTTCATCGGAACTAGTGCTGATTTTAATAACTATGCTGTCACCACCATTACTGACGCAGCTTGTGCTTCAGGTAATGCTCTCCAGCTTGAAAACAATGGAGTAGCACACCATGCTCTTGGATGTCTGTCTCCTTCCTCGACCAATTCTTTTGAGATTGACATAATTGACACCACTCCAGTTGCACCACGTAAGATGCTTGCTGGGTGTTTCACAGATATCGCGGTTACCAGGTCTATGGAGGTGAACAATGTTGACCAATGCGTGAAATTCTGTGGTGCAAGTACCTACTGGGCTACAACATGTCCTCAGTTAGACGGTTCATTCACATGTAAGTGTATTGATGGTTCGGCTATGCTTGAGGAGTTGCCACGTGCTAGGTGTGTGGAAACATCAACTACCTGCCCAGGTTCGCATGCCACTGTGTCTGCTGCTGGATGGTTTTTAACCGGAGGATCATCGATGGCAGTGTATGGAGTCACTGATACTACTCCTTGGATTTCAGCACCAGGTCTTCCATACATTCCTGTTGCGTCTGTACAATGTGAACTCATCATGAATCAGCGTGATGCTGTTGATGCTATTCTTGATCTCCCTGCATACAGACATTTCCTAAGAGGATTAAGACAAAATGAACTTGGTGAGACTATCGAACTCACTCGTGCCACATCATCTGCTGTCAGCAATTGCTACAGTAAGACCTCTACGTTCAACACCCCAATGCCACGTTTGTCAATGCAAATTCTAGGACCTGCACAAGATCTCAACAACTTGGTTGGGTACATTCCTGGAGCTGCTATCGAAGATGCTTCAAACTGGGAGTGCCACAACCGCCAACGTCCAGAATCTACTGCTTCAACAACGTTTAGAGCTGAACAGGGATCGATGTACATTGTGAAGATTAACGCAGTTGAAAAGCGTGAAAACTGGCCTCAAGGAATTCAGTTCATCGTTTCTCAGGTAAATGCCGGACAAGATACTGCAGCAGACTTGGGATGCTCTGGAACTTCAGGACTTCCAACTACTGAGCCAGAGTGCACTCCTGGATTCACCTGCCCAACTAAGTGCGATGGAGTAGAGTTCACACACGCGATGGTTCCTTTGGAAGGTACCTGTCAGGAAGGATCTCTTAATATTCGCGCTACTACTACTACTCTCACTGAGGGAACTTGTCAAATCCAAATGGGCTGCGCGTCATTTGCCCTCACCGCACCATCAACTATTACCTCTGGAATACCAGTTCAGTCGGGAAGCTTCACATTCGAAATCGTTGAAGATGCATTCAAGAATGCTGCCAACGAAAACAGAGTAGGTTGGTTGTTATTCATCACCGACTGCACTGGTGTTGTCGTAAGGAGTTGGTCGTCAACTGATGGCACCCTTCTAACTAGAGATGTTAATTATTTATCATCATCTCTAACTATTCAACCAGGTGCATGGTTTCCTGAAGGTTACCAGGGTGTTTGTAGCACATTGAGAGTTACAATTAGATCGACTACTCATGCTATTAGAACAGCAACAAAAGTTATTACTGTCCTTCCTGGTTATCCATATGAAGTAACAATCAAGGATGATATTCCTATGTGTGCTGAAGCTTGTGATCCAACTATTGACAGAAATTGTGAGAAGTTGGTCTGGTCAGTTGTTATGAAAACAAAGATTGGAACTGTTTCACCAACACGTGGAGTGGTTTGCACTTCTACTGCTTTCCACTTTGATGAATCCCTTGATGAGTACATTATGACTAGCTTCTCAAACCAAGACAGCACAATCACTAAACAGACCAACGGTCAGGGTGAAATTAGATTCGAATCTGGATACAGCCGTGCCGGTCAAGTTAGGATTGTCGTCGCATGTGAGTGCAGCACTTGTGGTGTGGATGGTAGTGAGGTTAGATTTCAAAGAAGACAAGGATTTATTGATATTTACCCTGCTGCACCAAGCCAGTTAGTTTGTGAATCGGATGCTACTAAGGTGTTAGCGGTGGATCGCATTGATTTGAGAGCCAGAGTTCGTGACGTTTACGGAAACCAAAACTTCTGGCGTGTCGATGACATGGCGATCTCTGTTTCTGAGAACTCACCGGGAGCTCTCTTAGGAGAAGATCGCTTCTTGTTGGGAGGTGGTGAACGCGCCTTCAGTGTGATGACTGATAAGGTTGTTTCTCAAATGGAATTCTCTGTGTCAGTTGCCACTCCAACCGCAACAACCCCAACGCAATCATATTCATACGAAGGATGTTTTGGTGACTTAATTCAGGAATCCGTCTTCGAGTCTGAGTCCTGCACCAGAACATTCTCTTCATCATCAATGACACCAGAATTGTGTGCCACGAAGTGTGGATACTTCCCATTCTTCGCTGTCACAGCAGTTGAAACAGGAAAGGCCACCGAGTGCATCTGCAGCATGAAATCTGCTGCCGATTTGAAAATCAGAATGTGCGAAGGTGTTGGTCAGTGTTCCTCCACTCGCTGTGGAGCCTTAACAGACAGAGTTTGCGGAGGAAGAAACTCCCGCGATGTCCAATTCCGCTCTTTTGCGCTGTACAGAAGAAGAACTCAGTACGCCCAGAGGTTGACACCAGCTGTCTGCCCAAGTATGGAGGTCTTCCCTAACAAGCCAACAAGACTTGTTTTGGTCGAGCAACCTTGCACTGAAGCTAGCACAGGATACCTTCAGGGAGATTACTTTAGGAGATGTCAGCAGATCTCTAGTACATTTAATTGTCCACAGGCAGCTGTTGGTCAACAGTTGACCTACACTGTAAATGTTCTAGATGCTGGTGGTAACTTGGCAGATGTCAACGGAATGTACAAGACTTACGCACACAGAAGTACGGTCGAAGAATGTTTCGAACTGGTTCAAGCTACTGAGACAAGCAATGGAAACATTATACCAGCTGAGGGTGTTTGCTCATTCGGATATCCAAGAGAATCTGCTTCGGTGTCTATCGTCGGGTTTACTGACACTGAAGGACGTGTTACTGTATCCCCACAACAGAGTATTCGTAACAACGGACCTCGAATGACTTTCACCATCTCATCAACTGTTGCTGAGTGTTTGTCTGTTCAGATTATTAGTTCCGGAATCATTGCAGACAGTCGCATCTCACACGAGATCTGCTTCCACGCTGGTCCTATTTCTACGATTGTTGTAAATGATTACCCAGAAACACATGCCGCACTTGCAGCATTCCCTGAAATGACTGCCAACGTGTTTGACAAGTTCGATAACTTAGTAACTTGGAGTTCATCGAGACTTAATATTATTCCAGCTGATGATGGTGCAGGTCCAAATGCTGTTGATGAATGTTTATTTAGCGATGGACAGACTAGAACTAAGCGAGTTGTGAACAGTTTGTACAGAATCGGTGCAACATTCGCCGATTCAGCAACCACCAGAGAGGGGGGAGATCCATACAGACCAGCTGCTCAGTTGGTTAGAGGAGAAGTTACTTTCGGTGGGTTCGCATACTACGCTTTGGAAACTGGTTTATCGACTTCTTGTTTCAGACTTATGCTTCAGTTGAAGAGATCAGACCCTCCATCGATCTTGGGATGTCCAGCAGGATCTGCATCTGACGTATTGAGAGAGGGATTGAACTTATTAGAAGAAGAGTACGTAACTATTTCTGGTTCAACTGATAGAATTGAAATTACTGGTCCTTCTGTCGTTATTATCCAGCCAACAGTGAACACAATCACCGTAAAGGCGAATGAGTTGTTTGATGTTTCGCTGTCAATCCTTCTCGGATTCTCAGAAGTTCCAAACTTTAACAGACAATGTTGGACTGATAGCGCATGTCAGATTATTGGATTCACTGTTAGTATGGAATACTATGCCGGACCAGAGCCTATTTCTCGATGCACAAGATGTAACAGAGATAACCCAGCCATCCCAACAGATGGAAGACTTGTCAGGTTCAGATCGATGTCTCGTCAACTTGCAGGTACCTACAACTTTAGGTTCTGGGGTAGGGCAGGTGCTGAAGGTATTGACTTCCTTGCTCCTGCTCCATTCACTGTTATTATCATTGCTGGAACACCAAACAAGTTGAAAATTATCGACTGTGTTGCTGGTGCTTCAGTTATCGCTGGAGAACCATTTGAGAAGGTTGTTCAAGTTCTTGACGCTTACAACAATCCAACTACTGAATGGACACAAGACATTAGACTCAGAGCTCGTGTTCAGTTTGACAACTTCGGATTCAGTCTTGGAGCTGAGTACTCTAACTGGCAGAGAGCTGGAATTCCAACCTCCAACTTGCAGGGAGGACTCAGAGCAACGTTTAATAGCCTTCAAATCACGAGGAGAAACACTTGGCTTATTGCCGCCTACTCTGGTTCATTGAGAGAGGACACTTGTACTATTGAAGTCACTCCTGCTTACCCAACTAGCTGCACTGCCTTTATTGGTAACGGTTTCGACGCTCCACCAAAATACATCAAGGCTGGTGAGAACATTAAGGTCAGTGTTAGGTTTCAAGATGACTATGATAATACTATCAGCAACCAGTTGTTTAACCAGCCTCTCATTGCTTCAACTATTGGAGCTGAACAGATGCTATTTGGTCAAACTACTGCTACGATCACATCGGCAATGACTTCATTTATTGTTAACTACAGGAATGCACCAGAGAAGATCACTATTGCTGCAAAAACTCCAACAGTTCCTGCTTGCTATACCGAGGCTAGTATTGTTCCATGTGATCCAGCTAACCTCGTTATTACTGAAATTAAAGAACAGACTGGTGGTGAACCAACCAAACCACCACTCGACCCTATTGTTGGACCTGATGGCAGCAATCCTCACTACTTGTCACCGCTCAGAGCGAATGAAGAATTCTGTGTAACTGTTGAGATCAGAGATATTTTCGGTAACCTTGTTGACGAGACAGATCGTGAAATCCGCGCATTGTACTCGACTACAGAAGAAAGCAGTTCCTTTAGTGGAGGTAGCAGTTCTAACTGCCAAGCTGTAGTGAGTCCCCCTGAAACAGGTTTCTTACCTATTGGTGGAGGACTTTCAGGTTTAGGAGGTTTAGGAGGTTTAGGAGGTTTAGCAGGAGCCTTCGGATTACCATCACCTGGATTGGATATCGGATTTGATGCATTTACTACTATTCTCACTCCGATTGAGGAACCTTGTAACACTCTAGGTCCCAATGATGCTCCTTCTCAGCCAGTACCTGAGGACGGTGGAGATACTACTGAATTTATTGATAACCCAGTCTACCCTGACCGCAGAGTAACACTTGCTCGTAAGAGATGCCGTGGTCCATGTAGGCTGTCTGCTGATGTCCTTGAAGGTACTACTACCTACGACTCTGACAATGGTAGATTCCCAATCTGTGGAATTACCTACAAGAGGGCGGAATGTATTTATATTGAGGCTACTTCACCAAACCTGAACTCTGATGAGACTCCGTTAATTTGTATTTCTCACGCAAAGTGGGTTGAGTTGACTTGCGAAACTAACACAAGAATCATTCCACAGGGAAGACCATTTGGGCACGTCAACGCTTACCTGACTGACGAGTACGGTAACGCTGCGACCCACTGCAGCCGTGATGAAGGATGTGGTGTTACAATTAGAGAAATACCAACTTCTGATTCATATGTTTGCTGTGGTCTGGTAACTGATGCCAACCTACCACCTGGTGAGTTGAGTGGTGATACTCTTACTAGAAGTGGTCTTGGTGGTTCAACTGTTTTCTCTGAACTTTACTACTCTCGTGAAAGACCAGCCAGTTCTGATCCACTTCGATTAGAACTTGTGAACTCTGACGCAACTATTAGAGGTCACTGTGGAGTTATGGCTGTTTTAGGTGTGAGGATCCTTTGTACTGATTCTCCAAACCTGGTCATTGCTGGAAGTGATTTCTCACTCACTGGTGAATACACATTCGTCAACACCAACGGTGACTACGAGAACATTGTTTGTGACGGAATGAACGACAATGCGAACTGTGCTGCGAGATCTTTCACCGCTATCGCTGATGGAGGTGCCATTCTTGAAAACTTTAGATACAGAGTGCAGCCGGGAGCATACAACGAAATCGTTGACGACGTTGCTTGCCGGGCTCAGAGCACGGGCAACTGCGATGCAGACCAGTGTCAGGTAGTTAGCTTCGACACCTTTCCTTTTGAAAATGCTCCTGCAATGTGCAGAGCAAAGCCTACGTGGACTTTAACCGGTAGACAGGCAACTGGTGGAGTTATTACATTTTCAGGACTTAAGTACCACGTCGCGAGTGTTATCACACCTGAGATTACTCCTCGCGATGGAAGTACTATTTCAGCCCTCGACTGGATTAACAACGCAGAGCTTGGAGCTCAACCACCAGGTGATTGTCCAGCAGTAGTTGTAGCCCCAGGTGTACCATATGAAATGTGTATGGGAGGTGCTAACTGTAAGAAGTGTTCCCAGACCTTCACGAATGAAGTTTCCTGCGGTAGCTGTCCAGCGAGAAAGATCACTGCAGGCGACACTCTTCAAATGGGAATGCGCATCCATGACGCCTTTGGTAACATCATCGGTGCTCCATTAACTGAGAGGACAGTTGTAACTTGTAAGGTTACGGATGTCACACCAGCTAGAAACCCAGAAACTATTTCAAGATTGTACCCGAAGGAGTTTTCTAGAACTGGGGCGCCTAACAGGCGTAATCCAAGTACCAACCTGATCACCGTGGGAACTATTGTTTCTTCAGACTCTGTCTTGCGTGTAGCGGGTGATTACGAAGTTACTTGTTGGGCCGACACATGGGACCGCAGCGGAAACTTAAGAACCGGAATGCCAGCAGATGCAACTGCTGACCGCCCACACGGTGTTGCATGGGTTCCAGTTGTTGCCAACGAACGCAATGCCTTCAGAGGTTACGAAGTCAGTTCCGCACACTTCAACTACCTCGTTGAGTCATCAACTCACCAAATCATAAGGAGAGAATGTCTTGCTTGTAACAACAGAGAAGTATACATTAGAGTACAGACCATTGATAACGATCTCTTGACTTCCTTGAAGCAAAACTTTGCCAACCTTGCGAACAAGATCGATGTCTACTCAACTTACGCTGATGCTGTTGCTCGTACTAACAAGTGGCCTCTAGGCCAATGTATTACCCAGTCTACCGGACTTGGATTCCCAGGAAGGTGTCTTCCTTCAGGCCTTGCAGGTGACGGCCTTGCGGAGAACAACATCTTTTTCCCAGCATTTACTGTATCAGACGGTATCTTCAGCACATTCGCTCCAACTCTAGAGGCTGGTGTTACCTACTCAGTTGAATCCGCAACCTTCTGCTCTCCAAGAAGAGGCGTAGCCATCGAAGCGGTTCGTGAGCGTCTTGGAAGAGCCGAAAACCTTGATGCTTGTGTTGCAATGGTTAAGAGATCTAGATCGGGTCTGAACCCTGGGGCAAGAGGTGAAGCCAGTGGTGCGTCATTCACTGAAGCTACTTACTCATGTTTCGCTGTTTTCACTGGCTTTGGTAAAACAACTGAGGTATCGCAGGAGTCTGGTTCCATCTCTGATTCCGTCACTTGTGACTTCCCTCTTGCTACAAGAAGTAAGTTGCATCAGGACGGTCTTTGCTCTTGTGGTGGTGTTCGTTGTCCATGTAGTATCCCAATGATTAGTGATGAGAACCTCAGAAAGACTTGTAGTGTTGAGGTAGTACCTGCTGATCCACATCATTTGATATGTCTTCAGAGAGCTGCTGACGTCTTCGCTGGAGTCAACACTCTCATTACTGCTTCAGTACGTGATATCTACGGAAACAGAGTACTCACGTCATCTGGTACTATCTCTGCTAAGATTAGTTCTTCAGAACCATCCATCCCATCAATCCCAAGTGGTCCAATTAGATCAGGTATCGCTCAGATGTCTGCTAAATTTACAAAGGCTGAGGATGTTGGTGTTTCTGTCTACAGTAGTGTCCTCCCTGGGTCTACCTTCTCTTGTCCAGTATCTGTTCTTAACGACGGTGATGACTGTCCTCCATGGAGGATAACTTGTCCACCTAAGCCACAACTTTGCTGTGCCGGAAAGAGAGCATGTCCTGGTATTTCTAAGTTGGCTGTGTGTGCTGCTGATCTTTACAACGCCGTCTTTATTGAACAACCGGGTGATAATGTTCCATGTGTCAATGGTGCTCACGTTGCTTCTGAAAGAGTCATTCCAAGGGTTGTTGTTGAGTGTAGGGATTCATATGGAAACGTTAAGAGACTCACTTCATTAACTGTCACCATTTTGATTGCAACAGGTGAAGGTCAGGCACCAAGAGGTTCCTTAAAGGGAACACTCGTTAAGAAAACAGTTAATGGAAGAGTTACATTTGACGACCTGACGTACAACATCGCTGAGACTATCACTCTTCGTATTGAAGTTATTGAGAAGAACGCAGTCATTGCCAGATCCACAATTACTGCAGAGTTGAAGTCTACTGACTCTATTAACGTTTGCCCGGGTGACATTTGTCAGATCCACGAAGTCAGTTCCCCAGACACTTGCACGTTTGATGTTCCAAATAGTGATTCCGTTGAACTTGAGGCGAGAGATCGCGCCGGAAACGTTCTGTTCCCTCATCAGGTGCAGGACTGTACGATAACTCTTCAGATATCAACTTCAGACAGAATTACTACCTGGAATGCAGCAGCTGGAGAATACAGTTTGGGTGCTGCTGATGTTCCTGCAGCAAAGCAGTGGAATCGTATCTCAAAGGTAGACGCCAACAGAAGGGAGTTGATGTTGTGGGGACAGACTACTACTCGTCACTACAGTCCAGATGGTAGAACATTCACTGTGTACGGTGGAGTATCAGTAACACCACTTGATTTGGTTCAGGGAAGAATCCTTCCTGCTGCTACCAGAACTAAGGTTTGGACTTTCAATGTTGACACTAAGGATTGGACTTCATCACCAGAACCTACTGTTACTGGATTCCTTGCTGGCTCTGGTAGCTTCTCAGGCGGACTAAACGGAGGTGAGTGCGGTACTGCAGGAACTGCCCTTTCCGTCTGTGATGCCGCCGGTCCAGCCACAAGAATGGGTCACGTTGCTCATTCCGTTAAGTCGGACACTGACAATGAATTGCTCTTCGTGTACGGTGGTCGCAGTGGAAAGGAGTGCTGCAACGGTGACCTGTGGAGATTTAATAAGAATTCTGAGAGCTGGATGCAGATGGACCTCTCGGGCAGCTCTTTGAGACCACGTCTTTGGTTAACAACATCTGTCATCTTCAGAAATAAGATGTACGTCTTCTCAGGTGTAGGAGGTCTGAGCTTTTCTTCTGCTAGACCAGTTGAAGGTTCCGCAATCTACAGCATTGACTTATCTCCGGCAACTGATGAGACAGCTCGTCCAGGACTTGAGTGGGCACGAGTTGTTGTACCAACTTCAACAGCGTCCCCAACTGGTCGTTCAGCCGCTGAGTCAGTTTTGGATGGCTCCCGTTGGTACGTAATCGGTGGAGTTATTCATACTCTAACAGGTACTTCACCTGCTACTGATATTTGGTCAATCGATCTGAACAACATCGAACTCGGATGGAGATTGGAGACTAACGAAGGTCCTAACTACTTGTACTCAACTATTGCTTTTGATTCTTACAGAAAGGAGATTTCGTTCTTTGGTGGTGTTGCGAGATACGCACAGACCTTCCACGACACCTTCCCTGCTGGTTCAAGAGCCCCATCAAGAATCTACTCTCTAACTGATGGCTGGTTGGAGTCAGGTGTCGAATTCAGGCAGCCAGTCGGACAGGCTGGATGTGCTGAAAGTATGGGACTGGATTCCAGTGTTGCCCCAAGCGCCCAGTTCACCAGATGCGCAGTTCGTGACCAGGCGACCTGTGTAACCGCGACATGTGCAGGAAAGACAGAACAGGACTGCATGGCTGGATCCGCCTATGAATGTGCATGGGACGCTGCTGCTGAAGGTGGCGGCGGAGCTTGCGTTTCACCATGTGCTTGGTCAACTGACGTCAGGATTCCAAACCGTATTGGAAGTGGAAAGGCTCTCACTTTTACCCATAACGGTAAGACCGCATTCTTCGTATTCGGTGGTTACTCGGCAACTACTATTGAAAGCAAGTCACTCTTCAGAGCGAACCCAGAAGTCGTTGCCCCAACTGGTGACGCTGATGTTTGGTTTCTTGAGCATGACGTTGCTCTCAGCAGAGATCAACGTAAGCTTGCATGGGACTTACGCCCTCATGAGTCCGCTTGTACAGTAAGAGATGGTTCAATGAGCACTGAGTGTGTAAGATATTGGAGACAATCTGACTGTAACGCTAACAGTGACTGTACCTGGAGTACCAGTACGGTTGCTAACAGTGCTGCGTCAGTTATGTGCTCAGAGTCTGACCCATCATGTGTGAGACTGACTGGAGCAGTTTCCGTCGGCATGCAGTCAGCTAACGTTGAATTTGCTGGATTCACTATCTCATCTCTCAGAAATGTTGCCAACGGAAACCCAATGCCAGTTGGATACTGTGCTAACAGAGTAGCGTCAGCAACTATCTGTACTACCCTGACAACTAGTACCACATGTGAAGCACAGGCTGATTGCTCATGGGTAAACACCGTTATGACATCTGAGCTTCTGACTCAGTTGGGCGCCACCGTAAAGTGCACCAACCCAAGACCAAACAGATTGTGTAAGCCTAGACCTCTTAGATTGAAGAACACGATCAAATGCTCTCGTTGTAAGTTGACTATCCCAGAGGCTAGTTCACCAAGATCTGGAAGCAGAACCTTATTAGCTGGTACTAACATGGGACAGTCTCCATACGCAACACACAACTTTAATGACATTACCGTATTGGTAACTGGACCAGATGGTAACCGCATTGAAGACCCAGTTACTTACGCTGAGGCTGCTGCCGGAACTGTTACTTTCAGAGCCTCAAGGTTTGAAGCAATCCGTCAGGATGGAGTGTCGACTGCACCATTTACGTCAAGTGCTATCTCGGTACTACTTGCTGGTCAGTACAGTGGATTCCATGGGATCTCTGTGGCCACATCTGAGATTAATTGGAAGATTTCTGCTGCCCCAGCCGTCATTTGGATTACAGCTGTCCACGATGGTGTTTGTCAGTCATCAGAGAGCTGGCCAATTAACGTTGTCGCAAGTACTCCTTGCAGATGGATAGTAAAGAATCAACCACGTACTGTAAGAGCTGGTGTACCATTCACTGTTTCTGTTTCATTGTTCGATGGAGTCAGTGAGGATGGTAAGGTTGGAAACGTTGCTTATTGTGACGTCCAAAGGAACCACTGGAGATTACCAAGAGGAACATCTGGTAAGATTATTAGGTCACAAAACGCTAACTCGCACACAGAGTGCCAGGCTGCCTGTAAGAACTTGCCAAGGTGTACTTCATGGAACTATGCTTCTGGTCGTGTTGTATTTGTTGACAACGAAGAAATTTCCAGAGAAATCGCAGGACAAACCTGCGTTCTGTACCGCGGTTTGACTTACATCCCAGAACTAGGATGGGCCCAAACCAGAAATGCTGTTTCTGGACAAATTGGAGGCATCCCTTGTCAGGACGCGTTCTTGTCTCTCGCAGCTGTTACTACAACCGAGTCAGAAACTGTTGGAACTTTGTTTGAGTCTTCCCCAACCCTGGGACCAGTCAGGTGCCTTGCAACTCCATCAGACTTTATTGCCGATAGACTCGTACTTCCACACGATGCATCATGTGTTCGTTGCTGTGATGATGCAGGTGCTGATGCTATTGCTTACTCTAATGGAATGTGTGGATGTATCTTCGAAGAAGACGACCTTCAAGTGGCCACCACCTGCAGCGTTTTCGCACGTGAGATTCTTGATGCTCACAGAGAACCAATTGACGAACACAAGGTTGCATTCAATGGAATCTGGTACAACAAGGTCGAGAAGATTATGTTGGCATTCTCACACTCACAGGAAATTTGCGCTGATTCCTACAGCAGTGTGATTACTATCACTCCAAATGACCCTCACCATATGAACGTTATTACTGTACCAATCTCTTGGCACGTTACCGAGTGTGGACAGGTTGACGGTCCAATGAGAGTTGTTCTTCATATTGTTGATTTCTGGAACAACATTGTTCCAGTAGTACACCAAGTGGTTGCATCATTAGTTAAGGGAAGTGGTCAACTCCTTGGAGCAGTCGTCAATTCCCGCAGTGGTATCGTAACATTTGATCTGAGATATGAGGTAGCAGAGATGATCCAACTGAAGATTACTAACACTCAGTTACTTCTCTCATTCAGAGAGGCAGCCATTGTTCCACCACAGCAGCAGGCGTGTGCTCGTGACTGCGCAGGTGATTCTTGTTTGAAGCAAACCGCAGCAATCTGCTGCAACACCCTTCCTGAGATTAAGATGATGACTGCGGCTGCATTCAGACTCAAAACTATTGCTCAGCCACCAGCAGCAATCAGATCTTGGGGTAATGGTGACTGTAGTCCATTTTCATACGAAGTTCAGCTTCAGGACAGATGTGGAAACAGAATCACAAAGCAGTGGTCAGGTGCTAGATTTGGACAGTACCGCAACCACGCTTTGACTGTCGCTCTCTCATCAGGAATTGCTCAGAAGTACCCAAATGGAATGGTATCCAGTAAGCACACATACCTCTCTGAGTTAGTTCTTAACGATGGATTTGCTAAGATCACTGCAGCACACTCGTTAGTTGATCCAAGTGTTTCATTCACTGTTTCCCTTGAAGATGTTTCATCAATTGTATCTGCTACACCTACACCAGTTAGAGTTAATCATTGTATCCCAAGAAAGCTTCAGATTGTTAGCCCACAGGGATGTGTTGATAAGACAAAACCAATTCCAATGATTGGTACTCGTCAGACTATCTTTGAAATGAAGGTCGCAGTCGTTGACGCTGACGGAAACGTTTGTGACACCAACACCCCACTGTCATCTCGCTTAATTGGATGTTTTGACACCAGCCTTTCGATGGAATACTCTGTCACAGTTGCAAGTGCGGTTCTTTCAAGAACAAGATGTATGACTGAATGTTTTGAGAGATTCGGAGCTAACTACTACGCTGTTGTTGATGGTACTCACTGTGAGTGCTCTATTTCAGACCCAAGTACTGAAGCAACTGAATTACATCCTGATGAGTGCTCCGCAGCTTGTCCAAATGGTGAATTGGGCTGTGGACCTGATGGAAGAATGAGCCTCTACGAACTTCGCGCTACCTACTCTCGTGTAGTTTACAGGACTGAAACCCAATCTATGAACCCAGCTCGTTACATTGCTCCAGACATGAGAGTTTCTGGAGCGGCGCCTGGAGTCTTCGCTGGTATGGGAGGAGCCCTCGCAGGTACATTAACTGATGATGTTGAAGTCGGTTATGCATTCTTTAGTGATGCTATTTGGTTACCAGATACATCAGTAAGACAAACTTGTTTAGTTGACGCATCACAGAATATTGCATGTGAAGGTCAGACTACACTTTCAGTAGCGGATTCATTCGGAAGCTTAGAAGGAGACACCTGTAACGTTGTTGTTAAGAATGACGAAGTTGTTTGTCCAATTAAGAAGATTACTGTTCGTGTTGGAGAAGAGTTTGACATCCCTGCCTGGGTTAACTCAGCTGCGTCAAGACTGGGTATGGATGTACCAGAGATCGCAGTTACTATCTTTGATGAGACTGGTGAGTTATCTGTTGGTTCTTCATTCTTTAACCCAGCTACTGCTCTACCAGACTACTTCCAGTCTGCTCAAGTAAAGTCTTGGTCTAGTGCTACTAACGGAGGTGTTACATCATTCACTTTGAATGTTGACCCTAACCAAGTACTTTCAGCAGCTAACCAGGTCTGGTTCCCACGTATGAAGTATACTTCAACTATTCCTGGAACTCTTGCTGATGATCTGCAGACCAATGGATTCGTGACCAGAAGAATCACTGTTCAGTCTGACTTCGCTGAGGAATGTGAAATTGAAGTAACAGTACTTCCAGGTAAGGCAGACTCCTGCAAGTTTACTAAGCCAAGAGAGTGCTACAGAGCAGGCTCAACATTTGCATTCTCTTACAGTGTTCTTGATGAGAGAAACAACGTTGTTACTCAAGACTCTGCGAGATGTGTTTCAGTTCGCGAGGGTGCTTGCCCATCAGGAACATCAGCATTCTTCCCACAGCATAACATGTGGATGGAGAAGTTGACCCCACTCACGAACCCAAGTAACCGCGTTGAGAGATTCTCTGTTGGAGTTACTACCCGTAACAGAAATGGTAGAACTGAACTTATCACTGTAGACACTCACCGTTACCTAAGTGATTTGGGTGTGTGGCCAGCAACGGGTCACATTTTTACCGGTGACAGCAGACCACTTGACACTATTATCGCAGCCATAGCCGCAGGTACTGAGTGTGTGATTATCGAAAAGACTACCGTTTTCAGCCCACAACAGGACTTCCCAATTTCGATGATCTTTAAGAGTGTTCCATGTACTCAACAAGCACAATCTCTGTGTGTGGATACTTCAGCAGTTACCTCAACTTGCTCGGGATCGAACCAGCGCCTTATCAGTCAGTCGACTGCCACTGTTGTATCCAATCTCGTTGGATCTACTACACAATTACTTGGAACGACTACATTACGTTCAACCAACGGTAAGTTCGACTTCGCTCTTAAGTACACTACCAGTACTAGTAACATTAATACTAAGATTCCTTTAAGGACAACAATCTACGACCCAACTGGTGAAGAAATTACTTGCACTGGTGTTGAGTTTGGAATCGCCATCTCCCCATCGTTCCCAAGAACTTTGACCGCAGAAATTCAGGCTTCACGTGAAGTATCACCTGGTGTTGTTTGTATCTCTTGCAGTCCTGTTGATGAATTTATTATTATTGCCAGAGCATGGGATGAATACAACAACTTAGCCGCATGGGACTGCCAGGGTGCGAACAGATGGTCGAACCTGGTTGGTGCCTTAACAGCTTCAGTCAAACAGGGAGATGGAAATCTTGTTACTTCCGCTGATGCTGACGTCTCTAACCCAGCTCGTCACTCAGCTGTAGCAACTGGAGTTGTTCTTACCAGAGGTATTGCTGTGTTTTCTTCTCTCAGATACACTAGACCAGGATCTGTTACCTTCCAGATTGATGCTTCAAACTGGGTGGTTATCGCTCTCGGACCTCAGCCAACTTCACCTTCTGTTGGGCTGAGGTTTGATGCATGCAACCCTCGTGGAATTAGAATTACTAAGTACGAACCACTTCCAATTGCTGGTAAGACTTTTGAAATGGAGTTTGAAGTCCACGATCAGTACGGTAATGTAATTACAGCTGATCACTATGGTGTTTTGACTAGGTTTGCTTCTGACATCATTGCCTTCTCATACGGAAATGGCTACCAGCCATGTAGCGCAGCAGATGTCAGTGCCGGAACCTGCACTCGTGTTACAACATTCACTGCTTCTGAAACTCTAAACACAGCGAAGTACACAACTGATCCAGGTAGATACGCCTACAACCTGGTTCACACTGGTGTGGTCTATTCTGAAGTTGAAGTCGGAATCGATGAGAATGACTTTGTGGTCACTTCTGTGGTAAAGAGACAATTCGAAGTGTTGACTACCCTGAAGGAATCTTTAGATACTTTGGTTGTTGGAACTCCACTCGCTGAGTGTACTACCCGCAGCACTCTATTTGATCAGGATGTTACAGGAAATATTCGTCACAACGAGCCTTACTCATTAGACCAATTAGAACATGATAACGCTGTTCAGTTTGATGAACCGTTCGGTTATGGTGTAAGTGCTGCTCAGTTTGATAGGTTTGGTAACCAAGGATTTGAATGGAGACGTTATGGAGGAATTGAATGTAAATTAGAACTCTCAAGTGTAAGATTCCCTGGTGTCGATGAATACAATGTAATTGAACCTCCAACTACTACTGATGTTCGTGCTTCAATTGAGCTTACTATCCCTGCTGAAGGATTCAACAGAGATGAAGCTCTCGATGACTTCTTGGCTTTAGCTGGTCTTCAGGACGGTGAGGCTTTCATTGAGAACATTGATGAGGTTGACCTCGATGATACTACTGGTGCTTCATCTGAAGGACGTGCACTGAAGGTAGTCAGAAGATTCTTGATTGTGAGATTTGTTGTTGTTACTCAAAGAGCATTTGTTGTCGTCACTGACCTTATTATAGTTATTACTGATTGCCGTAATAGTTACGAATCCAGCAACAGTGCCTGCAGAAGAGGAGGCCGCACTATTCAGATCCAGTTCTTCCTCTTCGTTCGAGTCTTCCCTCCAAGGATCATTGATGGTGCAGCTGACTCTCCAGTTGACACAACTCAGTCTAACAGCACTAGAAAGTTATTACAGACCCAGGAAATTAATGACATCTTAGCTGATAACCCTTACGCACTCGGACTCACGAACGCTCTTCATTACCCAGAGCTTGGTTCATTCACCTTCCCAAGAAAGGAGGTTTACTTCGTTCCAACTCTCATGATGGGTACCCAAACTGATCTGAACGCTGCTAACGGAGCTACTTCATTCTTCAGCAGTTACGTTTGGTTCAGAAACTCTTTCACAAGAAGAGCAACTGGTAGCTTCAAACTGTTAACTACCTGCACACGTCTTGATGCTTCAAAGGTTGGTATTGATGACAAGAGAGCTCCAAATGACTTTAGTAAGGAAACTGATTGGATTGAAGTGTTCCAAAACAAGATTGTAATTAACGAAGAACCAGGCTCATCTCGTATCGTTACACAGTCACCAAGAGTGTGTAGAAGAGCAGGTGACACATTCAGATACGTCACAGAGCTGGTGTTACCTTCTGGAGACCCATTGACTACTAACCCACAGGGACAGAGAGTTATGGTTTCTTTGAGGAACTTGGATGGTTCAAGAAGAGGTGGTCCTTACAAGTGTGATGCAATGATTGGAGACTCGAGACCTCATGAGATCACATGTACTCTAAACACTGCTACTCCACCTGATACTCTTTTAGGTGCTCGCAGTAACGCAGACAGATCAGATGTTTGGACTACTCCTGGAAGAGTTATCGCTACCTTCGCACATGATTCTGGTCCTCAGAACGTTGGATACACTCCAGCTGAAACTGATGCTGTGGACGCAATCGAATTCATTCCTGCTTGCGCTAGCAGATTGATTACTGACATTCCACCACCACGTGAGATTGTTGTTCATAAGGGATTCTCTGTTGCTCTTCATCTTGAGGATAAGTTCGCTAACCGTGGTGGACACTTTGACATCCGTATTAGAGCATTCATGGCTAATCCTCTTGAGAGAAACGCTCAGGGTGAACTCATCTACGCTACTGAGGCCTCCCTTCAGAGTATCGAAGTCGGAGCATTTACTTCAAGTACTCAGCAAGATGGAAACCTTCCTTACACACAGCAGGAAACTTTCGCAGGACGCGTTTACTTCTGTGGATTGTTTGTTGAGGCTTCCTTCCTCAAAATCAGACCGACCCCAAGAGGATACGTCTGGATTATTGCCTACGTACTTGAAAGCACATACGGTGACTGTGATTCCCAGTCTTCTTGCAACCCATGGGATACTCTAAGTGTTGTTTGTAATAATAACGCTCCAGGTAACTTTGGTTGTCTCTACAAGGAGTTCGATCCTATTTTGGTTGTCCCAGACAGACCAGTTGCCTGTAACATCCTTGAGGAACCATCATTTAATGGAGTTGTTGCTGGACCAAGATTCCCATTTAAGATCAGCGCTGAAATTGTTGACAGGTGGGGACTACGAATCCATGAGATCCCATCTGGTGTCGAAGCAGAGATTTACCACAGAGACTTGAGAGTTGTTCACATTGACTTCAACTTCTTTGATGAGTCATTCAGAGGATCCTTCCCACAGTCTGCTATTATGTTTGAGCCAACTACCTTCTCTGGGCAGGTTATTCAACTTCCTCATCAGGTTGCTGGTGAATCTGACAGTCTCGTCATCGCTGTTGAGATGTACCTCCACGACTTTACACTAACATCCCACAAGATAATTACAGTCAGTGATGGAACCACTACCATCTTAGACGTTACCTTAACGAGTGTTGGTTACCCAGTTTATGATGTGATCGTCAACTCTGCAAACAGGAGATTCCGTGGACGTGTTGTCATATCAGCGGACTTCATTCAGCCAATTGATGATTTCCTCTTTACCCTTTCAAGAGATGCCACCAGAAAGGTGACAGGAATTACTATCACAACATTCTGGTTGGGTACCATCACACTAACTGAAGAGTCTACTTCATCTGGTGAGTTCCCAACAGTTACTCAGTACACCGAAATTGCACTTGGTAGCAACGGTGTTCAGGTCTTCTCGTCTGACATCTACACGTCGAAGACTGTTGCAGGGGAAGTTCAATGGACCAGATACTTCAAAACTATTCCAATGCCTGGACAAGATGATTCAGTTTCTGAGCAGTTCTTAGTATGGGCACCTCAGACTCTAACACAGACAGCCTTTGTTGGAGAATTAGATCAATTCGATGCTACTTACTTTGGATCATACAAACTTATTGACGTTTCACCATTCTGTGATCCTGCTGCAAGTGAAGGTCCAACTGGTTGGCAGACAGTCCCAAGTAACTGCATCCCAACGTCGAGAGACTTCGTAGTTACTTTTGATGACTTGTGGTTAGCTACTGCTCATAATGATGTTGTTCTAGAGATGGCTATATTAAACCATTATGATGATTTCAGTCAGGTTATTGCTGTCTGCACTACTCCTGAGATTCACGTCAGACCTGGACCACCACACAGATTAGAATGTGATTCCATTGATGAAGTTGTTTACACTCGTGAACCTTGGAACTCAGCTGTTCGTATGGTTGATTTCATGGGTAACAACATTGATTGTTTTGAGGACTTCGACCGTACCAGAGCAGGAACATATGATGCATTAGATGTCACTTGTGTTGATCACACTGTACAGGTTTCTGTTGTAGGCAGACAGGATGGACAGCAATTGCTGACTCCTGTAGAGAGAACTGTAGCACGATTTGACACATCTGGTAGAGCTCAATTCTACCCACAGTACGCCCAGCCACCTGCATCTCCACTTCTGTCTGGTGGAGCTGACGCTTCAGGAATCGTAGCTGGACAGACTTTGGCTGACTTTGGTTTTGACTCTTCGCAATTAAACACCGAGGATGTTGAAGGATGGGACAGGTTCTCTTCAACAATTGACAACAGAGTTAACTTTGAAGGAACTTGGACTGTCGCAGCAGCTCAAACTGGTTCAACTGGTCAGTTCTTCACAGCCTCTGGAGTAGAAGATGTTGTATTCATGAGATACTTAACAAATGGAAGAAAGATTTCAACTGGCAACACTTGTGACACGTCAACTCAGAAGATCTGCTCCACCATGGAGATTGAGGGAGCTGATGATTGCTGCAGACTACACCGCCCAGGTAGAATTATTCCACTGAGATCTTACTCACTTCAGTTCAGACACAGAGTTGCGGCTGCTGCCAACAGACACACTGCTCACGTTGAAGTTTCTTACTGGAGAAACGTTAGAGGAAGTGACAATGCTATCCTTCTCAATACTTACACAGAACAAATTCCAAGAGATGTGACTGGTTCTGATGAGTGGGTTGTTCACGCCCTGGCTCACACCGCGCCAGACAGATCAAGCTACGCCAGTATTAGATTGGTTTGTGACATGTCGGCTGCCAAGGAAGCAACGGGTCCAACCACCTGCGGTATTGATTTCGATGAAGTTAATTTGGTACTTCTCCGTGTGGAAGAGATGGTTTCACTTCGTTACACAACTGAACACCCTCGTCAGCTGAGCGGTGCCAAGGTGATGGAAGTTGTTTGTGGACCTGCTGTTGTTAGGACAAGAGTTATACCGCCAACACCAAAGATTGCGACCTGCACTCCGCAGACTTGCAACAACAACGGTAGATGCAACGGCGAACCTTGGCAATGTCCTATGGAACTTGAGGGAATATTCCCTGCGTACTGCTGTAGAAGAGCCCTCTCATTCTGTTGTGGTGGATTAATGAGAGACACCGCTGATGCTGATTTCCGCACCAGATGTGGAAACCTGTTCTGCTCTGGTAACGGAGGGCAATACCCACTTCCTGCACCATGTTCCCCTTGTCACAGAAGTGACCTGTTGGGTTACTGGGATGGTGACAACTGTGAGAAGTGTGCTCAGGGTTACTACGGAGATCGTTGTCAATTCCGCATCTGTCCAATTAGCCCAAATAATGGAAAGGAGTGTTCAGGACACGGTCTCTGCTTAACCAGCGGGGAGTGCACATGCTTTGGAGAGAACGCCGTTGACACATCGCTTCCAGTTCAGGCTCTTCGTGTTAACCACGGATACTTACAGTTCGCTAATCCTGCGATTGACACAACAACTGTTGGAGACAGTCCTCTGTTTACTTCATGTGACAATGTTCTTGAGAGATACAACCTTGGTACAGTATTTGATCAGACTAATACTGATCAAGCTAACATTCTTGGATTCCCTGATGAGGGTATCTTCACAGTCGGTTCCGCTGATACTAACCAGAACGCATACTTCTGTAAATTCTTAAGAAGCAAGACAAGATACGTTGGAGGTGCTATTGTCGGTGGAATGTGGAAACGTGGTAAGGGAAGCATGGCAGCTAACATGTACAACTTGAGATTCTCCCAAGAGACTGGAACAGGATACATGCCGCTTACCGACTACGCAAACGGTGATGGAACTAACTTGTTCACTCAGAACTTAGGCCGCGGTTGGTTATTTACCACCGAAGAGAATGGTGGTGGTGGCAATGGAGGAGCCTTCACTCGCACTGGTCCATCAGTTTGGAACTCAATTATCTTTTCAACTAACCAGCGTAGCCGCGTAAGTTGGATCCAAATTGAGAGGGACGTATTCTACCAGGCTCTGAGGAGAGTGGTTGCCAGTCCTATTGCGTCCTTTGAGATTATTTCTCTTGTAAATGGTTACGCTAAGTCACCACAGAGAACTGCCTGCGTGTACTCCTCTGGATTAGATGAAAGTACTGGCAGACCTACTGTTGTTGGTGTCTTCGATAACTGTGTTGCGGGACAGCGTCACACCGCCTGGAGAATGTGGTTTGGAGAAGGTGCAACTGGCCGTACTCAGAAGACCATGCACACATCCACAAGAGTATTGTTATCTAACACTGCCGTATTGAACAGAAGAACTGGTGGTATTTCCTTCACTAGTGAGCAGAAGAGATGGGAAATTGATGGAGCCGCAAGAGTCCCAGTCCAGCTGTTTCAACAATCACCAGCAAACTTCAGAGTTCACTTCAGCAACCTTGCAGTAAGACCAAGCATCTACAGATGGAGAAAGTGGGCTGGCAGAGCTCTTGTATTGGCTCTTTCTAACGGAGAAGTGAGAGTGGCCACTAGATTCCGTCAGGGAGACAGATTTAACGGACTTCCATCAAGCTTGTCTGAGTTGTCAGCAATTAATTTGATTGCCCACGTCACCGCCAACACCAACTCTGCTGCCACTGCTCAGGTTCAAATGAGAATAACGACACTTGAAGGTCGCAGATACAACGGCGTTAGAATGAACATCCCTGCTGGTGGTCGATTCCCTTTGAATGTCCCAATGGTTTGGCCAGCTGGTTCATCGACTTACAACTTAAGGACAACTGATCTTCCTGGACTGAAGGTTGACTTAACGTTCTTCGGACCAACAACAACAAGAATTCAATACGATGGATTAGTAATGCAATTATCGTACTACAGAGTTCCTCCACTTGAGGAATTTTCTATTGAAATGATGTTGAAGATCTCACACGCTGATCAAGGAAGACCAATGAACCTTTACAGCAGAGAACATCAGGGTGGAGGATCCCTTTCAGTCGATCTAAACACTAACACTGATGGAAGACCACTTGCAGCGTCAGCAAGAATTGTTGCTGTTGATTCTCTCGGATCTAAATTAGAAGTTGTTGCTGAAGGTCTCAACGTGTTGTTTTCAAACAGGTGGGTTAGATTAAGAATTGTTGCCAGCATCCAAGATGGTGAGGCACAGTTTTCTATTGGAAAGTCAAAGACTGAAGATAACGCCAAGGCGTTCAAGGATATCAACTCTGTTGTGGTATCAGCTCAGCGTCCTTCAATCCGCGCTCTTGCGAAGATGTCCGAACCACCAACCTTCGGTACAAGCGAAGCTAGATTCAACGGATGGATGAGAGAAATAATTGTTACCGCTAATGGTGTAGTGAGAGAACAACTCGACTTCATCCACAACGTGGCTGCTGGTACTGGTGCTGATCTCGCGTTCTACGGAATCGCTCCAAGTTCAACAATTACATACGACAGTACTAGAACAACATACGTTCCACCAACTGGTACCTCATTTGATGGAGTCCTTTCAAGAATTGTACCAGTGACACTCGGATTCTGGGCTGGTGATATGTGTGATATTTGCAGAGATGGTTACTACGGTCCTGGTTGTAAGATCCCATCATGTGTTGAAACTAACCCACTATCATGTAACAGCGGTACCTGCGAACCAAGATCTGCCATTATTAATAACAGACAGGTAGAGTGGAAACAGTGCCGATGCAGTGAATTCTTCACTGGTGAAGTTTGCGAGTACTGCTTACCTCCTCCAATTGTAGCTGGAAGAGACGAGAATGGTAGATTGACTTGCACTCTTCCTGCTTGTCCTACTGAATGTCCAAACTACTTCGATGGAGAGGCAACCATCCTTATCGATTGTACTCCACAACAGAGATGTAATCCAATTACAGTACCAACTGATGATTGCGGTTGTAAGATGACACCTGAACCAGTGTGCCGTGCGGTAGGAGACTTACCATCTCCAACTGTACCAGCTGATCCTCTCACATACGACTGCAAGGGATACTCTCAGCTGTACGTAAGCTGTCCAACTAATGATGTTTGTGGCAGCCCTGCTTCCTTATCACCTGTGTGTTTGACAGGAACAGGTGGAAAACGTCAATACCCAGCTCACTGTAACCAAAACCGTGCTCTGGGATGTATTGGTACCAGAATTACTACTCGTTCTGAGAGTCAGTTTACTAGTGACATGGCATGGTTGAGATTTGTTGGTGACTGTCTTGGAATCTGTTCGGATGCTGCCTTCCAGGAGGAGGGAGGAAACTGTGGCAGATGCCCAGAAACCGTACTACAGCTCCCAACTATTCCATGTACTACTGTATTGAGGGAACACATCCCACAACAGAAGATAAGGGAGGACTTCTGTGGATGTTCATCACCAAGAGTACCAGTTTGTGATGTCAGCACTACCATTACTACAAATGAAGAGCAACACTTGACCTGTCAGGAACTTTGCCCTGATTGGATTCAAATCTACAGAGATGCTGCTCAGGGTGTTGAAGGTGATGTTGATTACGTAATTGATGAAGAGACCAGTGAGATTGTTATCAACTGTGGAAACTGGCCAGCACCAGAGTGGATTGAACTCCCATGTAGTCACGAAGGTACTGATCCATGTGAGTGCTCTCTCCCAAGAATGAGATGCGCTGATGACACGGAAGCATTCTGCAGTGACTCAGCCTGCCCTACTTGGGGACCAGCACCACAGGTTGACTGCAGAGGATCAATCCCACCAAAGGTCAATCAGGTAACTGACCACGTCTGTGGTTGCGACTGGCCAAGGGAGCCTTCCTGCATCCCTGGAACTGGACCTGACTTATTCTGCCCAGTTTATATTATTGCTTCCCAGCCACGTCAGATTGACTGTCAGGGAAGACCGGCATACACTGAAAGAAGATGGCAACCAGGTGTACCAAGAAATTACTTCACTAGAGCTTGCACTGCTTGCGATGACGACTTCCCATTCACTAGAATGTGTAAGGAAGGAACTCAGTGCCCACTGCTGTCTGTCTGTACTACTGGTGACAAGGCCCCAGGAGGTGCTGCCTTTGGAGTTCCTTGTCCAACTCCAACGTACGTTGAGATTGAATGTGGTGGTGCTGAATTACCAGCTCAGGAAACTGATCCATGTCAGTGCCCACCTCCAATTATTTCCATCTGCAGAGATCCTGAAACCTGTTACGGTAATTCTACAAGATGTGGAAGCTACGTCTGTGGATTGGGTAGATACACAGCTCCAGTACCTGGCGACAAGTGCCGCACTACGTGCACACTCGACACTCACTGCATTGACGGATTAATCTGCTTAGAGAACGAGTGCAAGGTTCCTGGTTCTGCTGGTCCACCACTCGGAGGATGTGCAGCAGACCCATCGATCTGTGAACCATACACATGTGATTCTGTTACTGGAGGATGTTTAACAGAGTGCTTCACTGACAGACATTGTTTAGATGGAGGAAGGAACTTAAATCAATCAAGCTACAGGTGTACATTCGCAACTCACACTGGACTCTCTCCAATTCCATCCTTCCAATTGATTGGATCAGATGATCCAGCTTCTCAGAGAACTCAACCTGCAAACTTATGCGGGTCTTCAGGTACTCCAACTGGAGGAGGTCAAGTTGTTACACCAGGAAGATGTGTATGGACTGACGCTAATCCTGATTCCTGTTTCAGTCACAGTGACTGCTACAACAGAGGATCATTCTACGCTTGTGGTAAGAACAACACTCAGATCTTCTTCTCCAACTCGTTCTGTAGAATTTCGTGTTCGAATGATGCTCACTGTAACAGCAGAGCTCACTGTCAATTATCAACTGGTACTTGTCAAAAGGGTGCTTCTGGATCACCACAGTCATGCAGTACTAAGGACTACGACTTCTGCTCTCCATATGCTTGTGGCAAACACATTACTCTTCAGCCTCTTCCAACTGCAATCTGCAGATCGGATTGTACGGAGGATGGACACTGTTTGTACTTCCACACTTGTGAAGCTGGAAAGTGTGTTCCATCAGAAATTATTCTGTCTGCCAACCAGCCAATTCCACTTGTTCCAGAAGAGTGTTACACTACTGGTCAGGAGTTCTTTGGTAACCCTTGGAAGTGTCTCTCCATCCCACTCGCAATTAACGGAAACCCAATAGCTAGAACTGCATACGCTGTTCCAAGAACTTCACCACCACCAGCCGTTAAGACTATTACTAGCTGCTCAAGGCACAAGGACTGTCATCCATACAGATGTGGAGCAGTTAGAGGTATTCCTGACTACCTTCTTGAGAATGGTCTTCAGTGTCTGGTCGCTTGTGAAGTGTTCGATGACTGCGCTGAGGGATTCTCCTGCTTCAAGAAGTTGTGCACTCAGTTGAGAGCTCCAGCAGCGCAATGTACTGTTGACAGGCAATGCGCCTCTGGTAACTGTGTTGATGGAATCTGTTGTAACACTGCATGTGATCTTCCATGTCAGAAGTGTACTAATTTGGGTATTTGTGAATGGGTCGGACTCGGTAGAGATGACAGAAATGACTGCGGTTCATGCCAGACTTGTGTTGCTGACGGAATTGGTCGCACTTGTGGATTTGTTGAGGAAGGAAGTGATATGAAGTTTGACTGCGGTCTCAAGGGTGTTTGCAATGGACAGGGACAGTGCAAATGTCACGCCAACGGTGAATCTGGATTCTGGGATGGTGAGAAGTGTGATTACTGTGCCAAGGGATTCTCTGGATCGCAATGTACCAGAGGTGATTCTCCATTCACTCCTCCAACTCCACCTGTTGCTGGTCTTCCTCTTCAAGATGGAATCTTGAGATCAATTGAAAGGCGTTCAATCCAATACCCAAAGAGAGTACTCGACTTCTCTACTCAAATCTCACCAGGAAACGTTCACAACTTGGTGGGTGAACCAGACGCATCTGAGGAATACTACAAGAAGGATGATCCAACGAGAAGCAGCGCTTGGGAACCTGTTCAGGTATGTTTTTGCTTTAACTCGAAATACTTTTTTAAAATTAAAACTATCAGTTAGATATAATAACAAAAAAACAGTACTACTGCGACAGAGACAGAAGCTTTAAGGGACCATGTAGACAGGTTAGAAAGAGAACCGAGTGGACTGAAGCTCAGCAGTACGTCGTCCTTGAATACGAGGAGCCAATCTACCTCTCTCAGGTATGTTATTTATTAAATCGTAGGTGAGATAATATTACCAAAACGCTAAGTAATTATGTCAATAATAACAACAAACAGGTATACGTCTATGAGAACGCTGAGCCAGGTTCAGTAATTGCGATCTACGCCCAGCCAGCCGCAAAGGGAGCTGACGCCTCACCAGGAGGTGGTGCACCAAGCAATGAAATTGTGTTGAACGGAGTTGTCTCTCCTGGCACAAGAGTTACTAAACCAACAGCAATCAACTCTCAGGTTTTGAGAAACGTAGATGCTGGAGATGCCACCACTGCTGCCAACGCTGTAACCAGCGCTTCAACATCGGTCAACACTAACTCTAACGACTTTCAGTTGATCTGGAGCAGGTCAGGACCTGTATGTGGTTTCATTTTTTAAACAAACTTATTTAAATAATAACAAACCCCTAATAACATTAACAACAAACAGGAATTCTACAGTGAGAGTCGCTCACGTATCTACACTCCTGCCACTGATGCTATTCCATTTAGACACCCAACTACTCCAGTTAGGTTACAGGCTGGACAGGAATCAAGTGCCGTAAACGTTGAGTGGAAGACGAAGGTTATCAAGTTGGTAATCCAGCCAAGCAGTAACCGTGTTACTCAGGTATGTAGTTATTAATTGTTGAATTACTTTTTATCACATTTATTCTATCCTATTAATAAACAGATTGATACCGTCGCCATTCTCGGATTCTCATACTCTAACTTGAACAGAACTGGAGAGTGTCCAGGTCTGGTTGATCTCCCAGCTGAGGGAGGAATCAGACAGGTGATGTGTAACGGTAACGGTATCTGCAGACCAAGAGGTTGTGAATGTAAGGGCAACTGGGATGGAGCTGACTGTGGTAACTGTAAGTTCGGTTGGGGAGGATTCTCATGCGAGCGTAAGATCATTAGGGACGTCGTTGCGATCAACTTCTGCTCCGTCGCCATGTTCGAAGATCTTCAGGACTTCGAGGGAGACACTCTTGAGATCCGTTGGTCTATTCAAGATTACACTTTCAGAACCTCACGTGTCATGAGACCTCGTCACTTTGGTACTAAGTTCATCTCACCACTCGTTACTTTGGGTGACCACACCCACGTTCACGTCCAGGCTGGATTCTTTATTATGGATATGCCTAACCATGATGACAGTGGTGTCATTTCAAGAGCTGCTAGAGTTAGAAACTCTAACCCAGGACGTGCAAGAACTGAAACTGAAAGACAGGACGAAGGAGAAAGAGTTATCTTTATCAAGAGAGTACCATACGTGACTGGTGTTAACGTAATTGGAAGCGGAAGAGGTGACACATCAGACCAAATGGATATTACAACGTCATGGAACTCCAATGCGATTAGTGTTGAGTTTGAGATCTGGTCTCCAGACATCACTGACTCTATTGCTGCAGGTTCGCACAGATTTACACTAACTTACTTCGTGGTTGAATCTTGTACGTACCCATCACAGTCTGGTACAGATAGCCCGGACTCTGAGTTAAACTAGACGAGATTGGTTGAGGTAGTTTCGATTTTGTTACTTTTTTTTCATTATTTTTTCTTTTCATTCTTTTGGTTTATCCTCCCCCCCCTTCCCCAACCCACACTCCACGAAAGAAATCGACGGCTTTTCCGAACATTAAAAACTACAATTGCCGGTTCACACATTCACATAATTAGTTAGAAGTCTCTCTGTCAATTTTTCCAAAATACTTTTGTAAATCGTGTTTACGCTGAGATTCAGTTTTGGGCTGACGACATCTCTGAAATACGTTAGACAAGTACCTAAATGGTATTTATCTAGCCTCTTGCTAAGGATCTTTTTTTAGCTTCTTTCAAGATTGAGATTCAGTGCTAGGCTGACCACATCTCTCACATTTATGTTTTTTTTTTTTATAATACGTTTTTTACTGACAGAGCTGAAGGATATTTCTTGACTGTAGTCCGAAATATGGGATAGTGAAACGTTTCATTGACTGAAGGGACTTCTTTCTTAAAAACAAAAACAAAACAAAAATAAACCACTATATGCGATATATTTATCCATTTTTTTCTTTTGCTTTTTTTTCTTTTTTTTTTCTCCATTGCAACGAGTGGGTTTTCTTGCCCTACTAACGTGCTTCTGCTACGCCGAACGATCAGTAATCTGGTTGAAGAATATGATTGCGACACGATATCAAAAAAACATTTAAGCATAAGGGGAAAAAAAAAAAAAAAAAAATAATAATAAAAAAAAATAACGAACGAAAAAAAAAAAAAAAAAATCAAAAAAAAAAAAAAAAAAAAAAACCGTAATTACGTTGAGGAAAACGCTGGTGAAGATTTCTTGTCTGGAGCTCTGAGTACGTTTTTTTATTTCATAAAAATGCCCAATTTCTTTTTCCCCCTTCCTCGGTTCTGTTGCGCGATACTGCCAACGGGCAAGGCATTTTTTTTCATCACGTTTTTCTTAGCTCCATTCAAGGTTTCATCTGTTACCCTGCTATTTCTTTGATTATTCTTTGTGGTCCTGTCTGCTGTAAGTAAAAGTACTTTTCAGTGTGTGAGAACCAAAAAAAAAAAAAAAAAAAAGTTAGTCGCGGTGAAGCGGTATCCCTGGTTTCGCTGTAGAGCGCACCCGGGATCTGTGTCAAAGGAAAACAGAACGAAGAGTACATTATTCCGTACATGTCTTGCTTATAGTTGTATTTGATCAACTAGCTAAAGAGGTTTTGATGTTTTGATTTCGTAAATACCTATCATATCGAACCTCGATGAACAGAAGAAAACAAGAAAAAGAAATAATTTATCAGTATTTTTTTCGAAAAAAAAAAAAAAAAAAATTGAAAGAAAAATAGCCATTATTGTTTTCGTTTTTTTTTTTTGCATTCTCTTTTTTTTTCCCCTCAGCCATTTCCCTGCTCCCCGCCATCCATGTTACGTGATTTGTTATGTCCCATTTCCCCCTTCCCTGTTTCCTTGTTAGTGCCCAACCACATACTCGTCTTCATGATGTCACCATCAGCTGTCGATCTGAACAACTTTTAATTATTTCGAATTTGCGAAGAAGTAAAATAAAAGTCGGAAGTGTGGTGTTTGGAATTTTCGATAGTCTTTTGCTCCGAAACACACACACATGCCGACGATTGTTTTTTTTGCCGCAGCTGAAATTTTTCAATTCTTGTTTTTTTAGTAGAAAAAACCATCCAACTACCTCTTACTGTTAATCGTTTGTTACTGGTTACCGTCTTTTGAAAAATTATTTTTCTATCTGTTTCGCTCCTGTATTCTTTAAAAAAGAATACGGTTCCCGGAGGAGCTTCTCAGGAGGGAAGTATTTCAACGACGTTCAAACCATATGTCTGAACGAGGATTCTTTTTTTTGATTGGTAATATTATCTACATTCTTAGGCAGGTGACACGTGGTGGATTTCCCTTTCTGGATACCCCCCCCCTCTGGACATTTCCATTTGCGAAGTAGCTACAAATTCTGAAGTGAGACTGAGTGAGCAGTGATGCTGCCTGTTCCACGGTCTCAGCAACACGGTTTATGATTGTTTTTTCATTATTTCTTTCTTTTTCTTTTAAATTTCTCGCTCGGTCTCTACTTAGAAGTGCTATTGTTTCAAGCGTTGTTTCTCGCCAGTCAGAGTAATGAGGGGTATCAGAATACACTTGAAAAACAGTGACTGATGCGATAACTTCACCGCTCTTGTCTGGGCTTTCGCGATTCGAATGCTGTGGCGTCGATTGCCATGATTATTTTTTTTTCTCTCTCTGTTTTTTTTTATTATTTTTTTTATCCAATTTGATCTATGGGCTTTTACCAGAATGCAAATCCGACTCCCCCCTTTCGCTTTTCCACAACTCAAAACCTCTTAAACACAAAGTAGCTATTTGCCCCAACACCCTTTTCTTCAGAAAGCGACAATTGAAGGCGACCCAGACGATGAGATTATCGCTTGATTTCCGCAAGTTGTGAGCAAAACTGCTATTTGTGTTTCGATGGAAGACTACTAAAAAAGAAAACAGTAGCCTCCCTTTTCAGGAAAATTTGGTAAAATTGATGACCTTAACGAAAGCAAATTAATAAAATAAATTATTTCTCACAACAGCAACTATGAGAATGATATAATTATATCCTCTGTATCGTATCCTGGTTCTATTTAATTATTATCTCTCTTTAGCTCCATTGGAATAAGATGGGCTGCTCGGACAGCAGCCCGGCGAAGAAGCAGGTCGGAACAGCACCAGAAAAGCGTCAAGCTACAACTGCAAATGCAAAACGGAGTGAAGCAGTTGAACGGAAAATAGAAAATGATACGTCGGTGATTGAGAAGAAAAGTGTGAGTGAAGTTGAATCACCGACTCGGACAGAACCGATGGCAGGGTCTTTAGAATCGGCTGTGGGGTCTCCCAAAGAGAAGAGTAATCGAAGCGATGAGACAGAAGTAACTACTCCAGTGAAACGAAATCAAGAAACCGCCCCGCAGGAAGCCACTCCTCAAGAAGTTACCCTACAACAGGGTAGTATAACTCCGGAAATAAAAACGCCAACCCCCCAGAAATTAGCTCCCACTGACAAGAGCACCTTCGGATCCACTGGCCACAAAAAATCACCACCCACGAACACACTCTCCCCTGCTAATTCAAGTTTTGCTGGTTCCTTGTTAGATGTAACTAACACATTAAATATGTCATTCTCATTAAGAAGTCCTCCAGGGGGTATTGGTCCTCAAGTACCACCTGGTAGTATGATTCTCTCTTCTGGTAGTTTTCGAAAGGTTCAGAAATCATACACTGCATTGCCTGATGATAAAATGGGTGTCAAGGAAAGAGCTGGCGATAATTCACCAGTCAGAGCTCAGTCTCTAAAGATTGGAAGCTTACCAGAACAAAAGAGTGAATTAGAGAGCTCTGACGATCTTCCATTTATTCCGGGTATTAAACTTTGTTCATCTGAGGCGAGTTTAGTTCGCTTAAAAAGCAATCCTGATATCCTATCACCACCTCTTCGACCTGTAAAGAAAGAAGTTAGTATATTATTACCATCCAAGGAGATTAAAGAAAAAGACGAAGACGAACCCGAAGGTATCGAAGCAAAAAGAGTCGAATCAATGATGGTATTGCCAAAGCAATCAGCTGATTCATTTTTAAGAATGAAAGAAAATGTAACGAGTCCCCTGGACATACCAGCAGCTGAGTCTGAAAGCAGTGATGTCTCAGAAGATGAAAAAGAAAGGAAGAGATACATTCATTCATTTAAAGCGGATTACTTTGCGAGGACGTTTGGAGGCGGAGAATACGGCATCAGAGTTGAAGTATGTGAAAATGAACCGTCAAAACTGACTGAGCTCTCTCAGCTTCAAGGTAAGTGGTTTGATTCTGCCATGAATAAATGGTTCGTGACTGACAGAGCAGCGAAAGTTGAACTAGTCAGCGGTAGTACAGAAGAACATATCCTAGAGGACGCACCAGACTTAGTTGGAAGAATAACACTCATGGGAGCTCTTGTTGCTCGACACGAATGGTCTCAAATTGTTTGGACCGATCACGACGTTTGGCAACAAGTCTGGGAATGCGGTGCTGATGTCGATGTTTACTACGGAGACGACGAAGGATGGTACGGAGGTAAAGTAAAAGATGTACTTGATAACGGAATGTACACGATCTTATTTGAAGATGGTGAAGAGGCTGATGGAATTGAAGGAGGTCATATGCGAAACCGAGAGAAAGATCTTCGCGAAACTGTTCATCTCCTCCCTCCAATTAATCCCCATATATAAACTAACTGATTCTGGTGAATCGACACTTTCAGTAAGTCAGATCATATCACATCCAACACGTATCGAAAACAATACTCAAACAACACATAGAACACATGGGGCATGACTCCTGTCAGCCGAGAGTAGATTCTCGACGTCTTCTGTTGCTTGTTATCTACTTCACCTGACGACTGCCTTGAGGAATAGATTTAGAAAATAAAATTAATATTTCAGACGAGGGGGGGGCATGACTCATGTCAGCCGTACGTTCGAATGATGGGAGTCGATCACACAGAAGACTTGTTAAATGTGCAAACACTGTTATTATTTAACTGAAATTCTGTTATTGTGACTTTGACTGCACGAGAGAATTTTTCTTTGCAGAGTTTTTTTAAACATAAAATCAACTTACTCAGCTTGTGCCTTACGGTGTGATCCAAGCTCTGAGTTCTAGTTGGGTTCAGTTTTTTAACTCCTTCAAGATCACATTTTTCGATTTTTTTTAATTTTTATTTTTTTTACTTTGTATCAGTTTCTTGCTATACTTGTTGTTCATTTTTTTTTTAACCCTGTTCACTCTGAAGCATCAGGTACTACCAACCAACTGTTTATTATTTTTTCTTCTTTCCCCCTTTTTCTGTTTTTGTTGTTTCTTTCGGGGAAAAAAAAAAAAAAAAAAAAAGGTTGGCTCGTTACCTTGCAAAGATTTGTTTCAATTTTTTTTTTATTTTCCCCACGTTGGTTTCTTGATTAATTGTTATTCAGTCTAGTACAAGACATTGGTATTGTTCTTTACCCTCCTCCCCACTCTCCCTGCTTAAGCTTGATAACAAAATATCAATGTACCCCCTCCCACGTTGACCGTTTTTCAAAGGAAAAATTGAACCTTCCTCAGTTCACTCTCATCACCCCCCCCCTAAATTGTGTTGTTGCTTCAGGTGTTTTGTCTTCTTTTTTAAGTATTTATTTTCTGTTAAATCATTTCGAACTGTTTGTTTTGAGTGAAGGATTCGATAAATTAAAGTGATCCGTCTGCTGAGCTCATCTTACGTAACAAAATTGTGTTTTGACATCCATCGAATTCTCCTTCTTGTTTGTTATTTCTTTTTACAGGATCAAAAAAAAATAAAATTTAATAAAACGGAGTAGATATTCAAAACTCAGTCTTTCAGTTCTTTTGTAGTCTGAATTTTTTTTTTTTTTTACACTATTTATTTTTTTTTTCTCCACAGAAAGCGTTGTCATCAAAGAAGCAGAAAAAAAAAAGAAAAAAAAAAAAAAAAGATCCCAACGGACGACACTTATCAATTACAATACACATGCACACTCTCGAGGCAGTAGGTCGAGCATTAAATAGAGCACTGGGTGCTGAAAGCTTTGTGGTATGTCTGTTTTTTTCTTCCCGTTTTGGCATCCAGCAGTTCCTTGCAACTGATCCGTTCTGCTCGAGCAGCTCCCATCTCGCTGTCCTTCCTTCTGCAAACGCGAACTGCATATGTAAATCATACAAGGCTGCATTACCTGCGCACAAACTGTGGTCGCTTCTCCCAATCTGCAACCACCTCTACCATTGCTATCCAGTCCAATAGCTGCTGGAAAAAGGCTTCGCTTCCCTTCTGGTTGGTTCGCCACAGCTGAAACATATCTCGTCTCAATCCGTTCTGCAAGCCAATCCCCTCTCCCTGCCGCAATCAGGGCTGATCATTGCAACACTGCGTGTGTTTCTGTAGCAGCTTCAAAAAAGAATAAACAATGTTATCATTGTTTTTTTTATCGATCGGCTATGTCGATTAATTTCTATTTTCCGTCCTGATCAAGACGCTAAACTGATTGTTTTTTCTTTTAAAAAAAATAAGATTTTTTTTTCATTCAGAGTTTTCAGTGTTATTCCATGTTTCTTGGCATTGTCTCTATGAGCGTTGGTCTGATAATGTCTGTGTTTAGTACGCATTCAAAGTCGTCAAATGGAATGTCTGCCAGCTGTTCTTTGAATTAGTTACCATTACAGCCTTTTACAAATTGACAATATACCATTGAGCTGAACTTCTCTTTTCATGTAAGATGGCCTCGCTTTTTTCATAAAAGGAAAACCACTTCTTTTTCTGTTCCTTGAACTTTCTTTTGTCACTTTTATTATTTTTTAGGAGAGAAGTACCAGTTTCTCTCATAACAGGGGGCTCAATCTTGGACCTTTTCTCTCCAAAAGTCCTTTTTATCTTTTGTTTGACACTTGATATCAGATCGGTGACTTATATCTCAAGTTTGGAAGAACAACCCACTTCAAGTTGCTCTCATTTAATATTAGTATCAAGTTACCCACCGCCTGTAGGACTTGAGGTCCCAACACAGCTCTCGATGGACCATCGGCAGGATTTAAAGCAGATTTGATGTATCTTATCGAAAATAACTTGTATATATGCTAACTTACTCAGTTTGAATATCCCATAAGTCTCAAGCTTTCCTCTGATTACAGAGTCGCGTGTACGGAGGAGAGCCAAGGAAATCCACCTGATTTGAATTTTTTAAACAATTAAAAAAAAACCATTAAAAAAAAAAAAAAAACAGTCTCTGTGCACTTGGTTATCCAAAGAGGCTGCGTGCACTGACGAAGAGTTAGTAACAGCTTTCATACTTCTGGATAGGTACGTTGCTAATGAGGGTGTCGTATCAAGTGGTCCATGGGGAAAAGAAAGAATACTGGCTATGTCAATGTTACTAGCAATGAAAGTATGCCGTGATAAAGCTCCACTGAATTCGATGGTTGCGAAGTTGGTAAGTTTAAGTTTGAAACAATTTAACATATTCGAAAGTCGGTATTTACTAACGTTAGATTTCAACCTGTTCATCTCAAAGAGTGACTACTTAGAATACAGTGAGATATTAACATCTTCTGCTGATACACAACATGAAGAACAAGCGATGGAACCAAAAGTAAAAACACCGACAAGGTGTGATCATCAAAATCCAATTTTATCTCGTAAGAGGTTAAAAATGTCACCACCAACATCATCAATACCAATCACTGTAAAGAGACCAATGCATAAAGTATGTACAGATATGAGATCATCAGGATTATACTTTACTCAAGAGGAAATAACTGAATTGCGAATCGACATAGCTTCATCTGCAAACACTGATGAGTGTCTCGTCTCTCGATCCCCTTCAAGTACCTCATCAACTCCTCGAAGCGTAGTAATCAGTTAGGTGGATGCTATTCCATTGAAAAAAAAAAAATAAGTTGTACTTTATATTATATGTTTATGAAATCCGAAAACAATTCCAATAATTGGTCTGTGGCTTGCATTTCAGGTGGTTGGATCGAAATTAATGTGAATTAATTTGAAAAAAAAAAACAAAAACAAAAAAAATAAAAAAAAAACTAGAGAAGTTTGTTACTTCTGTTTTGAGAAATGCAAGCGCCGCTAGTTGGCGGGACTGCTGCAATTTTAAAAAAAAAAAAAAAAAATTAAGTGAGTGCAAGTCTCTCTGAAGTAATTACCAGTTCTTTAACCTTTTTAATGTTCAAAATGGAGTTGTGTGTAGAGAGCTACTTTACTTGTCTTCTTGTTTAATAGTAATTCGCAAATGCGATAATTCGTCGCCCATGAATCTTTTAGCAAAATATATTTCCTTTTTTTTTTTTTTTTTTTGTATCCCTTCCTACTACCGATCATCAGTTTCTTTTGTTCCCCCGTTAACACACTTTTCAGCGTTTTGTATTTTTTTCTTTTTTTTTTTTCATCCCCCTCCCTCAATTATCTTTTTTTATAAAGTTCGAGACTACCGTGTCAGTCTCATTTAAGTTTTGAGCTCTGACCCACTCACGAGTTCATTGAAAAGACTTTGTTTGACTCGACTAGCCAGAGGCGGTTGTTTTTTATTATTATTATTCCGAGATGATATCACGTCGACTGTAAGTATGCTCCCCAACTACATAGTTGAGAAATTGTTGAGTCTGAGTGACGTAGGGTCAGCTACAGCAGAGCGATAGAAATTCTTTTTTTTTTTCAATTGATTTTTTTTTGCAAAAACAAAAACAAAAAATCAAAAAACATATCACTTGTGTGCATTGCATACCTTTTTTTTTTTTTAAATAGTATTTTCTTTTTTAAATCCCTTCTTCTAACGTGATATGTTGTCAATACTGTGACGTAATACATGGACGTCGCAATCGATGACTTTATCTCACGTCTTTTCTTCACCAGTAAAAGTTGTCTCTCAGACATTTGTTAAAAAAAAAAAAACAAATTGAAAGTCACCATTCCACAACAGCCTTTTTCGGCTTTTTAAAAAAAAAAAAAAAAAAAAAAAATAGCATCCGGCCTTGTTGCTAATAGGATGGATTTGAGTTGAAAAACCTTTTATCCTTACAGCACTGTGGGCTGCTCGATAAACGACTCTTGGTTCTCATTTCTCTTTACCTTTTTTTTTTTTCCACTAGATCTTGCGCTCTCTCGTAAACTAAGCAAGCGTACCCATGGTTTGAGGGGTTCGTTCTTAATAATAATAATAATAAAAAAAAAAAATTATCCGACAGCAACAGTAAGATTTATACTTTCAAATTACCCCCTTTTTTTATTTATTTATTTATATTTATATATTGTTTGACAGAAGAGATCTTTTTTTTCCTATCTTACCTTAGAGGAATATATTGCTATTCTTTTTCTTTTCTTTTTTTTTTGTGTGACCCTGAAGCACCCTAGAGTCGTCATTGTCACTTAGCCTATTACTAGTAACTTGATACGTACAGCGGTTGGTAGGCCGGTAATACTAAATAGGTAAAAAAAAAAAAAAAAAGAAAAGAAAACTGTTGAAACTGTCGGAAGATGCACTTGAATCCAGTGCTTTAGTTGAGCTATGGAAAAAAGAGGGGAAAAAAAAAGAATTAAAAAAAAAAGAAAGAAAAAAAAGTGAAGAAAGGAAGAGGTTCTGCCCTTCTTTGATGTTTCTTAAGTTATTTCTACTTGTACGATACTCAGCACAATCAAAAAACACTTCTATCCCCCCGATCACTGTGAAAGCGTTATGTTTTATCAAAACTACACGCTTACCACACCAAATGGCAGAATGAAAGGGGAAAAAAAAAAAAAAAAAAAATGAAAGAAAAATCGTGTGTTTTTCCCTTACCTTAGTTTTACCTTCTTGTGAAATTATTATTTTTTTTATTATTGAAAAAAAAATTGTTTCGAATAGAGAATAAGCTTTGGGAAATGAACATCATCAAAAGAGAAGGCATGCTGAATGGACATACATAACTGGAGTAGGGAAGGAGGGAAAAAAAAAAAAATGAAATGAAATGAGGTAGTCGACACACATTAGATTAAGAAAAGAAGTAATAACTTACAGACCTGTTTTTTCTTTTTTTTTTTACTGGACTGATTTACGGAAATGAAGAAGAAAAAAAAAAAAAAAAAAAAAAAAACCAGATAGGGTCAGTCAATACTATTCTTAACACTCTACACATACACATAGATTTAATGCAAATGAAAAAGAAGAAGATTTATTTCACCCCCCTCTAACTATTTATTTTTTTCTTTTCTATTTCTCACAGATGTTCTTTTTTTTTGTTTTGTTTTTTTTATTCTGAAGTGAAATACACAAACAACTTGATGAAATGGAAGAATGAACACACGAAAAAGCAGATTCCTCAGTTTGCCTTTTTTTTTTTGTGTTTTCTGATTTTTATTGACAATCGCGTTCCGATAACCAATCTTGAAAAGCAAATGTCTGATTAGGGAAAGCATTCATCCTCCCCTCTCTCAAGATTGTCGGAGAAATTGTTGTTCCTTTTGAGCTTGAAAATGCAGTATCAAATTACCCTCCCCCTGTTTTCTTATCGCAGTTATCACTGAGCTGTCTCAGTATAGAAATTGACTAAAAAAAAAAAAAAAGGAAAGTAGTTCCCCATTTAGAGTTCTGCTGCTATCTTTGTCTCCCCGGATTCTGAAAACTGTTGTAATAACAGAAGTTGAAATTCTGTTATGCCTCCTCCCATTCAAGTTTATTATAACCATCGTTTTGAGTACTTTCTGATATTCCTACTGTCCTTAGTAGTGTGTTGTTGAGAGAGAATACACTTTATCATAACAAATAAGGAATACTCTTTTAGGTTAGTCATTCTGCTATGCTCGTCTTGGTAGAATATGAAGTCTTTTATTGTATCGTAGTGTTTTGTTTTTAAGGCTTAGGTTTTTTTCCTCTCCAATTTTTTTTTTTTTTTTTTTTTTTTAAATTTCTGTAGCAGTATTGACAGGCAGGATTGTTAGCAGGAATTGAGTCAAATAATATTTTATGGCTTGTCGCTTCTCTCTCTTCCCCCTTTTTTCAGGTAACATAAACACAGGAAGGAAGTGTTCAACTATGTTCACGTGGCCTCCAGCGCGCTTCTGACAATTCATAAGACCTTATGAAGAAATCAAATTCCCCTTTCCAGGTTGCTGTTGTACCGAAACTCTTCTCAAGAATCGCAGCTAAGGTAGCCTTAATGTTTCACAAGTCTGTAGGATATTATGTTTCTATTCCTCACAGGCATACTTTCTTTATAAACTCAATAACGATGCCTGTTAATCATGCTGTTGTTCTAGACAACATTAAGGATATGAAATTAAAAGAGTACCCAATGCCTAAGATGGGAAGTGATGATTGCGTCATTGAAATGAAGAGTATTGGAATCTGTGGTAGTGATGTTCACTATTGGCAACATGGTAGAATTGGTGATTTCGTATGCAACGGACCGATGGTTTTGGGACACGAATCTGCCGGAATTGTTGCCGCTGTCGGTTCAGGAGTCTCCAACTTGCGTGTCGGAGACAGAGTAGCGTTGGAACCTGGAGTTCCATGTGAAAACTGTGAGCAGTGCAAGTCTGGAAAATACAATCTCTGCCCTGACATCGCTTTCTTCGCAACCCCTCCAATCCACGGCTCCCTTGCCAGATATGTTGCTCACCCTGCTAAATGGTGCTTCAAACTACCTGCAAACATGACTCTCGAAGAGGGAGCCCTCTGTGAACCACTCTCTGTCGGTGTCTACGCCTGCAAGGAAAAGGCAAAGGTCAGAAATGGTGATACCGTCGCTGTCTTCGGAGCTGGTCCAATTGGTACCATCTGTTCTCTTGTAGCTAACGGTTTGTATTTTTTAATGTTAATTTTGTCTTCTATTATTATAAAGAAAAAAGGAACAACAAAATAAAACCACAACCAGGAATGGGAGCCAAGAAGGTAATCCTGTGTGATATCCAACAGTCTCGTCTTGACTTCTGTAAGAAGTTAATCCCGTCAATGTCTGTAATTAACACAAAAGACTTATCCCTTGACCAGGTAGTTGAACAAGTAAAGGCTGCTAATGGTGGTAAGCTATGCGACTCATCAATCGACTGTGCTGGAGTTGATGTTGTGGTCGGAGCAGCCATTAAAGTTACTAAGAATGGAGGTGGTGTTTGTCTTGTTGGAATGGGTAAGCCAGAGATGAATATTCCAATCTTGAATGCTTCTTGTAGAGAAGTTGATTTGTTTGGAGTGGTATGCATTTTTTGAATTTTTTTTTCGTGTCAAATAATAAACAAAACAAAACTACTTCCAAAACAGTTCCGTTACCGTAACACTTACCCAACTTGCATTGATCTTCTCTCAAGTAAAAAGGTTGACTTGTTCCCGCTGGTAACTCACAGATTTGAGTTTACACCTGAAAGGTTTGTATTTTAGTTGATTTCCAATTGAGACAAAGGTCAACGATACAGTTTAACCCTAACAAAATACAGCATCCTTGACGCTTTTGAAACTTGCCGCACTGGAAGAGATGGAGCTATCAAATGTATGATTAACATTAAGGATACTCCACAGTCTAAGTTGTAAGTTCTTATCGTTATTTATACTTGCCAACGTTTGTTCCGATGGCTGTTCTTCGATTTTTTTTTTTTTTTTTTTTTTTTTTTTTTTGCTTCAGACCTCTCTCCAGTGAGAGAAGGGAAAAAGGAAATAATAAAAGGTAAGTAAGGGTCAGTGAGACTTTTCGAAAATAAAGAACAAAGAAAAAAAAAAAAAAAAAAAAAAAAAAAACCAAAAAAAGGCTGCTTGCGTGTGTCCAAAAGAAATGAACGATTTTTTTTTTCCCGCTTTAAAAAAGAGAAGCGAACAATATGATGGAAAGAAGTGTCCTTAGCAACTATTTTTGCTGACTGAAATGCCGTTCGGTGCACAGATATTTGATTTTCCTTTCTTCTTCCATTCTTTTTCTTCTTTACATGTGTAGTCGAATAGTCGTCTTCAACTCAATTAAAAAAGAGAAAAAAAAAAAATAGGGGAAAAAATGATCAAAATCTGCGATAATTTCAATACTGTTAGTTAGTATTTGAGGGGACCCTTTTTGATACCCCGAGGACATCTTCTTTTTATTTTTTATTTTTTTAAAATTTTCCTTTCATTTCTTGCTCTTTTTTTTATTTATTTCGTATTATTTAATAACCAAACTTTCACAAAACGGTTATTGTGCGTATAAAGCTTCGATAAAAGAAATTTTTTGTCACAAGTTCTTTTTAGGAAATTCTTATTATCATTCACCCAGCAACCAGCAGTACTAATAAAATGTTTTCTCCCTCCCTTTTCACTTTTTAAAAATGCTGAAGTTAAGCATCACCATGGTTCACCGTGTCCTTAACAGATTGTTATATTATCATTTATGTTAATGTGATGCAAAAAAACAGTTGTATTTTTATAAAGTCAAACATTCAACCTCTCTTTTCAAGGTTTTAGGCGATAACATCTATCAGAATTGGTTCTTACGACCCTCAGTCACTGTATCTAAAACTGATGTTAAATTATCGTTATGTTTTTATGATACAACACAGTTGTAATTTTTACAAGATCGAACATACATCCCCCCTTTTAAAGGTTTGAGTAATAATATCTGCCAGGGTTGGTTCTTACACAATGTTGTTTTTAGTGAGTACGCTGCTGTTGTCAACATGTGGATTTTTAAATATCAGCAGTATTCTTGAAGATTTCATAATGGAGACAGACTCCAGAACACTTTATATTAACCTGGATCGACGAGACGATCGAAAACATAAAACAGAAATACTTCTAAAAGACGTCGGTCTCAACGGAATTAGAGTCTCGGGTGTTGATGGGAAACTGTTGAGTCGATCAAAGTGTATGGCAGCTATCCATCCTAAATATAGACATGTGTTTGAAGCAGGGCATACGTTGGCTGTTAGGAAAGATAGAGAAGTCGCGTCTTTTAATGAAAACGTCTTAACCAGAGGAGCTATTGGATGTGCTCTGTCTCATCGAAGGTGTTGGAGAATTATACTAAAAAATCACTGGGACTATGCTCTCATACTGGAAGATGATTTGACATGGATCCCTCATGACGTTAATACCCGTCTTAGGAAAGTATTTCAACGATTGCAAGGTGTGGATTGGGATGTTGTGTTGTTATCGTACCACGGAACACAATCAAACACTCGTCATCCTTCATCAGTCGATAAGGTTAATCAGACTTGGTCTGGAGGCCTGTTTTCATACCTCGTAAGCGCTCAGGGTGCTTTCAAATTATTAAACACCTGGCCACTAATCTATCAAATGGATCTTACTATAGCGTATGCGTGTTATGCTGAAGCTCTACAATGCTATCGACTCTCTGCTGATGAAGTTATCTCTACATCACTTCTTTCTGAGACATCATTTGATACTGACGTTCAGGTATTTAAAGATCACGGACAGCCAGCTACATGATGACTTTTTGTATAGAACCCCTCCTTGGTACCGTAGAGTATGTTTGATATGATGTGAAGGTGATCACGGGTTTATATGTTTGAATGTATAGAGAACAACAAGTTGTAGTAGTTTAGGCATTAATGTTTTCATTTTTCATTTTTCATTTTTCATTTTTTTTTTTTTTTTAGTAGTGTAGTAATTTAAAAAGGGGGGTCTTTCACAAAAACACACCACATGAACAACTCGTTAAAAAGTTTAATGTGATCAAAATGAGTGGGTTGTGTGGTGTCCGAAGCAGTAGTCGACTGAGCTCAGGATCTGGAGGAAGTGTCCGAAGCTTTAGAAGTTCAACCAGCAAGCTGTCAGTACTGTCGGCATCAGCTGCGGCAGTGAATGCTATTGATGGGACTGTTCAGGAAGCTTTTGAGAGAAAAGATCATAAATTCTTAATAAGCCTTCTCGGAATTGGTGACACAATTTGTGGATTTCTCCGACTATCTGCCATCGACTGTCTGGAATCTTTTATCAAAGGAGACGACGGATGGGAACCTTACTCCAATGACAGTATTAGAGTCCTTGCTCATCGGAATTGGCCTTGTGATGAACGTCACATGCTCACACTCTTAATTAGTACACAGATTCGATTGAAGCTTCGTCCTATATTGAAAGAGTACAGAGATGGTCCTTTCACTAAGGCTGTGTTGGATATATTTATTGAGGCTGCAGGTGGCGACACCCTCGCTGAGGGTGATCGTGGTGAGGTGTTCATCTTTGCGGAGTTTTGTCGCCTTGAAAGTGAGAAGATGTTGTTGACTTTTTTAAAGTCAGTGTGTGCTTCATTCACAACAATCGACATCTTTCACTCTCGATTGGGAGTCTCGGAGGTGTGTTTTGTGACTAAAGTATTCTTACTCAAATCTGTTTGATAAATCTTTTATAAAATCAGGTAGTTCACTTAACATCTAGTGAGAGGAGAAAGGTATCAAAATATCTCCGACAGATTCTCACAACATCATCATCAGAGTTAGACTCTCACTGGTATAATCTCGCAAGGGTATGATCATTTCTTTTTGCAGCGACAAACCATTCTTCGTTATTTTAGTGTCATCCCAGCCTTCACTTTCTTCCCCACATATCCTGCAGAAGAAAAGGCGGGACGGGGCGCCACGAAGTAGACATCCTCGCCCCCCGTAACAGTCTCTCAACACTTCTAGGCGAGTCACGTTCGCCTTCGTCAGGTTGGCCAACTGCCGTTCCGCGTCCTCAGGGTTTCGATAACCAGTCCAACAGTTCTCGGTAGTGCTGCTCTACTGAGTGTTCACGTCAATCTATGAAAGCCCTCCCATCGCATAGCTGCCTTCGACTTCTGCTGCCAGCGAACGTGGTCGCTCCAGCTCGGCTATTCCGCTTCGTTCACTGATTTTCTTTTCTTTTTGGGGACATTTTCAATTTCCGTTCAGTTAGGACAGTAATGAATAGATGTAATAAAGACCTTTGGGGAAACAGAGCTCCTATAACACAATTTTTTGCAAGCACTGTATAAAACTCCCCCAGGTAAGAGGTATATGGATTACTCTCGAAACCTATAGTTACTTTATTATGCTAAGTTGCGCATCCCTCAGTAAAATCAAACGTACCACAGGAAGCTGAAGATGACGAGTGCTGTACCATTCTTTAGTAGAGTACACTGCTTTAACAAGATTGTGTATTCCTGCTCGTCCCTTTTATAAAATGATTCTTCTAAGTTAAGTTGTTGTTGATTGTTACCATGTGTAATATAATTATTATTTATGACTATCAGTAACAACATCGATGGGCATACCAGACTGAGTTCACTCTGTTAGTTTTGTTTTTTAACTTCATTAACATATTTTCCCCCAAATCAGAGGAACAGAAGGGAATACCTAACAAGGGGTATAAATATTGAATACTCTGGTTAAGAGGCGCGACTGAGAGATGCCCCAACGAGTGAAGTGGTCCTGGGCAATCGGGTTGTGCCTGCTTATAAAAGGCGTCGGTTCAGATACGGTAGACGGTGCAACCTGTGATCCCCGAGGACTACGTATCGAGGGACTTCTTCACAACGATGCTAAACATTTATTGCAATCAGTCTTTCACAAAACTGATTCGCAAATCAATGCAAGACAGGCCAACGTAGTATGCGAAGGCGATTGCAAATTACAAAGAAGAGATCTATCTACCCAACTCCCCCTTGAGTATGTTATTTATTTATTAGTTCTTAAGCTTGTTCGTAATTCCCTCAAACCAAATAAACAATCAAACAGTGTATACGTAGACTATAGCTTATTAGATAAAGCTAAACACGCCTGTCAAAACGCTGGTGATAACATTGAACTTGGTCATGACCCAACTCCTGGAGCACCACTTAAGACTGATACAGCAGATAAGACAACAGATAATATTAATTTTGAGTGTGCTGAATCGTGGGTAGTTGATACATCAAAAGTTAACCAACTCAAGCAGGCTATGGATATGGCTTTAACTAGACTCCGTACTAAGATTATGGCTGTTCATGCTACTGAGAATGAAGGACTCATCAAACTTCAAAATAATAAAGTAAATTGCAATGCGAGGGATGGAACCACCACGGTCTTCAGTGACCTGGATATCAGTCCTGCAGGGGTTGCTGCTGATTTCGTACTTTACGTCGCCGCAAATCCGGTCATCGTTTACGACAACGCCGGTAACAGAATCCAGACTAACGCTGCTGGATGGCCTTGTCACTACGCCAAGCAAAGCAAACGACCAATCGTCGGAATGCTGACCTTCCACCCTGACCAGTTATCAACAAATATCAACGACGTTCCATACCTGTCGTCGGTTATTCTTCATGAACTGATTCAGGCTTTGGGTTGGACTCCTGAACTCGCTCTGAACGAGGGATATATCAAATGGAATGACGACAGCAGCTTCAGGCGGCTGGGAGTTGATCAGCTGGTAACGAAAGTTGACAGACCAGGTAAACAATTGTATCAGAAGTATGAATCTTATTTGCAAGCCCGTCAGCGTAATTACGGTGATCCACAGCAGTCAAACGGAGCAGCTCTTTGGGCTCTTCCATCGTTCGTCGACTGGAAGAAGTCATATCCAATTGGAACGGCGCCTCAGCAAACTTTAATCATCACCGAGAAGGTTGTTGAGATTGCGAGGGCTCACTACGGATGTGACAGCTTGCAGGGATTGGAAGTGGAAGACTTCACCTACAACGCGATGGGTGTTGGGGTTGACTACGACGAGTTTCCGTCTGCGTTCACCGTCCTTTGGGAGAAGAGAATTACCAACGGTGAAGTAATGAACATGCGAGTCCAGACAGGAGCCGTCGTTTCCTCACTCACACTCGCAATGCTGCAAGATACGGGTTACTACCAGGCTGACTTCTCTGCTGCTGAATTCTTAGCATACGGAAGTAATGCTGGATGTTCAGTACCATCAGGTCCCTGTGCTCAATGGTCAACGCAATATCAATGTTATCATGGTAATGCATATGGATATGTAACAGGTGAAACTATTGGATGTATGCCAGACACTTCTTCAATTGGTACCTGTAATGGAAGACTATTTGATGAGAATTATCTCCAGGATCCAAAGATTCCTCGTGAGTACCTCCATCCTGATGTGTGGCTAAACAACTACCCGTACGATGCTAGTGATCTCTATATGAGAGAAGCGATTGCTCGTCTCTCTGGTGGGTGTGATGCAATGATGGATTATTGTCCTGTTTGGGAAGCAGCAGGTTCTGGTTCAAGTTGCTTAAATGTCGCTAACTTCAATGGAGCGGGTCAGGATTGCAATGCTGGACTGTGCAGACCGTACAGTGTCGCTGGTACTTATTCCCGATGCTTTGCTACCAAAGATTTGAAGTATTCAACTTTAGGTAACACTCCAGGAATTAGGGGAGCATGTCTTCCACATATTTGTATCCCAGTGACATCCGATACTTTTGAAATTATTATCGAAATTGGAAGTAAGACTGTCACATGTACCGATGCAGGTGGTTCCGAATCTCTGGTGAGTGTCACCCAAAAGGGTGGCGTAGAACCGATCACTGGCGCTATCGCCTGCCCTGCCTCAGCGACAGCATTCTGTTTACTGCAACAGGAATTGCAGACTTTGAAGTTAGCATTTGGAGCACCAGCGAGAATAGATTCAGATGATGAGGTCGTTGTGGGTGAAGCAGCTGAGTTCTGGATCAAGGGAACTTATCGAGTGGGAAGGAAGGAATTCCCATCTCCTTTAAAGAATCAGGTAGTCATGTGTCTCGTGTCTGGAGAAGTTGATGATGACGCGACTGCTAGACTCACTAGAGCTGGAAGATGTGAGAGGAGTACCAGCAGTGACTTGTCTAACACAATTTGTAATGGATTGTCACCTGACTCTTCTGCTCAGTCTCCACAAGACTGTCACGCAGCCTGCTGCGGTGATCCAGCTTGCAAGAAATGGCAGTGGTTAAAGACTGGTATTTGTATGAAAGGGGACGGTGAATGTACGATGAGTAACAATGGTGTTATTCCTGCTACACATGGTAGTGAACTCATCCACTGGATTAGTTCAGACCCTCCACAGAGTGCTTTACAAACTGGAGAGACCTGCAAGAAGAAGTACATCGTACAACTTGGATTTGAAGGTGACCAGGGATATGCAAAGTTTGGAGTTATCTTCACATCACTGAGCGCCAAGGTAGTATTCTTTGGAATCGGTAAGAACATCGAAAACAAGGTACTAACTCGATCAATTGTTGCGAGACCGGGTCCTCCTGACAAGCTGACGATCACCAGCCCGCCAAACGGGACGCTCATCTCGAGTGGCGTTGGGTTCACGGTCGAGGTGGATGTGACCGACAGACTCGGGAATCCTGCAAGTGGGTCGGCTCAGGGATCGATCTGTCCTTGGGGAGCGAAGGCTTCAGTTGAAGACCTTGACTCTCTTGATTCAACACTTGTAATTGGAGGTAAGTGTTATCAGTACTTTAGTACTCCACTTACAAGAGCAGGTGCTAAAAAGAGGTGTAACAGCGCGTGGGGTAAGGGATTGGGGACGCTCGCGACGATCTCCAGCGCTGCTGTCGAGAGTGCTTTCGCTTCGTCAGCTGCGGTGTCTTACTGGACGGGACTGCAGGTGTCGTCGAAGAGCACGCCCGTGAACGTTCAGTGGAGTTCTGGTGAGAGTCCGACGTGGTGGAAGAGTGTGTACGGGAACTCTGATAATCCAGATTACTCATGGGTTTATCAAAAGGGTTGTTGTTCTGGATTATGGGAACACCATGCTGAAGGTTACGTGAAGACACTTCAATACGCTGAGAACCCGACTACAGATGGATGCATTCGTTACAATCCGAGCACTAGAAACTTCTATCCGTACGAAGCGACTTATTGTGATGAGACGTATCCATTCTTTTGTGAGTTCAAGCCTCGCATGCACATTGCTCTGGACTTAGTGAATGCTGCTGGACTTGTGGATGCTCCTACTGGAGTTTACACGGGTTCGAAGGTGACGTTCACCGGAGTGAAGATCAAGAGAGAGCGGATTGGGAACATGGAATTGGAACCGGACGCGTTGTTGCAGGTCACCAGCACGTTGTTTCCTCCAATCACTAGTTCGTCGGTGAAGTTGGTTTGGAATGTTCCTCCAAACCCAATTAATATCGGACTGTATGGTCTTGATGACGGGTCGATGACAACCAGTCTGATGATCAAAGCTGGTGAGTCGATAACGTTAGTTGCCAACCCAACTGATGAATCTGGTAACTACGTGTACTGGTCTGAGAGGATTTACATCGAAATATGGAACCCGGCGATTGAAGACGGGCTTCTGGACCAAATGAGCTGCATGGGAGAGGCGAAGGGATCGTGTACTATTGTACTTTCTGGTAAGCCGTACATTCAAAAGGCTGGTCGTCTTATTGCAAGAGCAACATCAGGAAAGTTAATACCATCCCCAATGGAAGTAAAAATAGAAATAGTTGCAGGTAGCGCATGCAAATTAAACACTATTTCATGTCCTGCAGCTGCCGTGTTTGGTTCTGCAATGGGACCAGCAAAGTTTGAGCTGGTTGACTGTTATGGTAACAGAGTGTGCGGCCAAGAAACGAATGGTCTCCCCGTATCACTAACTGGTAACGGAAAAAGACCTCTTGAAAATACGATTAACTTAAAGTGCCCGACCTCTGGATCCCCAACAGAATGTTGTTCATCCATAACCACACAAGAAGCGTGCATGGAAACAGACTGTCTTTGGGGTACTGCGATGAACGATCCAGACCTTTGCCCACCAGGTAAGTGTTGCTACAGTAAGAACGGTCCTCTTTTGACTCCAAAGACTGGAGGTGGTTCTTACAGAGATGCTGTTCAAATGTGTTTCCCTAATAGTCATGCCGTACTTTACAAGTCTACAGAACGTCCATTTGTTAGACTTGCAAACTGTGAATACACTCTCAACACGCTCACCAAGATGGAAGATATTTATTACATCAAACCAACGAGAAGTGGAAAGTTGATTCTCGAAGTGGATTCGAATGATGTCGCAATCTCACAAGCATCGGAGTACGAAGAGATTGGAGGACTCTGCAAGCCTCAAACAAATGAACAGCCACCAGCTCTCTCACGTTATGATTCATACATCTTAAATAATGAGGATTATTGTGAGTTTGGAGCGAATAACTTTGACGTCGCGAAATGCACTTCATCGACCATCACGAGATCAAAGTGTTCAGAGTTGTGTAATAGCGCACAGACAACATCAAAGTGTATTGGTATTCAATATACTCAGTGGCCTCAGAGTGCAAAGCCTTGGAAGACTATTCACCCAACTGGGGGATCATACAGAGGACGTACACAAATCCTATCAGCTGCTTTAACAAGAACAGGATGTCCTAAGACAGGCACTGCATGGAAGGATGAGTGGGCAGACAAGACTGATGCTGAAATCCTCGACGACATGCTGGCTATCTGCGTTAGCAACAGAGATAGGGGAGCTGCAGCGAGTGCTGATGACAAACTCATTTGCTGTGGTAGCGGTGGATGTACCAATCCAGATACTTTCACATGCGCAAAGCAAGCTGTTATTACACTCAACTCCTGTCCAATTGGGTTTCCATTCTACAAAGATAACTCAGCAACTGAGTTCCGTTGCTGTTCGGACCTCGCTGACTGCACGGGAGCGAAAGTTGTGAACTGCCCAGCGCAACTACCTGCTGCTGTGTTGGGAAGTAAAACTATTAAATTAACCTCAACAGATGGATTCTCATCAACTCTTTCTTATTGGAGTGTGAGAGGAACTTCTAATCCAACAATTGAGAAAGTCGCTCTTAACGTCTGCGGTGCGACATTTGATGAAATAGATATCAAAGTTGGAAGTCAACTTGTTGGTAAATACTGCAGACCAATTGATAGTCCGCTGCCAACAGTTGCCTGGTCAGGCTATGCTCAACCAAAAGAAGCCAAGAGAACGCATCTCGGTTGTTACAAACACCCCAGCGATGGTGCGATCACCAACTGGGGGACACCCTTCGAAGCATCAACAGCTGCAGAATGTATGCAGAAGTGTGAAGGATTTGCTTACTGGTCAATGCGTTGTCCACAAGCAGACAAGTCCTTTACTTGTAGGTGTGGATCTTCCCTAGACGTCGCTGATGTGGAAGAGGAAGCCGTCGATATCTACAAATGCTTTGGTGGTGGGAAGACTGACAAGTGCCCAGGAGGTGTTCAGACATGGAATGGTGTCACATACGGTTCTGGAGGAGATGATGTTATGGCTGTGTACGGTATGGATACTGACAATACAGGAACTGTTCCTTGTGTTGATTACTACTCGTATGAAACTAAGAAATGTGAACTTATAATGGAGAACAGAGACAGTGCAGAAGCTATCCTTTCGGAAGCCAGTTACTCAGACTTCCGCAGAAGTACTTACAGCAACACCAACGATTACACCAACGTACTGAAGGCAGCAAGTGCAAAGGTCAGTGGCGGAATAACCACTTGCTGGAAGAGAGGAAAGACATTCGTATCAAAGAAGCCATTACTCAGCGTTCAAGTATTCGGACCGGGAGATGACTTAGAATGGATTAATGATAACAGGGATAACTCTGCTTTGTGGACCTGTACTCCATTTGAGACCGACTCACTAGACTTGGGTCCAATGAAGAGAACGATTTCCATGACTGTTGATGTCGGTAAGACATACATCGTTAAAGTAAATCCATTAGAGGATCCTAATGAATGGCCAGGTGGTATTACTTACACAGTAGCACAGAAGTTTACTGGTGGAGCAGCAGAGGCTACCGCTGGTGATGCTTTGCTCGGATGTACATCATCGAAACCAATTGACACAACACCTCAATGTACTCCAGGCTATGACTGTCCTGTTACATGTGGATTAGTTGAATTTGAAGGAATTGTTCTCCCTGGTGAGTTAAGCTGCACTGGGTCAACTGTATTAGAACTTAGAGCTAACACTTTGAATGGAGTCAGTGCTGGTTCTTGTACTGTTAATGTTGGATGTGCTTTCTTTACAATGAACGTACCGGAGTTAATTGTATCTGGTGAGCCTGTATTTTCAAATGCCGTATCTTTTGAAGTGATGGCCTTACCTGCTTCTCTGGCTAATAAGGGAATTGGCTGGAAATTAATTGCGCGAGACTGCAATGGAGTAGAACAGAACAGTTGGATGTCAGACTCAAACAACTTACTGACCACAGCGAGGAGTCACAACTCTATGAACTTAGTGAACCCACCAGCGTGGCACCCTGAGGGATATTTAGGAAGATGTGATTGGATTGACTTCGAAATATCTTCGCCAACCCACTCTGTGAAGGGAGCAGTCTCTCGAGTGTTAGTACTTCCTGGGTCACCTTATGAAGTAGAAGTTGAGAAAGACATTCCGTCTTGTATTGAGGCCTGTGATCAAGATATCACACCATCATGTGAGAGGTTATCCTTTTCTATTAGACTAATGACAAAGGCAGGTCGTAAAGCAACTACTGATGGAATGTTCTGCAGTGCTTCAGTGTACCACCACGACTCTGCTTTAGATGAATACGTACTTTCTGGGTTCACAAGTGAAAGATCGATTCTGAAGCAGACGGTTGAAGGAACAGCTAGCTTCGTGACGGGTTACTCTCGTGCTGGTCTGATCAAGGTAACAGTTGACTGTCAGTGTGCCACCTGTTCAGATGATGGAAGTAGTGTGGTGTTTCAAAAGATGGTCGGGTTCATCTCCGTGTACCCTGCGGCAGCGAACTCGATTGAGTGCACGAGCTCACCGATGAACGCGCTCGCTGTTGATGACATTGACTTGCTTGCAACAGTGAGGGATGTCTACGGGAACAGAGTGACCGATCGAGTTGAAGGAATGAGGTTGGCGTTGGGAGAAAAGGCTGTCGGATCGCTCATTGGTGACGTGACTGCGGAAATGACATCGCGAGGAACTTCGTCGTGGATCGTGCAGTTCGACAAAGTTTCACAGCAACTGGATTTAGAGATCCTCGTTGCTCAACCAACATTGGACTCACCGATGATGCCGTACTCATTTGTTGGTTGTTTGAATGACTATGAAGAGGCATCGGTGTTGGAGACTTCAGCGTGCACTCGCAGGTTCGAATCTCCTGCCATGACACCTGCGATGTGCGCAAAGAGGTGTGCGATTTACCCAACCTTCGTACTCACTGCTGCTGAGAGTGGTCAGAAGGCGAGTCTCTGTATCTGTACGATGGACAGTGAGATCCAAGAAACTTACGGAGGTGTGAGGAACTCTTACTGTCAGTCACCTGGCTGCAGTGGTGATGCCGACGGGTCTCCAAGCTTCTGCGGATCGAAGATGGGTGATGACTTCCGTTATATTGCCGTCTACCGTCGTGAGACTTCTTATCAAGTAACTACTATCCCATCGAAGACTTGTCCTGGAATACAGATTCATCCAAACAGACCTGTAAAATTGCACCTCGCATCACAACCGTGTAACTTTAATGGTGTTGTTTATGACGGGGACTACGTACAGCGTTGTGGTCAGCAGAAAAACTCTCTTACTTGCCCTGAGGCTGCTGTGGGTCAAAAGCTATCATACGTAGTGGAAGCTCGGGATGCTGGAGGTAACTTGGCTGACCACAATGGAAGGTTTTCAATGTACCGCAACAGTAGATCAGTAGAATTATCAGAACCGAGATCTCAAGTTGGAATTCAGACTGTTCCTATTGATGGTGAAGTAGATCGATTAGTTAGTCTAAACCTCGTATCGTATGAAGACTCGAAGAGGAGATTCTCACCTGGCATTCCCCAGTCGATGAAGAAGTTGGGACCCGTCTTCACTTTCGAAACGATGCAGACGGCCACTGAGTGCGTTCAGGTGGAAGCTTCTGCTGATGGTCTACAGGATTCACAGACTTCGAAGATGATTTGTTTCCACGCGGGTCCAATCACTCGAATTGAAATTCCAAACATACCAAGTGAAGTAGCAGCTCTGTCTCCATTCCCAACAATGTCTGCGATGGTATTTGATAAGTTTGAGAACTTAGTAAAGTGGAGCAACGCAAAGCTCGGCATCTTCCCGAAGGACGATGGCACAGAAGACACTCCGGACAGTCAAATGTGTCTATACGAAAGACTTGATAATACTAAAGTAAAGAGAGTGGTTAATTCTTTATTAGAACTTGGGCGTGTATTCTCTGATGGATCTTCCGGAAACACTTCTCCATACAAACCAAAAACACAACTAACTAACGGAGAGACATTATTTGGTGGGTTTGCGTACTTCGCATTAGAACCAGGTATGGGAACACCATGTTTTAGATTAATGTTACAATTAAAGAGAGATACTAACAGTCGATCAATTCTGGGATGTCCTGCGGGAGTTCCTTCTGAAAAACTTGAATCCGAATTAAAAATAACTGAAGATGAATACATCACCGTAGAAGGTGAATCAGATAGAATAATAATCACCAGCCCAAGACTAGCCTTAGTCACCCCTTCTAGTAATCACATTACAGTTATGGCTAATGAAGCGTTCTCAACAACTATTTCATACATTGTTGGTGACGTTAGATGTTGGGAAGATGCTTCCTGTCAGAATTCATTATTTAGAGTTCGTATGGAACTAGTTTCGGGACCTCACTTAGAGTGTGCGATGTGCAACAAAGACATTCAAGGTGACGGAAGAATTGTTAAATTTTCTAACATTAGAAGATCATATGCTGGAGAATATGTATTCAGATTCTGGGGTACGAAGGAAGGAGTCGCCTTCGCTGCTCCTGTCGATCTACGTGTAACGATCTTACCAGGACTGCCACGTAAGTTAATACTAAAATGTCCTGTTGGCATTCCTCCTGTTGAGGCGGGGGAGTTCTTTTCGTACACCTCAGTCGTGACTGATACTTTCGGAAATCCAACTTCTGCGTGGACATCCGCCATTTCATTAAAAGCTATCTTCAGAAACACTGCTGACATTGGTACTGATTACTGGTCAAAATCTAGTCCAATGTCGAATACGGTTGGAAAAACTTCAGCAACTTTCACTAACCTCGCCATCACAAGAAAAGCAACCTACTACATAAGAGCTGAGTCAGAAGGATTGACCTCCAGTGAGTGTTCTTTATCTGTAGTAGCGAGTACTCCTGACATGTGTAGTGCGTATACTACGGAGTTTTCTAATAGTGTTCCTCAATCATTTGTGAAGGCTGGTAATGATTTCAATGTAAGAGTTAATTTTTACGATAAGTACAAGAACATTATTACAGATCATCTAAGAGATGGAGGACACACTGCAACCGTCAGCGTTATAGGAGGAAATGCACTTCTTCGCGGGGAAACATCAGCCTTTATTACATCAGCTACAATGGTGTACAAAGTTAACTATCAAAACGCCCCTGAAAAGATCTCTGTTACAGCTGTTGTTGACGGCTTTAAAACTTCTAACGGTAATCGCATTTCCTGCTCTACCCCTCCTTTCACTATCGTTGCTGACGATCCTTGTTGTTTGAAGGTTGTAGGTGTCAGGGAACAAAACCCAAATGTTCCAGGCTTAAAGCCTCCAATGGCACCTATTCAAGGACCACAAGGAGGTTCTGTATTATCACCATTGAGAGCAGGTGAGAACTTCTGTGTGACTGTTAACATATGTGATCAGTATGGAAATGTTGTTGATGAAACTATTGAAGAAGTTAGAAAGATGTACGCAGTATTTAATCCAATTCAAGAACCTGGTGGTACCTTTGGTGGTGCTTGTGAAGCTGTAGAACAAGAACCTGATCCATTCGGTGACGGGTTTGGATCCGGCGGCTTCAGCTTCGTTGGAGGGTCTGCAGTTGACGCAGCACCTCTTGACGATGGTGACTTCTTCCTCTCCTTTTTTAATGAACTTATTCCATTAGGTCAGGAATTAGGATTAGACAGCTGCCCAGAATCATTAGACATTGGTCTACCAGAAGAAGAACTCCTGTTGGGAGTTGGTATTGAAACATCTCCAATTGAAGATGCTGACGCAACGTACCCAAATAGAAGAGTAACTCTAAGAAGACATTCTTGTAACGGACAGTGTAAGGGAGAGGATGAACTCAAAGGTGTCGACTACTTGGATAGAGTAGACGGCAAGTTTGACATTTGTGGTATCAACTATGAGAAGTCAGAGTGCATATTCATTGAAGCGACTTCACCTGATCTCGCTGCCAGTCAACCTTCACCAATGATTTGTGTGTCTCACGCTCAGTGGGCGAAACTATCGTGTGCTAACCCTACAACGAAAAGAGTTCCTCAAGGAGCGGAGTTTGCTGGATTCTACGGAAAGCTCTACGACAGGTTTGACAACGTTGCCACCAACTGTGAACGTGACGGCGGATCGTGTGCGGTGACGATTCGGGAGCGTGCAACAGTTGCTGGAGGGTACACTTGTTGTGGTGCACTCACCAATCCTGATCTTCCTCCTGGTGAGTTAGCTGGTGGTTCAGATGCTGGTGAAGAGTTGACTCAATTTGGAACAAGTGGTTGGGTTTCTTACGCAGGTCTGACCTACTCAAGAGGAAGACCTGGTGACACTGACCCACTTCGTCTTGAACTTACTGGTGCTGGTGCGACCATTCGCGCTGACTGTGATGCGATGACTGTTGTTGGTGTTAGACTGCTTTGTGATGAGACTCCAACTCAAGTTGTTGCTGGTGAGAAGTTCACTATTTCGGGATCTCTAAACATCTTTAGCCCTGCAATTAGTGACTACAGAGGTATCAACTGTGGTGAAATGAACCCGAACACCAACTGTGCAAGCCCAGCTTTTGCATCAATTGGAATTGGAGGAGTGCCTGCTGAGAATTATCGATTCTCAAGACGAACAGAGTCAGCCGGTACCTGGAACACTGCGTGTCAGGGATTAGCTATTTCCGCGTGTATCGGAACTTGCACGTGGGATATCCTTAACGACAGACCATTCCCAAGTACTGAAGTATGTTTCAAGAATCAAGACGTAGCCTTCGCTGGTATTAACACTAACGCTAATGAGAATGTTTATAGTTTCATTGACTTGACTTACTACAGAACTTCAGTAATCACTCCACAGTTGTCAACAAAGAATCCGAATATCAACACCCAGAACTGGGCTGAGACGGAGGCCGCAAACGACGGCGGTGCCAATGCTGCCGTTCCTCCTGGACAGTGCAGCCCAGTAAAAGTTGTGGCTAATAATCCTTATGAGATGTGTATGGGATCTAAGAAGGGAATCTGGAGAATTCTAACAAACACGAGATGGCCTGGTACTAGCGTACTTAGAGATATAACTCAAGTTAACGGTTACGAGAAGTGTGCTGAATTTTGTACTGAGAGCCAACGTTGCGCAAGATGGAGCTACTCTGCAGGAACTTGTAAAACATTTGAATCGGGTCAGTCTGGTACAGCTACTGCATTGGCTAACAGCATTGCTGGATGCTCAAACGATAATGACGAAGGATGCTCAGGCGGTTCCACTGTTGGAGGATGCGACAAGTGCAGAACCAGCAGCAATCCAAAGGACACTTCGTGTGGTATGTGCCCTCGATTCTTAGAAGCAGGTACACCACTTGTAATGGGAATGCACATTCACGATGAGTGGGGTAACTTAGTATCTGATGCCATGACTAGTAAAGTAGTTGTCTCATGTAAGGTTACATCAGGTCCTCCAAGAAACCCGACATACCAAGCGAGATTATATCCAAATAGGGTTTCCAGAATGAGACTTCAGGCAAAGGGACCAAATCTTGAAATGGGAACATTAGTAACAAGAGATTCAACACTTCGTGTAGCAGGTGACTACACAGTTACTTGTTGGGCAGACACTTGGGGGCATGATGGTACTATGCAATCAGGTCTTCCAGATTCTACATCTTCAGACCGACCAGGTGGTGTTGTATGGACTCCAGTCCTAAGAAGAAGTGAAGTAGACTTCGATATCGGTTCTGATCAGTTTGAGAAGCTGAGAGAGAGTTCCAAGAATCACATTGTCAGAAGACGTTGTGAAGAATGTCCAGATGGCTTTAGGGATATTTATTTAAAAATGAAGGCTACGAAGTCCAACCTTTACGACATTCTAAAGAACAGCTGGACGTACATCCAGGCGGGTGAGGCTGAACTTTACTCAACGTACGCTGATGCTATTACTGGAAAGCATAAATGGGAAGCCTGCAGTGAGAATTTGTGGACTGCTGATTGCGTGGCTCTTACTACTGAAGCAACCTGCGTCGATAATCGACGATGCTCGTGGGACACCACTTGCAAGGATAAGTTAACTCTTTGGGATGAGAGGTGTTCACCAATTAGTAATGAAGCGACCTGTCTGGATTGTATTAACCAAGTGGCCTGTGCTTCTGATTGCTTCTGGGGAAGTAATTCTTGCCAAGCGAATACGATTGGGTTCCCCGGGTTCTGTTCGAGGAGTGGAGCGAACAAGGATTCTCAAGGATGGAACTTCTACAGAGAAGAAGACGCGCTGACTGCTTTCACCGCATCCCAAGACTGGACGTTCTACGTTGAGACCGCTCCAGGATGCTCACCAAGAGCTGGACGTCCGACCAGCGACAGCGTCGTTCACGAAGGAAACACTGAGTCACTGGATGAGTGTGTAGCCCTGGTCAAGGAGATGCGTAGCGGAATGGACGGAATGCCAGAGGCTAACGGGATCTCATGGAGTGAAGACGGAGCTTGTTACGCAGTGTACACAGGATGGAATCAACAAATTGATTTGGATACCCAGGCCGAGGGTTTCAGTACCTGCGACTTCCCGAGAGTGAACGAGTTCGAAGATGAGCTTGGGGGCTGCTTCTGTGGCGGGTTCCGCTGTCCGTGCGCTGCGCCACCGAGGAGTAACGAGATGCTGAGGAAGGAATGCCGTGTAACTGTTCGCCCTACGACACCTGACCACTTGAAGTGTCTCGACAGAGCACCTGATGTGTACGCTGGACAAGAGTTATCGATTAGAGTTGCAGTGAGAGATCGATTCTCCAACAGAGTAACTGCCGTGTCGGATGGAAATGTGTGGGCAACCTTCGCTGGTGGAGTTAGCACGCCGACAGCGATTGAGAACCCGAGCAGCATCAGAGGGGGAGTGGCATCGTTAAGTATGACATTCTCAAAGGCAGAAGATCTCGAGGTGACAGTTTCTTCGGACCTGTCTCTGCTGAAGACGAGGATGGCGAAATGTCCTGCCACAGTGTTGAATCAGGACGACGGATCGTGTCCTCCTTACCTGCTCACCTGCCCTTCGAAGAAGAAGAAGTGTTGTGATGGCAGGAGGTTGTGTCCGGGAGCAACTGAGCTCGCAGTCTGTCCATCGGATTTGAATGTTGCGACGTTCATCACCCAACCAGATGACGATGTTATTTGTCATGCGGACGGACACGTGGCGTCAGAGAAGAGGTTCCCGAAGGTAACAATTGAATTACGAGACATGTTTGGTAACCTGAAGACTTTGACACCTGTTAAGGTTTCGATTATGTTGGCGACTGTTACGTTGGGATCATCTCCAGACCCTGAAGGAAAGTTAAAGGGAACTCTTTCAAAGAAATCAGTTAATGGTGTCGTAGTATTTGATGATCTCTCATACAACATCGCTGAGAAGATTGGGTTGAGAATTCAAGCTGTTGAAGAGAATGCGATCTTCGCGAGAAAGACAATCACCATTGAAGTTAAGTCGGGACGTGCTGTTAATGTGTGTCCGGGTGATTTCTATGAATTGGAACTGGTGAGTACACCAGACACCTGTACCTTCGATGTTGTGAATGAGGTGCCAATTGAAGTGGAAGCTCGTGATCGCTCTGGTAACTTACTAAGAGACAACCAACTTGATGGCTGCAGGATGAACCTCAGAGTAGCCATGTCAGATCGCGATGATGACCCAACACTTGATCAGACTGATTGGATTAGAGTATCCCCAAGCAGTCCAACTAATGGTCCAACCCGATCACTGTGGTCACACACAGTAACCACTTGGGAACAAAATAAAGATTTTATTGTTTACGGAGGTATTGGTATTACACCATTAGACTTAAAGGATGGAGCATTAGGTCAAGGGACAGTACCTGCAATAAATAATGATTTGTGGAGTTTTGATATGGTCACCCAAACATGGACTACTAAATGGACTCGACCAAGTAATGCGAACCCTGTGGCTGGCGCTGGAGACTTCGCAACTGGCAAGTACGGAGGCGAATGCGCAGCCAGCGACATGACTCTCTGCAACAGAGGTGGACCAGCTCCACGATTCGGTCACGTAGCAAAAACGGTCGACTTTACTGAGGGAGTCACTTCCCATCGTTACCTGTTTGTATTCGGAGGACGTTCAAGTGACAAGACTTGCTGCAATGGTGACCTTTGGAGATACGAAGACGTCAATGGAGGTACTTGGATGCAAATCGATCTCTCAATGGGTCCAAGACTGAGATTGTGGATGACCAACTCGGTGATCTTCAGACAAAGACTTTACGTATTCAGTGGTGTTGGAGGTTTAACATTCTCTGATGAAGAACCAATGGAGGGAATTGACGGAAGTACTCTTCTGTACTACGTTGACTTGAGAGACGCTCTGGGTAACGGTGTTACTCCAAAGTTATCATGGACTAGAGTTGTTTTGCCATCTGGTCCTTACCCGAAGGCAAGAGCTGGAGCATCTTCAGTTCTCCACGGATCTCGTTGGTACGTTATGGGAGGAGCTGTATTCTCTCCTGGAGTATCACCTGCTGGAGACACTTGGTCAATTGATCTAAATGATGTACTCAGCGGATGGAGACTTGAGACTGACGAGGGTCCGGAAACAATGTTCGGATCAGCTGTACTCGATCCATTCCGTGAAGAGATTGTATTGTTTGGAGGTACTCTCGACTATCCATCTCTGTACAGCAGCAACAATCCATCTACTGATGCGACCAACGAAATCAACGTCTTCTCTATTGAAGACGGGGAATGGGTTGATGATGTTACTCAACCAGAGTCTAAAGCTGGCTGTGTTGCTAAGCCGTCATTAGCTCTGCAAGGCACTCTTGTTGGCACCAGATGTAGATTCCGTTCTGAAGTCGAATGTGGTGCTACAGCTGAAGTAACAACTTGTAACGCTATTACTGTGAAGGATAACTGTTTGCTTTCAGCAGCTTCTTACTGTGGTTGGAATGCACTTGCTGCTGATGGAGAGAAGTGCACTCCGCTATGTGAGTGGTCTGACAAGAAGATTGTTCCTAGCCGCAGATCACTTGGGTCTGATGGTCAGTTGTACCAAGATGCTGCTACTAAGAAATTGAGAATGTACTTCTTTGGAGGTGTCTCACCAGCTTCAGAAGAAACACAACTAGGAGACTGTAATGGCATCACCTACACAAATAAAGAAGGAACTAATGTACCTGTAACATGTACTAGCGAACCAGACCTTTGGTACATCACTCCGAAGGTAGATCGCGAGATCTCACCGATGCTGTTGTCGTATGACGTGGCTCCTTTTGAATTAAATTGTAGAGCAATCCTCGATGCTGACAGAGCCACATGCGAAGCACTTTGGCGCAGCAAAACATCCTGCCAGGCGGAGGCTGCTTGTACTTGGTACGAAGACGTCAGACATTGTAGAGCAGGAGCTGGAGTAAACCCTGACCCTTGCTTAGCGTTTACCAGGACTGAGTGTGGGGGTGATGATAGGTGTGCTTGGTATAGTAATATTCATGAGCTCAACTGCAGAGCAAATGCAGTTACTGATGCCGCGACATGTCAGACACTGTGGCGTAGTCAAACTGCTTGTGATGCCCACACTTTATGTACCTGGGTTAATTTAACACCATACACTGCGGGTTACACCCAGTGTAGTGAAGGAGACGGAAACAAGTGCGCCATCGTGAGAGGCTCAACATCGAAGGTAATGAACAGCGCCAGTATGGAGTTTGATAACTTCGTGTTCTCATCTCTACGTAACTTGGGAACATTAAGTGGATGTGTTGCCAGTACTGGTTCAACTGTTGACTGTAATATCGCTACAGAAGCTGGCTGCATTGATGTCACAGGTTGTAGGTGGTCAACTACCGAACAAACGAAGAGAATGAACACCAAGTTAGCTGTTTCTGTTAAGTGTCCAACCCGCTCTGCAAAAACACCTGTTCCAAAGGGAAAATCCTTCTACATGACTTGCGCAAGATGTAAGTTAGCTTTTGATGAGACAGTCTCACCAAGAAGGAACTCTCGTACGGCACTAGCTGGTAAGCTTGTTATGGATCCAGCAGGTTATCCACAACATAAGTGGGATAATATTAAAATCTTATTATCAGGTCCTGGTGATGTTGCACTTCCAAGTGGTGATATTCCAGACTTAATTAGAGATACTCAAATTAAGTTGAGTGTCTCTCATGTGGCTCCTGCAACAACTGCCGCACTCGTTGATCAGACACTCGACATCACTGAGCTCTCTACTGGTGTGCATGGAGCGGAATTCACTTCTCTCCCATGGATGGTCACTACTTCACCAACAATCTTGTGGTTAACTGCTTCTCATGATGGAGGTATTTGTCAAAGTAGTGAAGCCTGGCCAGTCAACGTCGTTCCTGACACCGCTTGCAGATGGGAAGTACGCGACCATCTGACAACAGTGAAAGCCGGACAGACTTTCTCGATTCAGGTCACGTTGCTCGATGTGAACGGAAACGTTGCGTACTGCGATGTTCAGAATAACCATTGGAGACTACCAAGCACGAGAGTGAAAGTTGGAAGAGGAAGAGTTCTGAGAACTCTGATCGACGTATCGCAAGACACTTGCTCGAGTGCCTGCCAGAACAACGCGAGATGCACGTCGTGGAACTATGCTGCCGACCAAGTGACGTACGAAGATGTGAATGGTGCTATTAACACTGTAGCTATGGGTACTTGTATGTTGTACAGAGGTCTAATGACATTACCTGAAAAGGGATGGGTAGAAGTATCTGGTGCTGTAACTGGTGTCCCTGGTGGTATCGACTGTCGGGATGCCTATTTGACGATGGAGCCGCGTTCGTTCCCTGACCTGACTGCACCGGAGGGAGAAACCTTCTCTGCTAGACACGGACTTGGTGAAGGAGAGTGCTACAAGGTGAGCAAGGAATTATTGAACGAAATGCCATTCGCCAGTACAGGCGCTGACTCATCATGTTCCAGATGCTGCAAGGACTCGGGAGCCAGAGCAGTAATTGAGTCGACAGCTGACAACCAGTGCGGTTGTACCGACGCCACGTACACTGAAGAAGCAACGAGATGTAGCGGAGTGTCAGCTGACGGTCAGATCTATGTGAAGGTGTCGCAGCTCTTCGATGACTTCCGTGCGGAGGTTGACTCTCACAAGGTGACTTTCAGTGGACTTTGGCACAACCGAGTAGAAGACTTAATTATGACCTTCTCTCACTCAGTATGTAATAGTGATAACCCAGTAACTTCTTCACGTATTACTGTTACTCCTAATTCACCTCATCACATGAATTTAATTAGTTACCCGACCAAGGTTCGGGCGAGTGACTGTGGAGGTGATGCGCCGTTCCCTCTGACGCTGAAGATTGTCGACTTCTGGAACAACGTGGCTCCAGTTGATCACACAGTCGTGGTTTCCCTTCAGCAGGGAGGAGGTAAGTTGGGCGGAACAACAGCAAAGGCGATTGCTGGAGTTGTTGACTTCAGTCTGACTTACAACAAGGCTGAGTACATTGTGTTATCAGTTACTAACGTTAATCTATTGAATGTTCAAAGTAGCGGAAGTATCGACACAGTTGGTCTGGTGGACGAAGGCAAAGCAGCATGCGCCAAGGGTTGTGCTGGTGACAGTTGCTTAGAACCAACACCAGTGAGATGTTGTGTTACCGTGCCAACTATTAAGATTCTGACTGGTCCAGCAACTCATTTGAGCTCAACTATGCAACCTCCGAGAAATGTGAGAAGTTACGGAAAGGGAGACTGTTCTCCATTCTCATACGGAGTTCAGTTACAAGATGTGTGTGGCAACCCAATCACATCAATGTGGAGTGAGGAATTATTTGATCCTTGGAGAGGACATGAGGTATCTGTTTCTGTGTCGTCACAGAATCCTCTCATCTATGTTGGTGAAGACCCAATGACAAAGCACAGCACTGGTAGAAGTGCTTTGCAACTCGTTGACGGGTCAGCGTCCATTACATCAACTCATTCAATTGTTGATAAGATTAAGATTAAGATTGGATTAACTGATGTTGCTGACAGTGAGATTACTCCAATTGAACTTTCACAAGTTACAGTTGGGCACTGCATTCCAAGAAGTCTAGATATTATTGAGCCGAAGGGATGCGCTGATCTAACAAAGCCACTTCCGGTAATTGGAACTCGTCAAACGATGATGACTGTGAAGGTAGCAATCCGAGACAACGACGGAAACATTTGTGACACTGAAGACCCTCTCAGCTTCAATTCGATTGGATGCTACTCTGATGCGGCAATTCAAAGAATGCAAACAAACGCCGTGCTACCACAAGGTACTCTCGTAAATCACGATACATGCATGAAAGCATGCGAAGTACTTGGTAATAACTTCTTTGCTATTCAAGATGGGTCTACTTGTATGTGCTCACCAGAATTTAATCAAAACGAAATCTTCAATCTGATCGTTGATAGTTCTCTCTGCAATACGCCATGTCCAGGGGGAGACAAAGACTGTGGTGGTGTTTCATCGGCGCACGTCTTTGAGATTAGAAGAACTTATTCGGAAATTGGATTTAAGGCGCTGACACTACTAGACAATCCAACACGTTCATTAGACACTAGATTACCAACTGGAACTACTCATGCAGGTGATGGTGGTGAACTTGTTGGTACTCTCAGTACTGATGCTGATGTTGGAATTGCTAGTTTTGATTCTGTCTTTTGGGTACCTGGAACTTCAGCTTCTGACCCAATTCGTACAAGTTGTTTTAATGATGCTACTGGTGCAGCTTGTAGTGGTCAAGTCATTCTCAGTGTTGAAGATCTCTTTAACACCATTACCGTTCCAGATACTTGCACTATGTTGGTCCAACCTGATGAACTAATGTGTGCCGACTCTTTATCCACAAGAGCTGGTGAAGAATTCGACGTCTCTGCGTGGATAAGTGCTGCTGTTAGAGGAATGGCTGCTCCAAATATTAAAATCTCCGTATTCGATGAATCTGGTGACCTAAGTGCTGATGCTGATATGTTCACAGGCGGCACTAATAATTACCCATGGGAGAATGTTGGTCGCTCACAAACACTCGTCAAGGGTTGGGAAAGAATAGTTGAAGGCGGTATTACAAAGTTCGTACTGGAGGTGTCTCCTGATGATGTGATTAGTGAAGACAACAAGATCTGGTTCCCAAGACTATTCTACTCTTCGAAAATCCCTGGAGCATCGCAAACTGATCAGGGTGCCTCAGGAATGGTTCGCAGGGTTCTAAGAATTCAGTCTGACTTTGCTGAAGAATGTCAAGTTAATATAAGAGTATACCCCGGAGTAGTTTCACAATGTCAACAGACTCTACCATCGAGGTCATGCTATAAGGCTGGATTTGGATTTGGATTCTCCTACAGAGTAATGGATCAGTTCAATAATTTAGTACGACAGGACTCTCCTCGTTGTCTGGACGTCTTTCAGGGATCGTGTCCATCCGGATGGACTCCTGCCTTCCCTCAGAGTAAGAGAGAGATGGAGCTGGTGGCTGGACTTCTATTCAACCCATCAATGGATGCTGAGCAGATAGGACTTGGTGTTACAACTCGTACCAGATTCGGTAAAGCAGAGCTCTTTGCTGAAGACACTCTTCAGTACCTTGACAAGTTGCCTGTTGCTGTGGCAACTAACTGGGAGAACGGTGTGCCTGCGGGTACCAGTCTTCAGGCAGAAGGAGCTGCAAGGGATTGTATTGTAATGGACAAGTCTTTGTCTTTCCAAACTGTTAGTTTAGCCAACCCAAGAGGTGACTCCGTATTTAGATGGAAGTCAGTAAAGTGCACCACCGTAGCCCACAATCTGTGCGCTGAGTCTAGACCAAAGGGTGGAGTTTGTACATCGAATGCAATTACTTCTCCTCAATCTCGTGCATCTGTCGCATTGGCCACTCAGAATGTTGTCAGCGGTCCAAACATCGGAGGAACTGACGAGTTGATGGGTCAGAAGATGATTTCATCGAGATCTGGAAAGATTGAATTCGGGGGACTTTCATACAGCAAGGCGATGAGAGGTAGAAACTTCAATGTGAAAGTATTCGATCCAATCTCTGATGAAGCTGACAGTCCTAACGGAATTAGTTGCGGTGCCGGAATGAACGATTTCAGTTTGGACTTCTCACCTGACGGTCCTGCAAGTTTGACATCAACGATAAGCGGAAACGAAGAAGTGGCGCCGGGTGTTGTTTGTTTGAGTTGCTCTCCTCACGATGAGTTCTCGATAACAGCCAAGGCGTGGGATCGATTCAGGAATCTTGCTAGTTGGCATTGCTCTGGCAGTTCGACTTGGTCAGAACTTGTTGGAAGATTGAAAGTATCAGTGACTCAGGCATCTGATGGTGGTAGTTTGGTGTCTCCAGGTGATGCTGACGACTCGTTCCCGGGATCACCGATTGCGGTTCGCAGGGGAGTTTCTTTGGACTCGGGAGTGGTGACGTTCCGCGGTCTCCGTTTTAATGCCCCAGGACAGGTTACCTTCCAAGTAGATCCATCGAATTGGTCTCCTGTTTTAGGACCAAGACCAACTCCTCCACAAGCTACTCTGAGATTTGAGGCCTGCCTGCCTCGAGTGTTGCGCATCACTTCATTCGATCCGCTGCCCGTGGCGGGTAAGAAGTTTGCGATGGAGTTTGAAGTGTCTGATCAATATGGAAATGTATTGACTTCTGATCATTACAACTTATTAGGGAAGTTGGGAGCTAATGCGATCACTTTTAACTCCGGCAGCTACGTCGGACAGACTCCTGAATTAGACACGAAATACACAGACGAAGTTGGTAAGCTCGCATACAACTTGAACTACACACAAGTACTCTATGAAATAACTGAACAGAAGATCGACTCTTACGGGTTTTCGGTTGTCACTAAATTAAAGAAACCACTTCAGATTACGGCGTCAATTACAATTAGCAAGGCAGACTTGGAAGCAACAACCTTGAAATGTGCAGCCAAAGGAGCAGGTTTAAGAGATTACGCAACGATGAACATTAGACACAATGAACCGACTACTTTAGGATCATTAGTTTATGATACAGCCGTGTATTATGATCAGCCATTCGGTTTTGGTGTTCTCGCATCCCAATATGACAGATGGGGTAATGAAGGATTAGAATGGACTCGCTATGGAAGTATTGAATGTAGGCTAGAGCTATCCGTAGCAGAAGTTAATATTGGAACACCAGCAGCTGTAAACCTGCAAGAATACACACTTGTTAGACCTCCTACTGCTGATGTTCGTGCTGCTGTAGATCTCACTGTTACAGCTGTCACTTCCATGTTCGATACGGACAAAGCTTTAGAAAGTTTCTTAAGAATTGCAGGATTAGCTCCTGGGCAGGCATTCATCGAAAGCTTTTGGCAAGATACTACAAACGCAAACTCATTAATAGTTCGTTATATTATTGAAGTGTCGGATGCTAGTTCTGTTGCTACTACTACTGTTGAGTCGATAACAACAACACTAGCAGCTGTCTGTACGGGTGGAGCCGAGTGTCCAATGTGTGGTGCAATTAATGACGAATGTATTACTGGTACTGGTACGGTAAACAATTACTTAATTGTTACTGCTGCTGGAGTTAAGGATGAAACTGCATCAACTTCCGACAGAAAGCTGCTTGCGTTCTCCAGTGAACTACTTACTTATTGGGAAAGTAATCCTTTGACACGAGGTTTGACTAATGCTCCTAGCTTTCCTTCACCATCTTCATTTGATTATCCTCCAAAGTCATTCTTCGTACCAACTCTACTGATGGGGACTACTACGGATATCTTCCAGAAAAGTGGTGCTGCTGATTTTTATGATTCGTTTGTGTGGTTTAAAGATTCATTTACGAGAAGAGCTGATGGAAAGTTTAAACTGATGACGACTTGCTCACGTTTAGATTCAACAAAGGTAAACTCGGATGATCCGATGGCTTTGAGTGACTTTAGAATTGAAACAAATTGGATTAATATCGCACCGAACTCTATTGAAGTAGTGAAAGAGATTCCTTCAACTGGAGTATGCAACAGAGCTGGTGATCAATTCGCTTATCAGGGAAAGCTTGTGCTTCCATCTGGAGAGACCCTAGCGAGTATTCCGACAGGTGAAAGATTAATGATATCAGTCGTGGGAAGTGATACTGTTGGAGGACCATTCGCCTGTGATGCTCCTGTTCAAAGAGTTGGTATTGATGATTTAGTTACCTGCACTCTGAACACAGCCACAACCCCAACAGGAGACTTAACCAACGTTGTTGGTAAACCTGACAGAAGTAACGCCTGGACTACTGTTGGTCCTGTTACTGTTCAATTGTCTCATGACATTGCAGCAGGTACGGCGAGGTTTACTCCTGCAGCTACTACTAAACCATTTAATCTTATCCCTGGTTGTGTTAGAAGTATGGTAACTGATTTATCACCACCAAGTGAAGTTGTTGTTCACAAGGGATTCTCTCTTGGAGTTCACCTTGAAGATAATTGGAACAACATTGGTGGTAAGTTCTCTATCGTACTCAGAGCATACGATGTCGACCCATCAACTTTAACTGTTGATGAGTTTAATGCACTCGAAGAAGTCGCTTCTTTCACCAGCAGTGAGGAAGACGACACTCCAGCTGATGAAACTCGTGTTGCTACTGCTGCAGGTGTTGCTCAGTTCTCTGGATTATTTGTGAAGGCTGACTTCTTAGAAGCGTTATCAACAGGTACCCCAACTACTACAAAACAAGGCTTCATCTGGATTGTAGCCTATGTAGAGAAAGACTCTGGTAGGGGTTGTGATTCTTTATCAACCAATGGAAACACTGGCTGTAACACTCACGAAAGCACAAGTAAGTCATGTGTTGGAGGTGCAGCTGTACATCAATTGTTTGGTTGCGTGTACACGATATTCGCTCCTATTTTAGTGACTCCAGATGCGGCTGCCAGCTGTCGATTTATTGAATTCCCAGCTGGGAACATGGCTGTTGCTGGTCCTCGATTTGGTTTTGATTTGGAAGCAGAAATTACTGACAAGTGGGGACTTCGCATCCACGAGTCACCACAGAGTCAGGCTAGAGTTTACATAACAAGAGGACACTCGTTACTAAGACAAGTTATTGTTGATTATAATTTATTTGATGAAAGTCTAATGAAGTTATCCAGAACAACTATCTTCTTGAAGTCTGAACCACTAACATTTGAGGTCTCTGATTTGACTTCTCCAACAAACCTACCAGCTGGTGGAGAGTTGTCCTTTAATATTGTATTCCGTCTTCCAGAACTACCTAAGATTGGAAACAGTGAGGTTACAATAGCTGAAATTGATGGTGTTGGTAAGGTGAGAATGTTTTTGAGATTTGTGCCATCTGACTCCGGAGGATTAATACAAATCTGCGCTTCTGTTCCTATTATCGGAGATTCCTGTGAAACACATCCGTCGAACTCATTCCCAACAGTCTGGAGTGAGTACAAGTTCTCAGTGAAGGAAACCATCGACACCATTTCAATTAAAATCACATCATCGAATGGTCAACTCTTAAGCGCCTCTTCCGCTGTTGTAATGGGCGGACCAGTAACAGTTCCATTATCCTTTAGTTCATTCACTGTTGGTGTTGGTGTTCAGATGTCAGTTGCCAGCATCTGGAGTGACTCAACGTTATTATTTACAACTGTTTCTGAACCTGTCAGCCCACAGTCTGGTTTCATGGGTAGAGTGTTGTTCTACCCCAGTGGTTCTCAAAACTACGAAATCAAATCACCTGCTCTGTTGACACCTGAGGGTGGAAAGGTTCAACTCAGTAGCTTCACACCTGCAGAAGTTCTTCCGATAAAGGTTGACTTACCAACTGACTGTACGACTGATGAACAACCTGCTGACGCTGATCCTTCTCAGTGTATTACAACAGGTTTAAGAAATACATTGAAATGGGAAGGAGTTTGGTACGGAACAGCTGAAGATATTGTAATCACAATGGAAGATAGTTATTTTGGAATCTCATGTAGCACTCCACCAATCACAGTAGTTCCTGGACCACCGTATGCACTGAGGTGTAAGGATGTTTTAGATGAGGTGTTCTCAAGAGATTCTTGGCATTCAAGTGTTGATTATGTTGATGTCATGGGAAATAAGGCTGATTGCTTTTCTGAATTCGTAAGAACTTCCACCAACTTTGATGTTATGAGACTTGACTGCACTGCTGCTGCGAATGATGTTACTGTTTCTGTTTTGGGACAAAATCCCGACGATCAGGTATTTGAACCCCCTGGTAGTTCATCAACCAGCTTCAGTGACGTTGCTGTTGCTCAATTCTCTCCGATTTACGTCCAACCTGCAGAGATGCTTCCAAGAGGTGGAGCAGAAGATGCAGCCAATCCTAGTCTTACTCCAGCTGGTTCAGATATCACTACTTTCGGATATGACTTTGCCAACCTCGGTAATGATTTCGCTCGTAGAGAAGGATGGAATAGCGAAGTCAACAAGTTTCGTGGTGTTTGGAAGATCGCAGCAGATTCAACAGCAACAGGAGGTCAATACTATTATGCTGAAACTGTTAATGTTGATGAATCAGCATTCATGGTATTTTTAACTGATGGAAAGAATAATAATGGTGATTGTATGACTTCATCTCAAAAGGTCTGCTCTGTATCTCAAGACCCTGATTCAGATGATTGCTGTCGTTTACACACTCCAGGAAGAGTAGTCCCAAGGAGGAGTTACTCATTGCGATTCCGTTATCGTATTTCATCAGCTGTAAATGTTGACACTGCTAAGGTTGAAGTTACCTACTTCAGAGTTTCTCGTACTGGTGATGCTTCAGTTCCTCTTCGTGAAGATGAAGGAATTGAACTGGTTGGTTCTTCAACAACTAATGGATGGGTTCAAGTAGCAAAGACTCATTCTGTTCCAGACAGAGTTACCTTCGCTGAAATCAAGTTAACTTGTATTAGTTCAACAGTTGGTAGATGTGGTATCGACTTTGATGAGGTCAACTTAGTACTCTTGGAAGAAGAAAGAGAAGTGACTTTAATTTACAAGTCTAACCTCCCACAACAGAGAGCTGGAAGAACTGTCAACTCCGTCACCTGCGGTCCAACGACTGTTGAAACTCGAGTGGAAGCAGTTCCACCTCGTTCAGCATCTTGCACTTCAGAGACTTGCAACAACAACGGATACTGCAACACCAATGAGCCATGGTCATGTCCTCCTGAATTAGATGAATTGTTTCCTCCATATTGTTGTAGAAGAGCTTTAGCTTACTGCTGTGGAGGTTTAATGAGAGACACTGCTGACACTGAATTCCGTACGAAGTGTGGAAACCGCTTCTGCAGCGGAAATGGAGGACAATATCCACTTCCAAGTCCTTGTGGAAAGTGTCACGCATCTGAGAAGCTCGGATTCTGGGCAGGTACCAACTGTGAGAAGTGTGCAGAGGGATACTACGGGGAGAGATGTCAATTCCGTCTCTGTAAGATTAGCGAAAAGAACGGAAAAGAGTGCTCTGGTCACGGTCTGTGTCAGAGTGACGGTCAATGTACCTGCTTTGGTGAGAAGAAAGACCAAACAACTGTTAGTGGAGCAGCTCTTCAGATTTCATATGGTAGTCTTCGATTAGAAAATCCAACACAAGATAATAATGATATTCTGACTACTCCAATTACTGCTCCAGGATGTGGTGGTATATTATCTGCATACTTAGCAGGTGGATACGGACTTCCAGACGAAGGTGTGTTTACATTGGGAGGCGCGACTGCAAAGTACTTCTGTCGATTCCTCCAAACAAGAGACGGCTTATGGTTTGGAGGTGCTGTTGTTGGTGGAGCCTGGAGGCTCGGAACTGGTACTTTAGCTGGAAGTGTTTAGCTGGAAGTGTCTCGGCATCTATGCCGGCACCTGCTGCTAGTATTGGAAAGCCGTTTATGCCCTTGGCAACATTTGGAACAGCAGACTCTACAATGTTCACTGCAGATGCAAATAAAATCGGAGGTGTTGTTGGAAGACGCTGGCTCCATGCGACTCTCCAAGACGGTGGTGGTGCTGGTGGGGGTGCCTTCGCACGTGAACCTCCAGCAGTCTGGGAAAACATCATTTTGACTACTAACCCAGATGACTTAAATGAACGTCCTCAGTGGGTGATGTTAAGGAAGTCAGTCTTCGAGACAGCTCTAGCTACTGTGTCAGCTAGTGAATCACCAATGATGAGAGTCATACCAACTGTTACTTCTAATGGTAAGTCTTCAATGACTTCAGTATGCATCTATACAAAGGGTAAGAAATGTCCAACTTGCAACCCACTATTTGTTGGTGTGTTCCAGTCCTGTGGAAAGGGACGCTCAGAAGGATGGAAGTTGTGGTTTGGCGAGGGATCAACTGGAAGAACTCAGAGAATGGTCGCACCGTCAGTCAGAGTACTCGTCTCAGACAGTGATGTGGGTGTCAGATTCACTCCAGAAAGAGAAAAGTGGAAGGGAATTACAACAGATATTCCTCTTCAATTAACAACAAGAGCCCCATGGTGGTTCAAGACTTCAATTACTGGTTCTATTCAGTCACCTGAACGCTACTTCTGGAACAAGTGGGACGGCAGATCATCTGAGTTGTCTCTGAAATTGGGAAGTGCTCGTGTTGAGAGCGGCTTCCACACAGGAGACAGGTTCCGTGGTCTCCCATCAACTCTTTCTGAGTTAGAAAGTATTTCAGTTCGAGTGTTTGCAGGAGCTCAGATCCCAGCAGGAGTAACATACAACGTATGGCTACGAACTGAAACAGGAAGAAGATCACCAAAGAAGACTGGTACGATGTCCTCTGCTGCATCATTTGTTGAAACTATTTCAATGGATTGGAATGGTTACAAAGCAACTCTCACTGACCTTCCAGGTGTTCGTATTATCGTTCAGTTCGATTCCAACGACAGAACAACAGTAGTGCAATTTAACGGAGCGATCCTCGAACTCGAATACAAGAGAGTTCCACCACTTGAAGAGTTTGAGTATTCTGTATTCTTAAAGATGTCTCACGGTGAGTCAAGTCTACCAATGAATATTCTCAGCGCCTCTCATGTTGGAGGAGGGTCGGTTTCAGTTGATTTGAATGTTGGTCCAGATGGAAGACCTCTTCCTTCATCTGTTAGAGTTCAGGTGATGGATTCTGTTGGAGTAACACTTTCTGGGTACTCAACAGGATTGTATCCACTATTCTCTAACAGATGGGTGAAGCTTGTTGTCACAGCTGATCTTGAACAGGGAAGTATCAACGTCCGACTTGGAAAGTCAAAGTTAGAAAATGGAATCCCCGCCTTCGATAATAAAGAGGTTGTGATGTCCAATAGAGGGCTTCCAACTATTAGAGCCTTATCATACATGACTAACTTCCCTACATTTGGAAATAATAAATCACCATTTGTGGGATTCATGAGAGACATCTCCCTCGTTAACGGACTTGGTGAAGTTTTGGTTAATAAGAATCTGTACACTCTCAATGACTATGAAGGATTCCAATCAACACCTTCAATCACTTGGGTAGCAAATGTTGTTCTTCCTATCAACGGACTCAGCTTTGATGGAGTAACAGCGAGAGGGGTCCCACAAGACCTTGGATTCTGGGCAAACGGAAACAGCGGAGAGATGTGTGACGTTTGTCAAACTAACTTCCACGGTGGATTATGTAACATTCGAGACTGTACTGGTGACCCTGACTGCGGTGGGGTGGAAAGAGGAACTTGTGAAATGTCAGCTGACAATTCATTCAAACAATGCAAATGTAAGGACTACTATGCTGGTGAATGGTGTGATCGTTGTGATCCACCACCAGTCATTCCTGTTAGAGCAAGTTTTACGGCCCCACTTCGGTGCGTACCGAAATCAAGTTGCCCAGCCGCTAGTTTATTGGGAGCTAACTTTCAACAAATCGGAAGCGCCATCTGTGCTCGTGGTGGAAGGTTTGTCGTCGGAGAATACTTCCCACCAGACACTGTACTGCCTCCAATTGTGTGCGAGCAATTGGGTCAGAAACTTTGCCTCCCTGACTTCAGAGAATACGACGAGTGTGGATGCCCAACTATGCCGATGCCGGAGTGCGAAAGCGGCACTGCAAACGACTGCTGTAGCGCTGCGATATTCGATACACCAGTTTCATACAACTGTTTACAATATTCTCAAATGTACATATCATGTCCTGATGCGGATATCTGTGGAAACACTGGAGCCCCATCACCAACCTGTTTGACTGGATCAGCTGGTAAGAGACAATACTCAAACTATTGTCAACAGAGACGAGTTGATGGATGTTCAAATGGAGTAGTGAAGGCGAGGAATCAGTTCTTAAGTACAGAAGCTTGGTTACGATTCCTCGGAGAGTGTCCTGGAATTTGTTCAACTGCTGTAATTCAAGAGAGTGGAGGATTATGTTCAAGTTGTCCTGAGACTACGATGTCATCAACTATTGACTGTCAGGGAACTGTTTTAGGATTACATGTTCCTGCTCAAGAATTTAAGGAAGACTTCTGTGGTTGTACATCACCTCGAATGCCTGTCTGTGATCCAAGCACAACTATTCCTTGGGATGTGACTACTCAGGGACATGTGAAGTGTAACAGGACTTGTCCTGATTGGGTCTCTCTTTACACAGCAGGTGGAAATTTCCAGGCAAACGCTGAAGGTGAGATTCTAGTGAACTGCGGTAACTGGCCGGCACCTTCTTGGGTACAGCTGTCTTGCAGTGAAGATGGTTACGATCCGTGTGAGTGTTCACTTCCTAAGTTGAGATGTATTGAAGGTACGGAAGGAATCTGTGCAGAGAATGCCTGCCCTCAATGGGGACCTGCTCCTGAAGTAGATTGCAAGGGAGCGTACCCACCAGTCGTAAACCAGGTTGTGGATCACGTGTGTGGTTGTGACTGGCCTAAGCAACCTGTTTGCAAGGCGGGCACATCACCAAAGAATGTATGCCCTGACAGTATGCCACTCTCAAATACTGAGATGATAGATTGCCAAGGAAAGCCATTCATCGACAAGACTCCATGGAGCCCTGGCACTCCGAGATGGCCTCTTACCAGAGCTTGTCAAGGCTGTAGTGAAGAAGGTCAGCCGTGGAAGATTTGTGTTGAGAGGTCTGACTGTCCAATCTTCCCTTGTGCTGCTGGAACTGATAAGGGCCCTGGAGGACTTGCATTCAATGCTCCGTGTCCTTCAGTTACGTACACACCTGTTGATTGTGGTGGTGCCAAACTACCGAAGATACAAATGCCACCTGATGAGCATTGTTGGTGTCTACCAACTACTATCTCAGTATGCGCTGATTCAGAGCTTACTTGCTATTCTAACTCCTCGTCATGCCACCCGTACGTATGTGGTGCTGGTAGGTATGTGACACCTATTCCAGGAGATAAGTGCCGCACATCGTGTAATGCTGATACACACTGCGTAGCGGGATACGTGTGTTTGGAGGGTATTTGCAAGCGAGTGGGAAGCGTGGCGCCACCACTCGGAGGCTGCAAAGCTGACCCGAGCATCTGCGAACCTTACGCATGCGACACAGTTACTGAAACCTGTTTGATTGTGTGCTGGACTGACAAACATTGTTTGGGTGGAAGCAGATTGTTGAAGAACGAATCCGGTTTCCGTTGTTCGTTCCCGACCCTGCAGGGACTCACTGAGGTGAGCGCGTACCAGCGCATTGGTGGAGCAGACCCAGCAACTGGAAGAACGCAGCCGCCAAACTTGTGCGGATCGAGTGGGACTGCCACTGAAGGAGGAGTTCAAACTGTTCCGGGAAGATGTGTTTGGGATGCGAGGGATCCAAATGCGTGCTACAGTCACAATGATTGTGCGCCTTACGCCTGTGGTAAGAACAACACTCAAATTTACTTTGCAAACGCCGCCTGTCGCGTGTCTTGCGCGAACGATGCGCACTGCCACCACCAGTCACACTGCGAACGTTCGACAGGAAGGTGTGTGAAGGGATCACCGGGCTCCCCGCAGAGTTGCAGCACGAAGGACTACGATTTCTGCACACCATACGCTTGTGGTAAACACATCACTTTGAATCCTCTGCCAACGGCAGTTTGTAGAACTACTTGTGAAGAAGATGGTCACTGTCTGTACTTCTATGAGTGTGTTAATGGAATGTGTGTTCCTGGGGCAGTTATTGAGCATTCGTTCCAACCACTTCCAGCTATATCACCATCTTGTTACAAGACAGGCCAGGAGTACTTTGGTAATCCATTCAAGTGTCTGGCAATACCACTGGCGCTTCAAGGGAACCCAATGGGACGTACAGCATACGTCATGCCAGCTACTCCTCCTCCTCCGACACCACCTGTTGGTGGATCGTGCACAAAGCACCCTGACTGCCACCCTTACCGCTGCGGTGTTCTGAGAGGATTGCCAGCTAAGGACATCACAGTGGCTCTGCAGTGTCAGTTGAGCTGCGAGGTGTTTGATGACTGCGCGGAAGGGTTCTCGTGCTCTGCCAAGAGATGTGTGCAACTCAGAGCACCTGCAGCGCCGTGCATGATGGACAGGCAATGCGCCTCTGGTAACTGTGTTGATGGAATCTGTTGTAACACTGCATGTGATCTTCCATGTCAGAAGTGTACTAATTTAGGTGTTTGTGGATGGGTGGCTCTCGGATCTGATGATCGCAATGACTGTGGAAGTTGTAAGACTTGCATTGAACCGATAGTTGCTCTGGCGGACTTGACCATCAAACGTGTCTGCGGTGCGATTGCTGACGGAAAGGATCCAAAGCGTGACTGTGGTGACCGCGGGGTTTGTAATGGAAATGAAGTCTGCAGATGTGATGCTAATCCTGAAACTGGTTACTGGGCGGGTGACAGTTGTGACTACTGTGCGAAGGGATTCAGCGGAGACATGTGCACGACTGATGACTCTCCTTACGCACCACCACAACCTGTTACTCCAGGTGCTCCACCACAGGACTCAGTAGCACTGACACTTGAGAGGAAAGCTATCCAATATCCTAAAAAGGTTTTAGATTACTCGACACAAGTTGTTCCTGGAAACGTAAACAACTTGTTGTCTAATCCTGACGCTGTTGAGAATTATGGCGAGAAGGACGAACCTCACAGATCTAGAGCTTGGGAACCAGTTCAGGTATGTGTAAATATATTTATCACGACACACAACACACAACACACAACACACAACACACAACACACAACACACAACACACAACACACAACACACAACACACAACACACAACACACAACACACAACACACAACACACAACACACAACACACAACACACAACACACAACACACAACACACAACACACAACACACAACACACAACACACAACACACAACACACAACACACAACACACAACACACAACACACAACACACAACACACAACACACAACACACAACACACAACACACAACACACAACACACAACACACAACACACAACACACAACACACAACACACAACACACAACACACAACACACAACACACAACACACAACACACAACACACAACACACAACACACAACACACAACACACAACACACAACACACAACACACAACACACAACACACAACACACAACACACAACACACAACACACAACACACAACACACAACACACAACACACAACACACAACACACAACACACAACACACAACACACAACACACAACACACAACACACAACACACAACACACAACACACAACACACAACACACAACACACAACACACAACACACAACACACAACACACAACACACAACACACAACACACAACACACAACACACAACACACAACACACAACACACAACACACAACACACAACACACAACACACAACACACAACACACAACACACAACACACAACACACAACACACAACACACAACACACAACACACAACACACAACACACAACACACAACACACAACACACAACACACAACACACAACACACAACACACAACACACAACACACAACACACAACACACAACACACAACACACAACACACAACACACAACACACAACACACAACACACAACACACAACACACAACACACAACACACAACACACAACACAGTACTATTGTGATCGCAAACGCTCTTTCAGAGGACCTTGCAACCAGCCGCAAAAGAATGTTGCGTGGATAGGTCAACATCAATACGTCACACTTGAGTATGAAGAAGCTATTTACTTATCACAGGTATGTCTTTATTAACTTTATTGTTGTATTAGAATTCTTATAGTGTCTGAGGGGTTGAAAATAAAACAACAATAACAGATACACGTTTATGAGAATGCAGAACCTGGATCAGTTGTCCAGATCTTTGCGCAGCCAGCTCTTGAAGGTGCTGATGCGGCACCTGGAGGTGGTGCTCCGTCGAGTACTACTACTGGAGGAGTTATTGGTGTTGCTACTCAATCACCAACCACGACTCTGAACACTCAGATACTTGAGAATATCTCACCTTCGTCTGCTGTGACTGCAAACGTCACCGCTCCAACTACATCGAAAAACAGAAATGATTTCGTTCGAATCTGGAGCAGAAGCAGTCCGGTATGTATTGTATAGCAGATCACGTCTTTTGAAGAACTTTTAAAACTTTAAAAAAAAAAAAAAAAACAGGTCTTTTCAATAAGCGAACCAACATCTCGAATCTACGCTCCTTCTACTCCGTTGAATACAATTGCGCGACCAACAAAGCAAGTCTTCCTAGTGGCAGGTGCAGGAACTACTGCGGGAACAAACGTACAGTGGAAGACGAAAGTCATTAAGCTAGTGATACTTCCTAACAGTACTAGAGTGTCTCAGGTATGTATTTCTTTGTGTTTTGACAATATAAACTAACTTCTGTCTCTGTTGTTTAATTTTAATATGAAAAAAAAAAAAAAAAAAAAAAAAACAGCTCGACACGGTTGCTATTCTCGGATTCTCCCAATCGAGTATGAGTGAATGCCCAGGTATTGTTAGCATACCTACTCTCTCAGAGGCGGGTGAAGTAACTTCAGAAACGAGGTTGGTGATGTGTTCAGGTAACGGAATGTGTAAACCGAAGGGATGTCAATGCCATGGTAACTGGGATGGATCAGGATGTGGAATCTGTCGCTTTGGTTTCACAGGTGAGAACTGTGAGAGAAAGGTGGTCGCAAATATTCCTTCTCTTAACCTCTGCTCGTTATCAATGTTTGAAGACTTGATGGACTTCCAGGGAGATGCTTTGGAATTACGTTGGTCTATTCAAGATTATACTTTTAGAACAACGAGAGTGATTAGACCTCGTCACTTTGGTACTAAGTTCACATCACCACTGATCAGTCTTGGACAGCATTCACACGTTCGTATCCAGGCTGGATTCTTTATTATGGATATGCCTAACCATGATGACAGTGGTGTCATTTCAAGAATCGCAAAGGTCAGAAGCCAAGCTCCACAACGTGAGCGCACAACAGCAGAAATGATAGCCGACAGTGAACGAGTAGTATACATCAAAAGGGCTCCGTATGTCACCGGAGTTAACATTATTGGAACTGGTAAGGGTGACACTTCAGACCAGATGGACATAACTACTGCGTGGGAGTACTCTCAAATCAGTGTTGAGTTTGAGATCTGGTCACCAGACGTAAAGAACTCAGCTGGTGCTGGAAATCACAGACTTACATTGACTTATTTCACCGTCGAATCTTGTTCCTACCCATCACAGGCTGGATCTGATAGCCCTGATACTGAAATCAACTAATATTTTGTATACTTACATTTTTATTTTATAATTCTTATTTTTATTTATGTTGTGGTTAGTAATACGGTCAGTAGGTGTACGTACTTCATGTGGCTCTTGGAGAGGATAACGAGAGTTCGCCAAAAAAAAAAAAAAAAAAAAAAAAGAAGTTCGAGGAAAAATAGAAGTAGAAGTATATATGATACCGATTTGAAGCGTTCCAGCGCTCCTTCCATTCCGCTGTTTTTCCTTTTCGACTTCATTAATATATTATCTGTAAAAAAAAAAATATTTCCTTATGGTCTTGTCGATGTTACTTATTCTTTGTCGGTATGATCGTCATGGTGGGAGGTGCACCTTTTTTTTTTAATTTTATTTTATATAATTATTGTAGAACGGCTTTTCGCACTTTTTTTTTTTCTTCCTTCCCTTCCTTCCCTTCCCTCCCTCCCTCCCTCCCTCCCTACCCCCATGATTTTTTCTTTTCTTTTCTCCGTTTTGCATTAAGCTACTTCATTTGATGTTTTAATCATATTCTATTTGATCGATTTTATAATTTTTCATGTTCCGAAATTAATCTCTTCTTCGAACTTCCCCCTTAACTGGACGTCTTACGTATGTTTTTTTTTTTATTATTTTTTTTTTTTTTTTTTGGTGTTCAGTTGGTTTTGATGACGAGAAAAATAATAATAACAACCACCTCAAGCAAGTTGCCTGGTTTTCGTATGATGCAAAAACGAGATCGCATATAAAAAAAAAAAAAGAGGTGAGTAAGAGAAGTGGAAAAAAAAAAAAAAAAAAAAAAAATGTAGAACCACAAAATATGGACAAATCCCGTTTTATTGTCCACTCCCCACCCCCTTTCAGGGAGTATACGTGTATTCAGTTTCTTTTTCTTAAGATTGTTTCTTTTCTTTTCTTTTCTTTTTTTTTTACATTGCAAAATAACCACTAATGATGTTCTTAGAACACTACCCTCTTTATTCCTAATCCCACATTTCCGGTTTTTAATAACAATTTTGTAGATAACACCAACCCCATCCACTAGGACGTTAAACATACACCTTTAGTGCACAGACTTCAGATTATTATTATAAAGTGGATAATATATACCTAGAACGTAAAGGGCGCAGGGTAATCTCTTTTTCGCTTCCCCCTCTCCCTATGTTTGGGTTTCTTTTTTTTTTTTTTTTTTTGTACTTGGGCGCTTGCCACCTCGTAATGCCTTAGTATATCTTCATATAAAAAAAACTAAAAAAAAAAAAAAAAAAAAAAAAACAAACAAACAAAAAGTCATGTTTCCCGCTGCGACAGGAGTGTTAGTGGCGTTATCTTATTTTTTCTCTTGTTGGGTTTTGTTTGCATGCACAAAATGCGTTATATGTTCCCTTCTGTTCCTCAATGATTGTCAACGCCGTAAGAGCTTTTTGTGATATGTGGCAAAATACCATCCTTGCCCCCCTTCACATTCGCCAAGCAACCAGCATATTCGATTCTTATGCTGCTGTTTTGGTGTTTGTCTTGTTTTGTTGTTTTTTAGCCGCCAGTAGTTCTAAAAACCTGCAACCGACTTCGTAGATCAAAAAAAAAAAAAAAAAAAAAAAAGCTGCTTCAGAGCAGTTTTTTTTTTTTTTTTTTTTTTTTTTCACACACCCACTCGTTTTCTTATATTTGTTCTTATATTGAAATAGCAATTTCCCCCCCTTTTTTTTATTTAATTTTTTTTTGTTTTTTTTTTTTTGATAATTTTGCTCTCAGAAAAAATCAACAAAAGCGACAATAAAAACACAGAGGGGAAAGAGGAGGAAAAAAAAAAAAAAAAAAAAAAAAAAAGTTACTTTTCTTTTACTTAAATAAGTAAAAATGTGTTAGCAACCTGACAAGGAGAGAATGTATATTCCACGCCCGTTCTGTCCCTTTAACTGATAAACCGAAATGTTTCTTTGGTTGGGTGCGTTAATTTCTTTTCCTTGTCATTTTTTTTTTTTTTTGAATTTTTTTTTTTTTCAAAATTACTATATACTATAAATTACGATGTGTTTTTTTGAAACATTGTACTTGCAAGTGAGAGGAGGGAGAAGTCACTATTGCCGATGCCGTATCAATCCAACTGAAGAATAACACCCTTTTAGACTTTGTAAGCGTCCGTTCTAGTTATATCTTCCCATGCACCCCTCCATTCCCTTCCACGTATTACTCCCCCCTCAAGCTCTCGGGCCTATAGCTGACTTCGGTTGCAGTAATTAGTGTTTGTGCGCAAAGCCGTTCTTCGATGACTTTCTGTGCTGAATATATGGTCAGAAAATTTTATATAATTTTTTGCTTTTGCTAGTTAAACATTATTATTATTATTATTTTTTTTTTTTTTCAGATAGGAATAAAATTGAAGAAAAGATGTGTGGTTATTTGTTTTTCAAAAAGGTTGAATTGTATTTTAATTATTATTTACTCCACAGATAAAACTTACACGAAAAAAAAAAAAAAAAAAAAAAACAAATAAACAACAACAAAACAAACAAAAAACAATAATAAATTTTGTGTTTTTTTTTTAATTGAGGTACTTCCTCCCGAACAACAACTGAAACCCCTGAATTAGTGCTTGACTACCCTTTGAGAACCTCCAACAAAAGGGACTTTTCTTCGAAATGCCCCAAGAAACCAGTTGGTTATGGGGATTATATGCTATTGTACTCCTAATGGGGAGTGCACATGCTACTTCTGCTGCAACATGTAGTCCTAGTGGGCTACGTGTAGAAGGGCTGCTGCACAACGACGCAAAGCATTTAATAGCATCGAGATTCCATAAAAATGCTAAGTATGTGAATATTAATATAAAACAAGAATACAGCTACCGAGAGTATAATAATTAAAACCAAAACAGTGAGATTAAGCAAAGACAAGATGACGTAGTATGTGAAGGAATCTGCAATATCCAAAGAAGAGATTTAACTACACAGTTACCACTTGAGTATGTTCTTTAACACCATTCATATGTTGTGAAGATTAAAATCATTCCCTCAAACCAAATAAACAATCAAACAGTGTATACGTAGACTATAGCTTATTAGATAAAGCTAAACACGCCTGTCAAAACGCTGGCGATAACATTGAACTTGGTCATGACCCAACTCCTGGAGCACCACTTAAGACTGATACAGCAGATAAGACAACAGATAATATTAATTTTGAGTGTGCTGAATCGTGGGTAGTTGATACATCAAAAGTTAACCAACTCAAGCAGGCTATGGATATGGCTTTAACTAGACTCCGTACTAAGATTATGGCTGTTCATGCTACTGAGAATGAAGGACTCATCAAACTTCAAAATAATAAAGTAAATTGCAATGCGAGGGATGGAACCACCACGGTCTTCAGTGACCTGGATATCAGTCCTGCAGGGGTTGCTGCTGATTTCGTACTTTACGTCGCCGCAAATCCGGTCATCGTTTACGACAACGCCGGTAACAGAATCCAGACTAACGCTGCTGGATGGCCTTGTCACTACGCCAAGCAAAGCAAACGACCAATCGTCGGAATGCTGACCTTCCACCCTGACCAGTTATCAACAAATATCAACGACGTTCCATACCTGTCGTCGGTTATTCTTCATGAACTGATTCAGGCTTTGGGTTGGACTCCTGAACTCGCTCTGAACGAGGGATATATCAAATGGAATGACGACAGCAGTTTCAGGCGGCTGGGAGTTGATCAGCTGGTAACGAAAGTTGACAGACCAGGTAAACAATTGTATCAGAAGTATGAATCTTATTTGCAAGCCCGTCAGCGTAATTATGGTGATCCACAGCAGTCAAACGGAGCAGCTCTTTGGGCTCTTCCATCGTTCGTCGACTGGAAGAAGTCATATCCAATTGGAACGGCGCCTCAGCAAACTTTAATCATCACCGAGAAGGTTGTTGAGATTGCGAGGGCTCACTACGGATGTGACAGCTTGCAGGGATTGGAAGTGGAAGACTTCACCTACAACGCGATGGGTGTTGGGGTTGACTACGACGAGTTTCCGTCTGCGTTCACCGTCCTTTGGGAGAAGAGAATTACCAACGGTGAAGTAATGAACATGCGAGTACAGACAGGAGCCGTCGTTTCCTCACTCACACTCGCAATGCTGCAAGATACGGGTTACTACCAGGCTGACTTCTCTGCTGCTGAATTCTTAGCATACGGAAGTAATGCTGGATGTTCAGTACCATTAAGTCACTGTGCTCAATGGTCAACGCAATATCAATGTTATCATGGTAATGCATATGGATATGTAACAGGTGAAACTATTGGATGTATGCCAGACACTTCTTCAATTGGTACCTGTAATGGAAGACTGTTTGATGAGAATTATCTCCAGGATCCAAAGATTCCTCGTGAGTACCTCCATGTCGGACTCTGGGGTAAGACCTACCCATATGGTGCCAGTAGCGCTTACGTTAGAGAAGCGATTGCTCGTCTCTCTGGTGGGTGTGATGCAATGATGGATTATTGTCCTGTTTGGGAAGCAGCAGGTTCTGGTTCAAGTTGCTTAAATGTCGCTAACTTCAATGGAGCGGGTCAGGATTGCAATGCTGGACTGTGCAGACCGTACAGTATCGCTGGTACTTCTTCTCGCTGCTTTGCTACCAGCAACCTCAAATACGGTACCTTGAGCTATACTCCAGGAATTAGGGGAGCATGTCTTCCACACACTTGTATCCCAGTGACATCCGATACTTTTGAAGTTGTTATCGAAATTGGAAGCAAGACTGTCACATGTACCGATGCAGCAGGTGCTGAAGCCCTGGTGGGTGTCACTCAGAGAGGTACTACGGAACCGATCACTGGCGCTATCGCCTGCCCTGCCTCAGCGACAGCATTCTGTTTACTGCAACAGGAATTGCAGACTTTGAGATTGGCATTTGGAGCACCAGCGAGAATAACCGTCGACGAAGAAGTCGTTGCGGGTGAAGCAGCTGAGTTCTGGATCAAGGGAACTTATCGAGTGGGAAGGAAGGAATTCCCATCTCCTTTAAAGAATCAGGTAGTCATGTGTCTCGTGTCTGGAGAAGTTGATGATGACGCGACTGCTAGACTCACTAGAGCTGGAAGATGTGAGAGGAGTACTAATAACGATTTACGTCACAAAGTCTGTAATGGTTTATCACCTGATTCCACCGCCCGGACTCCACAAGATTGCCACGCAGCTTGCTGCATGGATTCAACTTGTATGAAATGGCAGTGGTTAAGAACTGGTATTTGTATGAAAGGCGATGGCGACTGCGCTAACAGCGATACCCAGGTTGCCCTTAATGGTGGTGAACTTATCCACTGGGTTAATTCAGAACCGCCTGAGGGCTCCCTTGGAGCTGGAGAGACCTGCAAGAAGAAGTACATCGTACAACTTGGATTTGAAGGTGACCAGGGATATGCAAAGTTTGGAGTTATCTTCACATCACTGAACGCCAAGGTAGTATTCTTTGGAATCGGTAAGAACATCGAAAACAAGGTACTAACTCGATCAATTGTTGCGAGACCGGGTCCTCCTGACAAGCTGACGATCACCAGCCCGCCAAACGGGACGCTCATCTCGAGTGGCGTTGGGTTCACGGTCGAGGTGGATGTGACCGACAGACTCGGGAATCCTGCAAGTGGGTCGGCTCAGGGATCGATCTGTCCTTGGGGAGCGAAGGCTTCAGTTGAAGACCTTGACTCTCTTGATTCAACACTTGTAATTGGAGGTAAGTGTTATCAGTACTTTAGTACTCCACTTACAAGAGCAGGTGCTAAAAAGAGGTGTAACAGCGCGTGGGGTAAGGGATTGGGGACGCTCGCGACGATCTCCAGCGCTGCTGTCGAGAGTGCTTTCGCTTCGTCAGCTGCGGTGTCTTACTGGACGGGACTGCAGGTGTCGTCGAAGAGCACGCCCGTGAACGTTCAGTGGAGTTCTGGTGAGAGTCCGACGTGGTGGAAGAGTGTGTACGGGAACTCTGATAATCCAGATTACTCATGGGTTTATCAAAAGGGTTGTTGTTCTGGATTATGGGAACACCATGCTGAAGGTTACGTGAAGACACTTCAATACGCTGAGAACCCGACTACAGATGGATGCATTCGTTACAATCCGAGCACTAGAAACTTCTATCCGTACGAAGCGACTTATTGTGATGAGACGTATCCATTCTTTTGTGAGTTCAAGCCTCGCATGCACATTGCTCTGGACTTAGTGAATGCTGCTGGACTTGTGGATGCTCCTACTGGAGTTTACACGGGTTCGAAGGTGACGTTCACCGGAGTGAAGATCAAGAGAGAGCGGATTGGGAACATGGAATTGGAACCGGACGCGTTGTTGCAGGTCACCAGCACGTTGTTTCCTCCAATCACTAGTTCGTCGGTGAAGTTGGTTTGGAATGTTCCTCCAAACCCAATTAATATCGGACTGTATGGTCTTGATGACGGGTCGATGACAACCAGTCTGATGATCAAAGCTGGTGAGTCGATAACGTTAGTTGCCAACCCAACTGATGAATCTGGTAACTACGTCTACTGGTCTGAGAGGATTTACATCGAAATATGGAACCCGGCGATTGAAGACGGGCTTCTGGACCAAATGAGCTGCATGGGAGAGTCAGAGGGATCGTGTACTATTGTTCTAACAGCTGCGCTACACCCTTACATCACCAAGGCAGGTTTTCTCATTGCAAAAGCCAATTCGGGAAAGTTAATTCCAAGCCCGAGACGTGTTACTGTTCAAGTTGTCGCAAGTGTTGCCTGTTCACTGAAAGATGTTTCATGTCCAGTCGCAGCTGAATTTGATTCTGAGATGGGACTAGCTAGATTTGAATTAATAGACTGTTATGGTAACAGAGTGTGTAGTTCTGCTTCAAATGGTCTTCCAGTTACTCTTACTGGAAACTGGAAGCGACCACTTAAAAGCACTTTAAACTACATGGGTGACTGTCTGAGTGCTGCAACGCCAACAGAATGTTGTTCATCCATAACCACACAAGACGCGTGCATGAGAACAGGCTGTCTTTGGGGTACTGCGATGAACGATCCAGACCTTTGCCCACCAGGTAAGTGTTGCTACAGTAAGAACGGTCCTCTTTTGACTCCAAAGACTGGAGGTGGTTCTTACAGAGATGCTGTTCAAATGTGTTTCCCTAATAGTCATGCCGTACTTTACAAGTCTACAGAACGTCCATTTGTTAGACTTGCAAACTGTGAATACACTCTCAACACGCTCACCAAGATGGAAGATATTTATTACATCAAACCAACGAGAAGTGGAAAGTTGATTCTCGAAGTGGATGCCAACGAATTAAAGATTGAAAGAGCAACCGAGTACGAAGAGATTGGTGGGATCTGCTTCCCTCAGACAAATGAACAGCCACCAGCTTTCTCACGTTATGATTCATACATCTTAAATAATGAGGATTATTGTGAGTTTGGAACCAGAAATTTCGACGTCGCGAAATGCACTTCATCGACCATCACGAGATCAAAGTGTTCAGAGTTGTGTAATAGCGCACAGACAACATCAAAGTGTATTGGTATTCAATATACTCAGTGGCCTCAGAGTGCAAAGCCTTGGAAGACTATTCACCCAACTGGGGGATCATACAGAGGACGTACACAAATCCTATCAGCTGCTTTAACAAGAACAGGATGTCCTAAGACAGGCACTGCATGGAAGGATGAGTGGGCAGACAAGACTGATGCTGAAATCCTCGACGACATGCTGGCTATCTGCGTTAGCAACAGAGACAACGGCGCCGCTGCCACCGATGAAAACAAAATGGTCTGCTGTGGTAGCGGCGGATGTACCAATCCAGAGACTTTCACATGCGCAAAGCAAGCTGTTATTACACTCAACTCCTGTCCAATTGGGTTTCCATTCTACAAAGATAACTCAGCAACTGAGTTCCGTTGCTGTTCGGACCTCGCTGACTGCACGGGAGCGAAAGTTGTGAACTGCCCAGCGCAACTACCTGCTGATATGTTGGGAAGTAAGACCGTCAAACTGAACTCAGCAGACGGATTCTCGGGAACTGTTGCCTACTGGGGGAAGAAGAATGGTGCTACAGTAACAGTAGCAGCAGCCACAGTGAGCACATGTTCTACAGGCTTTACTGAAGTACAAGTAAAGAGTGGCACTAAGATCGTAGGGAGATTCTGTGAACTTAACGGCCACGCATTACCAGCACCTACGTGGACCGGATTCAACCAACCGAAGAGCAGAGGGAGAACGCATCTCGGTTGTTACAAACACCCCAGCGATGGTGCGATCACCAACTGGGAGACACCCTTCGAAGCATCAACAGCTGCAGAATGTATGCAGAAGTGTGAAGGATTTGCTTACTGGTCAATGCGTTGCCCACAAGCAGACAAGTCCTTTACTTGTAGGTGTGGATCTTCCCTAGACGTCGCTGATGTGGAAGAGGAAGCCGTCGATATCTACAAATGCTTTGGTGGTGGGAAGACTGACAAGTGCCCAGGAGGTGTTCAGACATGGAATGGTGTCACATACGGTTCTGGAGGAGATGATGTTATGGCTGTGTACGGTGTGGATACTGACAATACAGGAACTGTTCCTTGTGTTGATTACTACTCGTATGAAACTAAGAAATGTGAACTTATAATGGAGAACAGAGACAGTGCAGAAGCTATCCTTTCGGAAGCCAGTTACTCAGACTTCCGCAGAAGTACTTACAGCAACACCAACGATTACACCAACGTACTGAAGGCAGCAAGTGCAAAGGTCAGTGGCGGAATAACCACTTGCTGGAAGAGAGGAAAGACATTCGTATCAAAGAAGCCATTACTCAGCGTTCAAGTATTCGGACCGGGAGATGACTTAGAATGGATTAATGATAACAGGGATAACTCTGCTTTGTGGACCTGTACTCCATTTGAGACCGACTCACTAGACTTGGGTCCAATGAAGAGAACGATTTCCATGACTGTTGATGTCGGTAAGACATACATCGTTAAAGTAAATCCATTAGAGGATCCTAATGAATGGCCAGGTGGTATTACTTACACAGTAGCACAGAAGTTTACTGGTGGAGCAGCAGAGGCTACCGCTGGTGATGCTTTGCTCGGATGTACATCATCGAAACCAATTGACACAACACCTCAATGTACTCCAGGCTATGACTGTCCTGTTACATGTGGATTAGTTGAATTTGAAGGAATTGTTCTCCCTGGTGATACTCAGAGTTGCGATGAAACTTCGCTAGTCCTCCGTGCTAACGCACCCGGGATCACAACAGGTGGTTCTTGTACTGTTAATGTTGGATGTGCTTTCTTTACAATGAACGTACCGGAATTAATTGTATCTGGTGAGCCTGTATTTTCAAATGCCGTATCTTTTAAAGTGATGGCCTCAACTGCTGGTTCTCTGGCTAATAAGGAAATTGGCTGGAAATTAATTGCGAGAGACTGCAATGGAGTAGAACAGAACAGTTGGATGTCAGACTCAAACAACTTACTGACCACAGCGAGGAGTCACAACTCTATGAACTTAGTGAACCCACCAGCGTGGCACCCTGAGGGATATTTAGGAAGATGTGATTGGATTGACTTCGAAATATCTTCGCCAACCCACTCTGTGAAGGGAGCAGTCTCTCGAGTGTTAGTACTTCCTGGGTCACCTTATGAAGTAGAAGTTGAGAAAGACATTCCGTCTTGTATTGAGGCCTGTGATCAAGATATCACACCATCATGTGAGAGGTTATCCTTTTCTATTAGACTAATGACAAAGGCAGGTCGTAAAGCAACTACTGATGGAATGTTCTGCAGTGCTTCAGTGTACCACCACGACTCTGCTTTAGATGAATACGTACTTTCTGGGTTCACAAGTGAAAGGTCGATTCTGAAGCAGACGGTTGAAGGAACAGCTAGCTTCGTGACGGGTTACTCTCGTGCTGGTCTGATCAAGGTAACAGTTGACTGTCAGTGTGCCACCTGTTCAGATGATGGAAGTAGTGTGGTGTTTCAAAAGATGGTCGGGTTCATCTCCGTGTACCCTGCGGCAGCGAACTCGATTGAGTGCACGAGCTCACCGATGAACGCGCTCGCTGTTGATGACATTGACTTGCTTGCAACAGTGAGGGATGTCTACGGGAACAGAGTGACCGATCGAGTTGAAGGAATGGAGTTGACATTGGGAGAAAAGGCTGTCGGATCGCTCATCGGTGACGTGACTGCGGAAATGACATCGCGAGGAACTTCGTCGTGGATCGTGCAGTTCGACAAAGTTTCACAGCAACTGGATTTAGAGATCCTCGTTGCTCAACCAACATTGGACTCACCGATGATGCCGTACTCATTTGTTGGTTGTTTGAATGACTATGAAGAGGCATCGGTGTTGGAGACTTCAGCGTGCACTCGCAGGTTCGAATCTCCTGCCATGACACCTGCGATGTGTGCAAAGAGGTGCGCGATTTATCCAACCTTCGTACTCACTGCTGCTGAGAGTGGTCAGAAGGCGAGTCTCTGTATCTGTACGATGGACAGTGAGATCCAAGAAGCGTATGGTGGAGTAGGATCAGGTTACTGTCAGTCACCTGGCTGCAGTGGTGATGCCGACGGGTCTCCAAGCTTCTGCGGATCGAAGATGGGTGATGACTTCCGTTATATTGCCGTCTACCGTCGTGAGACTTCTTATCAAGTAACTACTATCCCATCGAAGACTTGTCCTGGAATACAGATTCATCCAAACAGACCTGTAAAATTGCACCTCGCATCACAACCGTGTAACTTTAATGGTGTTGTTTATGACGGGGACTACGTACAGCGTTGTGGTCAGCAGAAAAACTCTCTTACTTGCCCTGAGGCTGCTGTGGGTCAAAAGCTATCATACGTAGTGGAAGCTCGGGATGCTGGAGGTAACTTGGCTGACCACAATGGAAGGTTTTCAATGTACCGCAACAGTAGATCAGTAGAATTATCAGAACCGAGATCTCAAGTTGGAATTCAGACTGTTCCTATTGATGGTGAAGTAGATCGATTAGTTAGTCTAAACCTCGTATCGTATGAAGACTCGAAGAGGAGATTCTCACCTGGCATTCCCCAGTCGATGAAGAAGTTGGGACCCGTCTTCACTTTCGAAACTATGCAGACGGCCACTGAGTGCGTTCAGGTGGAAGCTTCTGCTGATGGTCTACAGGATTCACAGACTTCGAAGATGATTTGTTTCCACGCGGGTCCAATCACTCGAATTGAAATTCCAAACGTACCAGTTGAGGTGCCGGCTTTATCAGCATTCCCAGTAATGTCTGCGATGGTATTTGATAAGTTTGAGAACTTAGTAAAGTGGAGCAACGCAAAGCTCGGCATCTTCCCGAAGGACGATGGATCAGATCCAGCTAATGAAGAATGTTTATATGAGAATCCAGCAAATTCAGCAAAGGAAACTCGAGTAGTCAATTCCCTCCTTCAGTTAGGAGGTCTCTTCTCTGACGGTACGGGTGATACTTCTCCATACAAACCAAAAACACAACTAACTAACGGAGAGACATTATTTGGTGGGTTTGCGTACTTCGCATTAGAACCAGGTCTGGGAACACCATGTTTTAGATTAATGTTACAACTGGCAAGACAACAGCAGTTTCCTGCTGTTCTCGGATGCCCAGGAGGTGTTGTTTCAGATGAAATAATAAACGAGTTAGACTTTACAAGAGATGAATATATTACTGTTGAAGGAGAGTCAGAGAGAATCGTAATCACTGGTCCGAGACTGGCACTAGTCAGTCCAACAACTAATCACATTACAGTTATGGCTAATGAGGCGTTCTCAGCAACTATTTCATACATTGTTGGTGACGTTAGATGTTGGGAAAATCCTTCCTGTCAGAATTCATTATTTAGAGTTCGTATGGAACATGTATCAGGACCAGATCCAGCATGCACCATGTGCAATAGAGACACTCTAGGAGATGGAAGAATAGTTACCTTCAGCAACATGAGAAGAACATTTGCTGGAGAATATCTATTCAGATTCTGGGGTACGAAGGAAGGAGTTCCTTTTGCGGCACCTGTTGATCTTCGGGTTACTATCTTAGCAGGACCTCCATCAAAGATAACGTTAAACTGTCCCTTTGGAGTACCTCCTGTTGAAGCAGGCGAGTTCTTCTCATACACTGCAGTTGTTAGAGATCAGTACAACAACCCGACAACAGCTTGGACTAATGATATCACTCTTCAGGCAGTTTATCAAAATACGATCAACGTCGGTAGTGACTTCTGGGCACTTGCTCCACCAACATCAAACACTATTGGTACTTCTACCGCAGTATTTAGTAGTTTAATAATTACTACTAAGGCTAATTATATTATCAGAGCTGCATCTGACGGATTGACGTCTTCGGATTGTTTCGTTTCAGTGACTGCAAGTGATCCTGATGTTTGTGATGCTTACACTACAGACTTTCCTTTTGAAATTCCTGCGATGTACGTTAAGGCTGGGTCTGATTTTAACGTCAGGGTAACTTTTTATGATAGGTTCAGAAACATTATAACAGATCAGCTAAGAGATGCAGGTCACAGCGCTAGTGTTGGCGTCATTGATGGAAATGCGATGCTTGAGGGACAAACTTCAACACTCATCACCTCAACCACAGTAATCTTCAAAGTTAATTACAAAAAAGCCCCTGAAGATATAGCAGTCACAGCTGTTGTTGACGGCTTAACAACCGCAGCAGGCAATCGCATTTCCTGCTCTACCCCTCCTTTCACTATCGTTGCTGACGATCCTTGTTGTTTGAAGGTTGTAGGTGTCAGGGAACAAAACCCAAATGTTCCAGGTTTAAAGCCTCCAATGGCACCTATTCAAGGACCACAAGGAGGTTCTGTATTATCACCATTGAGAGCAGGTGAGAACTTCTGTGTGACTGTTAACATATGTGATCAGTATGGAAATGTTGTTGATGAAACTATTGAAGAAGTTAGAAAGATGTACGCAGTATTTAATCCAATTCAAGAACCTGGTGGTACCTTTGGTGGTGCTTGTGAAGCTGTAGAACAAGAACCTGATCCATTCGGTGACGGGTTTGGATCCGGCGGCTTCAGCTTCCTTGGAGGATTTGGAGGCGACCCGGAACCTCTTGACGATGGTGACTTCTTCCCCAACTTGTTCGGAGATCTCAACCTTCTGGGTCAGGAATTAGAAACTGACAGCTGCCCAGAATCATTAGACATTGGTCTACCAGAAGAAGAACTCCTGTTGGGAGTTGGTATTGAAACATCTCCAATTGAAGATGCTGACGCAACGTACCCAAATAGAAGAGTAACTCTAAGAAGACATTCTTGTAACGGACAGTGTAAGGGAGAGGATGAACTCAAAGGTGTCGACTACTTGGATAGAGTAGACGGCAAGTTTGACATTTGTGGTATCAACTATGAGAAGTCAGAGTGCATATTCATTGAAGCGACTTCACCTGATCTCGCTGCCAGTCAACCTTCACCAATGATTTGTGTGTCTCACGCTCAGTGGGCGAAACTATCGTGTGCTAACCCTACAACGAAAAGAGTTCCTCAAGGAGCGGAGTTTGCTGGATTCTACGGAAAGCTCTACGACAGGTTTGACAACGTTGCCACCAACTGTGAACGTGACGGCGGATCGTGTGCGGTGACGATTCGGGAGCGTGCAACAGTTGCTGGAGGGTACACTTGTTGTGGTGCACTCACCAATCCTGATCTTCCTCCTGGTGAGTTAGCTGGTGGTTCAGATGCTGGTGAAGAGTTGACTCAATTTGGAACAAGTGGTTGGGTTTCTTACGCAGGTCTGACCTACTCAAGAGGAAGACCTGGTGACATTGACCCACTTCGTCTTGAACTTACTGGTGCTGGTGCGACCATTCGCGCTGACTGTGATGCGATGACTGTTGTTGGTGTTAGACTGCTTTGTGATGAGACTCCAACTCAAGTTGTTGCTGGTGAGAAGTTCACTATTTCGGGATCTCTAAACATTTTTAGCCCTGCAATTAGTGACTACAGAGGTATCAACTGTGGTGAAATGAACCCGAACACCAACTGTGCAAGCCCAGCTTTTGCATCAATTGGAATTGGAGGAGTGCCTGCTGAGAATTATCGATTCTCAAGACGAACAGAGTCAGCCGGTACCTGGAACACTGCGTGTCAAGGATTAGCTGTTTCCGCGTGTATCGGAACTTGCACGTGGGATATCCTTAACGACAGACCATTCCCAAGTACTGAAGTATGTTTCAAGAATCAAGACGTAGCCTTCGCTGGTATTAACACTAACGCTAATGAGAATGTTTATAGTTTCATTGACTTGACTTACTACAGAACTTCAGTAATCACTCCACAGTTGTCAACAAAGAATCCGAATATCAACACCCAGGAATGGGCTGAGGCGGAGGCCGCAAACGACAACAGTGACAATGCTGCCGTTCCTCCTGGACAGTGCAGCCCAGTAAAAGTTGTGGCTAATAATCCTTATGAGATGTGTATGGGATCTAAGAAGGGAATCTGGAGAATTCTAACAAACACGGGATGGCCTGGTACTAACGAACTATCTCGCGTAACAAACATTGAGGGGTATGAAAAGTGTGCTACTCTGTGTGCCGAGAGCCAACGTTGCGCAAGATGGAGCTACTCTGTAGGAACTTGTAAAACATTTGAATCGGGTCAGTCTGGTACAGCTACTGCATTGGCTAACAGCATTGCTGGATGCTCAAACGATAATGACGAAGGATGCTCAGGCGGTTCCACTGTTGGAGGATGCGACAAGTGCAGAACCAGCAGCAATCCAAAGGACACTTCGTGTGGTATGTGCCCTCGATTCTTAGAAGCAGGTACACCACTTGTAATGGGAATGCACATTCACGATGAGTGGGGTAACTTAGTATCTGATGCCATGACTAGTAAAGTAGTTGTCTCATGTAAGGTTACATCAGGTCCTCCAAGAAACCCGACATACCAAGCGAGATTATATCCAAATAGGGTTTCCAGAATGAGACTTCAGGCAAAGGGACCAAATCTTGAAATGGGAACATTAGTAACAAGAGATTCAACACTTCGTGTAGCAGGTGACTACACAGTTACTTGTTGGGCAGACACTTGGGGACATGATGGTACTATGCAATCAGGTCTTCCAGATTCTACATCTTCAGACCGACCAGGTGGTGTTGTATGGACTCCAGTCCTAAGAAGAAGTGAAGTAGACTTCGATATCGGTTCTGATCAGTTTGAGAAGCTGAGAGAGAGTTCCAAGAATCACATTGTCAGAAGACGTTGTGAAGAATGTCCAGATGGCTTTAGGGATATTTATTTAAAAATGAAGGCTACGAAGTCCAACCTTTACGACATTCTAAAGAACAGCTGGACGTACATCCAGGCGGGTGAGGCTGAACTTTACTCAACGTACGCTGATGCTATTACTGGAAAGCATAAATGGGAAGCCTGCAGTGAGAATTTGTGGACTGCTGATTGCGTGGCTACGATGGAAGAGAATGCCTGTAATGGAAACCTCAGGTGTGTGTGGGACACCACTTGCAAGGATAAGTTAACTCTTTGGGATGAGAGGTGTTCACCAATTAGTAATGAAGCGACCTGTCTGGATTGTATTAACCAAGTGGCCTGTGCTTCTGATTGCTTCTGGGGAAGTAATTCTTGCCAAGCGAATACGATTGGGTTCCCCGGGTTCTGTTCGAGGAGTGGAGCGAACAAGGATTCTCAAGGATGGAACTTCTACAGAGAAGAAGACGCGCTGACTGCTTTCACCGCATCCCAAGACTGGACGTTCTACGTTGAGACCGCTCCAGGATGCTCACCAAGAGCTGGACGTCCGACCAGCGACAGCGTCGTTCACGAAGGAAACACTGAGTCACTGGATGAGTGTGTAGCCCTGGTCAAGGAGATGCGTAGCGGAATGGACGGAATGCCAGAGGCTAACGGAATCTCATGGAGTGAAGACGGAGCTTGTTACGCAGTGTACACAGGATGGAATCAACAAATTGACTTGGATACCCAGGCCGAGGGTTTCAGTACCTGCGACTTCCCGAGAGTGAACGAGTTCGAAGATGAGCTTGGGGGCTGCGTCTGTGGCGGGTTCCGCTGTCCGTGCGCTGCGCCACCGAGGAGTAACGAGATGCTGAGGAAGGAATGCCGTGTAACTGTTCGCCCTACGACACCTGACCACTTGAAGTGTCTCGACAGAGCACCTGATGTGTACGCTGGACAAGAGTTATCGATTAGAGTTGCAGTGAGAGATCGATTCTCCAACAGAGTAACTGCCGTGTCGGATGGAAATGTGTGGGCAACCTTCGCTGGTGGAGTCAGCACGCCGACAGCGATTGAGAACCCGAGCAGCATCAGAGGAGGAGTGGCATCGTTAAGTATGACATTCTCAAAGGCGGAAGATCTCGAGGTGACAGTTTCTTCGGACCTGTCTCTGCTGAAGACGAGGATGGCGAAATGTCCTGCCACAGTGTTGAATCAGGACGACGGATCGTGTCCTCCTTACCTGCTCACCTGCCCTTCGAAGAAGAAGAAGTGTTGTGATGGCAGGAGGTTGTGTCCAGGAGCCACTGAGCTCGCAGTCTGTCCATCGGATTTGAATGTTGCGACGTTCATCACCCAACCAGATGACGATGTTATTTGTCATGCGGACGGACACGTGGCGTCAGAGAAGAGGTTCCCGAAGGTAACAATTGAATTACGAGACATGTTTGGTAACCTGAAGACTTTGACACCTGTTAAGGTTTCGATTATGTTGGCGACTGTTACGTTGGGATCATCTCCAGACCCTGAAGGAAAGTTAAAGGGAACTCTTTCAAAGAAATCAGTTAATGGTGTCGTAGTATTTGATGATCTCTCATACAACATCGCTGAGAAGATTGGGTTGAGAATTCAAGCTGTTGAAGAGAATGCTATTATTGCGAGAAAGACAATCACTGTCGAAGTCAAGTCGGGACGTATTGTTAATGTGTGTCCGGGTGATTTCTGTGAAATTGAATTATTGAATACACCAGACACCTGTACCTTCGATGTTGTGAATGAGGAGCCTATTGAAGTGGAAGCTCGTGATCGCGCTGGTAACGTACTGAGAGATCACCAACTCGAAGGATGCAAATTGAACCTCAGAGTAGCCATGTCAAATCGTTTTGACGACCCAACACTTGATCAGACAGTTTGGGTCAGAGTACCTCCAACACAAAGACTTGATAGCGCCATTGTTGAACTGTCCCTCTCTGGTCACTCAGTCACAACCTGGGAAGACAATAAGAGTTTTATGGTTTTTGGAGGAATCAGCATCCTCCCAACTGATATCGCTGGTGGTGCCATCGGTCAAAACGTCCCTTCAAGAGTACGTGATAAACTTTGGAAATTCGATATGACCACTGAGACGTGGACTGAAATGTGGGGCAGGCCTGCTGACGCAAACGAACTGGCTGGCGCTGGAGACTTCGCAACTGGTAAGTACGGAGGAGAATGCGTTGCTGGAGACATGTCTCTCTGCAACAGAGGTGGACCAGCTCCACGATTCGGTCACGTAGCTAAACCAGTTGAATACACAGATGGAACTAGCGCCCATCGTTACCTGTTTGTATTCGGAGGACGTTCAAGTGACAAGACTTGCTGCAATGGTGACCTTTGGAGATACGAAGACGTCAATGGAGGTGCTTGGATGCAAATCGATCTCTCAATGGGTCCAAGACTGAGATTGTGGATGACCAACTCGGTGATCTTCAGACAAAGACTTTACGTATTCAGTGGTGTTGGAGGTTTAACATTCTCTGATGAAGAACCAATGGAGGGAATTGACGGAAGTACTCTTCTGTACTACGTTGACTTGAGAGACGCTCTGGGTAACGGTGTTACTCCAAAGTTATCATGGACTAGAGTTGTTTTGCCATCTGGTCCTTACCCGAAGGCAAGAGCTGGAGCATCTTCAGTTCTCCACGGATCTCGTTGGTACGTTATGGGAGGAGCTGTATTCTCTCCTGGAGTATCACCTGCTGGAGACACTTGGTCAATTGATCTAAATGATGTACTCAGCGGATGGAGACTTGAGACTGACGAGGGTCCGGAAACAATGTTCGGATCAGCTGTACTCGATCCATTCCGTGAAGAGATTGTATTGTTTGGAGGTACTCTCGACTATCCATCTCTGTATCGCAGTAATAATCCATCAGTCGCAGCCACCAACGAAATCAACGTCTTCTCTATTGAAGACGGGGAATGGGTTGATGATGTTACTCAACCAGAGTCTAAAGCTGGCTGTGTTGCTAAGCCGTCATTAGCTCTTAAGCAAGGCACTCTTGTTGGCACCAGATGTAGATTCCGTTCTGAAGTCGAATGTGGTGCTACAGCTGAAGTAACAACTTGTAACGCTATTACTGTGAAGGATAACTGTTTGCTTTCAACAGCTTCTTACTGTGGTTGGAATGCACTTGCTGCTGATGGAGAGAAGTGCACTCCACTATGTGAGTGGTCAGAAACAAGGACTATTCCATCACGTAGGTCGATGGGTACTGAAGGGCAGTTGTATCAAAACCCATCAACAAAGACATTGAGAATGTACTTCTTTGGAGGAATCACATCACCATCAGCTGAATCACAGTTTAGCTGTAAGAGCGCCGAGTACACTTCAAATACTGGAACTGCAGCAATAGCGAACTGTAATGGAGATCCAGATGTTTGGTACATCACTCCGAAGGTAGATCGTGAAATAGTACCAAAACAATTAGCCTACGACCTCACTCCATTTGAATACAACTGTAGAGCAATCCTCGATACTGACACAGCATTCTGTAACACTCTTTGGAATGACCAATCACAATGTGCTGGTGATGATAGATGTGTATGGAATGCTGATAACACTCCTGTTTGGCCACAGAAGCAATGTGTTGAAGGAGATGGTAATAGGTGTGCAGTAGTGAGAGGATCGATTACAAAGATTGCAAGTTCTGCGAATATGGAATTTGACGACATTGTATTCTCATCGGTGAGGAATTTAGGCAGCTTCGTGGGATACTGTATTGCAACAGGTTCTGAGAATTGTTTGTTATTGAACAGAGTAAACTGTGGTACTACAACAGGTTGCAGATGGGTAACAGCCGAGTCAACCAAGAATATGAAAGTCACACTCAGTGTCGGAGTAAAATGTCAATCTCGTCCTGTCAGTTCATTCTGCCTCCCACCAAAGGCAAAACGATTTGACATGTCTTGCGCCAGATGTAAGTTATCCGTTGCTAGCGACAGTTCTCCACGAACTGGTATCAGAACATTCCTCGCTGGTAGAGCTTTATTAGATAACGGTGTTCCACAATCACCTTACGCTGAACACGGTTGGAGTTCTATTAAAATTATAGCAACTGGACCTGGTGGAGCTTCCCTTGATGAGGCTACTCAACAAACAATCTTAGATTCCAGTATTAGACTTCGTGTAGCACAGATTGCACCACAAACTGGTGAAATCTATTCAGCTGATTTAGACATGAGAGATGACATTGGTGGTCAGTTTGGAGTAGAGTTCGTTGACCTCCCCTGGACTATTAATACTGCTCCTAGTATATTATGGCTCAAGGCAACTCATATTAACGGCATTTGTCAAAGTAGTGAAGCCTGGCCAGTCAACGTCGTTCCTGACACCGCTTGCAGATGGGAAGTACGCGACCATCTGACAACAGTGAAAGCCGGACAGACTTTCTCGATTCAGGTCACGTTGCTCGATGTGAACGGAAACGTTGCGTACTGCGATGTTCAGAATAACCATTGGAGACTACCAAGCACGAGAGTGAAAGTTGGAAGAGGAAGAGTTCTGAGAACTCTGATCGACGTATCGCAAGACACTTGCTCGAGTGCCTGCCAGAACAACGCGAGATGCACGTCGTGGAACTATGCTGCCAACCAAGTGACGTACGAAGATGTGAATGGTGCTATCAACACTGTAGCTATGGGTACTTGTATGTTGTACAGAGGTCTAATGACATTACCTGAAAAGGGATGGGTAGAAGTATCTGGTGCTGTAACTGGTGTCCCTGGTGGTATCGACTGTCGGGATGCCTATTTGACGATGGAGCCGCGTTCGTTCCCTGACCTGACTGCACCGGAGGGAGAAACCTTCTCTGCTAGACACGGACTTGGTGAAGGAGAGTGCTACAAGGTGAGCAAGGAATTATTGAACGAAATGCCATTCGCCAGTACAGGTGCTGACTCATCATGTTCCAGATGCTGCAAGGACTCGGGAGCCAGAGCAGTAATTGAGTCGACAGCTGACAACCAGTGCGGTTGTACCGACGCCACGTACACTGAAGAAGCAACGAGATGTAGCGGAGTGTCAGCTGACGGTCAGATCTATGTGAAGGTGTCGCAGCTCTTCGATGACTTCCGTGCGGAGGTTGACTCTCACAAGGTGACTTTCAGTGGACTTTGGCACAACCGAGTAGAAGACTTAATTATGACCTTCTCTCACTCAGTATGTAATAGTGATAACCCAGTAACTTCTTCACGTATTACTGTTACTCCTAATTCACCTCATCACATGAATTTAATTAGTTACCCGACCAAGGTTCGGGCGAGTGACTGTGGAGGTGATGCGCCGTTCCCTCTGACGCTGAAGATTGTCGACTTCTGGAACAACGTGGCTCCAGTTGATCACACAGTCGTGGTTTCCCTTCAGCAGGGAGGAGGTAAGTTGGGCGGAACAACAGCAAAGGCGATTGCTGGAGTTGTTGACTTCAGTCTGACTTACAACAAGGCTGAGTACATTGTGTTATCAGTTACTAACGTTAATCTATTGAGTGCTCCAACTACTGGTAGTACAGATGTGACAGGTGGTGAAGAAGAAACCATAGCAACTTGCGCAAAGAACTGTGAAGGTGACAGTTGCTTAGAACCAACACCAGTGAGATGTTGTGTTACTGTGCCAACTATTAAGATTCTGACTGGTCCAGCAACTCATTTGAGCTCAACTATGCAACCTCCGAGAAATGTGAGAAGTTACGGAAAGGGAGACTGTTCTCCATTCTCATACGGAGTTCAGTTACAAGATGTGTGTGGCAACCCAATCACATCAATGTGGAGTGAGGAATTATTTGATCCTTGGAGAGGACATGAGGTATCTGTTTCTGTGTCGTCACAGAATCCTCTCATCTATGTTGGTGAAGACCCAATGACAAAGCACAGCACTGGTAGAAGTGCTTTGCAACTCGTTGACGGGTCAGCGTCCATTACATCAACTCATTCAATTGTTGATAAGATTAAGATTAAGATTGGATTAACTGATGTTGCTGACAGTGAGATTACTCCAATTGAACTTTCACAAGTTACAGTTGGGCACTGCATTCCAAGAAGTCTAGATATTATTGAGCCGAAGGGATGCGCTGATCTAACAAAGCCACTTCCGGTAATTGGAACTCGTCAAACGATGATGACTGTGAAGGTAGCAATCCGAGACAATGACGGAAACATTTGTGACACTGAAGACCCTCTCAGCTACAATCCTATAGGATGTTATGGAGATGAGGCAATGACTCAGTTACCAACTGTGGCACAACTACCACAAGGTGTTTTAATGAATAAGTACAGTTGTATGATTGCTTGTGAAACATTGGGACAGAACTACTTCGCTATTCGAGGAGGAGCAACTTGTTTCTGTTCACCAGATTTCGATGACGACGCAATAATCCAATCAAGGCTTAATGATGCTTCTTGTAATATGCCATGTCTTGGAGGTGATAGTGATTGTGGAGGTCAACTTGCAACGTTCGTCTTTGAGATTAGAAGAACTTATTCACAAGTTGGGTTTGAAGCAAGCACTCTTACACCAGGCGATCCTCCTACAGGAACTCCTTTAGACGTAAGACTACCAGTTGGCGTTGGACTTGCAGGTACAGGTGGTGAACTTGTTGGTACTCTCAGTACAGATGCTGATCTGGGTATTGCAACCTTCGATTCCGTATTTTGGATTCCAGGAGTGTCAGCATCAGACATCGTTAGAGACGGATGCCTTGAAGATGCCAGCGGTGATGCTTGCAGTGGTCAGGTAATACTCAGAGTTGAAGATCAATTCGATTTAATAGCTGTTGGTGACACCTGCACCATGAGAGTCCAACCAGATGAAGTCAGATGTATTGATTCTCTCGACACTAGAGCTGGTCAAGAGTTTGATATCTCGGCTTGGATCGCTGCTACCACTGGAGCAATGGATGCGACAACAATTACCATAACTGTACTTGATGAAGAAGGTGATTTAATGGCTGCTGCTGATATGTTCACAGGCAGCACTAATAATTACCCATGGGAGAATGTTGGTCGCTCACAAACACTCGTCAAGGGTTGGGAAAGAATAGTTGAAGGCGGTATTACAAAGTTCGTACTGGAGGTGTCTCCTGGTGATGTGATTAGTGAAGACAACAAGATCTGGTTCCCAAAACTATTCTACTCTTCGAAGATCCCTGGAGCATCGCAAACTGATCAGGGTGCCTCAGGAATGGTTCGCAGGGTTCTAAGAATTCAGTCTGACTTTGCTGAAGAATGTCAAGTTAATATAAGAGTATACCCCGGAGTAGTTTCACAATGTCAACAGACTCTACCATCGAGGTCATGCTATAAGGCTGGATTTGGATTTGGATTCTCCTACAGAGTAATGGATCAGTTCAATAATTTAGTACGACAGGACTCTCCTCGTTGTCTGGACGTCTTTCAGGGATCGTGTCCATCCGGATGGACTCCTGCCTTCCCTCAGAGTAAGAGAGAGATGGAGCTGGTGGCTGGACTTCTATTCAACCCATCAATGGATGCTGAGCAGATAGGACTTGGTGTTACAACTCGTAACAGATTTGGAAACGTTCAGCTCTTTGCTGAAGACACTCTTCAGTACCTCGATATGTTAACGGTAGCTGAAGCAGCTAACTGGGCAAATGGTTTGCCTTCGGCAGCAGGTCTCCAAGCAGAAGGAGCTGCAAGGGATTGTATTGTAATGGATAAAACATTATCTTTCGAGACTGTTGGACTAGGAAACCGAAGAGGTGATCCTGTCTTCAAATGGAAGTCAGTGAAGTGCATGACGATAACACAAAATCTGTGCGCTGAGTCTAGACCAAAGGGTGGAGTTTGTACATCGAATGCAATTACTTCTCCTCAATCTCGTGCATCTGTCGCATTGGCCACTCAGAATGTTGTCAGCGGTCCAAACATCGGAGGAACTGACGAGTTGATGGGTCAGAAGATGATTTCATCGAGATCTGGAAAGATTGAATTCGGAGGACTTTCATACAGCAAGGCGATGAGAGGTAGAAACTTCAATGTGAAAGTATTCGATCCAATCTCTGATGAAGCTGACAGTCCTAACGGAATTAGTTGCGGTGCCGGAATGAACGATTTCAGTTTGGACTTCTCACCTGACGGTCCTGCAAGTTTGACATCAACGATAAGCGGAAACGAAGAAGTGGCGCCGGGTGTTGTTTGTTTGAGTTGCTCTCCTCACGATGAGTTCTCGATAACAGCCAAGGCGTGGGATCGATTCAAGAATCTTGCTAGTTGGCATTGCTCTGGCAGTTCGACTTGGTCAGAACTTGTTGGAAGATTGAAAGTATCAGTGACTCAGGCATCTGATGGTGGTAGTTTGGTGTCTCCAGGTGATGCTGACGACTCGTTCCCGGGATCACCGATTGCGGTTCGCAGGGGAGTTTCTTTGGACTCGGGAGTGGTGACGTTCCGCGGTCTCCGTTTTAATGCCCCAGGACAGGTTACCTTCCAAGTAGATCCATCGAATTGGTCTCCTGTTTTAGGACCAAGACCAACTCCTCCACAAGCTACTCTGAGATTTGAGGCCTGCCTGCCTCGAGTGTTGCGCATCACTTCATTCGATCCGCTGCCCGTGGCGGGTAAGAAGTTTGCGATGGAGTTTGAAGTGTCTGATCAATATGGAAATGTATTGACTTCTGATCATTACAACTTATTAGGTAGGTTAGGTGTTAATGTAGTTATGTTTGATGGTAGTCCATACGTTGGACAGACTCCTGAATTAGACACGAAATACACAGACGAAGTTGGTAAGCTCGCATACAAATTAAACTACACAAGAGTTTTATACGAAGATGTAGAGCTAGATGTTGACCAACACGGATTCTCAGTTGTAACTCGAATGAAAGTACCACTTCAGATTGTTACTTCTATCCCAATTAGGAAGGCAGACTTAGCAAGTTCTAACTTGCAATGCACACCTAACGGAGCTGACTTAAGAGACGACGCGACGATGAACATCAGACACAACGAACCTTCAAAGTTAGGAAGTCTACGACACGACAAGGAAGTGTTCTACGATCAACCATTCGGTTTTGGAGTACTTGCAGCTCACTTCGACAGATGGGGTAATCAAGGATACGAATGGACTCGCTATGGAACCATCGAATGTAAACTTGAATTATCTGTAGCTGAAGTATCGTTTACTGCTACTGATGGAACTCTAAAGACTGAAGAATACACTCTAATTGCTGCTCCAACTGCAGATATTAAGGCTGCTGTTGAAATGCAGGTTCTTGCTGTATTCAGTGAGTTCGATACATCTGCAGCTCTCGATAATTTCTTAAAATTAGCGAAACTTGCTCCTGGACAAGCCTACATTGAGTCCTTTAGAAGAGCGACAGACACGGCTTCTGTCAGTGACCGTAAGCTACTTGAAGATGCAGTAGCGATTGTTGTGGTTTACGTTATTGAAGTACCAAAGGCTGGTGAGATTGCAGACGTTGTAGTGGCTACAGTTACTGAGGCTAAGTCTTTATGTGAAATGGACCCATCAAATACAGAGGTTTGCTGTCCTAATGGTGCTTGTGTTGCAGGTAACTCGTGTGAACCACCAGCTTGCTATGTTGTTGCTGAAGTCGTTGTTACGGAAAGGTCTGTTCAACCTCCAGCTGATATCAGTGAGAGTCAAAGTGTTGCCAGTAGAAAGCTATCTCAGTTCTCTGATGCTTTAGAGACCTACTTTGACACCTATCCTTTGAGAAGAGGACTCACTAATGCTTTGCTATTCCCATCACCATCAACATTGTCTTACCCACCAAAGGCTTTCTTTGTGCCTTCTTTGCTAATGGGAACTACAACAGATATTACACAACCAGGTGGTGCTAGAGACTTCTACTCCTCATATATTTGGTTTAAGGAAACCTTTACCAGAAGAGAGAATGGTAAATTCAAATTAATGACAACATGCTCTCGTTTAGATCTCGGATTACTTGGTATCGATGATCCACTTGCTCCTATTGATTATAGAATAGAAACAGATTGGATTAATGTTGTTCCGAATGTAATCGAAGTCATCAAAGAAGTTCCAAATGCTGGAGTTTGCAACAGAGCTGGAGACTTGTTCGCATACAATGGAAAGTTAGTATTACCGAGTGGTGATCCACTCATCAGTTTTCCTGCTGGTGTTCGACTTATGATTACCGTTGTTGGTGACAATGACTCAAAGGGTCCATACGCATGTGATGATACTGTCAAACGCAGTGGAATTCTCGACTATGTATCTTGCACACTAAACACTAACACTGATGTATTAGGTGATACAAGTAACGTTATAGGTAATCTAAACAGAAATGAAGCATGGACTACCGTAGGACCAATAACTATTCAATTAGCTCATGACACACCTGCTGGTACTGAGGGTTACACTTCAGCAATTACTACTAAACCATTTAATCTTATCCCTGGTTGTGTTAGAAGTATGGTAACTGATTTATCACCACCAAGTGAAGTTGTTGTTCACAAGGGATTCTCTCTTGGAGTTCACCTTGAAGATAATTGGAACAACATTGGTGGTAAGTTCTCTATCGTACTCAGAGCATACGATGTCGACCCATCAACTTTAACTGTTGATGAGTTTAATGCACTCGAAGAAGTCGCTTCTTTCACCAGCAGTGAGGAAGACGACACTCCAGCTGATGAAACTCGTGTTGCTACTGCTGCAGGTGTTGCTCAGTTCTCTGGATTATTTGTGAAGGCTGACTTCTTAGAAAAACTCTCCGAAGGAGTTCCAGCAAAGGCTAAGCAAGGCTTCATCTGGATTGTAGCCTTTGTAGAACGTGACTCTGGAAGAGACTGTGACTCGTCAGCAAGCAATAGAGCTGTCGGATGCAACACTCATGAAGCTACCAGTAAGTCATGTGTTGGAGGTGCAGCTGTACATCCATTATTTGGTTGTGTGTACACGATATTCGCTCCTATGCTCATCACACCAGACGTTCCAGCCCGTTGCAGATTCCTCGAATTCCCAGATGACAACACGGCTGTTGCTGGTCCTCGATTCAACTTCGACCTAGAGGCTGAAATAACTGACAAGTGGGGACTTCGCATCCACGAGACAGCACACAACAGAGCGAGAGTATATGTCAGTAGGGGAAGCACCTTGTTGAGACAAAAGATTATTGATTTTGATATCTTTGAGGAACGATTAATGCAACTTTCAAGGACCACGATCTTCCTTGACTCCCAAGACTTGAGATTTGAAAACAGCGATCCAATGGGAGCAACAGACTTACCAGCTGGCAGTCAATTAATTATGAGAATGGTATTTAGACTACCTGTTCTACCTGATAATGACGTAACTGAAATTACTCTCATGCAGATGAAGAGCGCTACTGGTGGTATTGTTCGTCTTTACATTCGATTTGTAGCGACAGATGCGGGTGGTATCTTTAGAATTTGTGTCAGAGTCCCAAGTGCTACGGATCCATTCTGCAACATCCATCCGTCTATTGCTTTACCTACTGACTGGTCTCAATATAGTTTAGAAATGAGAGAAGCAGCGAACATCGCTATTAAGGTTCGCACTTCTATGGGAACAGTCTTAGATGTTACTCAACCAGTTGTTGTTGGAACCCCAACAGTTCCATTATCCTTTAGTTCATTCATTGTTGGTGTTGGTGTTCAGATGTCAGTTGCCAGCATCTGGAGTGACTCAACGTTATTATTTACAACTGTTTCTGAACCTGTCAGCCCACAGTCTGGTTTCATGGGTGGAGTGTTGTTCTACTCCAGTGGTTCTCAAAACTACGATATCAAATCACCGACAAACACCGATCCACCATCTCTGGCTGAGGGTGGAAAGGTTCAACTCAGTAGCTTCACACCTGCAGAAGTTCTTCCGATAAAGGTTGACTTACCAACTGACTGTACGACTGATGAACAACCTGCTGATGCTGATCCTTCTCAGTGTATTACAACAGGTTTAAGAAATACATTGAAATGGGAAGGAGTTTGGTACGGAACAGCTGAAGATATTGTAATCACAATGGAAGATAGTTATTTTGGAATCTCATGTAGCACTCCACCAATCACAGTAGTTCCTGGACCACCGTATGCACTAAGGTGTAAGGATGTTTTAGATGAGGTGTTCTCAAGAGATTCTTGGCATTCAAGTGTTGATTATGTTGATGTCATGGGAAATAAGGCTGATTGCTTTTCTGAATTTGATGCAACTTCAGCTAACTTTGGTGAGATGGAATTCAGCTGTACTTTCAAAGACCATTTCGCCAATGTTTCTGTTTTGGGACAAAATCCAAATCCACTTCAGACACCTGAAAGTACAGAGTCTGACTTTGACGCCAAAGGTTGTTCAGAGTTTTCACCTGTTTATGTTCAACCGGCTGCTATTCTTCCAAGAGGTGGAGCTGAGGATGAAGATTCAAATGCAATTCCTGTCGGATCATCGATCAGCACTTTCGGTTATGACTTCTCTTCTCAACCAGACGGAACTACTGAAGGATGGGATAGCTTTGATGGTTCTTCTAATGGTGAATGGAGCATCGGTGAAGATAATGATGCCGTTGGTGGTCGATACTTCTTCGTTCAGTCAACTGCTGAGGACTCATCTTTACATATGAGATACTTAACTGATGGAAAGAGAAATCTAAACGGTGATTGTATGACTTCATCTCAAAAGGTCTGCTCTGTATCTCAAGACCCTGATTCAGATGATTGCTGTCGTTTACACACTCCAGGAAGAGTAGTCCCAAGGAGGAGTTACTCATTGCGATTCCGTTATCGTATTTCATCAGCTGTAAATGTTGACACTGCTAAGGTTGAAGTTACCTACTTCAGAGTTTCTCGTACTGGAAATGCTGCAGTTCCATTGATTGAAGATGAAGGAATTGTTAACGTTGAAGCTGACCCTACTGATGGATGGGTTCAAGTAGCAAAGACTCATTCTGTTCCAGACAGAGTTACATACGCCGAAATCAAACTAACTTGTTACAGATCAGCAGTTGGTAGATGTGGTATCGACTTCGATGAGGTCAACTTAGTACTCTTGGAAGAAGAAAGAGAAGTGACTTTAATTTACAAGTCTAACCTCCCACAACAGAGAGCTGGAAGAACTGTCAACTCCGTCACCTGCGGTCCAACGACTGTCAGGACGCGAGTTGAGATCGTTCCACCTCGTTCAGCATCTTGCACTTCAGAGACTTGCAACAACAACGGATACTGCAACACCAATGAGCCATGGTCATGTCCTCCTGAATTAGATGAATTGTTTCCTCCATATTGTTGTAGAAGAGCTTTAGCTTACTGCTGTGGAGGTTTAATGAGAGACACTGCTGACACTGAATTCCGTACGAAGTGTGGAAACCGCTTCTGCAGCGGAAATGGAGGACAATATCCACTTCCAAGTCCTTGTGGAAAGTGTCACGCATCTGAGAAGCTCGGATTCTGGGCAGGTACCAACTGTGAGAAGTGTGCAGAGGGATACTACGGGGAGAGATGTCAATTCCGTCTCTGTAAGATTAGCGAAAAGAACGGAAAAGAGTGCTCTGGTCACGGTCTGTGTCAGAGTGACGGTCAATGTACCTGCTTTGGTGAGAGTACAAGTCAGGCCGCTATTACTGGACCAGCTCTAAAAATAACATACGATTATCTCAGGCTTGAGACTAGTAATGGTGATGATAACGCAGCTGGTGAACAGTTAAGTGCAGAAGGTTGCGGAGGTATCATATCAAAGTTTAATAACGACACAGCTAATGGTAATCGCGAGTATGGTCTTCCAGACGAAGGAGTATTCAATTTGGAAGGTGTTGAGGCTAACGAAAAGTACTTCTGTCGATTCCTCCAAACAAGAGACGGCTTATGGTTTGGAGGTGCTGTTGTTGGTGGAGCCTGGAAGCTCGGAACTGGTACTTTAGCTGGAAGTGTCTCGGCACAAGAAAGTCAAGGAAGAGCATTCATGCCGCTAACTACATTCGGAACGCCTGCTTCAACAATGTTCGCAAGTTCTACAACTCCAAATGTTATTGGAAGACGCTGGCTTCACACAACACTTCAGGACGGTGGCGGTGCAGGAGGAGGTTCCTTCGCCCGAGGCCCTCCAGAGAAGTGGCAATTCGTTATATTCGTAACAAACCCTGAAGACCTTAATGAACGTCCTCAGTGGGTGATGGTAAAGAGAGAAGTCCTAGCAGCTGCATTAACTGAAGTAACTGCTAGTGAGATTCCAATGTCAAAGACTATCACAACTGTTGCTTCTAACGGTAGGAAACCACAGCCATCAGTATGCATCTATACAAAGGGTAAGAAATGTCCAACTTGCAACCCACTATTTGTTGGTGTGTTCCAGTCCTGTGGAAAGGGACGCTCAGAAGGATGGAAGTTGTGGTTTGGCGAGGGATCAACTGGAAGAACTCAGAGAATGGTCGCACCGTCAGTCAGAGTACTCGTCTCAGACAGTGATGTGGGTGTCAGATTCACAGCCGAGAAGGAGAAGTGGGAAGGCGTAACTGGAAGTATCCCAACTCAAATGACTACACGCGCTCCGTGGTTTTTCCGAGCAGCTATCAGAGGAGTTGTAACACCGCCGCAGAAATTCTACTGGTCAAAGTGGGATGGTAAGTCCGTGGAGCTTCCACTGAAGTGGGGAAAGTCGCGTGTCATGAGCAAATTCCGTGTTGGTGACAGATTCCGTGGACTTCCTTCGACTCTTTCTGAGTTAGAAAGTATTTCAGTTCGAGTGTTTGCAGGAGCTCAGATCCCAGCAGGAGTAACATACAACGTATGGCTACGAACTGAAACAGGAAGAAGATCACCAAAGAAGACTGGTACGATGTCCTCTGCTGCATCATTTGTTGAAACCATTTCAATGGATTGGAATGGTTACAAAGCAACTCTCACTGACCTTCCAGGTGTTCGTATTATCGTTCAGTTCGATTCCAACGACAGAACAACAGTAGTGCAATTTAACGGAGCGATCCTCGAACTCGAATACAAGAGAGTTCCACCACTTGAAGAGTTTGAGTATTCTGTATTCTTAAAGATGTCTCACAGTGAGTCAAGTCTACCGATGAATATTCTCAGCGCCTCTCATGTTGGAGGAGGGTCGGTTTCAGTTGATTTGAATGTTGGTCCAGATGGAAGACCTCTTCCTTCATCTGTTAGAGTTCAGGTGATGGATTCTGTTGGAGTAACACTTTCTGGGTACTCAACAGGATTGTATCCACTATTCTCTAATAGGTGGTCCAGATTGGTAGTCAGAGCAAAACTTGCAGAAGGTGAGATAAGTATACTTCTGGGCAAGTCAAAGTTAGAAAATGGAATCCCCGCATTGCTTGAAAAGGATACAACAATGACAGGAAGAGGTAGCCCTATCATTAGAGCTCTGTCATACATGACAGCTCCACCTGCATTCGGGAACAGAAGATTACCATTTGTGGGATTCATGAGAGACATCTCCCTCGTTAACGGACTTGGTGAAGTTTTGTTTAATAAGAATCTGTACACTCTCAATGACTATGAAGGATTCCAATCAACACCTTCAATCACTTGGGTAGCAAATGTTGTTCTTCCTATCAACGGACTCAGCTTTGATGGAGTAACAGCGAGAGGGGTCCCACAAGACCTTGGATTCTGGGCAAACGGAAACAGCGGAGAGATGTGTGACGTTTGTCAAACTAACTTCCACGGTGGATTATGTAACATTCGAGACTGTACTGGTGACCCTGACTGCGGTGGGGTGGAAAGAGGAACTTGTGAAATGTCAGCTGACAATTCATTCAAACAATGCAAATGTAAGGACTACTATGCTGGTGAATGGTGTGATCGTTGTGATCCACCACCAGTCATTCCTGTTAGAGCAAGTTTTACGGCCCCACTTCGGTGCGTACCGAAATCAAGTTGCCCAGCCGCTAGTTTATTGGGAGCTGACTTTCAACAAATCGGAAGCGCTATCTGTGCTCGTGGTGGAAGGTTTGTCGTCGGAGAATACTTCCCACCAGACACTGTACTGCCTCCAATTGTGTGCGAGCAATTGGGTCAGAAACTTTGCCTCCCTGACTTCAGAGAATACGACGAGTGTGGATGCCCAACTATGCCGATGCCGGAGTGCGAAAGCGGCACTGCAAACGACTGCTGTAGCGCTGCGATATTCGATACACCAGTTTCATACAACTGTTTACAATATTCTCAAATGTACATATCATGTCCTGATGCGGATATCTGTGGAAACACTGGAGCCCCATCACCAACCTGTTTGACTGGATCAGCTGGTAAGAGACAATACTCAAACTATTGTCAACAGAGACGAGTTGATGGATGTTCAAATGGAGTAGTGAAGGCGAGGAATCAGTTCTTAAGTACAGAAGCTTGGTTACGATTCCTCGGAGAGTGTCCTGGAATTTGTTCAACTGCTGTAATTCAAGAGAGTGGAGGATTATGTTCAAGTTGTCCTGAGACTACGATGTCATCAACTATTGACTGTCAGGGAACTGTTTTAGGATTACATGTTCCTGCTCAAGAATTTAAGGAAGACTTCTGTGGTTGTACATCACCTCGAATGCCTGTCTGTGATCCAAGCACAACTATTCCTTGGGATGTGACTACTCAGGGACATGTTGGTTGTGATAGAGAATGTCCTGATTGGGTCTCTATTTACACAGCGAGCGGAGAATTCCAGGCAAACACTGAAGGTGAGATTTTAGTGAACTGCGGTAACTGGCCGGCACCTTCTTGGGTACAGCTGTCTTGCAGTGAAGATGGTTACGATCCGTGTGAGTGTCCACTTCCTAAGTTGAGATGTATTGAAGGTACGGAAGGAATCTGTGCAGAGAATGCCTGCCCTCAATGGGGACCTGCTCCTGAAGTAGATTGCAAGGGAGCGTACCCACCAGTCGTAAACCAGGTTGTGGATCACGTGTGTGGTTGTGACTGGCCTAAGCAACCTGTTTGCAAAGCAGGTACAGAAGCACAGATTGCTTGCGCAGATAGCTTCCCATTAATGGACGTTGAAATTATTGATTGCCAAGGAAAGCCATTCATCGACAAGACTCCATGGAGCCCTGGCACTCCGAGATGGCCTCTTACCAGAGCCTGTTTAGGATGTAATGAAGAAGGTCAGCCATTGAAGGTTTGTGTTGAGAGGTCTGACTGTCCAATCTTCCCTTGTGCTGCTGGAACTGATAAGGGCCCTGGAGGCGTAGCTTTCACCGCACCATGTCCACCAGTTCAGTACGTGACAATTGAATGTGGTGGAGTTCAACTTCCTAAATTACAATTACCACCTGATGAGCATTGTTGGTGTCCACCAGTCACAATCACAATCTGTCTTGAGCCGGAAGGTAGCTGTTATTCAAACACCTCGGCATGCCATCCATATGTGTGTGGTGCAGGAAGACAGGTAGCTCCTGTTCCGGGAGATAAGTGCCGCACATCGTGTAGTGCTGATACACACTGCGTAGTGGGATACGTGTGTTTGGAGGGTATTTGCAAGCGAGTGGGAAGCGTGGCGCCACCACTCGGAGGCTGCAAAGCTGACCCGAGCATCTGCGAACCTTACGCATGCGACACAGTTACTGAAACCTGTTTGATTGTGTGCTGGACTGACAAACATTGTTTGGGTGGAAGCAGATTGTTGAAGAACGAATCCGGTTTCCGTTGTTCGTTCCCGACCCTGCAGGGACTCACTGAGGTGAGCGCGTACCAGCGCATTGGTGGAGCAGACCCAGCAACTGGAAGAACGCAGCCGCCAAACTTGTGCGGATCGAGTGGGACTGCCACTGAAGGAGGAGTTCAAACTGTTCCGGGAAGATGTGTTTGGGATGCGAGGGATCCAAATGCGTGCTACAGTCACAATGATTGTGCGCCTTACGCATGTGGTAAGAACAACACTCAAATTTACTTTGCAAACGCCGCCTGTCGCGTGTCTTGCGCGAACGATGCGCACTGCCACCACCAGTCACACTGCGAACGTTCGACAGGAAGGTGTGTGAAGGGATCACCGGGCTCCCCGCAGAGTTGCAGCACGAAGGACTACGATTTCTGCACACCATACGCTTGTGGTAAACACATCACTTTGAATCCTCTGCCAACGGCAGTTTGTAGAACTACTTGTGAAGAAGATGGTCACTGTCTGTACTTCTATGAGTGTGTTAATGGAATGTGTGTTCCTGGGGCAGTTATTGAGCATTCGTTCCAACCACTTCCAGCTATATCACCATCTTGTTACAAGACAGGCCAGGAGTACTTTGGTAATCCATTCAAGTGTCTGGCAATACCACTGGCGCTTCAAGGGAACCCAATGGGACGTACAGCATACGTCATGCCAGCTACTCCTCCTCCTCCGACACCACCTGTTGGTGGATCGTGCACAAAGCACCCTGACTGCCACCCTTACCGCTGCGGTGTTCTGAGAGGATTGCCAGCTAAGGACATCACAGTGGCTCTGCAGTGTCAGTTGAGCTGCGAGGTGTTTGATGACTGCGCGGAAGGATTCTCGTGCTCTGCCAAGAGATGTGTGCAACTCAGAGCACCTGCAGCGCCGTGCATGATGGACAGGCAATGCGCCTCTGGTAACTGTGTTGATGGAATCTGTTGTAACACTGCGTGTGATCTTCCATGTCAGAAGTGTACTAATTTAGGTGTTTGTGGATGGGTGGCTCTCGGATCTGATGATCGCAATGACTGTGGAAGTTGTAAGACTTGCATTGAACCGATAGTTGCTCTGGCGGACTTGACCATCAAACGTGTCTGCGGTGCGATTGCTGACGGAAAGGATCCAAAGCGTGACTGTGGTGACCGCGGAGTTTGTAATGGAAATGAAGTCTGCAGATGTGATGCTAATCCTGAAACTGGTTACTGGGCGGGTATTAGTTGTGACTACTGTGCGAAGGGTTGGAGTGGAGACATTTGTACATCAAATGACTCTCCTTACGCACCACCACAACCTGCTACTCCAGGATTACCACCACTAGACTCAACTACATTAGTACTTGAGAGGAGAGCTATTCAATTCCCTATTAAGGTTTTAGATTACTCGACACAAGTTGTTCCTGGAAACGTAAACAGTCTGCTCTCTACTCCTGACGCTGTTGAGAATTACGGATATGCGGATGAGCCTCAAAGAGCCTTAGCATGGGAACCAGTTCAGGTATGAATTTTATTGTAATCATCTCTCCTGTTTAAGAATTAGTAAATACTCTGTTAGGAAAAAAACAAACAACTATCAAATAACACAAAAACAGTACTACTGCGACAGGAGTAGATCCTTTAAGGGCCCATGTAGACAACAACCAATGAATGGGCCATGGGGAGGACAACTTCAATATGTTGTCTTAGAATATGAAGAAGCTATTTACTTATCTCAGGTATGTTACGATTCGTAAGAGGTAGTCAACTGTGTTGAGTGATTAATAAATAAATAAAAACAAAAAACAGATCTACGTATTTGAAAACGCTGAGCCAGGATCTGTAGTACAAATCTTCGCTCAACCAGCACCAAGTGGCGCTGATGCTTCTCCTGGTGGAGGTGCTCCTGGAAATCAACAGTCTGCAGGTGGAGTTATTACGGCAACGCCGACCACGAGTACACCGACTGCTGTCAATTCTCAGATCCTTGAGAATGTTTCGCCTCTGAATGCTAACCAGGAGGCAACCAGCACGACTAACTCCGCTAGTTCAGTAAACAAAAACACACAAAGCTTTGTAGAAATTTGGAGTAGGTCAGATCCGGTATGTACCTCCTCAATTGTTACCGTGTCAGCGCTTTCCATTCAAAAAAGAAAAAAAAAAAATTAAACAGGAATTCTACGGAACACCAACATCGCGTGTCTACACTCCGGCGACGTTTGACGTTCCTTTTGAGCATCCAACAACTCCTATTCTGTTGCAGGCAGGAAACCCTTCATCTGTTGTGAATGTTGAATGGAAGACAAAAGTTATTAAGGTAGTCTTTAATCCACGTAGTCAAAGGACGTCTCAGGTATGTTTTATTTCAACCTTGTTAGAGCTACGTTGGAAGTGACTGGTGAAAAAAAGCAACAAAAAACACAAACAGATTGACACCATCGCTATCCTCGGATTTGGTATTTCGGGACTGAACAAAACTGGTGAATGCCCGGGAGTCATCACTGTACCAACACATAACTTTGGTGGTGAAGCATCTGGAAACACTCGCCTAGTAATGTGTAATGGTAACGGTATGTGTAAACCAAAGGGTTGTCAATGCCGTGGAAACTGGGATGGAGCTGACTGCGGTAACTGTAAGTTTGGATTTGTTGGTTTGAATTGTGACATCAATGTCTTAGTTAACGTTCCGGCAATTAACTTCTGTTCACTTGCAATGTTTGAAGACTTGATGGACTTCCAGGGAGATGCTTTGGAATTACGTTGGTCTATTCAGGAATACACTTTTAGAACAACGAGAGTAATGAGACCTCGTCACTTTGGTACTAAGTTCACATCACCATTAATCAGTCTTGGACAGCATTCACACGTTCACATTCAGGCTGGATTCTTTATTATGGATATGCCTAACCATGATGACAGTGGTGTCATTTCAAGAATCGCAAAGGTCAGAAGTTCAAATCCTTCGAGACGTCGTACACCTGATGAACAAGCCAGTGAGGGAGAGAGAGTTATCTACATTAAAAGAGCTCCGTACATCACTGGTGAAAACGTTATAGGAACTGGTAAGGGTGACACTTCAGATCAAATGGATGTGACAACTGCATGGGAAAGTCCTCAAATCAGTGTTGAGTTTGAGATCTGGTCACCAGATGTTCAGAGCGCAGTTGGTGCGGGTGTTCACAGATTGACTCTGACTTATTTCACTATTGATTCTTGCACGTACCCATCTCAGTCTGGATCTGATAGCCCTGATACTGAAATCAATTAAATTTAGTAAAAACATATTTAGTAGTTTAGGTTAAAGTAATTAAGGAGTCTTCCCTGCCCCCAGAATCCATTATGTTGTTGTAAACTAATCGAAGACCATAACAACATCAAACTGATACTATTTTGCAAAAGACCCAACCCACTCCAACTACGGTGGCGCTGTTACTTAATTTTTGTGGTAATGCAGTTCGTCATCTGTTTTAGCGTATTTGACGGGGTAATTCGTAGTGTGGTTTTTTATTTATTTATTTATTTTTTCCTTTGCATATACTCCTCCCCCTTTTTTTCCCCCTCACCTTTTCTTTTTTTTTTTCCAACAGTGTTGGAATTTCGCTAGTTAGGATGTTTTTTTTAAACGTTCGGTAGCTTTTCAATCATTACACGAATGAGGGGACTTGTTTAATGTTCTATCAGTGGCATGTCAACTGTCTACCCCACTGTTTTGGTGCAGCAGGTATTATTTGTCCCTCTAGTATGTTAATCATCTCCCCTTGCTTTATTTCAAATCTGTGCTCTTCTCTCAAAACTTTTCTTTCTTTCCGGACGAAAAGGAGGGGAGAGAACAGTATTTTTAAAAAAAAAAAAAAAAAGCATTATGTCTTCAGTACATGGACGCCTCATAGAGGATTTTTTTTTTTTTTTTTTCATTTTGTTTACACCAATTCCTCTCTACGTTATCAGTGAGGCAACTGGTTTCCGGTTGTTTACCTGGGGTTACTACTAATTTTGTTGTTTGGGATTTTTAAAAAAAAAAAAAAAAAAATTAATTATAAAAAACCATGACACTACTAAGAAAAGAAAAATAATAATAATAATAATAATGAAAAAAAAAAAAAAATAAATAAAAACTATCCCGTCAGAATTATAATCAACTACACTTGTCCCTCCGTTTAGCAACAATTAATTCATATCTATTTCTTTTCCCCCCTCTTTTTATTTTATTTTGCATTACACTGTTTTTACCAATGCCTTAATCGCTTACTGCGAAATCATTGCGTAAGCCGTAAGGCTACTGAAAGTCTCTCCTGGACTGTACTGAAGGCTTAACTTTTTCCTTCTTTACACTAATAACACGTCAGCACAAGAGGACGACGTTTTTTTTTTCTTTATATTTTCCTCCCCCGTTCCTTTTTATTTTATTTTATTTTGTTTTTTCCTTCATCCGTTGTTTTTTTTTTTAAGAAAATTGCACCGCCTCCAAGACGGCAAAAAATTCTCAAAAAAAAAAAAAAAAAACTTTTTTTTCTTCTTTTCCATTCACTATTTTCATATTTTATTTTTTCTTGTAATTTTGGTACATTAGAACAAAAAAAAAGAATGCTCAAAAACAAAGTTGTTTTATCGTTTCCCTCTACATGAGAAGGGACTACAAGCGGTGTACGTTGTGTTACGAGCACATAGAATCCTACTCTAGGGTCCCAAAGGATCTTCGTGAAAACATCCGTTTTATCATTTTTTTTTTCTTCTTAATTAAATTTTATTTTTATTTGAAATTTCGAATTCGGGAAAAAGAATAAAAAAAAAAAATCTTCCATAGTTTGCAGTCTCGATATATATGGTTTGGTGACCTTGATTGATAAATAATCAACCATCACCGTGATTGCATCACTTATTCTTTCTGAAATGAATATAATAAAAAGGATGGTTGTTAGTCCCGTTTTTCTTCTTTTGCATTCTAAAGTTTTTTTTTCCAGCTTCCTTTGCTGTTTGCTCATTAGTCGTTCACAGCATGAAAGAAATAGTCTTTTTAAAAAAAAAAAAAAAAATCTTTATTTTTTTTTCTCCATTCTGATTTTTAATGTAAAAGGATACTTGCAGACTGACTAGAGATTTCCACTCACCTTCTCAAATCTCGGGCACGTCACACCACTGCGAAGGAAAGAAGTCTACCGTGTAGACTTCTGCGATTCACTTTGTAGTAGGTGTGCCGGCAGGTCAGTTTTTGCTCCCTTTTCCTGAATTCCCCCCCTTTTTTTTTATTTTTATTATAAATTTTCTTGTGCTGTTACGCTAACGAGAACGCTCCCCCTTTTTCACATTTTTTTTTTTTTTTTTTTCTTCAAAAGGAACAAGAGTTTCCTTACTCATCTCCTTCGAATGAAAAAAAAAAAAAAAAAAAAAAAAAAAAAACTCTTATTTTGTATCGTTTACGGACCCCGATCAGTCACCTTTCAGTTGTGTACAAGAATGTAAGTATCGCTGTTTTTTTAGTTAGTACAGTCGCTTGGTTTTACCTGCTTCGTGAAAAAATAGCATTATTGAACAGCGCCCCCTTAAGTGAAGGGGAAAGAATAATAATACCAAATTAATATGATTAAGCCTTTTTTTTTTTTATATATTAGAAGAAAAAAAAAGGGGGAATTTAAAAAAAAAAAAAAAAAAATCATCTCAATTCACAGCGCACTGTTGTAGTGTCATACGTATAACCGCCCTCCCCACCCACGCACTAAGCGCAACCTCCTTCTTTGGTTGCAGCGTGGGCTACTACTATTGTGGGAAACTTAGTAAATTTAGACTATTGAATACACCCACTTATCCCCCCAAACTATTTCCCAATAACATTATTTATTTTTTATTTATTCAAATCCTTTTTCCCCGCCTTCTTTTCTACTTAAAAAGTGTTACCCTCCCCCCTCACCCTCCAACCTAACGTTGGGAATCACAGCGGACCCTATGATTAGCCTGCCTGTAACGAAGGTTCTTAGCTTTTGGCAAAAGACCGCATTGGGGAAGGAAAAACAAAAAAACAAAAAATACAAACTCTTTAGAAAGAAGAATATCAGTTTAGTATTGTACATGTGAAAAACATACTTAAGTTTCCATTTTGAGTTGGATTGCGCAGTTGCAGCCTGTTTCGATTCAACTAATTCTGTGTTGCTTGTGGTGGTGTTTTAAACTATAATCACAAAGAAGGTTTGTAAAAAGAACTAGTAAAGAGTCATTGATCGGAACAATGTTCAGTTGCAGCCTGTAGCATTGCGCCTATCCTTGGTTTCTTGAAATCTCTTTTTTTTTTTTTTTTTAAATTTTTTTCATTCCCCCCGCAAGTCTTTTCACCTTTTGAACTGGTAGGTATCTTTTTTCTGAATTCTATTTTTTTTTTTGCCTACTTTTTAATCAAACCACACCCGTTATTCTTTTTTTTTCTTTCTTGTACTCTTAATGAGGCAAATCTACCCAACGCTGATTCCCATACGAACCACTACTACATCCCGCTCCCATTTTCTCTCTTGGTACCTTTTTATATTTTTTGTTTTATTTTTTTTTATTTTTACTTTTCTCTACGGTTACACTTCAATAACAAAAGAATTGATTAATTATTGTTTTTTTGGGGGTATATTTTGTGTGACGTAAGAAAAATACATTAATTTTAAACAGGTTGTTTATTACACTATGAAATGATGTTTTTTTTTCTTTCTCAATAATGATTATTATACACTTTTTCCACAAACACAGTATCCTTATGGCTCACTCGGTCGGGTTTCAAGCAGCAGCTGCACGAGCGGAATGCCCAATTTGCGTTGATTCGCTTTGCGTTGAAGCTGTTGGATTGTTTGTGGATGAGGATAACGAAAGGGTATGTGATTATAAATTTTATTATGGGGAAAAAAAAAAAAAAAAAAAAAATGAAAAAATACAAAAAAAAAAACAGACTTGCAGACACTTTTTTCATTATTCGTGTGTAGAAGATCACGTTGAGTATCTTAGAACTCTGGATGAAGAAGATGGAAGAGAAAAACTTTGTCCAATTTGTAGAGCGCCGTTTGACTCAATCGAAAAGATGGCTGACCCTTCGAGGAATGCTGAAAGGTGGTTCCAACTAGTGGACGTTGATCAGTCAGGCCATTTATCAAGAGAAGAAATAAAAGATGTTGTCAGGGCAACGTGTGATGTCAGTGAAGATGACGTCGATAGAATTATCGATAACAAATTCGATGGATGGGACAAAGACATTTCAAAAGGTATTGAATGGAACGAGTTTCCACAGGTTATAGATTTTATCAGAGAAAAAATGCCTCCAAAAGTTTCCATCACTCCCCCAAACATCGCGTCTAACAAAGAAGGTTGGTACGACTATTGGGATGAGGACCTCTCAGGGAACCTTGAAAAAGATGAAGTTTGCAGAGCTTTAATTAAGGTTTTTGAAAATGGAAAAGGTATTCAGCGAATCCGTGAAATGCGTAGAATAGTGACGACCATCTGGCCTTTATTTGATAAGGAAAAAACTGATTGCATATCTCGCGAAGAGTTCCTAGCTGAAGATAGCTTGGCTGACACCATTATAGCTGCCACGCAAGCTTAGACGATGGAAAAAAAAAAAAAGAAAACTATTTTACGGAACTGATTCTTTCCTCAATTTTTGGTTGAGACAAAAAAGAGAAAGGCTTGATTGATTTTAATTAAAGGCACATTATTTTTTTTTGTTTTTTGTTTGAACAACGATCGTTTCTTCTTCTTTTTTTCTTCTTCTTCTTCTTCTTCTTTTTTTTTTTTTTTTTTTTTTTTGTTCTGATAAAAAAAAAAAAAGGCAAAAAAAAAAAAAAAAAAGTTATAAAAAAAGTTACACACAGATTCATTACATCAACTGGCCATAATACGTCAATGTACCTCTCCGTCTTGTTTTTTTGAGTAATTTTTTTTCTTCCCCTTCATTAAAAAAAAACTTACTGTCGTTGATTTCAAGCGAGCAGAGGTATAATTTGTATTATATTTTGTTATCTCTTTTTTTTTTTTTTTTTTTTGTTGTTGTTGTTGTTTTTTTTTATTTATGTTATTTAAATTGTGCTTTCAGTTTCGATTACAAAAAAAGGCCTGGCTGATGTGGTTTTCCCCCCCCACCCTTTTCCTAGTGCCCATCTCATGGTTACCCATTCCATGGTATGTATGGGTAAAGTAGTAACGAAAAAAAAAAAAAAAAAAAGTTGGTAGGTGAGAATATCTGGTCACGAATCTACAACAGAATTCGTAAAGTATTCTTGCTTGGCACTCTCTAAAAATGTTTGCAATTCTCGTAATAAGAAAACGAAAAAAAAAAAAAAAAATTAGCAAGCATCTCACAAACAACAGTCTACTTGTGTTGGTAGGAATCGTGCTTTTTACTAGTCAGTACCAAGTTGGTTGAGTAAGACAACATGTTGTGATCGTAGAGAGCGAGAAAGGACAAGTTCTCCATCCCGTGGGTTTTAGTTTCTTTAGTACCAGATCCGTAACATTTTAAACAGAAACTGTTTATCCGAATCAGTTTTTTTTTAATATATTTTTAAAGTTATTTTCATTTCCTTAAAACACAGAGCGGGCGGGCCCATGGCACTGGGACAGCAAGCTGCGGAAGCGCACGCAGAGTGCTGCATTTGCTTCGATGATTTGTGCACTGACCAGGTAGCAGCCTTTACGAAAGAAAGTAAGAGGGTATGTATTCCGAAATGAATTTACATCTTTGGTGTTATGGTTTACATGTTGTCAAACTTATAGGTAGGGTTTGCGTCAACTGTTCTGCCCTATTGCGTATGCAATCGAGGTGGGCGAACTGGCTCCGTCTGCCGACTGTTTCAGAATCTCGTTTGCCAATCTCACGTTCTTTAAAATCAAGAAACTATTTCCCTATTAACTACACAACAACAGGTATGCCCTCACTTCTTCCATTGGGAATGTGTTAAAGACATGTGTGGATTCGTCACACGAGGATATGGTATGGAGATGGAAGTAGAGGAAGACAAAGGAGGTATGAAAAAATGTCCGATGTGCAGAGAAGAATTTAGTAGCATCGTGCAACTACCAGACCCGGTAGAAAATCCAAAAGAAGTATGCTATTTCCCCCCCTTTTGTTTCCCCTTTCTCATTATTTTTATTCTTCACAACACTAACAACGCAACTATTACAGTGGTTTCGACTCGTTGACTGGGACAACAGCGGTGAACTAACAAAAGAAGAAGTTCGGGACGTTATTAAAGCGACTTGTGATGTGTCGGAAGATGGACTCATGGAGTTAATTAGTGAAAAATGGTTAGAATGGGACGAATCAGGCAACGGTGGCCTCGACGAAGAAGAAATACCTGGCCTTATTAAATTTGTAAAAGAGAATTTACCGAAGAAAACACCTCAAAAAATACCTCATATATGTGAAGATAAGGAAGAGTGGTTTTCATTTTGGGATGAAGATAACAGCGGAGAATTGGAAAAGGATGAAGTTGCGAGAGCGTTAATTAAAACGTTTGAGAAGGACAGATCGATCGTTTCAATAATTCAGAACATAGTCGGATCTATATGGCCACTATTCGATGATGACGCATCTCTAAGTATCAGTAAAGATGAATTTACTTCCCCAGACGGTCTTGCAGACACTGTTATAGCATCACTACAAGGCGATCCAGTATTTGCTGCTACAGCAAGAGAAGCTCTTGAGTCTTCAGCAATTCGAATCTTCAAACCTCTAACGACAACTGCAACTCTCCCACGTAATGATTCAGACGATCCTTCTCAAGACGAGAGTGACGATGATGAACCAGGTCTTGGTCCCTGGAAGTGTAAGAAGTGCACGTTTATGAACACCGAACCAGTACCAACTTGTGGTGTATGTCAGGCAGAAAATCCAAACCTAAGAGAAGTTCAGTTGTATGTTCGTGAAGCTCGCATTGAGGAATTAATTTCAGAAATGCGAAAGGAACACCACGAAGCTCTCGAGAAAAAAGGTTGAGTGCACCAACCCCTTATCAGCACAACTGTACTTCAATGGGATACCTGCCAATGTTAAACAACAATGGCAGTAAACGACGATAAGTTGAACTGAAGCGACTCTAGACGAATAGCAGTGTTTCATCCGAGTTGTTAGTTTGTACCTGTTCACTTTCACTTTTTCCCTTTCCCTGTACCCCACTATTTTAAAAAAGCTGGAATTCCTTACATTCACCCGACTGTGTCTACTATTTTTTTTGTTTCCCTTTCCCCGATCCTCCCGACCCTGTCCGATCGTTAGCGAAAGCAAACTACCTCAGCCTTTGACAAAAACGGAATTAAGTTTCTTTCTGTCCTTCCAATGTGCACCCAGTTCGCTCGTTCCAGCACAGTTCTAATGGAGGTGCGCGAGTGGACATGTTGTGCCGCATGGAATGATCAAAACACCGGACTTCCTACTTATACTGTCCTTTGTAAGACATGGCCCAGCAGTTTTTTTTTCTTTTTTTTTTAATCATCTTTGTGACAATGTTAACGTCGAATCCATTCATAAGATTCACTACCTGACAATTATAGTGATGGGAGTTTTCAGCGTGTAATCTTGAAAAACCAATCCGACTCTGTCAGAACACTGTTTTTTTGTTAGGGTTTTCTCTTATCTTTAGCACTGACATCAACTATCTCTTTTTGAAGTAGTTGTTCGCACCCTCCTCAACTTGATTCCAGTTAACAATGAAGTAATTACATACCTTAAATCACATTCTGGTATAGCAGCAGAAGGGTGCACCGGCTACGGGGGTTTGGAACATTCTCTCTTGGTGCTTTCTCTCTTCTTTAATCTCAATTACTTATATGTTGTTGATGAGTTCACTATTTTGCAGGCTCTGCCTTCAAAACTTCCCCGCTGGTGAATACTAATAAATATTTAGTGACACCCCAGCACCTTTTCAGTTATTTTTCCCCCATGTGTCTGTCTGCAGCTGGTGGCGGTTTCTTCCCTCTCCTCCCTCGTTTATTCCCTGTAAAGCTTGCAGAAAGAACAAGTAGAAACACTGAATTACGTGGAGGAAAACACGAGGGTTAATACTGTAGCAAGCCTCTGAATTTTCTTCGGTGGTTTCAGCTACCTTGCCATAGGTTATACATCAGTATGTGTGTTGCTTCTCTGACTTTTTCCTCGTCACGGTAGTGCTTTGAACATTGCAGGTCGGCGCTTATATAGGATTTTGTTTTGTAACTTATTGTGTGCATTTTTATTCAGAGTAGCTGTGCGGACTGGAATCACAGTAATGTGTCGGCTTAACCAATCGATTCTCTGGAGTTGACTTTGAATTCTCCGGTTGCCGAATTCGCGGCTAACTCCGTATGAATCGGATACTGGATAATAAGAAAAAAAGGGGGGAAAGAAAGGGAGAAAGAAGAAAAAAAAATTGAATAAAAATAAAAAAAAACGAAAAAAAAATAAAAAAAATAGAAAACCACAAGTAAAGAACGGAAAACAAGAAAAGATAAAAAAAAAAAAAAAAAAACAAACCGAACACTTTCACTTGTCCCATTCACTCCCAGTTATATCCGGCGTCCAAAGAAATTGTAGTCAACAACGGGAAACAAAAAAACAAAAATATAAAAAAAAAAAACACCGGTTTTGGTTGCGGTTGCACCGATGCAAACTTGTAAACCTGTCGTGACTTCAGTAGTCTAGATATTTAACTTACCTCATCACAGAAATAGATGCAGGGAATACAAAATGTCTCGTATTCGAGTATGCCGAACAGAGGCGAAGACGACGCCTGGGAAAAGTACTGGGATCACGTTGGGAATGATGAGTTAAAAGAGATATGGTTCGGATACTACTTGGAACTGACAGAAATGCTTTGCAGCAACGCTCCAGCTATAAGCGGAAGAGCTCCCTTAGTCATCCCAACTGCTACCCCAGACTTTAGCCAACAATACAAACCCTACGAAGGTCGAGGACGAGGACGAGGCAAAAAAGGAGGGAACAGAGGCGACAAAGGAAGTAAGGGGAAGGGTCATGCATAGTTCCACCTGCAATAGAAAAACCGACCTTACAATGCGTCCCCTTCACGAAGGGCTGGTATGCCCACTAAAAGTAACAATAATGACTCCTCATTAATCTCTTTATGGAGTAAATACTTTGCTTAAAAATAGTTCTTCTGTACATGTCAACTTGTGCTTAACAAAGCCACTCTGACTGACTTGTTGTGGTTGTAGTATTGTTACACCAAACTACTAACAGGAAAGATGCATTATCTGATGTTGGTGTCGTTGAACGACTGGAAATCATTACCAACTTAGTAAGTTAATTTTGTGACTCGCCCACTGGCACGGCTGACATATCTGGATAAGTTTCGTACCGTGCGGAGCCGACTGTTGTCTTTTCTGTGTGTGTCTTAATTCACTTCTTTCTTAAGGTAAAGGGTTCAGGGTCCCCCAATTGAAATAAAACCATGGCATTACCGAAAAGCTTAACATTAGTATTACTGTTGTTAGCAAGTGTTGTAGGTATAGCTATCGTGTGCTGGGTGAAGAAGAAGATTCGAAAATCGAAAGCTAAAAAGAAGTCACCAGCATCACCAATTGAGAAAGGATTAATGCATAGCTATAGAACTAAAGCTTTACCTCCAACTCCACCATCTATGATGGAAACAGATGTTAACAGTCAAGGGACTGAACCACAACGAGCATATAGCCCCCTGAGAAGACACAACTCTGCTGATAGTTTCGCGACTGATTATAGAGAACTATTTGCAAAGTATCAAATGCCTGGAAGTCCTGGAGCCGGACCTAAACCTCCACCTCGTTCGATTTCACCGAGTGCGTCAGTTCCACGTAGAGGAAGTGCGTACTCTGTTCAAGACCGAAGTGGAGCAGCATCACCTCCGATAAGACATTATCGTAGAAGTTCAGCTCCGTGTAATTTTGTGTCACTTCAGGAACTAACTATCTCTCCTCAGAGCTCATCTAGTCATCTCAGAGCAAGCACACCAACTTCATATCAGAGACCACCTCTTTCACATCCTCCATCTGGTCCTGACTTTAGTATTGGAGATAGAGTTCAAGTAAGTGATGACATCGACTACTTGAGATCTATTAGTAATTCTGCAGGTGGGCTAAAGTGGCATCCAGCAAAACAAGCCTGCATTGGTCAGTTTGGTACCATTGAAGCAGTTGATGAAAAAGACAACACGATTAGATTAATGATGGATTCTGGAAGAGGGTTTTGGTTTCCTGAAAAGGCACTTGCGACTGATTCGTTGGCATCTCGTAAGAATAGTGAAGAAAAGATGCATCGGAAGTCAAGTATGAGTTCTGGAAGGAGGCGTAACTCTTCTCAATCAAAGCCTCCGATCCCGATTAGGATTCAAACACCTGGATCACTTCCTCAAGGGATCAGCTCACGTGATTCGACTCCTATCAACTCACCAAGATCTGGAATGGCTAGAACTCCTAGTCTTCCTATGATAGCTGTTGTTTGTACGTAAGACTGTGATCTGACCTCAGTTAGAACACTCGTTAGTTAAAAGATCCTAAACACATTCCTCTGACATCTAATCGACTACTGGAATTGGTAAATGAGTCATCCATCTCAGCCGGTGCAGAGCGAAGCTCTTCATTCTCCTCGTTGGAGTAGATAGATTTTATCGCAAGCTATTATTTCTTTCTTTCTTCTTTTGTTTGTTAAACCGCAAGACGTGAAGTTGCTTACAATACATACCTCTCCCGCGAATGCGCGTTGTACACGTTACTTTTTTTTTTTTTTTTTTTTTTATTTTTTTTTCTGGAGGGGAAATTTTGAAAAAAAAAATTCTACAAAACTACGCGAGGAAAAAAAAAGAAAAAAAAAAGAAAAGAAGAGGAAAAATCATTTCATCGGCTGCGAATAATTTCAGCGAATTGCGAGGATGAATTTTGAAGTTCCCTATTTTTGAGTTGTAAATTTTTTCTTAGCCTGTTTTTTTTTTTTTTTTTTAAAATTCCTCCCCTGCTCAACTAAGACGTTATTGGATGCTCAAATTAAGTTGGCAGTTGTCACGAGCAACAAAACATATGCTGGCTATAATTGAGTTTTTTTTTTTTTTTTTTTTTTGCATTTAACAAGTATTGTAAGAACAAAAAAGAATGTTGGCAGCACACGTAAACCTCCTTTAGCTTTATCAGTTTAAGTCGGTTCACGGTTTCGTGCACAAACAAAAAATCACAATGTTATATTATTATTTTCTGTATAGTTGAAGATAAAGCCAATTCTTTTTTTTTTTTTTTTTTTTTTTTTGTATTTACTTATTTTACTCAAAAAGCTGCTACTTAATTAGGAGGCAAGCAATCGTAAACATCATTGGCCTGCTTACGGCAAGCCAATTGCCTTTGATTTGCATTATTTTCGTTTCTGTCTAATTGCAAAATGCATGCCTTTTCGTTTGTTATGTTGTTTTGGTTATCGTTTTTTTTTCTTCTTGTTCTTGTACTCGCTTCTGTAATGAAGCGAAGCGAAAATAAAGTAACTCCCCTCATGTGGGTCACACGAGCTATTGCTCGATGATCGATGGTTTGTGGAAAACCGAATCTGCATTTCCAAAAAAAGTATAAAAAAAAATGTTTGTCAGCGAAACTTTTTTTTTCTTTTTTTTTTGTGAGCAACCCCCTCTCTAATTTCATGCAAAAAATTCCAACGAGAAAGTATGGAGTTAGCTGTTTTTTCTTCTTTTTTTTTTTTTTTTTGCACCGACTAAGTCGGAGAAGAAACTATTCAGATTAAGAGCCATGTTTTGTTGTCAATTCCCTGATGTCTGTGATTAACAAAATATAAAGCTACTCTGAATGGTTTTGTTCTTCCTTTCACTGTTTGATGCGACGTTCACTCGAGCACGTTAAACCTCACTTACTCCTCCTTGGCTCAGATTAGTCGGTTCACTGTTTCTGTTTAAGCTGTAAAATGTCAATTCATTTTTTTTTTTTGGAGTTGTCCTAGTTCCACAAAGAGAGTTTCGGAAATCGCCAACTCATCTCAAAAATATTTGACCACTCAAAACAACTCGGCAACTTCTTTTTGTTTGGAGTTGTCGATTTCGCAAACTATTTTGGTGGAATTAGAGGTTTTCTCTTTTCCCCCCCCTCCATTTAATATTAGTATCAAGTTACCCCCCTCTTCGATGATACAATACAGAGATTTATATTCGTATGAACCTAATCAAACAGTCTTCCCCCCTTCGATTTGATTGTGACATATGTGTACATCATTTCTAAGGAAAAACAACCCCTACTTAAGATTTGTTGTATTAAGTACGTCTTGTCGACTCAAAACTTGTGGTAGTTCTTTTTGTTGGCCTAACCCAGAGCTGTACAAAGTAGAAAAAAACCTCAAAATGGAGTAATCGCTGTACCCTTTTTTTAAAACTAAAAAGTGGAGGCCTGCTTCGGGTGAGTCAACGTCTCAGTTGTCAACGGATCGTTCCCTGATGCTGTTTACTTTCTTTTTGGATTTCTTTGAATTTTCATTTCCTTTCCCCCCTGCGAGCTTGATAATAGCGGTATGTTGGACGACTTGAGATTTTTCAGTGGATAACAGTGAAGTGAACTCAAGAAGCCTTTTTTTGTTCCCCGTCTCTCTTCGAATTTAAAAAAAGAATGTTAGTCTTTTTTTTTTCTTCTTTTCTTTTTGAATATTCTTCTCTTTCAATGTTGTTTCTCATGCCTTGGAGGACTGCTTTGATAAGAAGACTAATTAACGTGGCCTGTCCTTCTGTCAGAAACAGAAAACAGCCCCCAACACTTTGTGATTAGCTTCAATAAGCTTCCCTGGTGGATTCACTTTGCAGGTGTCTACAGGGGTATCACTGTCGTATTTCTAGTAACACACTTAGAAACCAATAATCTCATTGTTGGGCGTACTATCATTGAAATAGCTCCGTATTTCTTGACGAAAAAGCGTCGATCCAATCAAAGGATTTTAAATTGTCGTATTGAGAAGTACCGTAATTAAGGGTATGGGAAGTGTTTATTTTTTTTTTCTCTCTGTTCTCCTTTTTCTTCTTTTTTTCCCGTTTTTCTTCAATTACGAGAAACGATAATTTTTCACCTAAAAGTACTATCAACTAAAATTTTAGCTAGTTCAGTTTTTCCTAAGTTAAGGACCTTTTCTCTCTCTTGTGTGAGGGTAGTCCCTGTGTGTTGTGTGTTGTGTGTTCTTTTTATTCTTTAATGGGTTGTTTCCCCCCTCTTCTTCGTTAGTAGTTTTCACCAATAGCGTCATGTAAGGTGATTGATATCTGGATTTATATCAGTGAAACGACGACCATTCTGGTCAGAATGATGATTATGTCATAATCCAACTTCAGTAGCAAATAATAGCCTTTAGTCTTTTATAAACCCTTTGTCTTTGATATAGCAACAGCGTTTTTAGCTATCAATTTTTCACTATATAAATATATATTTTTTTTTGTTAGGGGGTGAGGGGTCCGTATACTGGACCCCCTCCCTCCTGTGGACGGTATCGAAGTTTATGATCATTTATGTCCAATATTTGATGCGTGTTTAACCTAATGATTTATTTATTCAAGCGGCAAACGCTTTGCAAAAAAAAAAAAAAAATTACTTGAAAACCAAACAAACAAAAAGCTAATGCAAACACTACTATAGAAACATGAATTTCTTTCTCTCTCTCACTTAACTATGAATTCTCCTTAAATAAAAAACTCTCTATTTAACTTGTTCAAAATGGTGCGATAAAAATATTTAAAATTTTTTTTTAATTTCTTTTTTTAGGAGAAGAAACTATTCAGATCAAGAGCCGTTTATTAATTATGTTTATATCCATTGTTCCCTGTGCGTCGGTAATACTATCTTCGATAAACTAAATATAAAGGCTTTTTTTTTTTTTTTTTTTTTTTTTTATATCTGAATGGTTTTTTATATAATGCTGTTTGTAATATTTTATTATATTTTCGTCGAACCATACATGATTAGTGTGTTCTTCTGTTTGTTTTGTTCTATTTTTTTTTTCTTCTTTTTTTTTTTCTTTTCTTTCTTCTAGGATGGTGTTGATTTCTCCAGCCACCGTCTCTTTAAAATGAATTTCCATTGGTTGGTTCATCCAGCACAAACTGCAAAATCACAATTAATAATTTTTTTTTTTTTTTTTTTTTGTATCTTATTTTATTTCACGTGTAGCGGTCCGTCGGGAATGTCTTCAGCGATGCGTTATTCAGTGTTAACAAGAAAAAAAAAAAAAAAAATTGACAGTGTCTTTGTTTAGCCGCTTTCGTGAGGATAGTTTGCAGACAAAAATATTTATATTCACCTCCCGGTAGCCGACCAGCTATGTCTGTTATGTAGCTCTGTTCCTCCTTCCGGTTATTGGTAGTTATCTATTGTTGTGGAGCTCTCTCGTCCTTTCGGTTTTGGGTGAAAATATTGATCACAAAGCAAAACAAAGATTCTGCATCATCACCGACATGAATTTATAATTGTGTGCGTTGAAAAAGGATAGTTAACGATTCTTTGCTTTTTTTTTTTTAAATTTATAACTGTGAAAAAAAAAAAAAAAAAAAAAAAACCGACGTTTTACGTTTTTTTTGTTTACCAATTGAGTCTTGTGACTTTAGTCCTGCGATTTTATTATTAAGAAAAAAAAGGGTAAGATGATCCCAAACTCGTGTTGCTACTTCTTTGTCTGTACGGTAAGGACACCAATGGAAACAAAAAAAAAAAATAAATAAAGAACCTTATCCTACTGTTATCTTGTAGATCTGCAGATGGTTTAACTGAGAATCGAACTTGACCTTCGAAAAAAAAAAGCAATAATTAACGTGCTGATTAGCATTGAGAACTTAATATAAAAAAAATTCCCCCATCTCATCATTCCTTTCTAAAATCGTCCGTTTTTTTTTTTTTCCCTTTTGGACCTGAAGGGAAAGAAAAAAAAAAAAAAAAAAAAACAAAGGACGATAATCAGGTTTAGTTTTTTTTCCTATTTTCTGTCTTTTCTTATTGCATTCGTGAAATCCATTTTCTTGGAGAATAGCAGCGGAGGCAGTCAATGTTGCAATGGACGATGTTTCTTGATTGCTACTGTTTCCCAGTTCCTTCTTTCTGTCTATCTTCAATACCCTAGTCTCTTGTTGTTGTGAGTTAATTTGTACGCAATGACAGTAGTAAATAGTCCAACAAGCACATCAGGTGAGACTGTGGGGAGTATTTTGTTATTGTCTGTGAAAAGGACAGTTTTCCTCACTATTATTTTTTCTTTACCTTTATTTATCCTTTTAGGAAATAGTATAAAAATTGGATATATTGTTTGCGATTCTTTTTTCTTTGATTACTTTTTTTTTTCTTGTGCAATCTCATAGGGAAAAAAAAAAAAAAAAAAAGAAAAGAAAACGAGAAAGTTGGATTTACTCTATTGTGTCGAACTCGTCGACTATGGCGGTTTATTTTTATCACTTTACGTAAACTTTGTGATAAATTTCCGCTATTTTATAGAATAATACACACCAACAATGTGTTGTTGTTATCTTTAACCTATTAGAGCGAATTTGCAGTCGGGTGTTACGAGGGGGAAAAAAAAAAAAACATTTTTATTAAGGTTAGTACACAAATAGACTCGCAGCTGTTTTCCTTATTTTACGTTTCGTTTTATAAATTTTTTTTTTTTTGACGTTTTATCGGTTGAGAACTTTTTTTTTCTCTTTTTTTTAAAAAAAAAAAATCTTTTTTATATCTCAATCAGTCTGGATCATTCGAATGACAAAATGGTTGGAACTCCATCGGGAAAGTGTCTGCGACCACCAAGTTGGGAAGCGTTAAGTGAAGTTAGCTGCTTTGAGTTTGATGATTTAGTTTTAGGAGGAATTGGTCCAGCAGTATGCAGGATTTCAATGTCTTCGGGGAAGCTTGAATTAAGAAGCAACGCAATTGAAACGACCATGGATTTGAATAGTTTTGAAAACGTGTCAGTAAACCCCATCAACGGTACCGTTACAATAAAAAGTCGTGTATCAGATGTGGTGATGAAGATAGAAGCTGTCTCTGTTTCAAGAGGGATCGGGTTTTATCAAGTTCTTACGTTTGCTTTGGGAGTTGGGCTTTCAGGAGATTCATTTCAAAGTCCTTCAGAAGTCATTGAAAGATCTCCGACAGTCGTGTCTGTCCACGCGCTTCCGGCAACTGCACCATTCGCGTTACCAACAACACCTCGTGATCAGAGTGAATCTTCTCCGAGTTATAGAGAACTTATTCCAAGTAGTGCTGTCACTAATGAAAGCAGTAAACGTAGCGTTTACTTTTCATCAGCTCCACCAGATTTCAGAAGTCTCAGTCCTGCTCTGCAATCCCTTCGAGTTCTATCACCGACGTGGTCGTCAGAAGGTTCTCTATCACCTCAGAGAAAGACTCTGTCTCCAAAGAGGAAACCACCTCGTATTCCAGTTCTGGTTAAGTCAGTAATTCAGAATAAGAACTCTCATCAGATTCATTTGATGCCGATTGAGAAAACAAAAGACAACAACACTTTAGAACATAACAACATCCACGAACCAAAAATCCAACAGAATAGCGTCCACCAACCATATAGTCTTAGAACTCCAGGTCATAGTTCTCCACCGAAAGGATTGTCTTTTATGAGTGATGAATTCCCTGATAATGAAAATGAAAATCCGTATCCGGTTGGAACCCAAAGATTGTCTGAAACTAATCACATGGTTATTGGTAATAATGTTCCCGATCCGCTGAGTAAATTCAAAAGTCCTCTGAGACAGAATGGAGTCAGACACGACATCCAACACGATGAACAAAACTTATCAACAAACAGTTGGCTTAGCAGTCCACAACAACATCAAGAACCACCTGTATTAGCTGAGTATCAGAAATATCATCCATTTGCTGACCACAATCGTGGGAGTTTACTTGCCTTAGAACCTCGTCATTGTCCTGAAGGAACAATTGTAATCGGATCACCTGTTTTAGAACAACATAACATCCTTGAGTATACTTCTATTAACGAATCTCTGAAGAATGGCCTTAGCACACCAGGTAGTGCTTTGCTACCTTATTCAAATCAAGGAGCTGAACGGATTCTTCCTGTCAGTAGTTTTAACAGCGCAGGTAGACAATTAAGTCCAAAGACACCATCGATTAGAAGACACAGCGTTGAGGGGATCGATGACTTACATCTCCTCGTTTATGTTCAAAATGGTGTAGAAACACTGCATATTGAAAACACATCACCGTATACGATGGAGGCTGAGGTTGCATTTAAGCAGTTGATTGGAATGAGATTGGAACCAATAAATAAGACGACACTCATATCAGAAGTCTTCGGTAAAGTAGGAGTCTATATGAGTAAAGTTGACATTGCTGGAGGAGAAGTTAAAGCTTTCTTTAGATTAGTTCCGATGATGCATTTCAGTAATCCATCGTGCAAATATAAAATCATATCCGCTCACACAACAACTGTCTGTGAGAGTTCATTCTTATCATTACCAATGAGAGTTAGTAGTGTTCATGGTACGCAGTTAGTCGCATCAACAACGTCAATACAATTTTCAAAATCACATTCAACAGTGACGTCTATATCACTCCGAGATTCAACTCCCTTTAGAGGAGGGTTGGCATTAGCTCTCTTCAGATCAATTGATAGACAGAATAATGCGATGGATGAATTCGTAACCTGGACAGGAGTTCAGGTCACTCCTGAACACCACATTCAAATCAACATCGATCCTTCTTACAGATATTCGATTATAATATTAGCTGAAGAAGGCAGACTGGGAGAGCAATTAATACTGGAGATGACTAACATTGCAGAAAGTGATGTTAGTAATGTTAGATTGCCACAAGATTTCGATGAACATGTAGTATTCGTCTCAAAACTTGAAAGGTTAATAGTAATGTCATCTACTGAGTCGACAACAACAGGGTATATCGCACCTGGATCAGTAAATCCGTGTGGTTTTATCATTTCATTCGCTTACTTACGTTGGATGGCTTTGTTTGCAAGAAATAGTCATCAAAGCCTCACTTGGTCAGTTGACATATCATTTACATCAACACCTTTAGATTGGAAAGGTCCTCGTTCGGTTGAAATAATCATACCGCCTGGTAGAGAAGTAAAGATAGCGACGTTGCTGTTGAATTCGAATATTGCAATCGATGATGCCCCTTCTATTGAGTGGGACATTAATTGGAAATGGAGTTAGCTACTCTGATATCAAACTGTCGCATTAATTCTTATCCCCCGCTGTTACTTTTTTTTTTTAATTTTTCCTGCGGTTTTTGCAACCGCAGTCTCTGCATTCCACATAGAAAGTCTGTATCTCCGTATTAGATTTTTAAAACATTTTGATACATTTTTTTTTAAATTTTTATAATTTTTTTGCGATATTTTTATTGTTTTTTTACATCACAATCAGGTAATACAAATAATGACAGCAACCATGAGAGTGATGTCAATCTTGGCAGTGGCAGTCTCAACGAGTACTGGATACCCACTATCGTATATTAGTGAAAATGTAGACTTGCTGTGGAAGGAATTTAAGCATACTTATAGTAAAAATTACAACTCTTCTGATGAGGAAGTGTATCGAAAAAAACTTTTTAAAAAAAATTTAGAAATAGGAAGTGAACTTGAAAAGATCAACAAAGAAGCGAAATTTGGTGTAAACACCTACAGCGATTGGAGCAGCGAAGAGTTTAAAAAAATGCATAACCTGAACTTGGAAGATAAAAAATCACAACTAATCACATCCAAAATAAAAAATAACACGATACCCGCCAGCATTGACTGGAGGCAAAGAGGAGCTGTAACACATATAAAGAATCAAGGACAATGTGGATCCTGTTGGGCCTTCGCATCAATTGGAAGCATTGAAGGACAATGGAAAATATCTGGAAACGATCTAACCAGCTTATCTGAACAATACTTAGTCAGCTGTGACACTGACGCATTAGGCTGCGTAAAAGGAGCAATAACTGATGCTTATAACTGGCTAGTTGATAGCAGTCGAGGATTGGTTATCACAGAAGCGTCATATCCGTACACCAGTAGTGATGGTATCACAGGAATCTGTAAAAATACTTCCGATAAAGCTTTCGGAGCAGTCATCAGTTCTCATATCAACATTGAACAATCAGAAGCAGCAATCGCCATTTGGGTTGGCAATCATGGTCCTGTCTCTACAGCTGTTGATGCTACGTCGTGGCAGACATATTCTAGTGGAATTCTATCAAATTGTCAAGGAAAGAAACTTGATCATGGCGTGTTAATCGTTGGATACGCTCCTGGGTATTGGATTTTAAAGAATTCTTGGGGAATTAATTGGGGTGAATCGGGTTATATTAGAATAGCAAGAGGTAGTAATCAGTGTTTATTACAAGACTTACCATCCATTGCTGTGGTTACAGGAAAGCTACCACCAAGTCCGCCTACACCTCTACCAACACCAACACCAGCACGGACATTTACTCAAATCCAATGTACCAATAACATCTGTAGTGAAACTTGTGAAGGTTACTTCTTTCCGATTGGTCAATGCTTACCTACAGGTACTGGATCGGTTGTTGTTTCTAGTTGCACTGCGACACTAGGACTAATTATGAATCAGTACGCAACTAATAATTGTGTCGGAGCCTCTAGTGTACAGTACATGCCTGTTGGACTCTGCCGTCGAGATGTTCCGGGTGCTTATAGTGAGATTATATGTGGTCAAGTTCCTGGCTTGGTCGCGAAACCAGGACTCTCTTTGAAGTTATAAAAAAAAAGAAATAATTTTTAAAAAGCATGATTTCGGTTATCGATTCTTTTGTTGTGTTATTATTATTATTTTTTTATTTTTGTCCTTTACCCTTTTTGCCATCTGTTCGTTCTTGTTGTTCTTTTTAAGTAAAAATAGTTAAACATTCGGGCTCCCCTTTGAAGTTAAGAATACAAATTCTCAGGTTTCTTTTTATTCTCCCCTTTTAACAATTGTGATTTTCTAGTTTAACCTTATGACGTATTTTGGTATTATAAAGTGTACTACTGTTTTTATGTTGTACCTTTTACCGATCGTGTTCTTGCGTAGGAACAAAAAGAAAAAAAAAAAAAATGCCAATCATTTTCTCCTCCTTCGCATCTCTGGTACGTGGTCCCCAAATTACCAGATTCGAGGACGTCTTCTGGTCAATAAAATAAAAACAAAAAAAAAATATATTTCCGTTTTTTTTTAATGTTTTTTCTTCCAAACGTAAGCTTTTCTTTTGATTAAACTAAACAATAAGATTGGGAGTCTAATTTCGTTGTGTGTTGCCTCGTAGCTCTATTGGAGTTAACCCGATGCTCTTTAGTTTGCTGTATCAGCGATGCGTAGCACGCAACGTATTGGACTTCCTTATCTCCGTATTATATTATAATAGTCAGGTACTTGACTCCTCTTTTTTGCTTTTGTATTTAATTTACGGTACCAAGTTACTCTCTCTGTCTCTTTAAAGTTTTAGCGTGCTAGGTTTTAAATCGTTTTTTTCTTGCTTCTCAGCGAGTGTGTATTACTGTGAATTAGTAACATTTCCGTCATTAGTGCGGGAAGAAAAACTTGTTCATCACCTTTTTTTTTTTTTTTTTTTTTTTTTTTTTTGATTAATTTCTATATTATGACTAACGTGATTTGCTTACTGTGTCAACATCTTATTTAGACGACGATACGGTAGTGATTTAAGTGCGTATGAATTTTAAATTTCTATATTTTTTTTACTGCAGTCGAATCTGACAATGTTTTTTTTTCTTTTTCTTCTCTCAATTATGAAGTAATTAATAAAATGATGAAACAACAATATCTGTCTTCATGTGGTGAGTCTCAAAGATATGATTAGTAATGACTAGTTAGAGATGTTTTCACCTTTGTAAAAAAAAAAAAAAAAAAAAAAAAAAAATTGATAGCAGTCTTCCGAAACATACCCATCGTATCGTTGTGTTGTGTTATCCCCGCGTCCGTTCCCTTGTTGTTGGTTTTTTTTTCTTTCTTCACCCCCACCTTTCATCTGTTACTGAACGTAATTTACTTTGGTTAACAAACTACAAATATTTTTCATTCAAGTACTTGATATTAATTTTTGTTTTTAATACCTAAAGTTGTTACTGTTTTTACATTGTCAAAGTTTCACCCCCACCCTTTCATCCATACTGGACTGAAAATACCAGATGTGCATGCAGCTAAGTTAGAAACATTTACGTCAATTGCAGACACTAACATTACCTTTAGTCACTGTGATCTATGATACGATACGTTTGTATTGCGCGTACAAAATGAAACAGTTAACCCACCCACCTTTATTGTATATTCGCCTTATGTGTCCTTTTAGTTGAAGAATTCGTAATTTCGTAGTAGTTGCAGAGACTTGTGTTGGAAAAGATTGGAAATCAGGTAACTATAAATGACAATTAAAAAAAAAAAAAAAAAAAACACTTCTTAGCCTTCATCCATTACAGTTTTCCTGATGTTATCTATTCGTTAGCTGTGAATGTGAACTACAAGGTAAGGGGTATCGTTGTTTTTCTCCTGATGAAAGCTTTTTTTTCTAAAACGTTAGCGTTCTGTGGTATTAACATTGTTTGTTAAGAGGAAGCTTTTCCTTACTGACTTTTGCTTTTTTTTTTTTTTCTATTTAAAAAAAAATGTTTCCGATCCTCCTCAGAACATAACGATCGTAAATTCTTTTTAAAAAAAAATGGTTTCTCATTTATCTTTCCCATCTTCAACAATTGTAGTCCCCAAATTACTAGATTTAATAACGTCATCTGGTCAATAAGACAAAATATATAAAATTTCCCCCCTTTTTTTCCTTTTTGAAAAATAACAACTGCAATTATATTTTTCAGTTGAGTACTTGATATTAATTTCTTTGTATTATTGCCACTGTTTTTTTTTGTTTTTTTTTACCTCTATGGATGTGTGTTTTACTCCCACCGAATGGCAAGTTGCTTAAAATAAATCACAATTAAACTACTAAAGCAACTTCCGTGTGGTAAAAGGTCTCACGGACCCGATTGACTATGTCTTTTTTTCTTTTCTTGCAATTTTTATTACAGATTTCGAAACTGAGAAAAACTACTCGGGTACATCAATATGGGTAGTGGTGTGCCATTCCCCTCTCTTCTATCAGTTTACTTTATTTTTTTTTTTCAGATTATTTTTCCTATTTCTGAAACAAAAGTAAGGTTTTTTATTTTTTTTTTTTAATTTTCTGAATTACTTTTCTTCAACGTTACTTTATGTTTTTTTTTTTTTTTCACCCCTTTTTTTATTTACTTCTGATTATCGCAGTTTTCTTTTTACTTGACAAACTCCTAGCGTGCGGTAAGCAACTCTGTCGGTTGTTAATTTGTATTTCCTAAGTGAGGGAAGAAATAAAGCCTGGGATTAAGACGGCAACTTGTTGTCATAAACACCGTGTGCAACATCACATATATTGTAACCCACAAAGCCGAAAGATAAAGAGACAACCAGCGTCTTGATGCTTTTAACTCTCAGGGGTGCGTACTTTCGGGTACTCCCTGTTGGTTAAGAACAAGAAACCTGGTTGATCCTGCCAGTAGTCATAATAATAACAAAATAAAATTCGAAAAAAAAAAAAAAAAAACCATCGGTCGTTCAGTCGTGGTTCATAAAGACTGATTGCTTAGCAAACTACGACATTTGACAACAGCGAACGACGTTATTTTACCTGATACTTGACACTCCACAAAGTGATTATTATTCAAACCTAACTTCTATCACAAGTATAATACAAAAAATGAAGCGAACAGCTGCAGCGGGTGCGGTTGTCGCGATTCAGGAGGACAAACGAAGAAAAGAAGGAGCAGGAACCGTTGTCGTCACAGGCAAGTCTTCAAAAATGCAAATAGTCCGAGCGAGGACGAGTGACTTAGAAGCACCTGTTATGAAACTGGAAGGACATAAACAAGAAGTATTAACAATGAGGTTCAATCCGAATGGAAACATTTTAGCATCAGGTGGTCATGATAAAGAGTTATTCGTGTGGAATGTTTATGGAAATTGTCAAAACTTATATCGGTTAAAAGGTCATCAGCAGTCAGTAACAGAACTAACCTGGAACACATCAGGAGATAAACTTATCTCAGCCTCAGCTGATAAGACAATAGCAATATGGGATATAGAGAAACAAATTAGATTAAAAAACATAAAGGCATCGAGAGAGATTATAAACTGCGTCTGTTCATCAATAAAAGGCGATCCCCTCATCGCTGCTGGAGGAGACGATTCCACAACAAGACTGTGGGATACCCGAATTCCAAAACGCCATGCACAAACATATGAGGGTGTGTATCCAGTTACAGGCGTTGCTATTTCAAATAACAATGACATTGTGTACACTGCTGACACTTCGGGTATAATATCGGCTTGGGAATCTCGTAAGGAATCAATTCTTTTTACACTCCCTGGTCACTCTGAACTAATTACCGGAATATCCATTTCTCCTGATGGAAATCACCTCCTCAGTAACTCTACCGATAATACCCTCCGAAAGTGGGATGTCAGAGCATTTGTTCCTGGAGGTGACTCAGCTCGTTGCTCAGCCATATTTCAGGGTCATTCCGTATGTTATTTTTTAACAAAAAAAAAAAAAAAAATCATCATAAACACCAACCACTATAAACTACAAAACAGCACGGCGACGATGTTAATCTCCTTCGTACTGCATGGCATCCATCGGGTAATTACGTAAGTTGCGGTTCATCATCCCCACCAATGCACTACATTTGGAACACGGCTACAAAGAAGGTACGAATTTATTAATCTGTGTGACAACACTTTTCTCCAAAAAAAAAAAAAAAATATAAAAACAAATAAATAAACAGGCGGAATACATCCTTCCTGGACATCGTGCTCCAATTAACGATGTGGATTTCCATCCTGGAGGGGCGATATTCGGCAGCTGCTCGACAGACCGTACAATGTATGTACATTGCTTATTAATATTTAGAAAAAAAATTAAAAATAAAAAATAAAAAAACAGCTATCTAGGAGAACTTCAAGAAGAATACTAAGTACTGTTCTGTAACTTCGGGGTACTCATCTTTCTGCTTTGTCAGAGTTAATAGCTTAGTAGGGGCTAAGCTCTGTAGGCACGTGTCTTGGACGTGTTCATCAAAATTTCGCTTCTCTTCAACACGTCAGTCAATTAGTTACCAGTGTTTGCAGCTGCTTATTTCAGCGGAATTGACTTGCGACACCATTTGAGCGTTGCAACGGAATACTTCAATTAAAAAAAAAAAAAAGACTATTGTGGGTCGTAGACAGTGATCGATTACTTCTTTTTGTTATTTTGTTCAGGTCAAAAAAAAAAAAAAAAAAAAAAAAAAAAAGGTCTCACAAATCAGAATGGCAGCGTGTGTATAGAAAAAGTGGTGTAATAGGAATTCTACTAAAAACAACCATAAAATTATCTTCTGACCCTCCTCAGATAGTTTATAAGCTATTCCGTTTTTTTAAAAAAAAAAAAAAACTAAAATGTTCGCCTCCACTACCAAGAGATTTTTGTCAGCAGCCACCACCACGAGTGTGAGAAAAGTTCCAGCGAGTGTAATCGGATTTGACTTCGGACCATCGATGAGTGATGTTGTTTTGAATGAGGAAATCTCACCATTCGGACAGAGAATTGACCTGAAAGATAGAGACGGTTTGAACCGCACTCAGGAAAGCGTAATGGGAGACTATTTCACTCCAGCAAACCATGAATTTGATACCCTTGGAGATCACTTAAACTTTAACATCATTAAAGGGAAATCATTTGAAGCTGCTCTGTTGGAGGATTCCTTCTCGCCAGTGACCTCTGCATCATTAGTTGGGGACAAATCTGAGTCTCTTCAGTCAATCTCTCTGAGTGAGGCAATGATGGGTGATTATTTTATTCCAAACAACACTGTTTCTCTGATGTGAGTTTTGTTTATCTTTTGCTTTTTTGAGAAAAAAAATCAACAAGAATTGCATCTGTAAACATATAGAGATGAAGCTTTCCAGCGCTAGCACAGAGTGTTTTATATGACACAGTTGTGGTTGTTAGTAGAGGAGGAACTAATTTGAAAAAAAAAAAAAAAAAAAAAAAAAAAACGTCAAACAGTGATTGACGATAGTTTCATGTCAGTCGCACTTAAATCATCATTATCCATCCCATCTATCTTCTCTCCCCCTTTTTTTTTTTTTTTTTTTTTGTTTTTCCTTCTTCCTTCTTCCTCTTCTCAACAGCTTATTATCAATGCCTACGCTACTTCGATCAATTTGTATCAATAGTCTCATAGTCTTTTCCAGAGACCTGACTTTTTTGGGCAAATCGAAGTTGTACAGCGCGCCATTGATGTATACTTAATGAGGAAGTTTGAACTTTTGATTAACAAATTGAACCGAACAAGAAAAAAAAAAAGAAAAGAAAAACTTTGGTTTAATTTGTTGTACGTTATCAGTCAAAATTAATGTTAAGTTCGATCCCGGCGCCAGTGGACTTCGAAGATTGCGACATCGGATTCTTTGGGTTCACTGAGTTGACAGGTAGACCGTCCCGCCTTTGTATTTTACAACTTCGTTAGCAATCATTCAAGTATTGCATTGTTTTGTTTTTTGTGGTGCGGGATAAGACTGATTTTGTTGCGTGGAAAAAAAAAAAAAAAAAAAAAAAAAGTTTTTTTCTTTTGTTCTTCTTAGGTTTATTTGAATGTTACTTTGTTAGTAGCGAACTTTCGCACGTGATGTTAACCAAAGAATGAGAACAAGATTAAAACTAGTAGTTACTTTGGCAGAGTATTATAAACTCGGCCGAAAAAGTTGAAAACTGTTTTGGCTCGCAAAAACAGGCAAAGCCTCTCCGTGTGCGACTACTTTTTTTTAAATGAAAAAGAGTGAGATATTTTAGACAAAACCAGTTCTTTTTTTGCTTTGATTTCCTTCATTCAGTTAATGATCAAGTATGTGATTGGTTCATTCTACATTTTTTTAGTTTTATTACAAACGAAGTGAAATTGCTAAACAATACTTCCCCTTCAAAACTTCTCAAAGGTAGAAAGGGTACGAAGTTATGTTTCAATTAGGAAAAAAAAAAAAAAAGATTGAAAAAATTAAAAGAGATGTACGGCTACTCATTCTCTAACCTGAAAAAGTGTGATTGTTAACAAATAAAAATCCCGATTCAAGGGAGAACTAATTTCTTTATTGCACTTTACAGGTAGTTGCAGTGGTCGTTTTTTATCATCCTTTTTTTTTTGACGTTGTTTTTGCAACGTTAATTGTGTTTTTTTTATTGTGCCTACAAACCCATTGTTTCGGTAGAGAGAGAGAGAATTGTGGGCAACATAGCTAACCTATTCCTTTATTAGGATTTTGTATCAGTTGCTCACAAAAAAAAACAAAGTGTGAATTATAAAGTTAAATGGGATTCTGCCGATTCTTTTTTTTTTTATTTTCCACTTTCAGTATGTCTTTTTGTTTTCTCCATCCACAGCACAACACACTTGTATTTGTATTGTCTCTTCTCTTCTGCTTAAGGTTACATAAATAACCTTTAACCACCGTCTACTGCTGACACTAGCGTTGGTAAGGTAGCATGCTGTTGTTTTACGGTATCGTTGGTTTTTGTTCGTTCTTTTTCCCCTCCTAACATCACAAAAAAAAAAAAAAGTAGAAGAAAAAAAAAAAAAAAAAAAAAAAAAGACATGGTGTCATGTCTTTATCTTGTCTTCTTTTTTTTTCTTTTTTTTTTTTTTTTTTTTCCATCATTGTTATCATTTTTTTTTTCTCCTTTCAGTCTCCTTCAAACAGTCGATATCAGTGTCTGCAGTTATTCGTAGCGACTGACTGGTTTCCTCTGTACAGTGATTTTGTTCTTTAAAAAGAGAAAACGAAATCACTTGTAAAAAAAAACATTATTTACTCTGTTGATAGCGATAGGGCTTCTGTCGATCCTTGTTGGAAGTTGTACAGTCTTGTTATACTAATTTTGAGCTTTCGAGTGCCATAAAAGTGACACGGTTTAAGTTGTATATTGGTTTTAGTTAATGCTGTTGCGTTTCCGCACAATAGTTCTCAAATTTTCCTTTTTTTTTTTTTCCTCCTAGCGTGGGCATTTTTACTTTTTAGGTTCAAAAAGCGTAATACGGCATACCAAAAAAAAAAAAAAAAAAAAAAATGTCCTCCTCCCTTTTTTAGAGTGGAAAAACAGAAGAAGGAAAAAAAGAGCTGTATTCCTACAGAAAAAGCTTTTTTTTCTCCCATATTATTTATATTTTTATTGCGTACATCTCTCTTCAATGGTTATATCAGTGGCTGTTGTTATTTTCCCCCTCACGTGCAATAATAATTAAAGTCTGGTACTCGTAAGTCTCTTAGGTTACGCCCAATAAGGTAAAGCATAATGCGGCAGGTTTACTTGTATTCTTTTTTCTTCTTCTTTCTTTAAGATTACTATAACGAAAAAAAGGGAAAAAAAAAAAAAAAAAAAAAAAAGGCCCTCTTTCTAAAATCTGGTACAGAGAAATCGGTTATGAAGTTACAAATGCAGCTGACAATGCTGGGAAAAGAAACAAAAAAAATCGTTTTTTTCTCCTTTGCGAATTTATTTCTCAATTTTTTATTTTTTTTTGTCCACAACCTTTTTTTTGAAAAAAAAAAAAAAAAAAAATCAAAATGAAGAAATTTATCTTCCTCTTCCCAGCCTTTTTATTTTTTATTTTATTTTATTTTATTTTTATATTATTATTGTTTTGTTACCTTATTATTAGAGTATTGGTTCGTATTGTTTAGATATTTTACCTTTTTCAGCAGGAAATGAACTGATGAATGGTGCACAAACAAAACCTTCACGAATCATATTGTGATTTACTGTATAGTTTATTTAAAATAAAAGCCAGTTTTTCTTTTTTTGAATCAGGACTTCCGTCACTTTACAAAAAAAAAGAAAAACAACATGGAAGCAGCAGCAAAAGCATTCTTTGTGGCATGCGAGGAAGGACAAGCTTCCGCCGCGGAGTACATTGCTGAGGGTGCAGAGTTTACGGCCCAGTCGGAACCACTAGTAGAAATTAAAACATTAAAAGGCTACACTGAATGGATGAAAGATTTTGGAGAGAAGACCGTTCCAGGCTGCTCATACGAAATTCACCATGTAGGTGTTGACAAGGAAAGAAAATCTGTTTCGTTTTTTGCGACCTTCACAGGGAAGCACACCGGTCCAGGACCTTGTGAACCCACAAATAAATCGACCAACTCTCACTATGTTTATGTTATGCAGTTTAATGATGATTTAAAAATCACAAAAATGACTAAAATCTGGAATGCCCCTTGGGCGATGAAAGAGCTAGGCTGGATGTAAACATCCGCTGGGCCTCTCCTTGAAAGAATACGAAAAAAAAAAAAGAAAAAAAAAAAGAATGCAACTTGTGTCGTGTGCCATAAACACACGAGGTATGAATCCTTCCTCTCTTTAACATTAACAACCAAGGCATCTATTCATCACTTCTGGTCGAGAGTGTTATTATTTTCTTTTTTTTGTTTTTTTATCTATCTCTTTTTAATGCATAAGAAGAATTTCTTTTCTGGTCTAAAAAAAGGGATGAATGGCTATTCGATGGTCAAAGTAAGTAGGTGTCATCGGTACAGCTAACGTGTGTATAACCAGATGTAGATGCTTTGGAAATTATTTTATTTACGATTTTTCTTCTTTTTTTTTTTTTTTGCATAGGTCCATAATAAAGACCAGTCTATATTATGGTCCGGCGCAGTTATGACCTTAAACTGATTGTCATCTTGCCTGATCCTTTTGGTTTTCATTTCTTGCTGAGTGATATGGCTATGTGCTGCCCAAATCTTTTGTGGTACATTTCTAAAGCTTTTCGGTAATCCCACAGTACAATTATAATGCTTTGGACAACTGGGGGTGAACGATCCTCGGTACTGTTCCGGGGTTTTCTATTTTCTTTCGTGGAGTGTGGGCATATGGCACATGTGGTCGTATTATAAAGAAAGATGTCTATGAAAGAAAGAAGGGTTTTTTATTTTTTTCACCTTCCCCCCCACTCCCAGATCACTTCTCTTTTATTTTCTTTAGTTGTTTACAACCTGTTAGCCTCTGGGCAAGGTGGAGGCTGGAAGTCGATCACTTCCAGCCAATCCTATGAAACTACAATCTTCGCGATTGGGTCCTTACTGATGCGGGCTACCCGGACCCCTCGTAGTCATCAGTTTGTATTTTGCTAACTAAACTAAACTAAACTATATATAAAAAGAAACCTATAAACAACTACTCAATTTTGGTTGCTTTACTTTTGTTGTATCGGCTCTTTTGAAATTTGTCCGATTATTTTTATTTTTATTTTTTAATTCAATAATTTATTTTTCAACAAAATATTAAACTCGATTAGTCGAATTGATTTCGAACGCCGAATTTTCCTATTTTTTTTTTTCCTTTTCCCCCTTTCCTTTATTCTTGTTAACTTGCTTGCTTGTTAACCTCATTTGCAGAATTGGGTAAAAAGAAAAAAAAAAAAAAAAAACGGTTTACACAATAATCGGGGTACTATTGTTCATGTGTTAGTGAGGATGTCTTTTCACAAGTCTCTTTTTACAAACAGAAATAACGAACGATGGGTGCTTCTCCAAGTTGTGTGTTTTTAAACAAAAAAGTTTTTCGTTTGAATATTTTTATACAATTTATTTGGGTACTTTCAGCTCTCTTTTTTATTATGGAGTTACTGAATGCTACGTAATCGGCATACCAAAAAAAAAAAAAAAAAAAAATGTCCTCCTCCCTTTTTTAGAGTGGAAAAACAGAAGAAAAAAAAAAAAGAGCTGTATTCCTACAGAAAAAGCTTTTTTTTCTCCCATATTATTTATATTTTTATTGCGTACATCTCTCTTCAATGGTTATATCAGTGGCTGTTGTTATTTTCTCCCTCACGTGCAATAATAAGTAAAGTCTGGTACTCGTAAGTCTCTTAGGTTACGCCCAATAAGGTAAAGCATAATGCGGCAGGTTTACTTGTATTCTTTTTTCTTCTTCTTTCTTTAAGATTACTATAACGAAAAAAGGGGAAAAAAAAAAAAAAAAAAAAGGCCCTCTTTCTAAAATCTGGTACAGAGAAATCGGTTATGAAGTTACAAATGCATGACAATGCTGGGAAAAGAAACAAAAAAATCGTTTTTTTCTCCTTTGCGAATTTATTTCTCAATTTTTTATTTTTTTTTGTCCACAACCTTTTTTTTGAAAAAAAAAAAAATCAAAATGAAGAAATTTATCTTCCTCTTCCGAGCCTTTTTTATTTTATTTTATTTTATTTTTATATTATTATTGTTTTGTTACCTTATTATTAGAGTATTGGTTCGTATTGTTTAGATATTTTACCTTTTTCAGCAGGAAATGAACTGATGAATGGTGCACAAACAAAACCTTCACGAATCATATTGTGATTTACTGTATAGTTTATATAAAATAAAAGCCAATTTTTCTTTTTTTGAATCAGGACTTCCGTCACTTTACAAAAAAAAAAAAAAAACAACATGGAAGCAGCAGCAAAAGCATTCTTTGTGGCATGCGAGGAAGGACAAGCTTCCGCCGCGGAGTACATTGCTGAGGGTGCAGAGTTTACGGCCCAGTCGGAACCACTGGTAGAAATTAAAACATTAAAAGGCTACACTGAATGGATGAAAGACTTTGGAGAGAAGACCGTTCCAGGCTGCTCATACGAAATTCACCATGTAGGTGTTGACAAGGAAAGAAAATCTGTTTCGTTTTTTGCGACCTTCACAGGGAAGCACACCGGTCCAGGACCTTGTGAACCCACAAATAAATCGACCAACTCTCACTATGTTTATGTTATGCAGTTTAATGATGATTTAAAAATCACAAAAATGACTAAAATCTGGAATGCCCCTTGGGCGATGAAAGAGCTAGGCTGGATGTAAACATCCGCTGGGCCTCTCCTTGAAAGAATACGAAAAAAAAAAAAGAAAAAAAAAAAGAATGCAACTTGTGTCGTGTGCCATAAACACACGAGGTATGAATCCTTCCTCTCTTTAACATTAACAACCAAGGCATCTATTCATCACTTCTGGTCGAGAGTGTTATTATTTTCTTTTTTTTGTTTTTTTATCTATCTCTTTTTAATGCATAAGAAGAATTTCTTTTCTGGTCTAAAAAAAGGGATGAATGATTCGATGGTCAAAGTAAGTAGGTGTCATCGGTACAGCTAACGTGTGTATAACCAGATGTAGATGCTTTGGAAATTATTTTATTTACGATTTTTTCTTCTTTTTTTTTTTGCATAGGTCCATAATAAAGACCAGTCTATATATAAAAAGAAACCTATAAACAACTACTCAATTTTGGTTGCTTTAATACTTTTGTTGTATCGGCTCTTTTGAAATTTGTCCGATTATTTTTATTTTTTTTTTTTTAATTCAATAATTTATTTTTCAACAAAATATTAAACTCGATTAGTCGAATTGATTTCGAACGCCGAATTTTCCTATTTTTTTTTTTTTTCCTTTTCCCCCTTTCCTTTATTCTTGTTAACTTGCTTGCTTGTTAACCTCATTTGCAGAATTGGGTAAAAAGAAAAAAAAAAAAAAAACGGTTTACACAATAATCGGGGTACTATTGTTCATGTGTTGGTGAGGATGTCTTTTCACATGTCTCTTTTTACAAACAGAAATAACGAACGATGGGTGTTTGTCCAAGTTGTGTGTTTTTAAGCAAAAAGGTTTTTCGTTTGAATATTTTTATACAATTTATTTGGGTACTTTCAGCTCTCTTTTTTATTATGGAGTTACTGAATGCTACTGCTGACTGTCACGCAAGTGCATTGGAGTCTTTCGCTGTTCCACTCTACAGCAGCTTTATGAAGGGATGGATTTTCTCTGAGCATCAATTTCAACTAAAGAGGAAAAGTTTCACCCAAGCTAGGCGTGGGAATGCAAGAAAGAGTCTCGTGGCTAGAAAAGTAAAACAAACAACACCAGCATTTGTACCCTTACCTCCGTTGTGTAGGAAATCAATACACGAATCACATTGGGGGAATAGCAGGCAGTGGTTCTTAGAGAAAGGATCAAGAGATCCATTTTCGCATACGAAATTGGGTGGAGCTCTTCATGTAATAGTCGGCAACCTACCAGAGCTTCAGAGTGGACCTTTGGAAGATGTTGATGAAAAGACAACTTCTCCACCGTGTCTTCCTATTATTGAGCAAACCATTCATCAAAGATCACCACCAACCAGACATCCTGTTGGACAATGGCGTATGAATCATGTTTATCCTAAAATTCATACTTCTGGTGCGCAACATGTCCAAGATCAGGTTGTTTCTCCCGCAATTAATCAGCTTCTCGACCAGTAGAGATTCATAAGATGATATCTGTCGATTCTTTACGTTAAAAAACTATAATAAATGGCAAGGTTCTTTTGATGTGATCTTTCCGTTTATTGGTTTGTTTCGCTGACATCAGTGACCCTTGTTTGATACTCTACTTTCTGACACGTTCGCTCTTTTGCACTGTTAGGGCTTGAACCTCTGGCATCGTTGCTTACATGTGAAACCATCTCATCGTCTGTTGATTACACTTGTACAGTGTACTAAAAAACTATTCTACGCCTCAAAACTGCTTTTTCTTTTTAAAGGATCACACCAAACAAGTGTTCCCTATTTGTGTATTTGCTTGGATTTTGCTTTCTTGCTTGCCTTAAGGCTCCTTTTTGAATACTATTTTTTCGTTATTTATTTTTTTTTTCCTTTTTCAAAAGCTGTTGCTTTTCCAAATCTAAGTACCTCATTACTGCTATTGATGCAGGTTGTAGACTGTGAAAATCATTACCAGTGAAGAGGGAAGAAGAAAAAAAAAAATCTTATATCGCACATCGCTCTGCTACTATTCCCGGAAAAGCTTTTCAGCTTGTTTCCAGGGTGTACAGTTCCTCGTCGAAATAACGTACCAAGGTTGTTATATTATTGTTTTTTAATTCTTTTTGTATAGGACAAAAAAAAAAAAAAACACATGACAAAAAAAAAACAAGATAGTGTTTTTGGGATAATCAATATTTGTTAATAGAACAAGGCTTATTCTTATTATTATTAATAACAGAAAACACATCAGACGATGTTATCCTTCTCATGCTTGAGTTGGAAGAGAAGTCGTTCAGCATTGTTATGTTTAGTGTTAGTAGCCTGTGTGACTGGATCGATATTGGCGAGATCAAACGATTGGAAAATAGAAGTCAGAAGAGAAGGACATCAATGCAGTGATTATAACACTTTAAAAAAATCACGATCGACAGTTTTAATAGCTGAACTAGTAAAGGGTTATGTTAAAGAAACGACATTGTTAGATTTCAATGAGCTCTCTTTAAGGCTTCCTGCTTTGCGAAGGTGTTCAGAAATAGCATTGTTGGCTGTGTTGATGCTTGTCTCGGCGAGTTTTTTTGGATTACTCATAGAATCATCGTTGAAAAGTCATCAGGTGGTTGAGAAGAAAAAAATACGTCAATTGTTAGTAAGTAGAATAGGACGTTATTTGTTTAAGGCGACGTTCATGTGGTTTGTTTTAATTATTGTAATTATAGCTACTGGAGGTGTGTTTGTTGATCTTCAAGGCAATTCATACATGTTGTCGATTTCATTTTCCCTATCGTTGGTAGTCATCTTGTCAACATTAGCTTCAGTGTTTTTCACAATCATTGATAAATCTTCAGTGATATCACACGAACTGTCTCCTATAAAGGTAATTCATAGTTTCGCAACTTCAGTTTTCATTCGTTTAATCTCAGTTTGTTGTTTGTTATTTTGTGCTAGTCTATGTTTTCTACGAGACTTGTACCTACCAACTGGTGTATTACCAGCTTTGTGTTGTGTTTCATTGTTTTTTCGATCGGTTTCATACATCCTACAAAAACAATCAAATAAATCGATTGTTTCGAATGAAATTTCACAAAGAAATCAAGATTCCAATACATGCGTCTTGACCAGTTTGTTGTTAGTGAATGTGTGTAGTCGGATGATTCATTGTTTGGAGCTTTGGTTTATTCCTATCTCTGTCGGATGTATATTTGGAGCGCCATCATTTGGGCAATCTGGTGTAACTTGTGTGTTATATCTATCAGCGTTATCAATTATGGTTGTCTGTTTATCTTGTCAGGCTGTCTTTGGAAAGCATTTCACTCCTGAGACTGCAATTTTTAAAGGAAGGTTTCTATGTTTGTTTCTAAGTGGGTTTTTAGGTACTGCAATGGTTCACATGACGATTGACAATACAGGTAGTACCTTTAGCTTTGCAGCTGGTTCTATTTTATCAGGTGTTGTCGCGATGTGTTATGAATTTCCTTATTGGAAAATGCCAAACACGATTCGATACCTTTCTCTATTAACGGTTCCAGCAGCGACTCTAATTATCACAATTGCATTGGCGGAAGACAATAAAGACAGGATGTGTGTTGCTGGTTTTTTTATATCATTGTATTCGATGGGGTTTAGTACTTTGCTTTTATTTGAAGGAACGGTCGTTAGCTATTCCGGTATTGTAGATACTGCTTTTCGACTGTCTGAAAGAGCTGAACCACTTTATAAGAATGTCAAAACAATATCAAATACGAGACTTGCATTGTCAGGTGCAATAAACAGTTTGTTGTTGGTGGTTGTGTTTTATAGTCTTATTTTTGATGATAGGTTGGCAAGGTTGCATGAATGGAATCTAAACTTTTCCAAACGGTCCCTTTCAGGGATTGCAACGGCGCCAATCTTCTTCTACGTTACTTGTAAAGTAATGGATAGTATAAGTAGTAGTGTTAGTTTGCCTGTTGCTTTGAATTTCTCGCATGCGATGATTAAAAAAGAAAAACTCACAGGAATTGAAACTGCGACTAAACTAATCGACCAAAGCATCGTAGCAAGTGGTGCGTTTGTTAGTTTGTTTGTTATCACTCTGGTGTCAATGTATTTTGCTGGAGGTCCTCAGTTTGCAGTTGGATTATTATCTTCAATAACTGTGTTATCACTGAATGTCCATCTGCATAATCCTTCTCAATTTTCAGCTGTAGACATCTCACGTTTAGCTGCTGTGGTTGCGGTGTTAATTACCCCGGCAATGAGACAAGTCTGTGAGTCTTCTAATAATTATTGTTTTGGTAAGTAACATGGACTTTGCTGTCTATAATATAAAAAAGAAAAAAAAAAAAGGACCATCAGTTTTTTAACACTGCCCATCAGTGTAGTTTCTTTTAGAGTTGCCTCTTCCATGGGTTTTGTTTTCTATCCTCCCATAGGATATAAGTAACGTCTTGTACCCCAACACACACACACCGACGCATAGAGTTCCCATTTAGATAGTTATACGTAAAATATGCGGTTTTCAGGTTTCGGTTCCAATAATAAACTAATTTCACTCCCCTCTCTCACGTAGGAGCACCATGTCGGGGACGGAGCAATACGCTCCCGACACCGATGATGTTTTTTACATCCTCTCGGTGCTGATGTTGGGAATTTCAATTGGCTGGTATCTCATGTACAGTCATATTGTACTCGCTTGGGTTACCTGTAAACTGTTAGAGAGGTTCGCATTGCGAGAAGAGATGGGTAAGAAGACGGAGATGTTATCAATAAAAGGAATAACAGTATCACCTCTCAGTGGACGAATAGTAATGACTGACGTAAAGTACTTCTCAAGAGATCTTTCTTGTACAGTTTCCGATGGTAGAATCTCAATCTGGTGGTGGGGAAGACACTACCGAGGGAATGACAAACCAAAAGTAAAAGTTCACCTTAACGGGTTAGAGCTAACAGTCTATAACAGTCACGCAAAGTATAAGGATTTTCGTACTCAATTTGATGCACGTGGACTGGATTCAGATGGAGAGATAAATGAGCAAGGACTTCAGGAAGATGTTTCTACCAGGAGAACTCGCCGACCTACATCAGAGTCCCCTCCCACAGCTGTTGATTCCGAAGGCCGAACATTAACAAGAAATCCACCTCCGGGTTTGTACCAACGTCTTATGCAATTCTTAGGTAGAGTATCAATAGATGTTCGTGAGGGTAACTTAGCAATAGGAACACCTCACACTAAGAAGTGTCCTTTCTTCTTGAATGTCACTTTCGGAAGGCTGTCAGGTTATCACTATTGTGACCAAACCCATCAAAATCAAAACGACCTTTACAGGATAGTAACCGACTCAACATTTCACGATGTAAGCATCCGTCTAATCAAATGTGATAAATCCAACACTCAAAGTGTTCTTCCAAGAACAGCAGTTACTGAAAATAACAACATCGTCCTTCATCAAGAATCAGAAAGCTCCTACGACGGAGGATCTGAAGCCGTTGGTTCAGAACCACAAAAAGGAAGTGATACCTTGAGGATGAGAGTGGCTAAACGAGCCAGATGGGTAGCGAGAGAGCTGCGAGTTGCTTTTTATGGTGACGCAGAACCAATCAACGTAGAGGAGTCATCACTGTTTGCCAACGAGTCTAAGCATTTAGACTCAGAAGACTTGTGTGAAAAATACGGCATTATAATTGATTCCAAACAAAAAGCTGCTATTCGTCTATTCTACTATGAGGATGTACCCGGAGTCGAACTTGATGAAAAAAAACAGAGAACGGCGGATGATCTTCCAAAAATGGGTATTCACGTTGATATCTTCGCAAGTGAGATTTGCTACGGACCATTCGTAAATTTAATAAGATCAAAAATCCAATCTATTTTCCTGCCTTGGGACTACCGTACTTGGGGTCCATACATACCAAGAAATTCAGATTGGAGGGACTACGGGGCATATGAGCAAGTTGTAACATTGAAATGCCCGTGTACACTAGTCATTCCGTGGAGACAAAAAACTGAATCTGTCAGTCCTCCTCTAGGTTTGGAATATTCAGGGGTTTCAGAAACATTAAAAATAGGAATGGGAGAAGGTACCCGATACGTTTATAAATACCCATATCCTCAATTTAACGAACATGATCGGGTTGTGACGGAGACGCTCTTCGGAATTAACAAATGTACCTTGTGGAGCTCCTTAACTCAGACTCAGTTCTTTAAGGCTGAACACGTCTCGATCAACATGGATTTGAAATACGCTGCGCAATATGTTTTTAATAAAAAACAAAATTGGGATACCATAATTGATATTAAAAATGGTGAATTGATAATGTTAAAAGACTTGGCAAAGTATTTTTCTGATCTGGGAACAGATTGGTCGTATCCAGGTGTTATGTATTTGTCTGAGCCTGTAACGGAAGCATTCTCAGGATCCCTTGATTATTACATAAGAGAATTCGCTCCTTCTCAATCACGATGTGAAATTTTTATCGAGGGTCTTGACATTAAATTGTATGCAAATAATGACAATGTGATTTACGACTTAGACCCTCAATTCAACACTATGGTCACTCTCCGTATTGGTGAAGCTTCTATTGAATACACCACAGGAAGTGATGTATTTACTGTTGTTCAGGAGAACGTTATCAACAGTGAATTTGATATAAGTATCGCACCTATTGAGTTGTTGTTGCATCTACCAACTGGTCATGAAGCATATCGTCATCAACAAAAAATTTGTGAGTGTTTTATGTTATTAGAAGAAACAAATATCTCTGGATCGGTTGCAAGCTCTTGGCCAAACACTGATGAGGCTCAAGGTAACTCTGGTTGGGTACCTGAACGAGACCCACCCAAATCATGGGGCAATGAAATACCTAGACCACCGAAGTGTGAAACAGCTCACCACCTAGTTGACCTCGTCTTGTCTGAAATAACTGTAAGAAATGTGACTGCTTGTATGTATGGTTGGCATTTAAAATGTTTATCAAATATAGTATCTAATTACGGAGGGGCATCAAGTTCTTTTGTGAGTCCGCAATGTTATTCAGGTTTTGCTACTAGGGATTTTTCTGATGGAAGAAACGTTAAGTCCGATTTTTTTACGTTTTTATCAACCCGGAAGCACAAGCAGTGGCGATCGTCGGACTCATCCCTCAGCGTCCAAATCACGTCCAGTCAGTTTTATTTTCCTTTATTATCTCCTCTTAATACCTCTGAAAATAGTCATCCCCAGAATGTTGTTTTCGCTGCTGACGCAAGTAGTAATGGAGGCTGGTTTTATATAGACCGAGAAGGTCCACCGACAGGTATGCGTCATGTGTTTTGTCTTTTTTTCTCTTTTTTTTACAAACAACCACAACAACTATAAAAAACCAAAAAAAAAACAGTAAAATTAGAAAGGAATGTAGAAGTAACTATTCTTCACACGGAAGATATTTGGGCAAAGTGTATTTATGGGAAGACAATAGGCTGGTGTAGAGTCGATGAGTTATCATCATGGGATCCTGCTAGAGGTACGAGATATCGAACAGGGATTCAGTACAGAGCTAAACACAGAGAATACACTGCTGATGAGAAATGGGGTGACCTGATTGATGTGGTTACACATGAAATCAACGCGGAAATCAATTCGACTCAGTCTTGTTCTGATATTTCTGTTTCAGTCTCTCCTCTGACTATGAGATGCCCACTTACACCTGAATCGGATAATCGAAGTTTGAATTTTGAACTATTCGCTGGGATAGACGGAATCCAATTTAACAGCGCATCTCGTTATGGACCGTCACCAGAACTAATTAACTACGCAAACAGAGTAAAATGTACCATTGGTTGTATCACTTCTCACTTACTAGTTAGTCAGGTGGTCTTAGTCGCAGAGGTAGGTGACCAATTATTAAAGCAACTGCTGTTCGTTGATAAAACTCTTACGGGTAGAATAAAAGCAAGTCACCCGAACAACCACAATTGCAGCAACAGCAAGGAAGAATCTGACAACACGGTTCGTTGTTATAATGTCACGTGTTCTCATTTGTGGAGAAATGAAGCACTCGTGACGGAATTCAAGTCGTGGTTATCGAAGAAAGAATTACGACAAAAAGAAGCATCGCAATTATCGTACAACACCAGAAGTCTTAAAATAGACAGCGTTGAGTCTAACGTTAAACTTGATTATGGATATATAAGTGTTTCAATGCATAAAGGTTTGACAGCAAGTGACAACACACTTGATGATAGGAATACTTGTACAAGAGGAACTCTATTAATACCTGTTTTCCATTTACGATTACTTTGTGAAAAGTATGGCGAACTTCTACGTCACATGGAAGGCGATCATTCCGAAGTCGGTAGTGTAACCTCAGCTGTCACCATCCGATATAGTGAAGCCAAAAGAACTGCATCTGATGGAAGTGACTCTCTTGGGAATACTGCTCAGAGGTACTTTCTTCAAAATTTCGATTTGACTCACTGCGGAATTAAATCATTCGTTGAAAACAGCGATACCTATCAAGGATTCTCAGCAACTAACTTTCCAGGAGCAGAACGAAGGCTTTCAAAGAAACAAAAGCCATCCCTCAAAAGAAATGCTAGCATTCATTCTAACGCCACAGCTAGAGAGGTACCACCAGCTACTGCTTCTACTAGCTATAATCAGACTTCTTTAGATCAAACATCATTATCCTTAGATCTATCTCCATCTACTATTGGTCATCGACACGATGAACCTGTTTCAATTATTAGTAACTTGCCAGGATTAAATCTCGGGGATCACTCTGAGCTACATGATATGTTACCACAACAGGTATTGTTTATTCCTAAGACATTATTTTACGATGAAAAAAATTAACTTAACAACTACAAAACAGACAAAAAAACAGGAGCATAAAGACCCTGTACGCAGACGTGACAATCCGGTTGATAACTTATTTGAGAGATCTCCAATAACACCGCTCTTAGAAATAGGTTCGGGTGTACTTGATGAAGAAGTGGGATCAGTAATAAGTAATGATGTTAGGAATGATAGTGTCTATGGTGATGGTGATGGTGATGGTGATGGTGATCTAATGAGTTGCGCAGTACCTCTGTTTGGTGACGTTCAGTCATCATCACCAAGTACCCCATCACTTAGTAAAGAAGAATCCTTCACTAGGAATCCTCTTCGATCTCTTGATAATCGAATGTATCAAGGCAGTCCAGGTGAGATGCTTGAAACTTGTATGTCAGGAGATTGGAGTGATAGTGGAGCTTCTCATGAATACTCATCGTGTGGTTCAAAGAGAAAGTTATCAAGAGCTCACAGCGCTGTTAGCGCTCGTAGTTTGAGAAGTTTTCGTTCATCTCGAACGAATTCATTTCGAACAATCCCGGGAGGGACTCCAAAGATCGGAGGAACTCCAGTACTCGTATCGACTCCTCTCTTATCAAGAAGTAGATCTTTTGGTTCAACAACAATAGCACAAGCAACTCCTCCAAGGGGTTGGGGTCGAAGTAAAACAACACATTTTGAATTGGATGAACCCAGTGAAGATAAAGATGATCCACTTCCACATAGTCATTCATATCCTCAACCTAAACAACGAGCATTAGATCATAATAGACCTCCTGTTTTAGATAGGAGACATATTATAACAACTGATGCTTTATCTGAAGATGATTCTCAACAAGATCGTACTGATAAAAGAAGTAGTGATGAAGATGAGGAAGATGTTGAGGGTTTAGGTCGAACTGGAAAGCAACAAACACGCGAACATGATGATGATGGAGGATGTCAACTCTCTGACTATGCTATGTGTTTAAAATCATCAAAACTCATCGTACCCAGAGCATCAAAGGACACCGCGCTGATGTACGGAAAAGGTCGCTTCCATAACCAAAGCAATTACGCATACGCACCTCACCCGAAAGTCTTCTTTGAAGAAAGGGGACGCAAAACAGGTCAAAACACTCTATTCCATTCTACTGAAGAACAGTCATCGATGTACAGAAAACATTTAACTCAACCGCCTCAGTTTTTTGATACCAACGAGAACCAACGCGAACACACCTCAACACATATGACTCATTTAAGTTTCTTACAACCCGTGCATGTGTTGTTTACTCAAAAAGCAGCCTGTTTAATAATTCATGGATCTGCTTTGTACAATTTGTGGAAAACTGACCTCCATGCGAGGCATGCTATCAAAAAAGATGAACCCGAGGAACCTAAACTAAAAAGACAACAATCAGATGTTCGTCCACGGAAGAAACGAGGATTGTCTCTAAGAAAACCTGACCGCTTTAAAAATCAAGTAATTGAATGTCGGACGGAAAAGATTGTCAGCGTTCAGATTGCTGAGTTGGTCTGCGTTTATGTTTTAGCTCTAAAGGGTGATTCCATTGAAAAAAGTACACCTTATCAGGTAAAAAGTGTTGTTCAGAATATGCAACTTTTGCATTCTGTGAGAAGCGCGGGTATGTGATTAAAAATTGTTTAATTTACGGTTCTGGCAACGAAGGAAAAAAAAAAAAAAAAAAAAAATCAAAATCAGGAAACTATGTGAGGAATACTGGAAGACAACCCTCGTCAACGTTCTCAGTTAAAGTTGGTACTGCTGCCGCAGTGTTTCAAACAGCTCATGGAAACAGATCAAGACGGGCTGTTGATATCCCAACACTGATACCACCAGAAATGAGATCACTGTTCGTTACTTCAGAGCATCGACTCATAAGTGAATGCATCCTAAAGAACCCAACTCGTTCAGGAGCGGCTCTCATCTTCAGAGCAAAACAAGAGATGTCACCCTCTGCTGATGGAGGAGCATCCCTACAGAAGTACATTCTTCAACTGGGAGCTATGAGCATTGCGTTCGGACCTGATATATTACTTTTATTAGGGGCGAGTGAACAGCTTAAATGGGTAACAACCTTATGGACAGAATCAAAGAAGGATACGCCAACCTATACTCATGAAGCTGATTCAGAACCTGCTGATACTCTTTATCAATCTGGTGGGACTCTACCATTAGATCAACAGTCAAGAGAAGCTTCATTTGTTCTTGTTGATGATGTGAGTGTTGATGGTCTTGTTAATCATAATGTTCATTATCCAAATTCTCATTTTCATGCTTTGCGAAAAACTCTTTTTGGAGCTGCCGAATCAGTTGTTGGAGCTCTAAACAGACGTAAGTCTCAAAAAGCTCACGAGCTTGGATCTGGGTTCTGTTGTAATGCTGCTCAAGAACCTGCTCTCCTCTACAACGAAGACGGACACGTCATCCCGTCAAGCGCTGCCAGTAACAGGTATATCTGCGCACCTCAAGAAGACGCTGATATCATAGAAATGCCGGTACTGACACAGACACCTAAGTCACCTCAAAGAGTAAATCCATTAGACCCAGACTCCTTGAATCCTGATGCTGCAATGAGTGCAACGACGCCTCAGGTTGGTAATGATACTCGTGAGACAATAGGAGATTCACCACAAGTACAATCACCATCACCGTTAACTTGGTTATCAGAAGTTGTTGCTGTTCACGTGACTGTTAACTTTACCTCACTAGATGTTATGAGTTATCCTCAACTAAATAGAGATCCAGCTCTTGATAGAAGCTCTGCATCACAATTCTCTGTGTCAGACATTTCTGTCAGACTATTATGTAACAATGATTCAAGTAGAGAAGTCAACCCAGCTGATACAGCATGGCATAAGAAACTTGATACTCCAAAAGAAAGTTCCGGGGTGACTAAAATACTAATCCCCATTACATGCGTATTAAAGATTGGTGCTATCGCCTCAAGGTTGCAAGCACCGGTACTGAATATCTTACAAAATTATAAAAATGCAAGAGCAGCATCACCATTCTCACCAATCGTTCCATCAGAACATGATGATGATGCTATGAGTGCCTGTAGCATACCAATCACAATGTCAAAACAACAGTTGTCATCAAAAAAACAATGTGGAAAGTTACTCGTACCATTCGTGTATTGTTCAGCGGTTATCAATGAAATTGATGTCTGGGTGATGTACAACACCACCAACTACGTTAGGTGTAATATAAAAAGTTTATCGACAATGGCAACTAACCGAGCAGCTGGTGATACTATTCAACCACTAGGTAGAAATGATGATCGTGGAAAGACACCAGTTTCTACTACGTCAATGCAGAAAGGACATAAAACACGTCCAAGCGATGAACAAATGACTCATTTTAGAGAAAAAAGTGACGGATCTTTACTTCACTCTCCTCGATCAAGAAGCGGGTCTCTTTCAACTCACCCTTCAACACGAAAAAAGTCATTCGCAGGATTTCAGAGCAGTGCTTCCATTTCTCTCACTGAAATTCCAACAACCTGTCCTGATTGGGTTATCAGTTTTTCATTAGATAAGAACTCTTTTGACAGTAGGAAGAATATCATTCTTCCTACGAAAGATAGTATCACTGTGAGTTACAATTGCAGACCATTCCGTGAGGGAGAAATAGAAGAAAAGCCAACGGAAATCATATCCACGAGAATAAGAAGTTTTCATGCATCAGTTCTAATGCCAAGCTCGACTACTTCAACAACACCAGCTGCTGCTCACGTCTTTATTGATGGAGTTCATACGAGAGTTACAAGTCATGAATGGTATCATACAGATCATTGTTTGCGAGAATGGGAAAAATTAGTACTTCGGTGGGAATCGAACTTGTCCCGTCAGCCTGAGAGACCATGTGATATTGGTTCTCCGCATATTCAGTCTCCAGGTCCTGAGAAATCATTTCAATTCGAGAAAGCGATGAAGAAAGATATTTCTATGATGCTTACATTTACACTTGACTTGAAGAGGTGTGAGATAATAATCCCCCTGACTGCTAATTGTAATTTCTTATACACTTTGAGGAGAATCATAATCTCGTCATCACTCGTCGAAAAGTGTACTGTAGTCAGAGCCCGTCTTCACACTTCAGTTATGAAAGTAGCTGATGAGAGAGAAGTCATCCTTCCTGGAGTTAGAGTTACATATTGTAGTGGACCTAATTCAAGTTTTAATTGTCATATTGACAGGTTAGACGTTCATTTAACTCCTGAAATTATTAATTCATGGCTTCATATGTATACAACTGTTGCTCCTCAGATTTTAAAACTGTTTGAAAGTCGTTCAAATCCTCCGACAACACGTGAGAATGCTACAGACCCAGTGACTGACCCAACAACTGGTATCGTTAGAGCATCTGTTCAATGGTGTGGTATAAAAGTAAGTCTTATGGGAACTACTTCTGAATTAGTAATTGGTAGTGGTATGGGATTAGTACGCTACCGCACTTCAGGTTCGGGTTCAGCTGATTTGCAACCAGATGAATTCACGGTAAAGACGGATGGTAATGATAAGGTTTGTTTTTTTCTATTATTCTACAGGTAAACACTAATAGCAGTCAATATCAAATAAACAACAACAGATTTGGTACATTCGATTACCTCGTATTGGATGTACTCTTCACGACTCATGGGAACATGAGTTGAGATTAAAAACTGAACTAGCGGAGGCTAGCCGAAGGGCTTCATACGGAGGGAAGAAGGGAATTCATCACACAGATGATGACGGGTATTTGCAACAGGCTGAAAAGTTGCAATTAGGATTTCGATGGGGTTCTGCTTCTCTAGCACTGTATGCTGGAAATTGTGATGTAGATAAACTAGCATCACAAGATGAAAGAAAAGTTCGTACTCAGCATCCTGGTCACAGAAAGTCTCACAGTGGTGAACGAGAACGAGACCATCGCAGTCACTCAATTCCTCAACTCATTATTGAGCCACCACCTCAGACAGCAGAGGCTTCAAGTGAGAAGGTCGATGTTCTTATTAATAACACAGTCATGATGGTTCGTGCTGGATTCGCTGAACAGATGACAGCACTAATCAATACTCTTAATGAATCAGTTAAGATATTCCAGGATCGTATTGAACAGGATCGTCGTAGAATACTTGAGGGAGAAGCTGCTTGGAAACTCCGCAACAAAGGCCGTCGTTGGGCTAAAAAGACCACCGATACTGTTCGAAAAGTTAGAAACCCAGCGACGTACTTATCGTCTACTGTGGGATCATTTATTGTAAAGAATACGAGTTTTACATTACCGTTTGGGGATAGGGCTTACTGGACAGCTAAGAGTATCAGTTCTAATGGACTTGAGGCAGTTCTTAACAGTACACTCGATCAGACAATGATGGAAACAGTTTCTACTGCATCAGCACAAGACATACCAATGGAATACCCAGAGTGCCTTAATCAATTATGGAGTGGTGTCTCAGGTAGATTCTTACCAACTCAAGCATTGCAAGTTCATCTTGGAGAGGCATCTGTATCAACTTTAGTTGAACAGGATGAATCTGGTCTTGAAAATCCACATCCAAGTACAGTCTCTCCTAGTGGTACCACAGCTGAACAACCAAAGAAAGCTGTTGTTTTATGTAAAGCAAGAGACGCCTATTTATTCTTCACTGACGGTCAACCTCTTCCATCAACTTGGATGAAAGATCGCGGAGGTAGAACAGTCCAAGCAATAGACCCTCGAATCTATAATTGGTTTAAAGAATTCGGACCTCATTTCAGCTATGTGTTAGGAGGTAAAGGAATATTTTATCCTGCAAGCACTCGTTTCTTAGGATCAATGCCTCAGAGATCTCGATGCTGTATTAGAAATATAACCATAAAGTCTAGGGCTAGAATATGGAAGGAATGCGTCACTGCTGCTGTAACATGCGATATATCTGGACCAGAAGTAAGAATTGCTCCGAATATCGTTTCTTGTATAACAGACTTATCAAGTGATTTCACTGGAGTTGCTGTAACAAGAGTCTATCAAGAACAAGATACAATGTCACCACTACATTCACGTGTCGGTAAGAAGTGTGATTATGGCATGTCTGAACCTGACGATGTCCAAACAGCAGCACATTCTTGTTCACCTCCACCTGATGGTGAAAATACAAAGCAACAAGCACTGATAATAGACTGTAATATCACTTGTTCTGTTGAGCCGGGTACTGTTGTTGTTACGAGCGACCACACTATTCCAGCTACTTTTCAATCACATGAACGTCGAGAATCTCAAAAAGAAAAAAGTTATCTCCCCGGGAACGAAGGTCACAGAGTTGTATTTAAATTACCAACTCCTCGTATAGACACTCGCTGTACTGTAAAGCTTCCACCTGAATTGATTGATTCTGAGCGTCCACCTGGGTCTGGTATTGTAACTCAGGTGATTACGTGCACGATAGCTGCCGCTCTTCCACCTGAAAAAATTGAAATTCATCCGACTTCTGTGTACTTCACAAATGAATTGTCACTCTGGAAAAGAGCTTGGCCGGGTACCAAATCTGACTGGAAAGATTCGATTGAGTCACACATGGAAGGATTTCATGATTCTATTAGAGATGGCTTTGGTAGTCAACATAATTGCAAAATACCACACCTCGGAAATGTCATGGCACACATCAAAGGTGATAGTGACATCTTTCAGGAAATAGATGATCCTACCCAACAAGGAGTGAATAGGTATGCAGGATTCTTTTTTTTTTTTGGTATCATATTTTATGTTATTAATTTATCAACAAACAATAACAACAAACAGTGGTGAGGTATACATCGGTCACATATCACTTATTGATGTATTGCTTCCACTACCACGTTCACTGATTGAAGAAAACTGCTGTCCTGATGACTGTATGATTAATCACTCAGATGCAGGACCGTGTTTAAAGTGTGCCAAAGATTTTGAATGCCATCTCCAAAATGGACCTGGTCACACTTGCGAAGACGGAACTCGTGGTCTTTGGAAAGTACTAATGCAACCAGTTGTAATACCGAAGACTCCTCCAACACCAAGAACTGTAAAACTTGATTTCTTTTCACCGATGGTGTCGCCAATTTCAGGTGATTTAGCTGCTGGACAAGGAATCACAGTAAGACCTGGTTATGATCCTTTTATATCGAAGAAGATTTTGATTTTGGGAAGAACATACAACGAAGTCGAATGTGAAATAAAAGAACAACTAAAAATAGCAGCCTGTTGGGGAATTCAACTACGAGAATGGAGAGACAACGTCAGTGACAGAAAAACAGTTTTAATGGAAGAACTTATTGACGGAGAGCAGTACGCTGTTGACGTAATAGGAGCTCAAGTATACTTCTCTTTAAGAATTAAACCAGTAACTATAGCAGCGACTACAGCACCGATAAGTGACTGTCAGGCAATTCTTGAAATCAGCACTGTTGACATCGCATTAGTTCGAACTCCCCATGCTCGTGGAACTTCCGCTTCTATCACAATAAGCGCACAGCCTATCATGAATCCTTATGTATTGCGACTTGCTGTCAAAGATAAAGTTCATGAATGCATTTGCTTGTCGTTATCATGTATTTCCGCTCACTACCGCCCTGCCTCTCCTGAAAGATTAATTATTCATTTATCTGCTGCGGATCAACAGGCTCTTCGGTTTATCGCTCGTGCTGGACATTTAAAAAGTTTTTTTGTTGTTTATAAACTTTGGAAGAAGAAATCGGATGATGCATTAGCTGAATTAATGAAAACGATTGACGTCAGTCAACATGAAGCAATGAAGCAATCTCCTTCAGATATTTGTTCAAAAGAAACAAAAACTGATATAAAGAGTACCGTTGGTATGTTTTATATTATTAACTAATTATTTTTGCTATTCATCAAAAAAAAAAAAAAAAAAAAAAAACTATGTATTTTTTAAATAATACAACAACAGCAAACCCAGTAGCGTGTAGAAATTCAGAATCTGATGGCAGCGGCAGTCGAGTAGTAATAATAAGAATCGACTCAGTTTTATTTGATTGTGATAATTTCAGAACTCCAGCTAGTCATGGAGATCGCAGGGATTGGCAAGCAACTGACAAGATTCAATTATCAATTGATGACGTAATCGGCATTTGGTCATTTAGAAAAGGAGCCAACGCAACACCAATTCAAAAAGAACAACCAAACAAATCAAGAAACAATGAACTCGACATCGTATCAACAGATCTAGCAATTCGTAAGATGACGTTTGAGTCTCAAGGAAAGATTTCATCAGACAACAATACAAAGACGACAGATACTCTCATGTTGAGAGGTAAAAAGATACTCAATCCGGAAATCTTTTCTGAACTCTTCGTTGAAAATGATACTGCTTTACCTCCATTGATATGTATGACAGCAGTCATACCCGCACTTGAAATTGATTTGAGAGAAATGTTCAAACCTCTTTTGAATGTGAAGTATGTTTTTTTTTTTTGATTCTAAGGTTTACGAAAAAAAAAAAAAAAAAAAAAATATCGAAATCAAAAACATACATAAAATAAAATAGATTACACAGCCGAGACAAAGCAAAACCGGTTGGATGGATTCTCGTAAAAGATGGATTGAAGGTATGTTGTCTTGATAATTGCTATCATTTTCTTTGTGTAATAATATAAAACAACAACAACAACAACAACAGCCGAACGTCTCAGCAGAAAGTCCTCTGGGAGGATATAAAGTAGATGTGAGCATCCTAATGGAGAGTGTTGAAATACACTTACGACCATTACTATTCCCAAAGGTAAATCAGGTAATTATGGATCTTCAAAAAACAAAATCAATTGAAGAACAGTCAGCAGACAGAGTTCTAAAAGGACTGAAAGAACGAACTCTTCGTACCACCAACAGACACTTGAGAGCACAATTACGACCTGTTCCTCAGACTCCTGTCGCTGCTACTTCTCCTGACACTTTAAAGAGGAATATACCTGACTGCAATGTCACTCCTCGTGGAATGGTCATGATAAGAGTCAATGAAATAGGAGTTAGTCTAGGTAATGACACCAGTCCAAGTACTATTAAGTTTAAGGCACGGGCGATAGGATGCAGCATGGCTCAGTCAATGAAAAAAGTTCCTCAATTGCATCTTTGGGATGTTTTAGAAGAGAGACATCGTTCCAAGGGAACTGGAAAACAATCAGGAAATGCGAAGGAAAACTTAAACGATTCGCACTCATCAATGAATGAAGCAATAGAAAAAGGCAGACTGCCTGAAACACTTTTATACGTTGGTAGAGTTGACCGAATGACTAGAAATGCTGTAACTTCTTGGAAAGTTGTCAGAACCACTGCTGATCATGAAGCATTACTTCTGAGTGGTGACAAGGAATCCTTAGTAAACTTAGACACTAATCAATACCTTGGTAACAATATAGTACAATACAAGTTGTGGTCACACTTTCCACAAGCTTGGAAGACAACTGTTAAGACTAGTGAAATAATTGCTGTGAGGGATTGGCTGAATGATTTCCAAAGAGAAGCAGCTTCAGGAATTGATGGCACATCATTAGACACATCACAACCAGAAATAGTAATTGACGCTCCGATTGATGAAAGAGTTTTCGTATGTGGTGAGAAAGGATTGGAATTCGCTCCAGGAATTCAAGTGGTAGGTGAATCAGTTCTTCAGGTGAATACTTTATTCAGTCAGTTGGGAGTTGACATCAATGCCGTCCCTGCTGCTATTCACACAAAGCTCGGTGATACACTTGAATTCGCCCTTCTTGCTACATATCGACTCCTAGCCCCTTGTGATATGATGGAGCGAAATAAAAATGTTGTATCAGAAATGACAAGTAGTAGTGATAATTTAACAAAAGCTCATGGGTATCACAGAACACTTGCAGCAGTGGAGGAATTCAAGGGAGCTAATTAATTTTGAAAAAAAAAAAAAAAAAAAAAAAAAAGGGAGAACGAACTTGTTGTGTTGTGTTAGTTGGAGAGATGGCCACTTTATCCTATAAGGTAGGTATCCCGTCTTCAGCTATTTTCTTGTTTGTGAATTTCTATCCGCACTTTGTTGAATCTATTTTCAAAGATCTTTTTTGGTATTTTTTTGTTTTAGTTGCGAATCTTACTTTACCTGTCTTCTGTCTATTTGAATCAGTTATTGTTATGTCAGTCATCACGCGGAACTTATTGTTCTCGTTTCCAAAAAGATTCCCTTCCTGGCTCAGTGATTCTTTCTTTTCTATCTACAAAGTTTTTTTAAATAGATAACCATAGCTGTTACGTTGAGGGGTGTTTTTTTTATTTTGTGAAGAAATTTTTTTATTTTTTAATGTCTCAGTTACACAGGTTGTGTGTCTTTGTTTCAAGCAAGACTGCAATGGATCTGTAGGGAACAAGTTGATTCATTGTTCTATGTAGACAACAGGTCATGCTATCGACATAATTATGAACGTTGTGAAGTACTTTTTTTATTTATTTATTTTTTTTTTTTTGAAAAAAAAGAAAAAAAAAAAAAAAAAATACTATCTTTACAGATATTCTCTTTTATTAAATATGAATCTTGGATACAGCAGTTCATCACTTGAAGAAACACCGAAGATAAAACGACCAAAGCATAAAAAAATTAAAAAGAAAAATAATGAAACAACAATACTAATACCAGACTTGCTAATAAATAAACCAGACAGCGAGGGGAGGACACGACATGTTGCACATACGAAGGGATTATGGAGCGGACATGTTTACATTGATGTACCGCTACCAGATGATATAATTAGAACTGGTCATTCTCATGGATGGAAGCCGCAGAAGTCAAATACACACTTGTCGGTTAGTAAGCAACTCTACTTTCACGAAAATGAAATTAACGACTTTGCTCGTCAGCTTTCTGACTTGCAGTCATTACCGCCGGTCTTCGAATTGACATTTTCACAGTTGGAAACTTTTACAAATGAAGAACAGACGACACACTTCTTAGCAATTAAAACACATTCATCCTCTCTTGATATTATTGTGAATGAGATTGATATTGTTTTAAAGAGTCTCTCTCAGCCAACGTTCTTTAAAAATCCATCTTTTCACGTGTCAATAGCCAGCTGTCAGACGAACATACCTCAACCGCCATCTCCGAAACCTTTTTCAACTCTGATTCGGTCAATTAAACTAGTGGTGGGTAACAAACACTTTAGCTTTCCTCTTTCTGATCCAAATGTAGATGACTCTTCTTAAAAATGAGTTGTTGTTTGTTTTGAAAGTTGTATTTTAGAAAATAAAGTTGTCTGGTTATTTACACTTTACCTGTTTTGTTATTCCAAACTGTAAGTCATGTACAATGGACGCTCTTTAGAGATAACGATAATGGTGTGTTGTTTATTTTATTCAATTTTCACAGCCTGAGCACTCTGCTCTCTTTTATAATTATGAGTCTTTCTATGCGAACGCTGCTAGTGGTTGGGTTGCTGCAGTTGGCTGATTCTCAAATGTCAATTCCGACTTCGGTTCCTCCGCACTCTAATAATTGTGACTTACAATGTGGTGCTGAGGTACCAACAGAGTGGTTTGGATGGGGACAGAGTACGGATCATTGCAACATGTGTTTGTGTAGAACTGGTGTGCTGTCGTGTACGATGTTCACGTGCAGTAACTCTGATCCATGTCCAACACCTGAGCCAACCCTTGAGCCTACTCCTGAGCCAACTCCGGAACCAACTCCTGAGCCAACTCCAGAACCAACACCTGAACCTACTCCTGAGCCAACTCCGGAACCAACACCTGAGCCAACCCTTGAGCCAACTCCAGAACCAACACCTGAGCCAACTCCAGAACCAACACCTGAGCCTACTCCTGAGCCAACTCCAGAACCAACACCTGAGCCAGCAACTATCAACAATCTAATTCAAGATGGAGTGTTTGAGTCAGGTGTTGATCCAATATTTCGTGTTGGTGACTCTTCAAGTATGGAGAGAACAACAACAGACCCACTCCAGGGAATGACATCCCTTCGAGTTACTTTACAGCAAGGCAACTCTCTCTATTGGATGAAGAGAAGTAATCAACTGACGTTCACAACCGCTAGTTTAATGGATGGAAGTGTTTCCTTCAAATTGTTATCATCAACGAATACAAACCATCGCCTTGTGTTCTGTGGTACTGTTTTCTATTCTGATGGTACTCATCATGATGAAGGTTGTAATTGGGATCCGATATTATTAGGAGTGCAATACGATAGATCTTTCTCTCAGTCATTGGTTGGTAATCATCCGATTGACTTCGTGTTGTGGAGAATTGAATCACACACTGTTGGTGAGATTGTTCTGTTAGTTGATAACGCTGTGCTGGCCTTTGACGCGGATGTGATGGAGACTCCGGAACCAACTCCTGAGCCAACTCCGGAACCGACACCTGAGCCTACGCCTGAGCCGACCCCTGAGGCAACTCCTGAGCCAACTCCGGAACCAGCACCTGAGCCTACTCCTGAGCCAACTCCGGAACCAACACCTGAGCCTACTCCTGAGCCAACACCTGAGCCTACTCCTGAGCCTACTCCTGAGCCTACTCCGGAACCAACACCTGAGCCAACTCCGGAACCAACACCTGAGCCAACTCCAGAACCAACACCTGAGCCTACTCCTGAGCCTACGCCTGAGCCAACTCCAGAACCAACACCTGAGCCAACTCCAGAACCAACACCTGAGCCTACTCCTGAGCCTACGCCTGAGCCAACTCCAGAACCAACACCTGAGCCAACTCCAGAACCAACACCTGAGCCAACTCCAGAACCAACACCTGAGCCTACTCCTGAGCCTACTCCTGAGCCTACGCCTGAGCCAACTCCAGAACCAACACCTGAGCCAACTCCAGAACCAACACCTGAGCCTACTCCTGAGCCTACGCCTGAGCCAACTCCAGAACCAACACCTGAGCCAACTCCAGAACCAACACCTGAGCCTACTCCTGAGCCTACGCCTGAGCCAACTCCAGAACCAACACCTGAGCCAACTCCAGAACCAACACCTGAGCCAACTCCAGAACCAACACCTGAGCCAACTCCAGAACCAACACCTGAGCCAACTCCAGAACCAACACCTGAGCCAACTCCAGAACCAACACCTGAGCCAACTCCAGAACCAACACCTGAGCCAACTCCAGAACCAACACCTGAGCCTACTCCTGAGCCAACTCCAGAACCAACACCTGAGCCAGCAACTATCAACAATCTAATTCAAGATGGAGTGTTTGAGTCAGGTGTTGATCCAATATTTCGTGTTGGTGACTCTTCAAGTATGGAGAGAACAACAACAGACCCACTCCAGGGAATGACATCCCTTCGAGTTACTTTACAGCAAGGCAACTCTCTCTATTGGATGAAGAGAAGTAATCAACTGACGTTCACAACCGCTAGTTTAATGGATGGAAGTGTTTCCTTCAAGTTGTTATCATCAACGAATACAAACCATCGCCTTGTGTTCTGTGGTACTGTTTTCTATTCTGATGGTACTCATCATGATGAAGGTTGTAATTGGGATCCGATATTATTAGGAGTGCAATACGATAGATCTTTCTCTCAGTCATTGGTTGGTAATCATCCATTTGACTTCGTGTTGTGGAGAATTGAATCACACACTGTTGGTGAGATTGTTCTGTTAGTTGATAACGCTGTGCTGGCCTTTGACGCGGATGTGATGGAGACTCCGGAACCAACTCCTGAGCCTACGCCTGAACCGACACCTGAGCCTTCATCGTCAAGTTCAACTCCTCCATCACCGACATCACCTCCTTCACCAGTTGGTAAGGTAAATGTTTTCTTAGCAGGTCACAGTTTAATAAATACGGTGATGCCGATGTTCTTGGAAGCGATATCACTAAACCTCAATCGTGACTATCAGTTTAATGAACACATGATAATCGGATCAAATATGAAATGGAGACTAAGTCATCCATCTGAAGGACAAGAACGACTAGGAAGACCTCTCTCATTCAACATGCTAAGTGAGATTCCAAATGCTCAGTCACTTGGAGGTGATAAGTTTGATAGTTTAGTGTTTACTGAAGCAGTTCCAGTATTCAATCACATCGAGCATTCAGACAGTATGATTCATGCTCTTGACTACTACAGGCTTATTCAACAGTCGCCTTCAGATCTAGGAATGGATAGAAACAGAGCGTATTTGTTTGAGGTTTGGCCATCTGTTGTTAATAACAATTACGATCAATTTAAATCAGACATAGCCTCTGATATTGATAAATGGGAATGCATCACCTCGTATGTTAATCAACGTGTTTCTGAAAGCAACCCGATGAGGTTTCTTCCTGGAGCACAGGGTCTTTCATTTTTTATTGAAAGAATTCAAAATGGTCTTGTACCTGAAATGTCATCACCATCAGAAATATTTCAAGATAATATTCACATGAATGCGCAAGGTAATTATTTCATTGCGTGTCTTCAGTTTGCCTTTCTCTACCAAGCATCACCTGTAGGAGCACCACACGTTATACTAAATGAGTGGGGAAATCCACACAGTGGATTACCAACAGCCAGTGTAGCACGAGCAATGCAAGAATCTGCTTGGGAAATTGCTCAAGACTTCTTAGGAAGACCTGCCATAAGACATTCAAATCAAGTTTGCATAGCGAAATTGCATCAATTCTGCTCTTCGAATGACTGTCGTAATAAAATGACTAATTTATTTCAAAACTAATTGCTGTTCATGATTAACAAAAAAGAACTTATTTATGGAACGTATACCTTCTTCCTCTCTTTGTTCCGAACCCTCCCCTCAAAGTCAGCTGATTGGTCAACTGATGAATCCCCTTCTGATCCTTGTATGAAAAGGTTTTTTTTATTTTTTTTTTTTTTATATTTTCTTATTCAAATCTTTACAAGGGACTTGCGATTTTTTCTTCCTTTTCTTGTTGAATTGAAAAGGAGGTTCTGAACTATAACATGTACTAACGAACGCTACTGATCTATAGTTGTGAATCAGTGAGTTTGTCGAGCATTAGTCCTTTAGGTGAATCATTGCACGGATTCGAACTTGAAGAAAATTAAACCTGATTTTGGTTATCTTCTGCAATCGTGTAATTGAAAAGTTTTTTTTTTTAAGTGGTTAAAAAACGAAAGGATTTTTTTTTTTTCTTATAGAGAAATGAATATTCTGTCTTTGTGTGAACAAAATAAATCTCCTCTCTCTCTCTCTCTCTTTCTCTCTTTTTCTCTCTTGTTCTTTTATACCATCTTTGTAGCTGCTGAGGACCTGTGCCGCTAAAACGGTTGTCTCCAGCTGAATGAAGATTGTGTTTGTTTGTTTCCCCTTCGTAACTTTGTCTGCTTCTGGTCTTGGTTACGATTCTTACTACAGTGACGTCTTTTTAAATTAAATTGACGATCACCTCCGCCGTTTCACTCTTAGCGCTGACGTTATTCTTTTGGATTGTTCAACTTAATTGAGCTTTTTATTTGAGGTAAGCGCAAGAGTGAGTTCTGTGTTGCTTTACCTCGGTATGCAACCCGCTGAATTTATTAAATATCAGTTACTTAGTGGTATCTGATGGTTGGAACTTATACACAACTTTTTACTCTCGTTAATAAGTGAATTGGCTTGGAATGTTTTTGTTTTTTATTTTTATTTTTTTTTCATCTCCCCAAAATAAAAACAGTAGTCGAATCCGTCGGAACAATATAGTGGACGGCAGCTTGTTTTGATGGGGCAGTGTTGCGTGGGTGGTGCTGATTCGAAATCACAAAAAGAAGATGGAGATAAGAAGCACAGTTGGGAAAACTGCGAAGTCATTGAGGACGCACCTGCAAATGGAATGCTGTACAGCGACTTTGCCCATTTAGTAATGAAACAGTACACTTTAGGAGATGTGCTTACACCGAACACAACACAAAAAGATCAACTGGATGCTTGGCTGTACACTGCCCAAGAATTTGACACTGAAAAAAAAGGCTACCTAGTCTGGGATGATATCGAGCAAAAGGTTGAGGATTTAGGTCGAGAGTGGCGCCAATCATTAATAGTAAGTGACATTATAGAAACCATAACGAGGTCAAGAGTAATGCTTCGACAAGTCTTCATTGCTATGGATACTGACGGTGGAGGCAGACTTTCAAAACAAGAATTCATCGAAGGTCTAAAATATCTCCAAGGAAGCAAACTACACGTCGACGAAGAAGAAGGAGAACTCCTTTGGAACTTGTTAGATGTTGATGGCGATGGTTCTATTTCATGGAATGAATTTATCCAAGGACTCTCTGTTGAAGATTCCTGGGGTGTGCATGCGTCATCACTGGATACTCCGGTGATGTCTTATTCTAAATTATCAAAAAAAAAAGCAACCCTATATAAAATAACTCCAATAATGGAAAAGTCGTTCAACGCACCGGAACGAAGTAACCTAAACGAAGAAGCAGCAGCGAAAATGATTCAACGAATGTACAGAAGGAATAAAGCAATACGAATTATGCGATGCCAAGTATGGCAAACAACATTAAGAGCGTTAGACTATCAGGATGAGAGTGACTTAAATACTGTTGCTCCTTCAGAAGTGTCTTCAGATGAAGATGCTGATGAGTACAAAGAAAAACAATCAGCTCCAACAAACAACAACAATCGAGATCTTAAAGCTCTCACAAAAGATGAACTTCAAACAATAGTGTCAGACCTACTAAAAGGACGTCAGCTACCATCAAGACAAACAGCTGCATTACTAGTCAGATCTATTATAAGACATTTACGTGAACTACCAAATTGTGTTCCTGTGTCAGTACCTCCACAAGGACAATTATATATAGTCGGTGACATCCATGGTCAGTTTGATGACCTTCGTCTTATTATTGATCAGGGAGGTCATCCATCTCCTACTATTGCTTATCTATTTAACGGTGACTTTGTTGATCGTGGACCTGGTGGTGTTGAATGTCTGTTGTTGTTATACGCACTTAGATTATTATGGCCGACTAGAATATTCCTAAACAGAGGAAATCATGAAACCAGACGACTCAATGAGAAGTATGGATTTGATGAAGAGGTTGCTTGTAAGTACGATTTAGAAATGTTTAGATTGATTTCTAGGTCTTTTTGTACTTTACCAATAGCACATGTTATTGATGATACTTACTTTGTAGTTCATGGAGGGTTATCTGCTGAAGAGGGAGTTCTCGTGGAAGACTTTCAAAACATTGACAGAATGAGACAAATTCCTCAAAAAGACGACAGCCGCACCGGAAAGGGTGCTCGTTTTGTCCGTATTTTTGAAGGCGCCGTCTGGTCAGATCCACGTGACATCCCGACATGGGAAGAATCGAAGAGAGGAGCAGGAATCCATTTCGGGTCTAAACTTGTCAGTTCTTTCTTACAATTAAATGGATTTAAGAAACTAATTAGAAGCCATGAGGTGTGTTTTTATTAAGGATTGTAGTCACTTTGTCTTTCAAGGGGGAAAAAAAAATATAATAATAATAATAATCACAGGCATACCAACCAGGATATGCGGAACACCATGATCGTCAAACTGTTACTGTATTCTCTGCATCGAATTATTGCGGTACGGATGATAATGAAGGTTGTTATCTAGTCATTCATTCAGGTCTTGAAATTGAATATCGTCAATATCGAATAGCGAAAGATGTAACAGAACTCCGTCGTCATGTTGAAGGGCATTCCTTACCAGATGATTACTGGGTCAGATGCGCTGAGGAAGACGTTATGAGACGCATCCGTGTTTGTGCTTTTTTTTTTTTAAAACCATGTTAGAAAATAATAACAACAAAACAACATATCAACAGATGGCCATCTTCTGTAAAAGAAGTGAACTTCTTCATCAATTTCAGGAATTCGATCACGAAAAAGTCGGGAAATGTCACGTCCTTGATTGGGTTGCTGGAATGCAAACCATAGTTAATCCACACGTTCCTTGGGCTTGCATCAGACAAGATTTAGTACCAATGGAAAGAGACGGCATGATTGCATACGTTCCATTCATAGAAAGATACCAAAACATTTTACAAGCGAGATGGAGTAGAGCATGGGTAACAAAAATGCTTCCCTACATCGCTGGTAAGATGCAGGCTTTTGTAGATTCTCTACTACAGGAAAGCAAAGAAGGAGCGTTTTCATATTTTGAAATGTGTGATTCCCTGCGTAAATTCTTACCAGGGTTAGGAGAAGCAGCGTCGTATCATATTGTTATTCACATGGATTTAAACAGAGATGGGTTTCTTGATGTTCATGAGTTCGCAGAGGCATTCAAAGACTGTTGTGTCGGTTCTAAGTCGTGTCTGATTGAGCTCTGGGAAATGCTTTCGTTTGATCAAGTTTCATTCGCTGTGCTAAAAAGAATATTTCAGAAACTTGCTAATAATGGTGATCGAAATATGCAAACCAACCCCCTTCTCGACAGAAAGTATACCACGTGAGGTGATTCTTCACACAATTCTTGAGACCTGATTGGTGCGAGCCTTGGTTAGCAATGTTTTGCCTGACAATTGACGAGACTTTGAAAGCAAACAAAAGTCAATTGGATTGAATATCTATATTTGTTTGGGTACCCTTTTTTTGATGTACCTTACCCAAAATATCTTTTCCTCCGACTCCCGTGTATGAATTATGAGGAAGTTCTGCCCTTTTTAATTTTCGGAGTGGCATGACTGAAGATAATCTTTCTTTTCCCTCTTTTATTTCCAATCCGGAGTTTAATCGCGGTATCTAGCCATGTAGGGCATATTGATTTACATTTGTGACAACTGGGGGGAGTGGGGGAATGGCTTTGCCACTTACCTGCTGTTGACCGAAGATGTGGGTAGTGACAAAAGGCCGCTCCCCTCCCTGGTGTTCGTTGGCTATAGTTAAGTTTTCAAGACTTGTTCCTCTAAGCTTGATAATACAGTATTAATTTACCCACCCTCCATAATAATAGGGGGGCCCGTTACTCCCCTTTTATTCAGGACAAAGAAATATTTATCATAACTGCCAAAGTCTAATCAAAAGAAATCACCATTTGAATTGTGTTGCACTGGCAGACCGCATTTGATGTTCTTTTTTTGCACCAACGAAGTCGGAGAAACTATTCAGATTAAAAGCCGTTTATTTATTGTTTCATGTTATCTATTTCCCAGTGTGGCAGGATTACTACCCGAGGCTTGTATCTGGATGGTTCTTTAGATCTTTCTTGATGTTTCTTTATATCCATTGGCGAGATTAGTCAGGAATTTTTGTCCAAGAATAATAGGCCCCCCTAGCGATAAAGATTTTCCGCTTTTTTTTTTTTTTTTTTTTCTCTCTCTTTTTTTTTTTGTTTGCAACGGGAAGAGCTATTCTTGTTGACGTTTGTTTGTTTGCGTGAGCTTATCCAAGATTGACCTCCATCATTTGTTTTGTGTTTTTTTATAAAACTAAATACATACTCTTAGCTGAGCCCTCCGTATCTATGCAAAGAAACTATAGATAGATAATGCTACAAAGGTTGGCTCCTCCTCCCTCATTTAACTAGTCTATTGGGCTTAAGAATGCGGTATCGAATTACTCCCCCTTTTCCCCCACATAGTTTTGGGACGTCTACTTAATTATTTATTTATTACTTTATTATTGTCGTAGTGAGTGCTTTAATGTGCTTTTACAGGCAAAATCAAAAGTTGAGCATGTTTTTTTTTTTTTTCCCCCTCCTTCTCTAATATTACCGTTTTCTTAGTCTCTTTTCATCATTCTCTTTTTTACAAATCGATTGATGTTTCTCTTTCTCATTCGATTGGTGATATAATCAGTCGTTATCTTTTTTTTTTTTCCTCTCTACAGTTTCAGCTCTCCTCTTGTTAGTTTTTTTTTCCTCAACTGAAAAAAGTTTCTTTAAAAAAGGATTCTTTTATCCCATAATTATCACCCCCGATATGTAGTCGTATGTTATTCGGAAATATTATCGCAACTACCCTACGAGGATGATGTCACGCTTATTTTATAATATTGGGTGAGCAGTGTTCTCCATCTGCAGTTACTTTTGCCAACCCACGTTTTTTTGTGTTTGTATTTCTTTCACATTCTTTTTTTGTTGTATTTCTAAAGAGAAATATGATGTCACTCGACTTTACGTCGTTGTTCAGTTAGTTGTAATCTTGTTTTTAATAATTTTTTAGCAGCAATTACAATTTCTTTTTTTTTGAATCGTGTCTTAGGATATTTTTATTCGTTGGTATATTGTTACACTCACACTGCGTTGGGGGTCTTTTTTTTTTTTTGTTGACCAACCCTTGAAAAAAAAAAAAAAAAAATGTTCCCCCAGAATTTAACATCCCTCGCCTCCTGATACGCGTTTGTTACTGTTTCTACATGTTCAAACCAACACTCCCCTGATACACTCCTATTTTGGAAAACTTCTGTATTTGGATACCCTCTCTAAACAGTTAACGTGAAACAGTCAAGCTGAGATCGACATCAGTAGGATAGCAGTACCTTATTGTTACAGATGATTTATATAACATGTGAAGGGGAGTAGTAAACAGTAATTGACAACAATAATTTAAAAGAATTTTTTTTTTTTAAATTCAGGTGTAGCTATGCGAACCATAAACGTAAGTGACACTGTCAGGGTGTTGATTACTAATGTTGAGAATTTTGTGATGAGTTGGACAGCGAGGTACTTACTGGAAGAAGGTTTTACGATTCGAGCAGTTGTCGATCGTAAAGTCTGCTCTGACTACACAACAACAACAGCAGCAATGGAAGAATTAAAGTTAAAATTTGAAGGCAGGTTGGAAACAGTTCACACTGATCTGGTAAACGAAGACGTACTACTGCTAAATTCTGTCATGGAAGATTGTGGTTACATTATCCACACAGCTGACTACGGCAATCCAAAGACTGTTCAAGAATCAACTTGTTTAATGAAAAAGTTAATTGACGTAGCTCACACTACTCCTACTATAAAGAGATTCATACTCTGTTGTTCTGATTGTTGTTTATATAACAATCCAAAGGACTTATCAGATCATGTTTGGACAGAGGAAAACTTTACTGAAGATATATCAAATAATTTCAGTGCAGCTGCGGAACAATTTGCCTGGGTATACTGGCAGAGCCTCGAAGACATATCACAGCCTAGTACTGTTGTGGCTGACTATAGCGTCGAAGAGACTGTAGTTGAGATTCCACCTTTACAGGGAAGACCGTTGGGTGCAACTTTTGCAGATCTTCGCCTTACACATGTCGCTGACGGAGAGATAGCATCTTCATTAGGATTTCACTCTCACATAGGTAAGACTGTTGTTGAGGTCAACGGATACAAAATTTCATCATTCGATGAACTGGCCGCTGCCGTTCAATCTGGTGAGCCATTCTCTGTTACGTTGGCTGTTGTTGCAGACGCATCTTCGAGTCTCGACATCCCAAATAAAGTAAATGCCGCACCTTTATTAAATCCTTCTCTTAAACCTAGAGAACCAGTCAGACCTTTATACACAGGTACTCGACCACATTTCGGTTTAACGAGTGTTATTGTAACTGACGTTGTTGGACCACCTCATTGCCCAGGTATGAAGTTATCACCTGCTAGTGTTGTTGTTGCGGGAGTGTTGAATGGATTGTATAGAGTTCCTAATATAGGTATTAATGTTGTTGATATTAGGGATGTTTGTAAGTCTCTGATGCTGTGTATATTACACAAGGTATCGGATGCTCGGAGGTACGTTGTTTCAAACCAGTCTGTTTTACTACCTGAATTCATGAATCTCGTGAAAGCTGACGTCAGACGATTTTGCAAAAATGTTGTAAGCGGAACCATGTGGGGAATAACAATGCAAGCAAACTTCATGGGTTTGCAACTACCACAGTTTCAGTCCTGTCTCAAACGTGTGAAGGGTGAGTCATCTCCTGGTTATTATTTATCTCAGCCGATTCCAAAGAAGTTTTTACCGTTTTATAATCACCTGTGTTTCTATTCGAATGACTTTGTTAGGAAAGAGTTGGGACTTACCTTGACTCCTTTGACTGATATAATCTCAGACACTGTCTTAGGTCTTGTTCAACATAACTACGTTGAAGATACAAGTGGTCCTCCACCTGTGGAAGAAGAAGAAGACTATTATTACTATTTTAGTTAAGTACATTGTTTTTGGTTGTGCAGTTTGAAGAGGAAAAAAAAAAAAAAAAAAAAAAAAAAAAAAAAAGATGGTGTGGGTTGAGTACACCTTGTTTTGTCGGTTTTTTTTTTTTTTTTTTTTTTTCCCTCTTGTTTTTTTTTTTGTTACACGTTACTTTGCCAAAAAATTGGTAAATTCATGAACCGTACGCATATTGCTGTCAGGGAGAGTTTTTTTCGGAAAATATTTATCCCACCCCCTTGTTTTACATTTTTATTTCAAAAGCAAAAAAAAAAAAAAAAAAAGAAAACTTATTATTAATAAAAATAAATAAATAAAACATAAAATGACAAAGTCAGTAAACGATAACGATGACAACGATGGTGACTTCATTCAGACTGGTAACTCTGCTGTTGATATTGCAGCAGGCATTCAGGCTCAAGCAGAAAAAGACTTATTGGAGAGAATGTCTGAACAGGACAAATTAAGACAACAAACTCAACAACAGCTAAGGAGAGAGCGTCTTCAAAAACATCAAATTCACCAACAACAACACCAATGGGAAACTAAACCTGTGATGGATGACGTCTTCACAGAGGTGTTGCTTCAATGGATAATTATTTTAATTCCGTTAGGATTAGCTATTTATTATTTCATGATAAAAAAGACTAAACCGAAAAAATCTTTTTAGTGTTGCATCGCCACTAAAAAAAAAAAAACAGAGCTGTAATATAATTAGGAGAGATCTTTCTAACGGAAAGGGAAATAAAAGCTACAGCAGCTTGCAAATTAATAATAATATTTTTTTTTTAATAGAATCGGTCTGTTAGAGATAAAGACGTTCGAATAGTGGGGGGAAAAAATATTAAAAATTACACATTTTGCTTTCCTTTTTTCTGCTGTATTTTTTTTCCCTTTATTGTTGTTACTGAATTTATTCAAAAAACTTATTAAATTTTTTTTTTTTTTAAGAAAAAGTTGTGACGCCAAAAAAAAAAAAAAAAAAAAAAATGAGATCAATTTGGCGATTTATCGATAACAGCACGAGAACTAGACCGATGTTAACGAAGGCTGTGCTTGGTGGTATACTTACTTTAATTTCAGATACGGTGGTTCAAAAATTTATTGAAGAAAAAGAAGAAATGGACGTCGAGAGAAGTGCTGCAATGTTATCATGGAGGGTATTCATTCACACCCCGATAGTCCATCATTGGTTCAATTTCGCAGAAAAGGCTTTTGGAAGTGGGACTGGTTGGCGTACAGTACTTATAAAAATAGCAGCCGATCAACTGCTAGCATCACCAGCAGTTCATTTTATGTTCCTTCCTTATATGACGATGATGGAAGGCGGTTCAGTTGATGACGCGAAGGCAAAACTTGAGCATAGTTATGTCAAAATGATGACAATGAGCTACATGTTTTGGCCTTTTGTACATTTTTTAACTTTTGGAGTCGTTCCTCTAAGACACAGAGTGTTGTTTGTGAACACAGCAGCAATGTTCTGGTCAGGAACTCTCAGCTACCTAAATAGCCAGACGAGATCAGCGATACCTGATACGACTACACAAAAGACTATTCTCGCTTGAGAATCGAATACTCGTGAGAGAATTCTTATTGTGATATCGTCTACATATATCTGTTGATTTAGTTGTTATTTTTAACTACCTCAAATAACATTTGAGCATCTGGTTTACTACATTTTATCTGTTTCTGTAACACGTGTTGCTGAGACAACCACAAATGTCCAGCAGCTGTTAGATTTCTCAGGGAAGTTTGCCGTGTGACTTGAAATTAGTATGTTACGCGGTACTTACTGTGTTTTGTATTTCATTCTCTCTCTTCACATGTTGCAAGATTCCACTACCAACTTGTACTCTACCAATCAAGAAGTATCCTCAGGATGTTTTTCGCAATCTCATATTTCAATACTTCGTGTTGATGCTCACCGTTAGTGAAGTTGAGAAAATTGCGCGCCTGTAGATGCGGAATATATACTCCGACATTCGTAGGAGACGGCCTTTTGGGTCGGTTAAACGAAAATGGTTTTTTTTTTTTTTTTTTTTTTTTTTCACTCTAGGATTTTCAAATTCGTTGAAAAAAGAAATTTTATTCAAAAAAAAACCAAATAAATAATTGTAAAAAATGAAAACTCGAATTGTTTAATTATTATTTTATTATTAAACAGGTTAACACTAATGGAGGAGCAACTTCCGCCTAAGGAAGAATGTCCGCCACAACGGAAGGTGGGAACCGTTCGTGATATTCTCGAAGCAGATCGAAGAATTCGGTTTAACTACTCGCTACCGAGTACTGCTGGTGGAAGAGCTAAAGATGAACATCAACGTCGACTCATAGAATTACATATGCCCACCAGTATTGACGGCATTGGAAAGGTAGAAAGAGAACGAGCAGCAACTCAAGCAAAAAAATCCCTAGTCCGGGGAATGCTTGCAAAACAAGAAGTACTAGTCCATGCAAACAAGACTATTTCTGGAACAGTTTTGGCGTATTCAATGTCGTTCTTACCATCAGTGGATTTGAGGAGGTGCGTTGTAGTTTGTCAGGAATGGCGTTTAGTTATTAAGAATTCGGTCTTCTTGAGCGCGGCAGCTCATAAATTTGAATTTACCGGAACCAACTACGACGACGAAGGAATCATTTATTACATAGGGACACATTATAATAAAAGGTCATGGATTAATCCATCTCGTTTTGGTAACGTCGCTCTCCTTTCTTCAGAAACAAGAGTTTGGTTAAAAAAGAACTCTCTGGAAGCACTGGTTGGGAATAAGGTGTCTCATTTCAGTACAGCTCCACTACCGTTTTCTTGGGTTGCTGTTGATTTTATAAACTTTTCAGTTTGTCCGACTCACTACACAATCGGTACCAGCACATCTATTTCTAGCTACCCAACTTCATGGCAACTACTTGGATATGAAAACTCTGAGAACCCGTCAATGGATGCTTGGTTAAATTGGGTGCTGCTTGACGAGGTTCGGAATTGTCAGTTTTTTTCACCAAACCGCCTGTCAGCTACTTTTCCTGTAAAATGTCGTAGAAACAAATTCTTCAGATACCTTCGAATCATTCAAATTGCGGCTAACCAACAATTCGGTCACGACTTTACCGTTTCTGGACTCGAATTCTACGGAAGCTTAAAAAAGAATACCTAAAACTCACTTACACTTATTATTTCTTTATGGAATAAAAAAAAACTACTATTTTTTTTTCTTCTTTCTTTGTATTGTTTTTCGCTAAACATGTTTTCTTTATTCAGAATCCAACAACATGGCCAGTCTGACTCAGGCTAATTCTCTTCAACGAAATGTGTTGGTAGACATGTTGAGTACTGCAGAGAAGGCGTTAAGTAGTTTTACTGACACGTTATGTCCAATTCACCGATCTATTCAAGGACTAATAATGAAATTACAAGACCCTGATCCCAGACTGATGATGATGATTGTTGGCAATGGTAGATGTGGAAAGAGTGAATTTGTCAATGCTTTACTAGGAAAAGACTTACTTCCGTCAGCATCGGGAATTGACATCAGTGAGAATGATGACCCAACCAGTACTTTTGATATTGTCGTACGACCAAGTGTATCTGACACACCAACACTCAGAGGTAGCGATGGTAAAATCCTTGCTGTCGAGGATGAATCGGTAAAAAATAGAATTAAATCTGAAAATGAGATACTAAAAAGCTCTACAGAGAGTCACTACACTCCAAGAAATGAACAACTTCTTCCTTACCTTGAATGTACTCCACACTTTATAAAGAATTATAATATGGAAGCTGAAGTTAGTATTATTGACTCATTTAGAAAATCACCCATCGTAACGTCATCAGGAGGATATGAGTCGTTCTGTGCTGATGTGTTTGTTTATTTACTTAACTATGAAATGCTAAAGACTCCCGAAGAAGACGACATGTTAAGTGGTATTCCCCTTAGCCTGTTTGACTCTCCAGAAAGGGTTCAATTTGTAGTTACGAACACAGGTGCTTTTTTTAATAAAATCCTCCAAATTACCTCTGATCACGATCTCGAAGATTTTCACAACAAGTTCGATTCCGTTCAAGAGATTATTTCATACATTGTTAACGTTGTTATTCCAAAAAAATTATCGTCGATGAAATCATCACTGAATTCACCAACTTCAACGCAATCAAAAAGAATAAAAGAACGGCAAGTAAGCGTCGTATACACCAAACTAGGTCTCTATTCAAGGTATATCAACACTCAAAAAGAGAACGTATCTCTAACGACGTTGTATGATTATTGTGATATAGCTTACAGCAGTTCATTCATGCAGGAAATCGATTCCATCCCTGTTGAATATTTACAGAGAATGGCTTTTAATCGTTCAGAGGAACAGTTAGTAGGCAGCGGTCTTCTACCAATGGAACGCTCTCTCAGGATCACAGCTTTTAATAGTGGTCTTTATTTGTTGTTGTCGTGTGCGATGGAAACTATATCGCTTTTTAATTATTTTATTGAGTCGTTGAGGCAGGTTGTTCCTCAATTGAAATGTCAGCAAATGGAGACAAGTGGTGAAATGGATGAATTAATCACGTCACTGAACTGTGTTAAAGAATCTCAACAGTGTGTTCAGAGGATTATTTTAATTATGAGAACCGAACTGGACGACTTAGCCCTTTCGATGATGACAGATTTCTGGAATAAACGATTAGTAGAGTTACGTGAGATTCTCAACGGAGCCCAACCCACTAAATACAAAACTCGCCAACACACTGCTGTATACGCGATTACCAAAGCTGTGTCATCTCTAAAAGAATTTGTATTAAACACTTATGTTAAAGATAAACTTTACATTGAAAAACAAAGCTCAGAAGACCAAACCCATTGGGACTTCGTCAGCCAGAACAAAGAAGCAATCATTTCAGTAATTTCTAACAATTTAAAAGAAAAACTGTTGGATGTTGGACAAGCATTTGCACATCATTTAAAAGATGAATTGAACTTAATACTTCCATCTTTATTAATTGTTTGTAAATCACGAAAGAATGAACTGCTAGACATGTTAAAGGGAAAGTCAATCGATTTAATATTTGCTGCTGAACGACATAGTGGAGGACGAGAATCTCAACTAAGTCTGGAAAATACTTGTGGAAAATGGAGGGATATCAATGTAGCTGCTCCGGATGACCGATGTCTGAATAACTGTACGAGACAATTGCCTTATGAAACTTCTGAAAGTTGTACTAAGGCGATGCAAACAGATACGTCTCACTTGACAACTACAGAAACTGACATCTCGGTCATCTCTGAAAACTGTTATGATGTTATTGTTGATAAGTATCTCAAATCTTGGGATGATGCTCTCAGCTGTAGTAGTTCTGCTCATAATGAATTAGTTTTTTATGATAAGAATGCAGTGTCTTCATGTCTTGATTACTTATCAGAAACATTCTCTACCTATGTAAAGTCTTACGTAGATCAATTAGAATCAGGTATCGCAATTCAACGAGACGAATTAAATGAAATGGAATCAAACACTTCTGATATCCAACGTCAACTTGATGTCTTCCTACCAACACTTGAGGAGCTTCATTCCGTGACTAGACTACTACGAGAATCTGTTGTTTGGGACTACGACAACGCTCATTCAATTGCTCAAGAGAAATCTCTTAGCAAACCAGATGATGTTTTAGAGGAAGCTGCGTAGATTACACTTTTTTCAGTTACACTTCTTCTTTTTTTTTTTTTTTTTTTGTGCTTTACATGCCTACTGTCCGTTGCGTCTAACAAAAAAAAAAAAAAAAAAACTCCCTTCTCTCCTCTTAACGTAACCAGTGAGCTTTGTTAGGTGATACCTTCATATGATTTTTTCTTATAAGGGGGAAAAGAAAAAATATGACTCAGAATTCAAAGCGGTCGCGTGGAACTTCGTGTGAGGAATTTGATATTGCTTCGCATCATCCTTGGATACAGCTACAGACGTGGATTGCGAATAATAAAAACGATATCGTCATCAGCAAGCTTTCAGATATAACGACAGGCCCACTTGAAAAACATAAAGTTGAATACTGTTGTGGTGTTGTCACCAGAGTTATAATGGAAGAAAGTGGAAACAAACTAATCGAGTTGAGTGATGGAACTGAAACTATTCAAGCGACTGTTTATAATGGACTTCTTAATGACCTACCTCAAATTGGAAATAAAGGATCAGCCCTGGGGTTGTACTGCGCCTCAATCTTAGAATACGAACCTTTATCAAGATCACTTATTGTAGTCCCTGAAAATATTTTTCATTACGTCGTTTCTGAGGAAAGCGTCACTTTTGTAAAACGACCAAAATCTGAAAATGAACAAAATGACACGCTGATGTCTGTCACACCACAATGCCTTGCTGAACAGACTCCGGAAATATCACTAAATCAGTTGAGCAATCCTGCTGAAATTGTTATAAAGATTGAAAAGGGACTGAACCAAGACAATCCACCTGCAGAAGCTGAAGACGATCTCTGTACTGGTCTGGATTTCTAATAAAGACACGTACTGTGAGGAATATTTTTTATTTTTTTTTTAATTACCTTCTAGTGGATGTCTCCACTCATTTTTTTCACACAATTTCTTTCCCAATTTCGTGTCATATTAACACGAGTGACGTATCGTTAGTAAAGAGTGATGTGATGATTACTATTTTTTTTTTTTAAAAAAATATAATTTTTCTGACAAAAGAGGGTTGGAAATCCACAACATAAAAAAAAACAATAAATTATAATGGAAGAATTAACCCAACGATGTGAGAGAATCTTAACAAAACTAATTGATGTGGGGGACAATGGTGATGCAACAGCTCTATTTACATGTGCTCTAATGCATTCAACAGAAGGATTAATAGGAACTGGAAGATACGGAGATGCTAAAGAAATGCTTGACAAAGCCTTACAATGGACATCAGGCGGGGCATCACACGTGTGGGGATCCTACAACTGTATTCGTTATAACATCAGGAGTACTATTTTACTTTACGATGGGCTTATTAACTTATCACTGATTAGGGGAGCGAGTGGTCTTACAGACGTCAGAGGTAATCTTCAAAAGGCCTTATCATATCCTAAATTACAAGTACCTGAAAAATATAAAGGTGTTGTATCAGAAGGTAAATCCATAGAAAAAAGCGCTTCACTTGCACTGGCATGGTTATCTCTCAGAGGGGGTAGTGCTCAGGCAGCGATGCTTCACTGTAGAGCTGCACTCAGAATCGAACCTACGCCGACTTTGGCATCGGAGATGCTGTTTGGGATTTGTTTTGAGACACTGGACATACCTGACTACTCAGCTGCCCTCTCCAGGTTACAAACAGCAATGGCTATGTTACTGCGGTCGGCTTCAATTCCACCAGGTCTTCACCGTGACACTTGTCAATCTCTACTTAAAAAACAATGCGACATATGCAAACTTCTACTAGAGAATCGTGCTGCTCCTATTCAACCTCAAGATTGTGCTGTGGTGCTTCTTGAAACTTTGCTACCAAAAATTTTAAAATGTGAAATTAATAAGGAAAACAGAATAACTCTAAAATACGCCCTCAAAGAATTAGAAAAGATTTTACAAGCGGAAGTAGGTGTTCGTATATCACCACAGAAGAATAAGGTTCTTGATAAGGCATTTTCAAAGGCTGTTGTCCCTCCGGGAACAACATCGAGAGACATCAGCAGTCGTCGAAAAAAAGTTGTTAAAAAAAAACCAATACCGGTTTCACCCGGGGTTAAGACGCCTCTTAGAAGTAAGAAAAAAGAAAGGACCAACTCACCAACGAAGGTTGTTAAGAAGAAAATTGATAATAAAAAATCACAGATTCCCGTATTTAAACGATTAGTACCGGAGAGGTCAGTCACTCCAGCTCGTAATACCCACGCACGTGATACACAGCACAGTGCTGTTCGCCGTTCTAAATCTGCTGATAGGCTAGTCAGGAGTCTTACTCCTGCTAGGACTTTTTGTTCTAATTCATTATTTAACAGAAATAGTTCATATCAGTATCGAACTGAAAGCCAAACTCCTCCTCCCAGAAGGGTTCACAGCAGTATAACTCAATATAATAAAGAGCATTGCTACATAGCGAAGAGTACTGGGATTGGGATGGCCTTAGATGCCTTGTATGATGTGTTACTTGAATCACCATATTGGACAAGTCGGAATACAATACCCTCATTAACAGGAGCAGTCTCGATGATCCTATCAGATAAATTTCAAGTCGAAACGCTGATTGAAAACGGAATGAGACTGTTATCTCTTCGAAATGAGAATAGTAAAACAGGTCCTACTCAGTATGTTAACTACTTCTTAGGAAGTAGAGAAATGACGTTGAAATCGAAAATGATTGAGCTGCTCAGAGCAAGTCTCAAGTCACCTTACGAGGTAACTCCCCATACTTTTATAATCACACCTCGTTCTGGATATGATGAGCGAAGTGCGTTTCTTCGTCATTCTGGATCTACTTGGATAGCTAAACCGTCTCATGGGTCAAAAGGTTTAAATATGAACATTTCATCAAATAAAGAATCAATTTTAAATTATATAGATTCTCAACAAGAGAAGTATCGATGGGTTGTTCAACGATACATTGAGAGACCTCTTTTAATAAATAAAAGAAAGTTCGATATCAGAACGTGGGTGCTTCTTCTAAAAGGTGGAAGCTATCCTCATGTGTATAAAAGAGGAGTTTGTCGAACTAGTAGTTATGCTTATGAGGAAGGGGCTTTGGGGAAATTGAATAATCATTTAATGCATTTAACTAACCATCATATTCAGGAGAATGGAGATCGATTTGGAGAATTTGAAGAAGGAAATGAACTTTGGTTTGATGAACTGGAAACATACATGCAATCTTTAGATCCTCCTGGTTCATTTTATCGAGACATAGAACCACAGTTGAATAGGATTACCGCAACGACATTCCTGGCGGCATCTCCGTCGTTGATGTCTGCTCCACCTCCGATGGTTTCATTTCAATTATTCGGTTTTGATTTTATGATTGACGATAACAACCGAGCATGGCTACTTGAAGTAAATGGTTCCCCAGCAATCGCAGAGTACTTAAAGATGGATATGACAAGAGACATGGCTGAGATCGTTCTAAAAAACTCACCCACAGCAAACTGGCTATGCGAGAGAAGACTCAAAGAGGGAAGACCAAACGACTTTGTTAAATTACAGATGAGGAGTGGATTGTTATTCCAGTAATTTTTTTTTTTTTGCATCGATGAAACCGGAGAAGAAGAAACTATTCAGATTAAAAAGATGTTTATTTTATTTATGTCAAATGTTTCCCTGTGTGTGCTCAGCGGTATTATCGTCTGTAATGGGGAATTTTGTTTTGTTTTTTTGGTTGAAAGAGATTTATTTTTTTTTCCACTACATAATTACTCTTTTATTTATGTTGCAGAGAATTGGTATCACACGTGGTTCGCGTACTGCTTTTTTTTGTTCCACCCAGTCTTGGGACCATTTTCTTCCGTTTTTTAAATTTCAATTCGCAGTCTGCTTTGAGAGAAGATTCCCTACAGGATAATTTCCTTGACTCCACTGCTTTTTAATAATACCTTTTTTTCGAGTGACGACGTGGGACAGATTTTACCCGCTTCGATATGTATTTCGATTTTCCTTTTTTGTTTTTTTGTTTTCTCCCCCTTTTTTTTCTCAATTATCTTTCTTGAGAGCTCCGATGGATTATTTATTTTCTTAATTTTTTCAAATATATATATTTTTTTTCTTTTTTTACTTCTTTCTATAACTGAATGAAGTAGAAAATTGACAAATGGCATGCATGTGGGGTTCAGAATACTTCTTAACTCTATAGTGTCCATAAAGAGATATGCGAACAAGGTTTCATGGGATCTATACTCCTGTTGACAATTTTATTTCTAATCCTATCAAGAGGATTTGTGTAGTTTTTTTTTTTTTTTTTTGATTGTTTTTTTGTTGTTTCTTCTTAGTTAGTATCTCATTACCCAGAAAATTGAAATTTTCAAAAAAAAAAAAAAATCTATTTTTGTACAGTATTATTTCTGGTTTACTACTTTGTCTCAATAAAAAAAAAAAAAAAAAAGTTTTTTATGGTTTTGGTAACCATCGTTTTTTTTTTTTTTTTGTTGTACGTTTTGCATTGTGTTTTTTTTTTCTAAAATATTTTTTCATTGGATAATTTCTTTTTAAGTTTTTAAATTTTCAGACACTGAAATAACATGCGACGGCTGGCCGATTGCGCAACAGCGCAGGGTGCTCCAGCTGTTTGGAGGAAACCATCACTTCGTCAACTAAAACGAAAAGACAGCAACACCAACAAACACCATACTGGAGTACCTTCAACCATAGAAATCAAAGGAAATATAGCAAATCGTACTTCAACAGCTACTCGGAAGCCAAGTGTTGTAATATGCAATATTGCGATTGACGTTTTGAGACAAGTGTTTCGCTTTCTTCCTCAAGAGAGTTTGAGAGCGTGTTATGATGTTTGTCACACATTTCAAAATTCTATTGAGTTTGACAGCTTTCTGAATATTGAAGTTAAAACTCAACATCTCAAAGATCAGTGCTACGATGAGGTTTATAATATCGGAGATATCGACTTGTATGGTACTGATGTTGATTTTTGTTTTCAAGGACCTCCCGAAACTATCATATGCACTGAATCTGGTTGGAAGGTTTGTTTTATTTTAATTACTACCAAACTCATGGGTGAGCTTTTAAATTCGTAAAAAAAAAAAAAAAAAAAAATTCAGAAAGTAAATGAAGGACCTCAACCTGAAAAGGCTGTTTCATTAGTTCTCAGACGACGCCTGAGGGGAAGTAGGAAAAACTCAACAACTTCTAGGAAGTTAATTTCTAGTACGTCATCGTCATCATCTCACCTTCCTGTTATATCAACTCATTCAAGAATGGCCACTGCGACGGTCGCAGCGTCTAACTCATCTTCGTCTTCCTCATCATCTAATCCGTGCAATAGGAAGAATGTGAAAGCTGCTTTTAAAGGAGGATAACAATATAAAAATAATAATAATTAAAGTGAAGCGTGAAAGCGTTTACACGTGGAAGGAAAATTTATCGAAATTTTCGATTTTTTTTAAGAGAGGGGGAGGTGGCGATTTACTTTTATACTGCCATAATTACTTTTTATGCTCACCAATGCAAGCCCTTACCTGAAAAAAGAAAATATTTATACTTGAGGCCTGGCTGATACAGGTCCTCAAGACGTCTATCACTTCCAGCCGAAGCTATAAAACTACAATCTTCGCGATTGGGTCCTTACTGATGCGGGCTACCCAGACCCCTCGTAGTCATCAGTTTGTATTTTGATAGCTAACTAAGACCTAAACCTATGAGAGATCCAACAATAAACAACGGCAAAGTAATGTTCTTGTTAGAGAGTTCTTTGCGAGGTATAGAATGTAATTGCCCCATCTTTTCTCCGCTAGTAGTGTGCTACGAACTATGGAATAAGCCGACCAGGTTTTTGTTTTTGACAAGTAATTGATAGGTGAAACCTCCGCCGTGTTACATTATAAGTCAATTCCGTACTGCGCTTGAATGACAAACACAGAAGACATGGTATTGTTTGTAGATAAGTCGAGGAAGAGTACTAAAAAAAATATTGGTTGATATAGTTCGTATTTCTGACTTGGGAGGGGGTTTAAAAAAAACTTGTGAGACCTCAAAGAAAGCCGCACGTCCTCGGCAAAAAGAAGCCTGAGATGCTGACAAAAAGTCGATCTGTTAGTGAAACCTTGCCACTTAGCTTAGCTCTTCCAAAAACAACCAAGGCGGAACAAGATTGACTGCGTCGAAGGTGGAAACCGACAGCGTGCGAAGAAGAAAAAAGTAAAAGACTTAGGTAAAGCATACAATAGGTTATTAGGGAATAACCGCCGTCACACGGAAGAGTGATGAGTAAACCAGGGGCAATAATTACAACTTGGTCCACCGGGCTGGTGACAATGTTCCAACGTAGCATGCTAGGGCTAAGACAAGAGATGCGCCTGACGTGGGTGGAGTAGAGTCTTGTTATATTTTGGAGCGCAACGTTTTCGAACTACCCACAATATACCCGTCAGGAGGCAACTTGTACTTGGCTTACAATTTTAAAGACTACCGGTTTTCTCAGATAGAATTCCAGCAGACAAAGAAAAGTAAAAGAACTGTACTAGCATGTGGTTTCTTCCCGGCATCTTCGCTTCGGCGAAAAAAAAAAAAAAAAAAAAAAAAAAAAAAAAAAATCTTATTCTCTTTTTTTTACTTATGTAATTCTTTTAGGTTTGATTGCGCGTAATTTATTGTTTATTCATTTACCCCTTTGCCCGTAATTGATTGCCTGGGCACTCGATGTTGAAAAAGAAGAAGAGTGGTCGTTGTTTCAGGCACTGCGTGGGCGTAGGTTTCCCGTTTTCATATGTATCAATCACCCCTGCGCGCGAGCCCTTTTTTTTTTTTTTTTTGTCTTTTTTTTTATAAATTAAAAATTGTGTCGCTGGTGCGAAATGTGAGCACTCTGACAAAGCGGGAATCTCGGTGGAATGTCTTCCCGCTTGGGTTTGTTTTTCTTGTGTCGGCGACCCTCTTTTTTTTGACTTTCCTATTCTCTACAAACGGATTTAAAAAAAAAAAAAAAAAAAAAAAACTCTACCTACTGCTCGTGTGTCCCCAAATATTATTTGGGACGTCTTGTACACGAATAATTTTGCATTTATGGTTTCTATTATTTTCCTTATTTATTATAATGTCTGTCGTAAGTTATTATTTTTCTAACTATCAAGTGTTGGGTATTTTAGTAGATTATTATATCATTCGAAATGTCAGTTCACACGTCACATTAAAATGAGAGAAATCGTTTCCATCCAGGCAGGTCAGTGCGGTAACCAGATCGGTTCAAAGTTCTGGGAAGTCGTATCTGATGAGCACGGAGTTGACCCAACTGGTACCTACCAGGGAGACTCCGACCTTCAGTTGGAGCGTATCAACGTCTACTTCAACGAGGCAACTGGAGGAAGATACGTCCCAAGAGCTGTCCTAATGGACCTTGAGCCAGGTACCATGGACTCCGTTAGAGCTGGACCATACGGACAGATCTTCCGTCCTGACAACTTCGTCTTCGGACAGACTGGAGCCGGTAACAACTGGGCCAAGGGTCACTACACTGAGGGAGCTGAACTTATCGACAGCGTCCTCGATGTCTGCAGAAAGGAGGCTGAGAGCTGTGACTGCCTTCAGGGATTCCAGTTGGCTCACTCTCTTGGAGGAGGTACCGGATCCGGTATGGGAACTCTTTTGATCTCAAAGTTGAGAGAGGAGTACCCAGACAGAATGATGCTTACCTTCTCTGTTATTCCATCACCAAAGGTATCTGACACTGTTGTTGAGCCATATAACGCAACCCTTTCTATCCATCAGTTGGTTGAGAACGCTGATGAGTGCGTCATGATTGATAACGAGGCTCTGTACGACATCTGCTTCCGTACTCTGAAGTTGACCACTCCAACCTTCGGAGACTTGAACCACTTGGTGTCAGCCGTTATGTCTGGAGTTACCTGCTGCCTCAGATTCCCTGGTCAGTTGAACTCTGACTTGAGAAAGTTGGCCGTCAACTTGATTCCGTTCCCACGTCTTCACTTCTTCTTGGTCGGATTCGCTCCTCTCACCTCAAGAGGATCCCAGCAGTACCGTGCCTTGACTGTTCCTGAGCTCACTCAGCAGTCATTCGACGCCAAGAACATGATGTGCGCATCTGACCCACGTCACGGAAGATACTTGACCGCCTCCCAGTTGTTCAGAGGAAGAATCTCAACCAAGGAAGTTGATGAGCAGATGTTGAACGTTCAGAACAAGAACAGCAGCTACTTCGTTGAGTGGATTCCAAACAACATCAAGTCGTCTGTTTGTGACATCCCTCCAAAGGGACTGAAGATGTCGACCTGCTTCGTTGGAAACAACACCTGCATTCAGGAGATGTTTAAGAGAGTCTCCGAGCAGTTCACTGCCATGTTCAGAAGAAAGGCGTTCCTCCACTGGTACACTGGTGAAGGTATGTTATTTATTCTAAATCTGGTTTTTTACCTTTTTGTTGTGATTCAAGTTTCTTCTACAGTTTATGAATAAATAAACAAAAACACTTCCACCAACAATCCACAGGTATGGACGAAATGGAGTTCACCGAGGCCGAGTCGAACATGAACGACTTGGTATCTGAATACCAGCAGTACCAGGACGCCACTGTTGAGGAGGAGGGTGAGTTCGATGAGGAAGAGGGAGAGGGTGAACAGTACTAGGTTCCCTCCTTATCACTTATTTTTTGATTACTTTTTAAACAATTTCTGTGTTTTCTTTTTATCCCACCCATTCCCTGTTATGACGTAACGTAGTAGAAATTAGGGTCACATTGTTGTCCTTTCTATTAGTTTCCCTCAACAGATGGTTTTGTTCGGCGATTATCTTTTTCCGAATAAAAAACCTTTTTTTTTTCACCCCCTTCTTTCTTTTTATGTTAGCTGCTTGCAGCATACCTCTCCACTAAGGCAATAATATATTGTCATGTACAGCTCTTTTTCTCGACTTGTTTATTTGCAGCTTAGATACTTGAAAACTCATTTATTACACAGTAATTACAATGTGATTTTCTAACGACTCGCCGTTGAGGATGAGAATAACGAAGACAAGCGTATATTACCAACACAGTAACACCACAACATGTTGAAGCTACTCAGTTCAGCACTGACCTTGGCTCCGGATTATCCGACTTATACAGAAAACTATATTACGCAGCCATTAGATCATGCGAATCCAGCTCTTGGTAGTTACCAAATGAGATATTTAACAAATTCCGACCAGTGGGATGGAAGGGGGAAATTAGAAAATGGTTGTAAGGGACCAATCCTTTTCTACACTGGTAATGAAGGAGGGATCGATGCTTTTTGGAGAGTCACTGGATTCGTGGTCAACGACTTGGCTAAGAAATGGGGAGCCATGGTAGTGTTTGGAGAGCACAGATACTACGGAAAGTCTCTTCCTTTTGGTAACGAATCCCTTACTCCAGAGAATGCTGTTTACCTGAAGACTGAACATGCACTTGATGACTTTGCCTCTTTACTTAAAGATTTTAAAATTAAGAACAACGCAACCAACTGTCCTGTCGTTTCTTTCGGTGGATCTTACGGAGGAACTTTAACAACATTCTTCAGAGTGAAGTACCCAAATGTTACTGTTGGAGGTTTGGCAGCATCAGCACCAGTTGGTTACTATGACCCACAGCACTGGTCAGAACAGGGAGTGACTCCTTACACTTGGATTGATATCGTTGATAAAGACTACACAGATGCTGGTTGTTTTGACAAGGTCACTGCTGTTACAAAACTAATTGAAAGCATGAGTCAGACTCCTGCAGGAACCAACACTTTACTAAAATACCTCCAACCATGTAACGACAAGGTGTCAAGTGATTATTTAACTTACATGTGGACAGATGTTATCGAAACTCTCCCACAGATGGACTATTCCTACGCAATTGGTGCTGTCCCAGCATCCCCAGTTAACGCCAGTTGTTCTCAATTAAACAAAGCATCTATTGGTGATACCGAAGGATTGTTAAAAGCAGCCCGTGAAATCATGTCATGGTACTACCCCGTAAAGAACAACTGCTTAGATATTCCTTTCAGTGCTCCTCCTCAGGGTGGAATCCCAGGAGGGGGTCCTCCAACACTTTTTAATGAACAGTTCATAATGAATGACCCATGGGGATATCAAAGCTGCACTGAAACTCTTCACTGTTTCAGTGGTAGAGGTGTTCGTAATTATACATTCAACCTCCAACAACAAAATGAAATCTGCCAAAAATTTTGGAAAACCCAACCGCAAACAAACCACTTAGCTAAAACCTTTGGTGGCTATGCCATAAACTCAGCTGAGTCAGCAGTCACGAATGTAATTTGGTCAAACGGTTTGAGAGATCCATGGCACGGTGGTGGGTTCTTAAAACAAACAAAGGAGTCCTGTCCCGTTATTATTATCCCAAGTGGAGCTCATCACGGAGATTTAAGACAAATCAACCCGGCTGATCCTCCAGACTTGGTTGCCGCACGTGCTCAGGAGGAAAAGATTATGTGGAAGTGGATTACTGATGCTTCGCAGCCTGGAATGTAAAATCTGTTATATTTTGCCGTTGCAATTCACATCGAATAAAAAACAGATGTCCGAACGCAACGGCCACAGCGATACGTGTGCTCTGTCTGTATAAAATTATAAATTAAATGCAATGTGTAACAAATCAAAAAATACAACTATATCTCGTTTTGTGTCAAATTAGGTTAACGTCTCTACCCCGCGAGTATTTTCTTCTAGTTTGATTCAAGTAGTGCAAACAAAGTAAGCGAGTTATAATTGCTTTCGAAATCTGTTATTTACCGTGTATTCTTTTTTTTTTTTTTCCCCCTTTCCTTTTCCCCCTATTCGATGCCTTTATTTTGTTAGCCACCCGTGAAGCCTTTTTTTGCTTCAAATGTGATAATTTTTTAAAAAAAAAAAAAAAACTCATGTCGGGCGTGTGTGCTAGCGATAAAAATTCTGTTCAAGGTTGTGGGTAGGTTCAGTTATTTTTCTATTCATTAAAGGGTACGACGCTTTTATTTAAAAAAAAAAAAAAAAAAAAATTAAAAAAAATGACGGTTTCGGGAATAGTATCTATGGTTGGTATGTTATTGTTGGTCCACGCACTCGCAACAGCAACCCAGTACCACAGCATATCTGATAGCGATGTACTCCACCCGATCATCGTTGCAGAGTGCATTCTTGGATTTGTTTTTGCAGTGTTCGGTTACATGCACAAGGTTAACAGGTTCGAACCAATAGCCAGAAAGAAGCTACAGACTACTAAGACGTACGAGTCATTCTTTCACAACCAGCAATTCGCAGTTTTTAACCACAGAGGCTCGGTATGTGATTCTTTGATAAAAGAAAAAAAAAGCAGTATGGAGGACAGTTCTTTGTACCACAACACCACACAAATATAGGCCATCCATTCTGAAGATTGAGGAATTTTCAGATAGCATGCCGAGTTTTGCCAGAGTCGTCTCACGTGGACGCCATCGTTCTCTGACGAATAATGTTCGTAGCGGGGACCAGGACAGAGAGTTCAGGTTTTATAACAAAAGGTAATCAAAAAAAAAAAAAAAAAAAGAAGAAGAAGAAGGAGAAGACGAACTTCTGGCAATTTGCCATCGGTTCTGATCAGCACAAATTCTAACACCCGACAGTGTGAAGTTATATCTGCTTTATGAGTGATGAGTAGTGGTGAAAATTAACCATCAGTCTGCTGGGTTATTTTATCATTTTTTTCAACAGGTTTTTCCTCTTGAGAGAATTCAACAAAAAAAAAAAAAAAAACTAGATTAAAAATAAATAAATAAATGGAAACTACAGCCATTGACACGTCGATCTTTACGAAATGCGCTAAACTTCAAGAAGACTCACGGGGTAACAGAACTCAATGGGAACGATTGAGAGACATGTTGGAGTCGGGTCCAAAGATGTCTCCGCTGAAAAACGACACCGCCAACTCTGATTTAAAGCGAAAGAACAAACAACTGACTTCAAGAGTTGAAGAATTAGAGGCAGAAGTCGAGCGATTACAAACAAAGAACAGAGGAAGCTCTTCTACTGAACAAGATAGACTTGACAAAGAGCGTCGCAATATCCAAAAAGATGCTGAAAAACTGAAGGAGTACAATACAAAACTGGAAAAAGCGAAGCACGTTTTGGAAAAGCGAGAAGCTGAAATTAGGAAACGAGAATCCGAAATGAAAGACACTATTGATTTCTTTCAGGTTCAACTAGCCCCAACAGAACAAAAGGCAAGACAAGGGAGAACTACTCCTCCAAAAAATACCGCAAGAGATGCTTCGTATGTCCCCGACACTGTTCGCAGGTGCCAACTATCGAGAGCCCGTGTTGGCAGTGAAAGCAGAAGAGAAAACAGACGCGGCAGATCAAAAACGAAACGTCATCGCACTCGCAGCCAATCCAGTGACAGTTCTAACAGCGACAAGAAAGAGAAGAGAAAGAAACGCTAACAATATTTAAAACACCAAAGTGAACGGATGAACGGATTCTTATCCTCACAAACTATCTGAAGCCGCTACTGGATGTTTATAGACATTATAGGCACTCGCTCATTATTCCAAACTGCACGGAAACACCAATAACGTTCTCAAGTGTTGAAAGAACACGCAGGGAGAAGCAAAGGAAACGTTTTTTATAAAACGAGGCATTGCAGAGTTACTTTAAACATCTTCCCACCTCGTGGTGTTTGATTCTGAGATCCTCAAAAAATATATCAGAGTAGAGGACTTTATTATTGTTATGAAAAAGGACAAACAAAAAAAAAAAAAAAAAAGAATGGTGGGCAGAATATTAGCGAAAAAAAAAGAAGAAAAAAAAAGTACCCTCCCTTAGAAAAATTCTCCCCACGTTCCCTTAGATTTAATACGTGTCTTTTTAACGACATTATTCATAGAGTACCTTCGTTTGGATTGTGTGAGAAAATGTTGGTACGCTATTTATTATTGTTTCCCCACAGGGTATAATATTGTAGTAGTCAGGTTGCCTTTATTTACACAAAGTCAGGCTAGAATCAAACTCAAAGGTTTTAACCATTATTTAATGGTAACTTTACACTAAGGGGAATGGTCTGAAGAAAGATTTTTAATCTTGCATTTGATTGAAATTCTTTTTTTTTTTTTTTTTTTTTTTTAAATTATCTATGATAACTATTAATAGTAATTTTACACTAATATGTTTACGTTCGCTGAGTACCCACTTGATATAGCGTATTATCGGAAACGTAATTTTAAGATGACAGAGTTGTTGCTGAGGAAGGGTGCAAATCCAAACAACCATTTCCGGACGTTTCTAAGCTGCGAGCTGCAGAATATACGACAAACTCAAAACTACGATTTTTTATTGTTGTTTTTGAAATATGGTGCCAAAGAGGGTGGTGTACTTCACAAAGCAGCTTGTACCAACAGTTGTAAACTCTTAACGATTCTACTAGAACATGGGGGTAATCCTAATGAAAATCTTGGATTCGGAACGCCTTTTGATTGCGCCGTACGAAAACAACTGGACTTGAGGTATTGTGGAGACCAGGTAGTTGCGACCCCGGCCATGAACCTACTCTTATCTGCTGGCAGTGATATGAAGTTTTCTTCAGAAAACCATTGGGGAGCTTTACCACACGCAATCAGTAGCAATGACTTAGAAATGGTTAAATTCTTAATGCAACAAGGAGGCCTTCAGATACTACGTACTCGCATACCAAATAATCGATATAATAAGATACATTGTTTACCTGAATCTGGGGCTTATCAAATAGTTAAGGAATTCGGTACCATCATAACAGGTGGTGCTGCGTGTTTGGAACTTCGTAATCACTACCTTTATGAGGCTTTCAATAAAATAGGAGCCACTGACCCTGGGAAGTATTCATATCAACCTTACTCACCTTGCTCTGATTGGGAAAGTCCTCTCGAAGAACACCTTGAAGAAGATCTTGAAGTACCAAAAAGAATTCCTCGTATTCCAAAGTACCGCAGTAATCGTAGTAAAAAACGAAAGTAGAAAATGCATTCGTAAGTACGACAAGTTGTCCGACATTCTGATATTATTCAATTTTTATTTTAAACACTTGATGACCACTGGCAGGATCAACCAGATTTCTTGTTACTCTAACCAACAGGGAGTACGAACACCCGAGCAAGATGTTGACCTTTCTGCTTACGGTGTCAAGTTGCCTCTCTTCTTGTTGCTGTATGTTTGATTATCTCCAGATCTCTGCGGGGGAATAAAAGAAGAATATTGCCTTCTGCGTGTGATAAAAACATTGTAACAGAATAATAATAATAATTTTTTTTCCCCCCCCACGTGGCCTCCAGTGGTATTATTTATTTATTTGCAGTCATTTACTACGCTGCCGCTGACAGTCAAGATTTGTCGGAAAAATTGTTGTTCCTTTGAGCTTGAAAATGCAGTATCAAATTACCCCTTGTTCAGAACAATAAGAATCAACATGCAGCTCTACGTGTCCTTCCCTGACTCAGGGCTATCTGATGTCGTGTTCACTGCGGAGGGTAAATCATTGGTCAAGGATGTAGTCAAAGCAGCATCTGATGAGTGGGATATGGATATTAATTTTATTGAAATGTCATTCTCAGGAGAAGTTCTTCATGCGGAGAGTAAGTTGTCATCACATGGAGTAGAAACCGATTCGCAGTTAATCATCACAACTAAACAGTTTTTTGGTAGAGACATACTCGCTGATCCAGACCAGAGAAAAAATGTTTTGCAAATCTGTGAAAAGTTTCACGGCAATGTCCTCAAAGTAGATTCATCAACATTTATATTGAATGACGGTCTTTCTTTCTCTGGTGTGTTTGTTCCTGAGGGAGTCGACAGTGTCTATTTTAGTTGTTTGAAATCTCCTACTTGTTTTTCAATAGAAAACGATTTTCTGAATAGTTGTCCTTCACTTACATCGTTGTCTCTAACGTCTCTCGGCAAAGTTACTTCGATTGGAGATTCATTCTTGTATGGAAATGGTTCGCTTACTAACCTTGAACTGTCGAGTAACAATAAAATTATTTCTATTGGACGAAAATTCTTGCACAGCTGCATGTCACTAACAAAAATAGATTTATCACCGTTCTGTAACATTACAGAAATTAAAGAAGACTTTCTATATGGATGTGAAAAACTTACGGAAATAGACTTCTCAGGACTTAGTAAGGTAGCCTCTATAGGTAATTGCTTTCTTGCAAGTTGCATGTCTGTATCACATCTTGACCTGTCTAGTCTTGTTGGGGTAACAACTATTGGGAAGCAATTTCTTACTTTTTGTGCCTCACTTACCAATCTGAATGTGTCAGGATTCGGTAATGTAAGGACAATAGAGGGGTCCTTTATTACTTTTTGTAAATCAATTACAACTCTAGACTTGTCGTCCCTGAGTAGTGTAGAGTCTTTCGGTGATTCTTTTCTCTACGATTGTCAAGCTCTCACGTCATTGAATCTGACAAATTTTAGTAAACTTACTCTCCTTGAAAGTTATTTCCTTTACAATTGTAAGTCTCTGTCAGTAATTGATACAACGAAATTCATAAACATTACGTCAATTGGCAATTTTGTTTTTTCCAACTGCAGTTCATTAAAAGCAGTCGACTTGTCAACTTTCAGTGGCGTTGAAGTAGTCGGTTCATCATTTTTACGTAGCTGTGGGTCTCTTAACAAACTGAACCTATCTCATCTTGGTAACGTCAAGTCAGTTGGAGCACACTTTTTATATGAATGTCATAGCTCATTATCAGACGAGAAAAGTGAATTCTTATCGAAAATTAAAAATCCAAAATAATAATCGGTCCTAACTTGTATATCGTTCGGTCACAATCAACGCGCCATTATTTACAGCTTTCTATATTGTCTGGACTACTTGTGCGGAAGAAACTGCTCTCCCACATAAAGTGTGATGGATACTTTTTTTTTGAATAGTTTTTTCTTTTATACGACGACGTCAGACTTGATAGTTGTGGTGGACATCCCGGTGAGTTACGATTGTCCTCAACAGCAGGTGAGGAGTATTTTATCTTATATTTCGTCATTGTTATTTCTTTCTTTCCGCTTGTGTAATCTAAACAGTGGCGTATTCCACCTCCTTGGAGAAAAATTGGGCGTTATTAGCCGTCTCTGAATAGTCGTATGCTTGACTTCTAATAAATTCTAACTCTACCTCCCTTCTATTATAACTATTGTGAACACTAATTGTACATCACTGATATAAATAAGCGATTCAAAAAGAAACGTTTTATCGATGTTGTTGTAGTTCGATAATAGAACAAACAGATTAACTAAACTTCTCTCATTGTTTTTTTACAGACAAGTTGTAGGGTCCTTATAACATGAGCTTCGTTGATAAAGATATCGCGGAGCTGGTTTGTTCAGCCCCTGACGAACTGCTTGTTGAAAATGGCAATGCGCCAAGTGCAAGAGATAGGTTAGCGATGCAAAGCTGGAGGAGGTATAACAGATTACAAGAACAGGAAAAGTTACTGGCAACTAAACTAAATAGAAATAACACTGGTAACGATCAGCTACAACCACAGATACAACGAAGGGCTCCGGGAAGTGTGGATAAGATAAGAAGGCAAGCAAAGATAACAATTCCTAAGATATTCGAGTGTTTCGCGAAGACAGCTGCTGGTGAAGATGCTGCTTCTTCTGTAGCTTACAGCGCTGATAAAATTACTGTTGCTCCTCCTGAGTCACTTGGACTTCCAACACCTGCATCATCTAGACCAACATCTGCTGCAACAGGTCGATTACGACCAAGTAGTGTTCAGCCTAGACAACGACCATTATCAGCTAAGTCATTTCATACAGTCACATCAACTGGTTCTGTTGGTCCTTCAACATCGAATCCAATAACTCATCGTCAGAAAGAAGAACTTTGGTCAGACAATGATGATGATGCCTCCGTTGAAAAGCTAGACTCACCTCAATCAATAAAACAACAAATCCAAAGTGCAAGCAGGGCCATGACTAGAGTCAGTCTGTCTGGAAAAGGAACCAATCCAAGAAGTAAATCATACACAGCGGCATCATCGCTATCACCAGTTGAAAGAATTGGAAATATGTATTCTCCTTCGGCAAGAGTGAGAACAAGATTTCAGAATGCGAATATGAATCAATTTACGAAACCTTCTGAAACTATTAAATCTGAAGAACATCATTTGATTGAAGAAGCAAATTACAGAGGCGTTCTGGGAGCAGACCCTGCTTTGTCGAGATTCTTATCTCTTGATGAGTATGACACCTCAGAGTACGACATGTCTAGTATTCATGATGAAATAAAAAATAGAAAAAATACAAACAAAGATGGGCTACCAGCCAAGTCAATGTACTTTCACAGAGGGTCAACTGTCTCAGATGGAAAGTATGCTTGGGAAACATGCTCAGTGACTGACTATGATCCCTCGGAGCATCTGTATGAGATACAATGGGATGACTCAGTGTTGGCAGCGGCAAATAGTAAATTAAAAACAAAATGGGTGAAACCATTAAACCTTATAATAAACGCTTGTGAAGACGAAGAATCATGGGAGTCAAAACTTGAAAGCGCTCGCTTACTCCGAGATGCTGCTGAACGTTCCCTAAGAGAACAAATGTACATTAATGATCTACCAGATGACATGATTCCAACAATGAGTGAGCAACAGGTTGACAGAATACTACTCTTGGTGGCTCCAGAGTTCCCACGCAAACAACTTTATATTATTGAAAAAGGACTAGTTGAAATGAAGACTATGTACACTCGTGCTTCAAAAGAAGCCGTTTATCGTTACAAAATGATTCATCCATCAGAAAGAGAACGCGTTAAAGATCTACACTTACCTGAACACAAACCCCCACCTCACCATTCAGGTATTGATATGCTGCATTTAAGAGGAACAATTGAGGTCCCTTGTGAACCTGGAACTACCAATATCGAAAAATTTAATAAAAACAGACAATTCATCGCTGATAATTTGTTCTCAACCCATTTTATACTGAGGCACACGATTCATAAGTTGGTTGGGAAATGGTCGAATTTCGAAGGAACTCCCCTCTTTGATTCTGAAATGACGGAAATTAAACAACCCTGTGAAATCTGGAAATTCAGAGACCACCAACTCGACTACATAAGCAAAGTTACGAACAGACTAAAGAAGGAATGGACTACATCAGCAGTGACTGTTATTCAAAATGATTTAATTGGTAACTATTCTTTTTACGATGATGATATTCAGAAATACAACAAAGGACGGATGAAGAGATTCCTACGAGTTGTTCACATGATAATGGGTCATCAACTCCGTGAGATGGTTAATGAAGCGGTCAGGGATTATGCTGATTTTTTACAACCGTACAAAGTTGTTGAACGTAGAGCTGTTACTAAAAGCTCTTTTAATTTCGGTGATCCGTCTGAGTGTTTATCGAAGAAACAATTTTTGGATTTGGTTGGAGCAAAACACGTAAAAAATAGACCATCAGGTCCTCCGGCACTCAGAGCAGAATTCGAACCTGACAACGATCCTGCAGAGGTCCGACGAAGGAAAACTATTGAAGAACAAAATATAAGAGTGTCTTTGGGATACGCTCCGGATGACAAATCAGCTCCTCGTCCTGGAACATTAGAATTCATAAGAAGAAAAGCAAGTCATGTTTCTTCAACAGGAACTCTAGATAATAAATCCTTACAAGGAACATTATCTCCAGGGGAGCCAATGATGTCTCAACCAGATGAAAACCAACCAGAGTTCCCAAGTACTGTTGCTTCATCGATAAGTGGAAACGTTTCTTGTTTTAAGATCAAATTAACAGTCAGCGGTAAGAATATTGTTTTTGAACCTTCTCTTGAAGAAATAGAAGAAGTCACTAGAAGAGTCTTAGATTCATTATTCACAACAACCGATGACATCACTGGAGTTGGTGAACAACTATTCCCCCTCTTACAATTAGAACCATTTAAACTAACTGCGAATACGAAAGCTCTTAGAGACACTGATCAGTTGCTTATCGAAACAAAACAGTTAGTAACAGACGTCCTCGAATCAAACTCAAGAGGACCTCTTCAACTCGCTGAACTGTATCACGACTACCAATACATTCTTGAGATTAATACTGATGATTATTTACAAGAATTCCTTAACGCTCCAGGTAAGGCTCAACTTGCTGATTTTCAGAACATATGTCGAAGGTTACAAGATGACATAGATTTGGTAGCGGAAACCTCTCTAAATGAAGTTTCATTTCCGTTAATTAAAATTGAGTGTTATGAAGTGAAGAGACACATTGCTACTAAAGCAAAAGAGATAATGAACGCGATTATGCAAAATTTAAAATCGCAATGCAACTCTGCTATCCATCACATCGATACCAGCTACACGACAATCTTTGAGAAAGTTGGTGTTAAACCAGAGAATCCTGAGCAACTTCAAGATTGGAAACGATATGTTGATTCCATTCCAAAGATCCTTCAGGTTTTACAAGTCGATTTTGATGCTGTCACTGCTACAGTACAGCTCTTGTCATTGTTTGGATACACACCACCACAAGAATCATTTGAAACGTATTGGACCACATATTCAAAACCAAAGCGTATCCTAGAAGAGTTAAATGATTCCGACAGCCGCTACAAAGAAAATCGCCATCGTTTTATTCAAATTCTGAGAGACAGTAACGAATTCCTGCTCGACGACTTAGTCAGCATTAAGAAACGTGTTGACACTCTCGCATACGAAGACGACGATACAAAAATGGAAGAACTGTACGCCTCAGTAAACGCAATTAGACATAAACTAACTGACTGTATGACAAGAGGAGAACAGTTTAATAGTCAAGAAGTAATCTTTAACATGCCAGTCACTAAACATAGTCTCATAAAAGAAGTAACTCAACAGTTTGAACCATATGAAAAACTCTGGACCATAACACATCAGTTATCGGAGTATTATGAGAAATGGTTTAATGGACCTCTTCTATCACTGGTGGCTGAAGAAGTAGAATCAAAATCAGCCGCATGGTCAAGAGAACTAAATCGCTTACACAGGTTACTCAGCTCAGAGGCACCTCATGTTATCGTTCGTCAACATCGTGAAAAACTTGATGAGTTTAGACCACACATCCCACTAGTGACAGCACTCTTAGAACGCGGTCTCAAACCACGTTATTGGGAACAGATTGGACGGTTAGTCGGAAAGGAAGGTAAAAACAAATTATACGCATCTGAAGAACTAACACTAACCCACTTACTAGAATGTGGTCTTGATAAGTATCTCCCTGAAGTTCAAATATTGAGTGAAGCTGCTGCAAAGGAGTGGAGACTCGAGGACCAACTAGAAGCTATGAAAGCAGAATGGAAAGGAAAACAATTTGAGCTACGAGAGCATCATTCAACAAGAGTCTTAACATCTGTTGATGAGGTTCAACAGCTTATTGACGATCATTTACTAAAAACTCAAACAATATTGGGATCACTTGACGTTCGTCACATAGAAGACGTTGTAAGATCTTGGGAGAAAAAACTCCAACGAATGCGAACAGTCATAGAAGACTGGCTACGATGCCAAAGCATGTGGGTGTATCTTGAACAAATATTTAATAGTAGTGACATACAAAAGTTACTACCAGCAGAGGCGACACAGTTTGAACGTGTTGACACTCTTTGGAAACAAATTATGGATATTTGTTTACGAGATCCTCGAGTTGAAATTCGTTGTAGTGAAGAACGGCTTCTTCACACTTTTGAAGATTGCAATAGGACATTAGAATACGTCTTAAAACAACTTCATAAGTTTCTTGAAACGAAGAGAATTTCGTTCCCTCGATTCTACTTTTTATCAAATGAGGATTTGTTGGATATATTATCAGAAGCAAAGAACCCGAACCGTATTCAAAATCACTTAAAGAAATGCTTTGAAGGTCTCTGCAACCTTCACTTTACTGAAGGCTTAGACATAACTCACATGATTAGCAGTGAAGGAGAGAGTATTGAATTATCTAAATCAACAAACCCAAGTGATTATGATTTCGTAGTTGAAAAATGGCTGGCTCAAGTAGAAACTTCAATGGCTGACACTGTCCTTGAACAGATGAAAGACGCTATAAAAGACTACACTCAACGTAATTGCCACACAGCAGCAGAAAACCGTCAGCAATGGATGTTGCAATGGCCAGGTCAGATCATTATTTGTGTTTCTCAAATTTATTGGGCTCGGGAAACTGAAGAAGCGATTGCACAGGGACTGACAGGGTTGACTATTCACGCTAATAAGGAAAGACAACAGCTTGATGCGTTAGTCGAATCGGTAAGAGGAAAGTTAAGACCTGTTGAAAGACTAACTATTCAGTCAATGATTGTTATTGAAGTCCACGCCATGGATATTATCGACACTGAACTAATCAGCGAAAACGTAACAAGTGCTTCCGACTTTACATGGCAAGCACAGCTTCGATACTACTACGAAGAAATCGGTCCTGGCTGGAGAAAACACATGGGAATCAGAGTAAGACAAACAAACGCATCCTTCCAATACGGTTGTGAATACTTAGGAAACACGACTAGACTAGTAATCACACCTCTAACAGATCGTTGTTATAGAACACTAATGGGTGCTGTACATTTGTCATATGGTGGTGCCCCAGAAGGTCCAGCCGGAACTGGAAAAACAGAAACAGTAAAAGACTTAGCGAAAGCAGTTGCTAAGTACTGTTTAGTGTATAATTGTTCAGATCAAATTTCTCATGTGGAGATGGCGAAGATGTTTAGGGGTCTGACTGCGTCAGGATCATGGGCATGTTTTGACGAGTTCAACAGAATCGAAACCCAAGTCCTCTCCGTCATCGCACAACAAATAATGACTATACAAGAAGCTATAATTCAAGACCGAATCGAATTCGACTTCGAAGGACAATTTAACGCATTAAAACCAGGTTGTGCAGTCTTCATTACAATGAATCCAGGATACGCTGGTAGAGCTGAGTTACCAGATAATTTAAAAGCGCTGTTTCGACCTGCCGCTATGATGATACCTGATTACGCAATGATCGGTGAAATATCATTATTCTCATTTGGTTTCAAGGAAGGAAGAGAACTAGCCACGAAAATTGTAGCAACCTACAGACTGTGTAGCGAACAATTATCAACTCAGCATCACTATGATTATGGTATGCGTGCTGTAAAAACAGTACTTATCGCGGCAGGGAATATCCGAGAACGACAGGCATCAAAGCGTGGAAATGCGATGTCTGAAAAGCAAATCGTGTTGAGGGCGTTGTTTGAAGTTAATTTACCGAAGTTTTTACCTGAGGATTTGGAACTGTTTAAATTGATAACAAGAGATCTGTTTCCCAACGAGACTCTACCCGACATTAGAGATGACGGAATGTCACAACAATTACCAGAAGCATGCGATCAACTTGGATGTCAAGCGACACCATTTTTCATTCAAAAAGTCAACGAAGTCTATTCCACTCTCGGAGTCAGACACGGCATGATGCTAATCGGTCGTTCATTCGGTGGTAAAAGCACCAGTCTATCAGTTTTAAGCAAAGCTTTTGAACTTCGTGAAACTGGAGAAACGATTAACCAATGCTTTATAAATCCAAAAGCGATAACAACAGGACAGCTATACGGTACTATGGATGCTGCTCAAGAATGGATTGATGGTGTGCTGAGTTCCAAATTCAGACAGGCTTCAGTAAATGAAAACACCAACACCAGACACTGGATAGTTGTGGATGGTCCTGTAGATGCTTTGTGGATAGAATCAATGAATACCCTACTAGATGATAATAAAAAACTCTGTCTGTTAAATGGAGACATCGTTCACATGAATTCGCGAATGTCTTTGATATTTGAAGTAGATAACGTAAACGTAGCATCCCCAGCAACAGTTTCCCGTTGCGGAATGGTTCATTTCGATCCTGATCTTTTACACTATCGTTCTCTTATAGAGTCTTGGTATAAAATATTACCATCAGCAATGGTTGATCAAAATGAGAATCCACCATCACCTACGACTGATGATTTGAGTTCTTTTAATCTATTACAACATATTAAAAGTCTTGTTGAATTCTTTATTAGACCTGCTCTTGATAATGTTCAACGTGGTCCAAAAGTTTTTTATACTTCGGGAGTTGAAGTCTCTGTTATATCCGTGGTTAATTCATTTCTGGCTGTCTATCTGAGATTTCTTAAGGAAAGCTTCTCTGTAGAACCTTCATCAGGTTCCCCTCATCCTCGGGATAAGATTCAGTGGGTTGAAGGATTTTTTATTCAATCGATTGTGTGGACTTTCAGTGGATGGCTTTCAGACGTTGGTAGAGTAGAGTTCTGTAATTGGTTTTCACAAAAACTGCGTCAGAAAAAGGGAACAGCTACTCAACGAAACACTCAAAAGAAGTCATCTGAACAGCTTTTTGAACTTCAAATTAATATCCCTGAGGGGTGTCTTTTAGACTTTGCTTATACAGTATCAACTGAGACGGGTGTTGGTCAGTGGACTGAATGGGTGCAAACTGAACCACTTCACTACATTCCTGAAGACAGCAACTACAATGATATAATAATTCCAACAAAAGACACCATTCGACACTCAGCCATATTGAGATCATTATTGTCAGGTGGTATTCCTGTTCTGTTCTCTGGTCATACCGGAACTGGTAAATCAACTTTAATAAAATCAGTAATCGACAAACTCTCTCAATACGGAGCGGCTACCACTGATTACACAGCCATCTATTACCAATTCTCAGCAAGAACAACAAGTGGACAAACTCAGCAGGTCATAGAAAGCCATCTCGAAAGACGTAGAAGAGCTGTACTCGGACCTTCACAAGGCAAGCGATGTTTGTTGTTCATTGATGACTTTTCTATGCCTGACGTTGAAGTATCAGGAGCTCAACCAGCACTTGAATTGCTTAGACAGTTCTTCGATTACGGTGGTTGGTATGGACCACACAAATCAAATCCACTCACATTCACTTCTATCAAGGATGTGATCGTAGTTGGAGCATTGCAACCTAATCTTAATACGGTATCTCAAAGAGTTCTACGTCACTTTATTACTTTTTGTATTCCTCAGTTTGATGGAAAGACTCTGACGAGTGTCTTCACTTCGTTACTCGAGTGGGTTTGTAGCAGAAATTCGTTCCCAGCAGCGTTTACAGATGCACTGCAATCGCAGTTGGTTTCCGTTTCAGTTTTTCTTTTTAATGAAATTAAAACTAATTTGAGACCGACTCCAAGTAAACCACAATACAACTTTAATCTAAGAGATTTATCAAGAGTGTTTCAGGGAATGCATCAATGTCCTGGTACTAGTTTGGAAGACGTATCGTCGGTCTACAGACTGTGGGTTTATGAAATACGAAGAGTGTTCTCCGACAGGCTAACTGATTCTAGTGATGAGCAGACATTCAACGCACTTCTTGACAAGGGTTTGAATAAGAATGGAACTGACCTTGAGTCTTTAGACATCGTTGAGCCATTAATATTTAGTGACATAAACAATGAAAAGGTCTACCAAGAAGTTAAAGATACGAAACTTGCGAGAGAAACATTAGAAAGATACCAAAATGAATTGAACGATTCACTTCCAATTGGTGAAACTCGTTTGACTTTAGTTATTTTTAATAAAGTATTGGAACATGTTACTCGTTTATATCGAATCTTAAGAGTCCCTCGTGGGCATGCCTTAGTCATTGGAATCGGAGGAAGTGGAAGACAGAGTGCTGCAAAACTCGCTAACTACATAGCAGAGTATAATTTATATCAGTTAAAGCCACAAAAAGGATACAGTCACGAGCAGTGGCAAGACGATCTACGTAACTGCATCAGAGGAGCGTCCGGATCAATAAACGCCAGTCCAACGACACTTCTTTTAACCGATGAGACAATATTGAATGACGTATTTCTACAAGATATTGCTTGTTTGCTTAACACTGGTGAGGTTCCTTCTCTTTTTGAAGATGACGATCTAATTGTTATACTTGAGGGATATGCAAAGATCGCAAAAGAACTAGGCCGAAGAGAAATCACCACCAAAGAAGGCTACTATCGACTTTTTGTTCAACACACTAAATCAGAGCTTCATATCGTTGTGTGTCTCAGTCCTGTTGGAGGGGCTCTACGTAAGCGATTGAGATTGTTTCCTAGTCTTGTAAGCTGTTGTTCAATCGATTACGTTGGACAATGGCCAGAAGAAGGTTTAGTATCAGTAGGTAACAGACTGGTTAACCTAGATCACGATGATAACATTGACAAGGAAAGCATCATTGATACTTTTGTTAAAATTCATCAAACAGCTTTGGAAGTTTCAGCAGCATATCAAAAAGAAACCAGTCACGTTGTTCACATCACTGCTACAAGCTACCTTGATCTTGTTGCTGCTTTTAAACGCATTTACGAGCATAAGACTACGAAAGCAAAAAAATTAAAATCAAGATACGAGAAAGGTCTTCGTCAGCTGATAAAAACAGAAGAGTCTGTTGGAACAATGCAGCGGCAATTAGAAGTTCAGAGACCAAGGTTAGCAATAATGGCAGAGCATACCGCACAGCTAATCTTATCAATCGAAAAAGATGAACGCGACGCTGCAATCACTTCTGAAGCCGTCGCAGTTGAAGAACGCGCTGCAAATGAAAAAGCTGAAGAAAGCAAAACAATAAAAGAACAGTGTGAGGCAGTCCTTGCGAGAGTAATGCCAGCACTAGACGTTGCAATGCAACAGGTCAGTGAAATAGATAAGAGACAGCTTGTTGAAATCCGCACTATGACGAATCCTTCCGAAAAAATAAAACAAGTTATGGCCGCAGTTTGCGTCTGTCTTGGTGTGAAACCCGGACTCGAACCTGACCCGTCTAATCCCAAAAAAAAGCGTCCGGACTACTGGATTGCCGCAAAACGTCTTATGAGTGACTCAAACGAATTCTTAGTCACGCTGTTGAGTTATAAAGATCGCGAGGAGGGACTCGATCCTGCGATCTTTGATTCTCAAAACGGTACCATTCAACCCTTTATAAACGATAAAAACTTTATTCCTGACAAAGTCAGATCACTGTCAAGGGCATTAGCACCAGTCTGTGCCTGGGTGATAGCAATGGAACGTTTCTATCAGGTGGAATTACGTGTTAAGCCAAGAAAGGCTGAACTTCAAAGAGCACAGGCAGAGTACGACGTTGCGATGGGACACCTGGCGCTTAAAAAAGCTGAGTTAGATCGGGTGGATCAACGTCTGCGTGAAATGAGAGAGAAGTTGGCTGAATCAGTAGCTGAAAAAGAACGAGTTGAAGCAGAGTACAGCAACACTGAACACAAATTATCTCGTGCACAGAAAATTATATCTGGTCTGGGAGACGAGAAAGACAGATACATGAAAGAAGCGGAGAAGCAAGCTGAGATTCTTCACAATGCAATTGGTGATAGTTTATTATCAGCAGCACACTTTAGCCATCTGTCGGCATTTACTCAAAAGTATCGTAAGCAGCTGTTGGAGTGTTGGAGGATGGAAATGACTTCTATCTCATCATCGACTAACTTTGAACTAAACTCATCGATGGGAGATGATGCTGTCATTGAAGAATGGAAGCTTCAAGGACTTCCATCTGATTCATTCAGTGTAGACAATGCTGTGATTATAGATTACTCTTCTCACTGGGTTATGATACTTGACCCTCATCAACAAGCAACAACTTGGTTAAAGGCAAGATACGCGTCATCTAATTTAATGATCCTTCAGCCTAATCAAGAAGGCTATCTAAAATCAATAGCAATGGCTGTACGAACAGGTACTCCGATACTTCTTGAGGATTGTGGAGATGAATTAGATCCAGTTTTGAACTCTCTTTTAATGAAACACACAACTCCTGATAGTACCAATCAGAGAAGGATAACAATCGGAGATCAAGATGTAGTTTATCACAGTAACTGGTTGAATGGAACAGCTAAACTATTTCTTGCGACTCGTCGTCGAATAATATCATTCAGTCCAGAGACAGCCTCAAAGGTTACAATCGTTGCGTTCACTGTCACTCCTGCTGGTCTTCAAGATCAAATACTCGGGAAGATAATTCAATTCGAAGAAAGAGAACTTGATGAGAAAAAGAATAGAAATGTCCGTTTGGGAGCAACAAACAAACGAGAGTTAAAACGAATGGAAAATAAGATCCTCGAACTCCTTGGTGATGAGGGATGCATCCTCGACAATGAAGAAACCATTGACGCACTAAATGAAGCACAGCGAGTCGCAGAAGAAACAACTTCAAGTCAGAGAGAAGTTGAAAGAATTCTCTCACTATGTGATCGAACTAGAAAACGGTTTATAGATGTCGCAGAGAACACGACTGCTTTATTCTTTTGTGCTTCAGAACTAGGAGCCTTAGACCCGATGTATCAATATTCTCTACGTTGGTTTCTCGTTTTATTCAGCAAGTCATTAGAACTGTCAAAGATGCCAGCTGATACAACTTCTCAGATAGGTAGAAATGGAGAAATAGCTCAACATTTCTATCTGTCTTTCTACAGAACAATCTGTGGGTCTATTTTCGCAAAGGATCAACCGATGCTTGCATTTAACATGGCATGTGTTCTGAGTCCCGAAATAACAACCGACATGGTTAGATATTTCTGTACACTTGGAACTACTACACAGCAAGTAACAGACGACAGTCTGACTAAGCCAGATTGGTTACCAGAACACACGTGGAAGTTAGCAGTTGCTCTTAGTGCGGAAGCTCCGTTTAAAAACTTAGCAACACAGCTGTCAGAGTCAACTGTTGAGGATCAATCACCATCATGGCATACATGGTGGTGTAGTGATACACCTGCTGCAGCAGTGTTACCAGGGAATTGGGATAACACTCTGAGATGGGAAAAGATTCATGCTTATCACAGACTACTATTAGTTAGAGCACTTCGACCTGATAGAGTTGTGGCAGCTTGCAGTCTCTTTATAGAAAAGCATCCCCTTCTGGGACCGAACTACACCTCTCCACAAGTAAGTTCACTGACACAGGTATTTCATGAAGTTAGTGATCCAAGTCAACCGCTGATATTTATATTAAGCGCTGGGGCTGATCCGATGGTTGAGCTGCGTAAGCTAGCTGATGAAGAAGATAAACTTCAGAAGATGCATACACTCTCTCTTGGTCAAGGTATGCAAGGTCGTGCAGAACGACTACTTCAAGATGGAAGAGCTAACGGCTGGTGGGTAGTCTTGCAGAACTGTCATTTATATAGTGATTGGATGCCTCACTTAGAGAGAATAGTTGAAGAGTACTCAGTGGGGGCTAAGGCAGCAAGTCTTCATGAAGACTTCAGACTTTGGTTGACATCAATGCCTTCTACTTCATTCCCAACATCCATCCTAATGCATGGAACTAAAGTTATATGTGAAAGTGCTAATGGTCTTCGAGTCAGTCTTCTCAGTTCTTACACGTCTGTTCCTCTTGCTGATCCAGCCTTCTATGAAATTGCACCTGAGAAGGCATTGTACTGGAGGAAGCTTTGCTATTCTCTTTGTTTCTTCCACGCAATTGTCCAGGAGCGTAAGAGTTTCGGTCCTCTTGGTTGGAATATTCCTTACGAGTTCAACAGCGCTGACTTAACAATTTCATTAAAACAACTGAAATGTTTCATCGAAGACTACGAAGAAGTTCCATACGACGCATTAACCTACTTGGCTGGAGAATGTAACTACGGAGGTCGTGTGACTGATGACAGAGATAGAAGGTGTCTCATTGCAACGCTTAATGCTTATTATAATGATGTAGTAATGACTCCTGGGTACTCATTTGATATTGGTAATTCTGTATTTGCAGTTCCTGAAATAAAACAATCAACTGACATGATTTCACACATAGCAGAACTTCCAACTGTGACACCTCCTTCAGTGTTTGGACTGCACAGCAATGCTGTTGCTACTAAGGATGAGCGTGAGGGTCGTCTTTTACTTGATAGTCTCTTAACAACTCAACCTCGAGTAGCTACTGTTGATCAGGGTGGTAGTTCAGTAACTTCAGAATTATTGAATAGTCTAATTGAGCAGATGCCTGTCAAACATGATACTTTACGAGCTAGAATCCGACATCCGATTTCATACTCGTCATCTATGAATACGGTTTTATTAATGGAATTATCAAGATACAATAACCTACTTCATGTTATAAGAGATTCGGTGTTAAAATTAAAAGCAGCTTTGAGCGGTGAAGCAGTTCTGACATCCGATCTTGAAGTTATGTATTCTGAAGTACAAAATGGAAAATTACCATCAAAATGGGCTGCAGCGTCATATCCATCATGCAAACCGATGTTGGGATATTTTAAAGATTTCGTTGACAGAATGAACTTTATCAGTTCGTGGGATGCAAATGGTTCTCCGGCATCAATCTGGCTCAGTGGTATATTCTTTACTCAAGCACTGTTGACTGGAGTGTTGCAAGATTATTGTCGTAGAGAAAAATTGGAAATTGATACTTTGGAATGGTCGTTTTCATTCAAACGCATAACACCAGAAGAAGTAACGGAGCCTCCTTCTCAAGGGTGTTATGTACATGGGTTGTTTATTCAGGGAGCGTCTTGGAATTCTGAGAGCAATAGAATTCAAGAACCTCATCATAATCTCATATATTCTGATTTCCCTGTTACACATTTAACGCCGATCGCTAAACAACCTGACGATGATAGTGACGAGGCTGGAGTTGAAGGTGTCTTCGTTAAGTGTCCGCTCTACAGAACTTCCGAGAGGAGAGGGACTTTAAGGTTTGTAATTACAATTTTTTTTTTTTTTTTTTTTTTTTAAAATCAACAAAAAACACCATAAAACAGTACCACTGGACACGACAGCAATTACGTAATGATGTTTCATGTGCCAATTGATCCGTTCTCGAGCACGCAATCATATCCTCAGTTTTGGGTAAGGAGAGGGATAGCTTTGTTGTGTTCAGTCTCACATTAGAATCTTCTTCTTCTTCTTTTTTTTTTCCCCCGATGATGCGATTTTAAGTATTTTTTTCAGCCGAAATCTCACCTCTCTAGAACTGTCGGGTTTATTTTCTGTGTGTTTTTCCCCCCTACGGAAGTAGGGTTGGTTTTATTTTTTGTTTGTTTTGTTTAGTTTTTTTCTGCTTTTTTTTTTTTTTTTTAATACTGAAAAAGTTTGGAAGAGGAGTTACTGATGTCAATCAGTTTCTGTTGTGTTTTCATCTGAGTTTGGATTTTTTTTGGTAGTGGATCTTTAAGCAATCAGAGGTTTCGTGGTGCTTTGTACTCTGAAAAGAGTTATCGTTTTTGATTTTATTTTTTCATTGTGTGTGTTGCCATTCGCTAGTATGTCTCTCAACTGATATCGAGTAGTTAGAATACTAGTGCGAAGTTCATTCCTGTTCACCTCATGAGATAAACAGTGTTCGTTCCTACTTCTTTCTACGTACTTTATTTTAGTAACTTCATCACCTCTCTGCTTTGTGCACATGCCGTATTCGTAACCTGCTTGCTTGCTTTGATGCAGTTCATTCTCGGAAAAAGGGTTTTCCCTTTTTTTTTTATTCTTTTCTTCTGGTTTGTATTGTCGTGACCTGCAAGGAATTCTACCACAGCTGTTGAATTGATCTGTTTTTTTTTTTTTTTTTTTTTTATTCTTAACAGCACTTTTTGATGTTGATTTTTTTGCATAGCGGCCATTCATAATAAATTAATTAGTAATTTTTTTCAATTCAGAGAGATGCCAGCGAAGAAATTCACACTTCCGAAACGAAGTTTAAACCATGCTTGTACACTTGGAGAAATACCCCTGGTTAAACAACTAATAGAGAGTGGTTCTTGTAGTGAAAATGAAAAAGAGATATGCTTGCATGCGGCATGTACTTATGGAAAAGAAGAAGTAGTTCGCTACTTAATAGAAAAAGGAATCAATGTAAATGGCAGAGATGCTGGACAGCACACACCGCTGATGTGTGCGGCTTTTAATGGACATCAGCGAATATGTCGATTGTTGTTGGAACACGGGGCTAATCCGTCACTTTTTGATAATAATTTGCAAACTGCGGAAGATCAAGCAGCTAATAAACAACACAATCGAATAATGGCTGATCTCAGATTCTCATACCTAGGACCCAGTCAAAGAGTAACTACAGAACCAACAGAAGCAATCACATCAGCATCTCTATACGATCTGAAGCTGTTGAGAAATATGGAAGATTGGAACCCATCAAAACAAGATTTCATTGTAGCGGTCACATCATACATTCAACGTCTCATGGACTCCTCACCAGAACAACATGAGTCTTTGAGTATAATTAAATGGCTGCTTCTGTTAGACAAGTCACTAGTCAATGCTGTCTCGTCAGAGACTACAGAAACGGCATTAATTATGGCTGCGGGATGTGGTGATCGAGTTCTAGTTGAGCTTCTTATGAAATCTGGGGCGGATATAACTGCTTTTGCGACTGATCATTCTGGGACTAGAAAAGAGATCACAGCACGTGAACGAGCTAGAATTTCAAAGAATTCAGAAATCGAATCGCTTCTGTCACTATCTGAGGCTGAGACGCAATACACAAAACACATGGCGGCAAAGTCTTCAGTTGATCCAGATGATCGCTCTGAATGGATCGAGAGATTAAGAAGTATTAAATCCGAACTTAATCGAAGAAAGACAGAACATGAAAACTTGACCACAGCAACAACAACAACAGATGTGTAGAACTACAATATATAAAATATTTCTTGAGATCAGCTGGATTCTTCCTCTTGATGTCACCTTTTTAAAGAAAAAAAATAACTTCCCTTGGTTTTTTTTTTTTTTTTTTTTTTAAAGAAATGAAAAAATTCAACTTCTTTTCAATTATCACAGGATACCATTGATAATGTGTGTTGTGAGAGGTTTTTTTCCCCCCTCTTTTTTTTTCTTTTATTTATAGTACTGTAATTATAAAGATCATGGTGTATAAAAAATTTGGAGTATAACAACTTTGGATATAAAAAAGATGGTGGATTTGGCCATTTTTTGGAGATTTGGAGACTTTTTATACACCATGTTATTTATAATTACTGTATTTTTTATCACTGATACAGCAAAATACAAGCATGTCCACTACTTACCTAGAGGGGTTGAAGAGTAAGGTTCCAGCAGTTGGTGAAGATGTCGACCAAATGATTTCTTTGTATAATAAAAAGCACTGGCACGAGCTAACAGAATTCCTACTGGAAGTAGTCGCAAAGCCATTGTGGTCAGATGGAGCGATGCTACTAGATTTGTACCAAAATTTTGTAAAAAGTTTTGAGAAAAAAGTAAATTTATTCAGTCTCGCACGCTTCTTGGTGAGTGTAACACAAAAATTATCTCATGAGCAGGCCGTACAAGTTTGCAATGAAGTCGCTGAATCTATTAAGAAAAGCAACATCCAAGCTTATTTCATGTTAAAGACTGAAGAAGCGACTCACAAAATACTACTTGATCAGGTTCTACCTGCGAAGGACATAGTAGCGGAAGCCTCAACTTACATGTCTCGCAATGACGTGTCAACTCTTGAAGTTGATTTGCGTGCAAACATATACAAAAGTAAAGCATGTTTGTTAAAAAAAGAATCAAAATATGATGATTTTTATAAAATGAGTTTACTGTACATTGCCCACGCGAAGACTGAGCTTATGCCTGTTGATATTCAGGAGGCGATTGCCTTTGATGTTGGTATTGCTGCTATTCTATCAAAATCAATTCACAATTTTGGTGAACTCATCCACCACCCTATCATAGAAACACTCAAGCAGTCGTCTACCAACTCCTGGTTAGCTGAAATTTTAAACTGCTTCAACATTGGAGATTTTACTGCCTACAACACATTAACACAACAACACGGTAAGATAATGGAGCAATATGTATGTTTATTCTTTAAAACAAAAGCGTTCTCCTTTTTTTGGATATCTCAAAAATAACAAAAAAAAAAAAAAAAAAAACAGTTTGCGAACACAAATATCTTTCAAAAGTTACAGCTCATGTCTTTGTTGCAATTCTTATTCTCAACTCCTGTTTATGAAAGAACCCTGACCTTCGCTTCAATACACGAAAAGTGTAAAACGGTGTGGATTTGACCCCCTTCATGTTCTTGTGTTGAAGCCTTCTCCCTCTTTGATGAATTGCAAAATAAAAACTCACAAAAACAGGGAGATATTAAAGAAGTAGAACCCCTCCTACTTAGAGCTCTTGCTCTTGGTCTTATCAGAGGATCAATTGATGAGGTTGATCAGGTAATTGAAGGTGTGTTCCTTATTAGTTTGCTTGTTCCACTATCGAGATTCAAATGTAAACATACAAAAACAAAAACAGTAACCTGGATAGCAGCCCGTGCTCTTGGACAGTCGGAAGTCTCTGATCTCGTTCAGCACGTTAAGTCTTGGGAAAAACAAGTTCAACTTATTCTTTCAGACACAAATAGCACACTACAGGAACACGATGACCAAGACCGGTCATAGATCCTTTGCTTGTGGTGAGAAATTACAGCACCTAAGGATACTAATAATTATGTTATGATACGGACAGACATGTTTGTTACCCGTCTAGAGATCGGCAGAAGTGGGTCAGCCGACCAACTGCTCATGCTGTTTTTTACTTCATTTTTTTCTTTTGCTTAATAGTTGTTTATTTATTTTTGTTTTTTTTCTTTGCCGAAACATACTATATATTACTGTGGGGAGGGGGAAACAAAAAAAAAAAAAAAAAAAAAGAGCATGTAAAAATTTTTTTTTTTTTTTGTCCCTATTTTTTAGAAGAAAAAAAAAAAAAAACAAACAAAAAATAGTGTACTTGCCATTCTCATGGGCAAAAAAAAGGTAAATTTCTAACTCTTAAAAGATACCACAACCCCGTTTGTTTTTTTTTCCTAACAACTCATAACCATTAATAGTGTAATTTAATGCCGCTACTCGGCTTACTGTGGAGACCTAGAACCACTTTTTTTGTGCACTTTTATAATTGATTTATTCATTCCATGATTCTCTGAAGTCTTATGTAGTTTCATTACAGGTTGGTATCAGGGAACGGATATAAATTTCGTTTTTTTTTTTTTTTAATAAAGGAAATAATTATTATTTATACTATTCTTGTTTCAGGTGGGAAGAGTATGGCCACAATCGACCTGCATTCGGAAGCTGCGGCGTTGCAATGGAGAGCGAGGAATGACCCGGCTATGTGGTCTCTACTGAAGAGAGCTGCAGCCTCTGCAGCACAAGCTACTTCTATAAATACCGATAACGAAGTAATGATCGAAGGATTGGCGGAGGATATCGTCAAAAGAGCGTCTGTGGATGCCACAGTATTTAAATTGTTACAACAGGCTGCAACTGCTGCTGGTACAAGCACTGGGACAGCACCTGGAAAAGTAGCAGAGCCAATACTTCCTTCATCTTCTCCAAGAAATAATTATGACACCGAACGGATCATTGAGGAAGCCCTCTCGATGTCTGACACCAACAGAAGCGCTTTTCGTGTTGTAAATGCGACTGCTATCCCACCACCAACACCACCTCCAACAGTACCAAATGACACAGTACGTGATATGCTTCATATGGACGTTGCTCACTGTGCTCCGAAAGGTTCAAGGAATAACAGCATCGGTGGGTTGATATTAGACACTGGGAGTATGATTAGTGAAGATACTGATTACTCTTTGCCAATAATCCCTATCAGAGCGTCAACTAGTCAGAAAAGGAGAGTCAGTGAATTGCAACTACCAATTCCAGTTGCGAAAGCAGATGCAGCAGCACCAGCACCACCAATTAAGCAACCCGCTGCTAGTAGTGGACAGACTATGATGGAAGAGGTTTGTACTCTCGCCAACCGACCAATGTCTTCAGAGGCCTTTGCTGATCGTCTTAAAGAAGTTCTTGATCGTTATCGGGCTAATAAGTTAGCCAGGCAGTCAACTGGTGCTCCTCCGTCCCCTCTTCCTCCAAAGGTTGAGGAGTATGATAGAAAACTTTCTCTTTTGCAAGCTGCTCATGAGGCTGGTGCCTTAACATTCTCTGCGTTCAAAGCAGCTGTTGAGGATTTGGGAACAAAAACATTAATGTCTCCAATGCCAGCACCACAACCAGAACCACAGCAGGTAGCAGCGAGACCACTTCCTGTTACAGCGACGTATTCTACAATGGGAGGTTCTCCAGTGAGAACAGATGTAACTACTGGTGTGCCTGCTCCTGTCGCAGCTTTTCCTGTTGTGAATAAACCAAATGTACCAAATGTACCACTAAACACGATGCCTGCCATACCTGCGGTTACAATACCTGCTGCAGTTGATCAACAACCGAAGCAGGCGCGTAATATTAGTCCGAAGCCAAGAATGGTTTCTCCAATGCGTCCGCCACCACCAATGTCACCACTTCCGCAAACTGCGACTGCCAACTCTGCGGTTATCCCTGCTGCTCCAGCTGCGTTGCCAACTGCTGGAAATTCACCTGCTGTGCCGCCGGTCACTGCGCCTGCTGACCCACCAGTCGCATCCATTCCTGTGCCATCACGTAGTAGGGATGCTGCGTACTCTGCTTCGCAAAGATCACACAGCAGTCGTGTTCTTGCTGCTCAGCGCAACAAGATTCCGTGCAGAACTCCCCCAGGTATGTTTACTTGTAGCTTGTTAATAATACATACACAGGCAATAATAAATTAATAATAAAACAGATCCTGGAATGATCGGTCACGTTTGGAAAGTAACGATCGATGCAGCCCAAGACTTGTGATTAACTTCTTCCCCCATCTCCCTTTGAGAAGACAAATGTCTGCTGCACCTATCGTGATAAATTTCTCTCGTGAGGTTGGTAGTCTTTTGCTAAAAGGAAGGATGGTCTTCTTATGTACTTTGCGCTTAACTTCCATCTTTCTCATCATTATTATTTTTGTTGTAAATTTGTGATTTTTGTTTTCATGCTTTCTAGAGTTGTTTTTTTTAGAGATATTCTGTGGCGTGATCCCTACGCCTTGGATGTCTTTTTTTGTAGTTCACGCCATTCCCTGTCTTAGATTGTCTCATCGAAAAAAAAAAAAAAGGGTGGTGGTGCTTACATTCAACGATAAATATTATTTTTCTCATATAACAGGAACTTTTAAAAAAAAAAATGGAAGTTTTTGTGACTTGTCCGGATTTAAACTTTTGTACTGTGTCATTCACAGCTGGAGTTGATTCAGTTGCTAGTGATGTTCTTAACAAGGCATCTGATGAATGGGGTGTAGATGCAGAAGCTATTGAGCTATCATTCGCTGGCAATGTGCTCTCTGTTGGTAGCAGACTGGAATCCCTTGCGATGTTCGAAGGTGCGGAGTTGACCGCATCAAGAAATCAACGTCGAAAATTTGGGAAGTCCTGGTTCGAAGATGACTTCAAAAAAAAGAAACTAACAGACTATTACCACAGCAATGACGAACCTCTTTATATAGACACGGCGGCATTTGCTGAGGGTGGTTGTGTTGAGTTCGATGAAAATTTATTCCCAAGTGAAATTTATAAAGTATCTTTTTGCAATCTAATCCCTACCGTGACATCAGTTGGCTCATCCTTCTGTTGTTACACCGCAATCACTAAAATTGATTTCTCAACTCTTTGTAACATCACCACAATCGGTAATTATTTCCTTTCTTCGTGTTATTCACTTACAGATATTGACTTGTCAGGTCTTGGTAGTGTCACTTCTATTGGAGATGAATTTCTTTCTGATTGTAAATCGTTGCAAACACTAATCTTGTCAGGGTTCGGTAGCCTCACTGAAATAGGATGCAGTTTCCTCTCTGGATGTGAATTGATATCACAACTTGATTTGTCAGGTCTTTTCGATATTATTTCTGTTAAGTCTGATTTCCTCCACGGTTGTGATTCCATAAAGAATATTAATATATCTCTTGGTAATATCGATTCCATTGGTGATAATTTTCTTTGTTGTAACTTACTAACAAATCTGAAATTATCAAATCTGAGTAGAATCACCACTATTGGAGATGGCTTTCTGTGTTCTACTCCTCTTCAAGCAGTCAATCTGTCAGGTTTTTGCAATGTTACTAATTTGGGAAATTGTTTTCTTTCTCAATGCACACAAATCACTGATCTTGATTTATCAAATCTGAGTAGTGTCACTACTATTGGAAGTAATTTTTTATACAATTGTAATTCAATTAAATACATAAACCTGTCAGGGTTTGCAATGCTCACTGAAGTGGGTGACTACTTCCTGAGTGGTTGTAATTTATTACTGTCCCTCAACATGTCTGCCTGTGGTAGTATCACATCCGTTGGTGATTCATTTCTTTGTGAATGTACTTCTCTAACTATATTAAACTTGTCTAAGTCGAATAACGTCACATCAATTGGAGTAGACTTCCTCTTTGGTTGTTGTTTTATTGAAGCAATGACATTACCGAAAAGTAATCGTAGTTTGTTTGAGAAAGCGATTGAGAAAACTGATAAAGAAAATGAAGAATAGTAAAAAAAAAAAAAAAAAAAAAATTAAATAAATAAATAATTAACATTACTTTTTTTTTCACAGCTTTTGACAACCATTTCATTATGTCGAATATATCGGTTTTAGTGACTGCTGGTCTTGATGTAAAACTAAGTAGTGAAACTATTGGAAATCTTGATTTACTTGGTGATAGTGCTCTAAAGGAAGAGATAATCGAAGAGGCAGTGAAGATGGGCGTTGAGGACAAACTTGGAGGAATGAGCGTCATGACTATCACAAGAGGAGGAGTAGGCGCTTACAGAGCAGACTTAAACATGGAAGAATTACTACACAGGTTTCGTGGGTTGACTAAACTAATGGATAGAGCAGAAGAGAGCGCCGAACAAGGAATCGTCATATCAAATACAACCCAAACCACTCTTAATGACTTAGAAGCAGCGATAGAATCTAAAAATTGGGAAGCTGTAGCAAAAGCACACGAGGAGATAAAGAAATCAACTGCCGATGCTAAGAAGCAATTTAGTAAAATAATTATTTCAGAAGAAGACATAAATGAAATTGGTGCTGTGAAGAAGGCAGCTTCTCAACCTGACCTACGAATGTTTGTCCAACAGGATGAATTTGATAGCAACGGATATTGCAATCCTGCAGAGTTAGGCTACTCACAACTACCAATGGGTGATGGTGATGATGATGATGATGACACTAATTCATCTCATCACAGCCAACCAGAACCAGAACCAGAACACCACGAGACAAACGGTACGGCATCTCCTGAAGAACTCTCTAGTAGTGAACCACAGCAACCTACAGAAGACACCAACCAATCACAGCAGGGCTCAGAAGCATGATTCTTATTACTGTGACTGTGAATATTTGACCTTCCTTAAAACAAATTCTAACTAATTTGTATTGTTAGCTTCAGCAAGGTCTCGTAATGGATGGTTTTTCATTCGTTAATTCTTATTGAAATGTCTCACAGTTGTGCTGTGGGTATATTTGAAGTGCACCACGTAAAACATTTTATTTGATACAGAAAGGGGACAACAAATAATATGAAGTTCAGGTTATTTGGTGGGCTTGACTGTCCGGATTGGTTTCTAAGCATCTTGGCAACGGTATGATTTACTTTTTTTAAAGAACTGGCAAAGAGGCAAACCTGTTTTCAAGAAGCTAGTTGGTGTTGTGTTGTTGTTTAGAACAAAAAATATAAATCGCTGCTCTGCAGATGTCCGGCGGGTGTGTCTACACAGTGTTAATTGTTTGTTTTTACCTTCAGGTTCAACCTTGGGAAGGGAAGTAAAAAATTCCGTCAATGTTGGCCTTCCTGTTCGAAGGTGCGCACCAATGACGATAAATAGAGTGGGGGGAGAAAACCTTTGATCCAACTGGATCCCTTCACGAGCTGACATTGCCATGTGAAGTTAAATAATCTGGCGATGCCAGCTCAGGCGACTTAGCCTGCTTTTTCTTTAAATAAATAAAAATAAAAATAAAAATAATTTTTGCTGTAAAAAAAAAAAAAAAAAAAAAACAATTCAAACTCAGATGTCCTCCATATCTGTAGAAGCTGCGACAATGTTTTTGGATACATCTCTTGAGAAACTGTGTGGGGCAGAACCTGAATGGGAAACTGTCATGGAAGAAGCAAGCAAGCACGGTATAAACAACCACGGCATTAAGGAATTACTTGGAGGCATGCACACAATCATCAGCAACGTTGTTAGATACGCGATGACAGCATCACAAGTAACTCAGGAACTTTCTATGTTGGGTCTTCCGAAAGAAGTTGCTGATGCGATTGCGCATAAAATTAATTCTTCTGAAGCACGTCTTGTTGCTACTGCGAAGGACAGCATTCCAAGAAAAGCAACAATTCTATCAACGAAGACGTCAATAAGACAACCAGAGGATGCCTCTTTCCCTGTAATCAAACTAACTTTAGAGACTGGTTCAACTCAAAAATCAAATTCAACCATAAGAGACATTGAGATGACTACTTCACAATTTAGACACCTAAACGTTGAGCTCCGAAATGCCTATGCTGAAATGACTAAGAAATAAAACGATTGAACTCTGCGTGAGGTGGTTCTAGTCTAGTTTTCAGCTCTCACTGCCGATGTGTTAAAGACCCTGTCTGTGTCTTTGAGTTTGCCTTAAAAGGAGTTCTTTACACTGATCACTTCTACTGATTGTCGGTAAAGTATTAGCTGCTTGAGTTTATAACTCAATTCTATTAAATAAAAAGAACAAAAAAGATACGACATTCTTTGCTATATTGTTCTGTTCGTTTTATTAAATTTCCCTCTGGAAGGGGGAGGGGATGTGAATGTGTTGTGTACCTTCCGAAAGGGTCTTTTGTGTTCACTCGAGTGTCAGTTCCCATTATTTTGTTTCATTTGTTGGTTTGTTGTTGACAACAGGTGTTTTTTATTATCATTTCTACCAGGGAAAAAAAACACGATCATTCAAGAGGAATGTATTTTGTTATATTTCTTGTCAATCTTATTTTCCACCTTTCAGAGCGTCACTATGGGAAGTGATGCCAAAGAATGGCTGCAGGCAAAAGGGGTACCGATGCTGATGGAGAAAGGTATCGAAGCGGTAATAGAAAATAAACCTGATGATCCAGCGCTTTTTCTGTCTCAATTCTTCGCCGAGCAACACAATAACTCGATTGCGAGGAATAGCAGTTGTGGGTCTCCTACTACGACGATGACTAAATATGTTAACAGAGATACGAAGAAGAAGATGAAAATGTTAAACATTGCGGTGACAATACCAGATGAGAATCCTGAAAAGGTAAACGCTGCATCACTAGCGGTAATGATTCACGATAAAGTAAATCATCTGGTTGTTGATGTCAGAAGTGATACTCGAGGAGGAACCATCACCGGATCTCTATTCCGAACATGTGAAGACATTATTGTTAACTCTTGTAAATATGCTTCTGAATGGAAGGAATTCGATGCTGTTGTATTCGTGTCGGCTCAATCACCAGATCTCGATGAAACAGCTGCCGTACCACTTTTACAAGCAATGCGAGAAGCAAAAGTTAACACAAAAGTTTACATTTTAACTGGAGGACTTAAAGGATGGATGCAACATTACAGTACTGACAGTGCTTTAGTAAAAGATTATGATGTCGCTGTATGGGAAAGAACTGGACTCCAACAAAACCCAACAGCCCTAGCAGCTCGGAGAGGATCATTAGTGAGATTAGCCATTTCGGTACCTGACACACCTGAAAAGATGAACGCTGCTGCTCTTTCAATGTTTGTAAAAGATAAGTTAGACACTTGTATCATAGTAGACGTTCGTATTAATACTGAAGGTGGTCGAATTCCAGGAAGTATTGAAATACCTTGCGATGAACTCATCGCATCCCCAAAGAAGTTTGCTGAACAATGGACTGATAAATATGCCGTCGTATTCGTTTCTATGAAGTCACCTGATTTAGACTTAACAGTAGCAGGTCCTATTATGCAAGCTCTGATTGAGAGAGATTCACATTGCAGTGTATTCATACTGCTTGATGGTATGCGTGGATGGATTTCGACTAATCACAGAGACCCAACATTAGTAGCAGATTATGATGAAGCAATCTGGACTGTTGGAAGGCACAGATGTAGTTTAGGAGATGGCATGGCTCATAATGACGCAGGCAGAGTAGCAGCACCAAACTCTTCAGCTATAAAAAGAAAGATGACTACTATGACTATTGATGTCCCTGAAGCACCACAAACTATGGCTCCTGTTGAGCTTTCTACTTTACTTAAGGCACAGCATGGATCCCCTCGTAAGGGATCTTCTACTCGCTGTCTAATAGTTGACGTTCGTGACAGCACAGAAGGAGGTAAGATCGCTGGTAGTGTTTCAATCCCATTCGACTCACTCATGAAGGACATTCAATCATTTGCTAAAAAATGGCAAAACACCGCTGCGATCGTCTTCGTTTCATTAGTATCACCCGACTTAGATGTGACTGCAGCAACGGCAACTTTACATCAGATGCATGAAATAGAAAGCCCAGCTGATGTCTTTATTCTTATTGATGGAGTTAAAGGATGGATGTCACGGTATGGAGGTATTCCTGTGTTAGTAGATGATTACGATCCAGCTATGTGGGGATCTCCTCGTAGATTTGTTAAGAAAGATGTGAACTTAGGGATAGATGTTCCAGAGCCTCCTGCCAAGATTCCTCCTTCAGAACTAGCACTTCTCGTTAAGGGTGGAGGTGATGCTCTGGTTGTTGTTGATGTTAGAGATGTGACAGATGGAGGACAGATTGCTGGTTCCTTATCAGTTCCGTATCAATCAATTACTTCAGATCCAGAAAACTATGCAGCTGAGTGGACTACAAAATCTTCAATCGTTTTCGTATCTAGTTTATCAAACGACCTTGACGAGTCTGCTGCTATACCAGTTATGCAGGCACTAAAGGCAAGAGGGTCAAAGGCACAGGTATGTGTTTTTTTTTCTTTTCTTTTTTCTATTTTTTATCACTTTCAACGTTACAAAAAACAGGTATTTATTTTAATGGGAGGACTAAAGTCTTGGATGCAACAATACCATCGCGATGCTAACCTGACGAGAGATTGTCTGCCAGAGAAATGGGGACTCGCGGACACCAAACCGGAAGAGTAGTTCGAACTCAGCAACAAATTGGAATATAGTCGTCATGTGTGTGCATTAACAGTCACATTATGTTTGGAATTAAAAACAAAACAAAACAAAACAAAACAAACAAAAACAGCTGCAGAAATGCAGCAAGAAGCAGTAAGAACCGAGATGCTCAAGCTACTGTTTGATGAATGCGATAGACACAATAATATTAGTCGTAGTAGCGATCTGTGGACACCACTAAACACGAAAAAAACAACTTACTTTAAGGAAGATGAGAGGGGGGGAGGGGATGAAAAGGAAGAGAGCTCACGAATCCTTTTTTTTTTTTTGTTGTTGTGTGTGTTCGGTGCAATTCCAACCCACGATAGCATGAGTGTCTCAGGGGATAAAAAGAAAAAAAAGAGCGAAAAAAAATTAATGGCAAAAAAAAAAAAAAAGGAGACCAGGGTAAGAAAAGACAATGCGAAAATTTTATTATTATTATTATTTTTTTTTTTTTAATACGTGCGAATGCTCATACACCTGACTTGTAATTGGGAGAGAAAATTTTTAAATAAAAAAAAAAAAAAAAAAAAAAAAAAAAGGCGTTGGTGTCGGCAAGACCCCTCCTGTCCCCCCAAACACATAAAAATGATATTCTTTTTATTGCGATTGCAGTTGAATGTACCTTATTTCCCCTCCGATTTCCCATTATCTGTGGTACGTAGTAACTCTTCTTGGAATGCTTCAATAGTAGTAGTTCCATTTTATCTGTTTTTGTGCGAATAAAATCCCACTTTTAGGAAACAAAAAGCACTCGGGTAAGTTTTTTCTGTTTCTCCTTCGTCTGTCTAAATGTGATGATTTACTTTTAAAGTAATTGTATTCAGCGTTACTTTCTCTTGTTGGTAATCACAACGAGAGAAACCAATGTCTGGCTCTGACTACGTTAGGATTAGCAGCGGAAAAAAAAAAGAACGGATACGTAACAAATGGCAGGAGTCACAACGTGAACCTAACGACCTACTGGAACTCACGACACCTTTTTTAATTGTGTCACCAAAAGGAGACTTGCTTAGGGAAACACATTGTTGTCTTGTGATCTTTTTCGCTTTGCCTTTTTTTTTTTTATACTTGAAAAAACCCTCTTTCGGCCCCTGTTCCTTTTTTTTTTTTTTTTTTTTTAAATATCTGGTCTTTTTTGCGATTGGAAAAAAAAAAAAAAAAAAAAAAAAAAGAAGTACAATATGCGTTCATCTCTTTTTTATTTTTTTAAACTGAATTTAACTCACCTTTTTTTTATTGATGGTGTTATTAATGCACTGACACATTCATCTACAGGACTGTTAAGCCACAGTATTATACAAAAAAAAAAAAAAAAAAAAAAAAAAACAGAAGACCTAACTGGTATCACTGGTGGTGCAGTGTCGCTCTTTTTCCCCCCGTTTTTTTTTTTTTTTTTTTTTATTTCTGATTCACATTTATGTTCGAATGATTATTTGCTAACTAGTTCTTTGAGAATTAAGCGGCCTCCGATATTACAATCCTGGGCTTAGAAAAACGAACAAATTGGGTTGATTTTTTATTATTATTTATTTTTTGATAGTGTTCTTGCCCGTCTGACTAATGCAGTTCTGCGAGACGCTTCTAGATCTCCATTACACAAACAGAAGCTTTTTTTATTTTTTATTTTTTTTTTTTTTTGTACATTCATCAGCAAAATTTTCTTTACACAATAAATGAAAGTACGAGCAACTGTTTTTTTTTTTTTTTTTTTTTTTTTTTTTTTGATTAAGTGCTGTCTTTTTTATTTATTTATTTATTTTTTTTTTTTTCCCTTCCGAGCAAGATCAAAGGAAAAAAAAAAAAAAAAAAAAAACGAATTTCCCTTTTCACAATCCTTTTCATTGTTCTAAATTAAGAGTGCTCAGCTTATTAGTGCGCTAACAACCTTGTCAACTTGATTCACGCAGAAATGTTCTCCAACTGGCTACTTTCACTTCGTATTTTAATTTTTGTGAAAGCTGTTTTTCTTCTTTCTTTATTAATTGTGTGTCACAGTCTGCGATGTTGGAAATCAATTTCCCAAACTGGAGTTTTTTCTTCTTTTCCTTATTGTAGTTTGGTGAAACAAAGGGAATTTGTACAAAAAAAAAAAAAAAAAAAAAAAAAAGAAGTTCTCATTCTTTTTGAAGTGTCTCACTGGATATCCCTTAGTGTTGTGATACAATACACTGGCCGGCGGGGGAAAAAAAAAAAAAAAAAAAAAAAATTCTAAATTAATTAGGTCCCTTCCCTTCACAACGAATTTTTTGCTTTATTTTATAAATATTCATGTGTGAATAACGTGTTATGCAACATGGGAAAGTAAGCGTGCTCAGCTGTGTTTCATGTTCACGAGAATTGTGTACTACGCTACCGCTGACCAATTCTTTTAGTTTTCCTTTCAGTGTGTAGCACCTCAAGAGTTTTTTTTTTTCTTCTTCTCCTTTCCCCTTAATTTCTATCAACGCACAGTATTGCTTTTTCAATTATGGGTTTTACGTTGTTGTGGTTGTTGTACAAATGATGCGCATTAACTTCTCAACTATGTGTGATTTGATTTTTTTTTTGGGGGAAAACGGGGAAAAAAAAAAAAAAAAAAAAAAAAAAAAAAAAAAAACCCCAACGGCAGGTATCGTCTCCACGCACACAACACACGCACCCCGAAATGATGGTTCAAATATAACAAGAGAATAGAAGGGTATTAGCAGGATAAATATTCTTCTAACTAAACCCTGCCAAAAAAAAAAAAATAAATAAATAAAGAAAAAAAAACAACCAGAAAAAACGATCTTGGCTTAAGCTGTAATAATGAGAATTTTCATATAAGAGAACGAAATAATAATAATAATAATAATGATGATGAAAAAAAAAAAAAGAGCTGTTGTCTAGTTTTGTTTACAAAAAAAAAAAAAAAAAGTGTGTGTGCAGAGAAGTAAGATTTCCCTCAATGATGATCACCTTTACAGTTGACTACTAACAAAACCATAAACAAAATAAAATGCCGCTTCCACTTCAACTGCTAAGGGCTGGGATGAGACAACCAATGATGATTGAGCTAAAGAATGGTGAGACTTACAACGGTCACTTGACGGGGTGTGACGATCGAATGAATGTCCACTTAGAAGGTGTGACATGCACGAGTTCTGATGGAGAACGGTTTTGGAAAATGGATGAGTGTGTCATCAGAGGCTCAACACTAAAGAATATCCGACTTCCCGAAGTTGTTGCTACTCTCTGCGAAGAACAAGCAGCAAAGATAGCGAAGAAACCTAAGAATAGAGGAGCTAAGAGACGTGCTAGGGATGAGTCGAGAAAAGATAAACGTCCAAAGTAAACAAACGTTGTTCCACTAAAATCAATGTCGCATTATATAATGAGCAAAGACACTCTTAGTTATCCACAGCTATCCTGAAGGAGTGAACCAGCTACTATGGGCCTCCTGCTCTTTGTAATAAATAAGTTACTTTTATTTAGTACAAATATTTTAGGAAGTGTCAGAGGAAGTCGTTCTCTGATTTACTTTATTTATAAAGTATCATTAGTCACATTTTTTTTTAATTATTAAAAAAAAAAAAAAAAAGTAATTTTAATACTTTGTTGGTGAGTAGTTATGAAATATGGGTATCGCCCCCTTTCAGTTGGTCAAGAAAAACAATTTCGAAAAAAAACTTATTATTATTTTTAATTACAGGACTTCTATCCCATGCCGGATGAGGTGCCTACACAGATGATACATGACGAGGTGCCGTCAGAATCAGCGTGCATCCACGTATCAGGGTTACCTGCCGACTTCAAAGAAAGAGAACTGTTCTTGCTGCTGCGGAATGAAGACGGTTTTCGGTATTCGTACCTGAAACACACAGCGGGGAAGATGACTTTGGCCTTCGCCCAATTCTCAACAATACTGCAAGCTGAAAGTGCGTGCAATAATTTAAATGAACTTATTATTGACCAGGCGTTTAAAGACCAAAAAATTCACGTTAAGGTTGCTGCAAGTAACATGAAAAAACCCCCAGAAGGTCGGGTAGGGTCGAACCTTTCACAGCAGCAACGCTACCAAGGCGGTCGAATGCCGTTTACCTATAGCAGTTACTCGCCTCCATTTACTACTACTCATCAGCACCAACATCATCTTGTTCCTCACGGCCAGACACTTAACCAACCAGCGGGATATAAACATGTTCCCCCTTGCTGCACACTATTTGTTAGCAATATCGATTCTAGGATGAGCGATAAACAGCTAACGCAACTCTTCTCTAGGTAACGATTTTTTTTTTTTTTTTTTTTACTGATTGTTCCTACTAGCGTGTGTTAAATAACAAAACTTAATCACAGCTTCAACGGGTTTAATAAGATTACGCGCCCACAAGCTAACTCGGGCAACAAGGCCTGGGTGGATTTCACGACCCAGTACCTAGCAACTATGGTATGGTTATTTTAACTTTTTTTTTTTGCATTTAACAAGTATTGTAAGAACGAAAAAGAATGTTGGCAGCACACGTAAACCTCCTTTAGCTTTATCAGTTTAAGTCGGTTCATGTTTTTCGTGCACAAACAAAAAATCACAATGTTATATTATTATTTTCTGTATAGTTGAAGATAAAGCCAATTCTTTTTTTTTTTTTTTTTTTTTTTTTCAAACAGTGTTTACTAATATCAAAAAACAACAAAAACAGGCGCTGCAAAGCCTAGACGGCTACCACAACGGCACGTTCCAACCGTTGAAAATAACTTATGCCAAAACTGAGACGAAAATCAAGTCTGCTGTTGCGCGGTAGTGAAAAACGATAGTGACTTATCTTTCAACCACCTTTGATTATTTCTTCTTCTTTCACCCCTTTTTTAGTTAAGTTTTCCGTAATGGGGGAACTAAACTTGTCTTTAACACTTCTATATTTTTTATTTTTTAAATTCCTTATTTTAAAAAAAAAAAAAAAAAAAAATCTTTTTAATTTTTATTTTGTTTTTTTGACTCTAAGCACTTAGAGACATCTTGCGAACAAAAAGGGAGAGGAAAAGACAAAGAAATTTTTTTTTAATATATAAGAGGAACCATTTAAAAGTTGCGCGGGCAACGCATTGAGAACCAAGCGTCGGGAAGCATTGATATTTCAAAGAAGGAAAAAAAAAAAAAAAATAAATAAAAAGAGAAAAAAAGAATAAATAAAAAGAACGAACATAAAAAGCAGTATAACGAAGATTAAGAAAAACAAACAGAAGAAAACTGGGGAAATAAAAAAAAAAAAGGAAAAGTAGAACATGGAATGAAAAATTTTCGAAAGAACTTAAAAAGAAATAAAATAAGTGACTAGAAAGAAAATAAAGAAAATAAAGAAAAAAAAAAAAGCATACAGAACAAAGTATGAGCAAGAATTATTGTGTATTCTCTTTTGTTATGTTCGCCCGCACGTTTGAGGAAATTTCGTAAATTAGCTGCTGTTTGAAGTCCTTGTTTCTTCTTCCTTCCCCACAACACACAACACACACACACACACACATATAACACACACACACACACACACACACAGTTCGTTTGTCACCTGCAATCGCTATGCATGAATTTAGTCAAATTTCTTTTTCCCTTTTTTTTTCCCCTTTATTGTTACTCTTTCTTGTGCGCTTATACGTTTTTTTTTCTTCTTTTTAAGAATTTTTATTTTTCCTTTTTCTTTTATTCATCTGTTTTTTTCACCTAAGCAATAAAGGCAACTCAAAAAAAAAAAAAAAAAAAAAAAAAATTACCGTACCGAACTATTCTCAGGCAAGAAGGAGTGATTTTTCTATGCAGATAAATGAGAATCTCTGCAATGGACCGAAGGCTCTTCTCCCACTGGTCGTAGAGCTTTACGGGTTTACGGCGTTTTTTTATTCTTGCTGCGGCTTAGTTTCCCTGTCTAAAAAAGGAATAATATTTTTTTTCGTTCTTTTCATTTTTTTTTTCTTTTTTTTTTTTTTTTTTTTTAAAATACCGTTGCCTTTTTCTTTGAGTAAGTAGTATTCTGTAGCGAGAAAAAAAAAAAAAAAAAGAAAAAAAAAATATTGCTTTTCCGTTTTTTTCTGAAAATTGATAGCCTGTTCTGTGTTGTTGGGTTCTATATTGAGCTGCCCGACTCTGTTCTAGGTATCCTCGCTTTCTCATTCCACCGTTGTAAGTCGTAGAGAATCAAGTGAGGAGTCTTTTGGAATTCGTTTTGATAATTCATCCATAACCTCAGTTTACGACTTTGTAAATGTCTTTTTTGTTGCTTTAGTAAAGTGTTCTTATGGTACACGTATTGCGAGTTGACAGCGCCTGTCAAGGGCTTTTTTATCGTTGAGTCTCTTTTGGTTTTTTTTTTTTTTTTTTTTCAAAAAAAAAAAAAAAAAAAACCATCTCAAAAACTCATCATGATGCATACTCGCTAATCGCTTATCCTCTGAGAATTTTGAAAAGTTTTTTTTTTTTTTTTTTTTTTAATTGGTGAAAAGCGATATTTAAATTTAAAAAAAAAAAAAAAAAAAAATCTCAAATCATTTTTGAGTTTTTTGCATCTTTCACCCTTTAGGCCTCAATTGAGCAATTCTGTGAACGGGGAGTCCTCTCTCTTATTATTATTTTACATACGCCAAGGACAATTTGTCTCTCTGAACGCTTTTCTTCGTTACCCCCTAAGTATCTATATCTTGGCAATTGAAGTGATTGCATTATCGTTGCGACTAACACCGCGACATGTTCCCCCCAGCCCAATCAAGATGATAAAAAAATAAAAAAAAATTAGAAGAAGTTGAGCGCACTTCTTTTTTTTAAAATTTTTTTTTTTTTTATATTTATCTTCTTATTTCCGTCGAGTCAACCACCCCACCTGTTTTTATTTTATTTTTATTTTTTATTTTTTATTTTTGTTGTTGTTCACTTGTTTTTCATTCAACTTAGTTAAGAATTAATCTATAAACTTTGTGGGCAAGAAAAGGTTTATCTATGTTACCGGTTTTGCTTCTATTTTTATTTTTATTTTGCACCGACGAAGTCGGAGAAGAAACTATTCAGATTAAGAGCCGTTTTATTTATCATGTCATGTTATTTGTGTACTAGTATTACTGTCTGCGATCAACAAAATATAAAGGCTTATCTGAATTGGTTTTTTTTCTGGGAAGTGCAAATTTATTTACTCCCTAGAAAGAGAGAACAAAAAGAAGAAAAAAAAAGGGAATCCAGATTCGCTTGTTATGTTAATCCTTAGTATTGCTGTATTGGTTCTTTTGTCTCACAGTATTACATATTTGTTATTTTTATTTTATTTTTTTTTTTTTTTTTTAAAATCAAAAATTTACTGATTTCGTTGGGCATACCAAAAAAAAAAAAATGATATTTGAAATCTTCTGAAGGGAAAAATACGCGTTGAAAAGAAAATATGCAGACAGAAAATTGATATATGGAAAAAAGTGGGAAGAGAAAATAAAATAAAAGAAAAAAACAAAATCCATGATAAGTCATTCTCCCTAAAACGATTCTCTTTGAAAATACTACTAAGTCGGAAGATTCTTTCCTTGACATTTTTTTTTTCTTAGTGAAAAAAAAAAAAAAAAAAACAAAGAAAATTGTTATCTCAAGTCAATTATTTTGCGCAGCTGTCTTCTGTATCCCTGCGCGTCGCTGTACCTCCAAAAAAAAAAGGGGATGGGTATTTTATTATTTGATGCCCTTTACCCCTGTTCTTTCTACCTTGGCACTGCTGCTTTATATCTTTAGCAGCAAATATGCATCACTATAATTATATTTTTTTTCCGGACCTTTTTCTTGGAAAAAAAAGCGTGATTAGTTCGAGCGAATAGTTTTTTAAGTCGGAGGGATTTCTTTTCGTTTTTTTTTTTTTTTTTCAATTTTTTTTTTTGACGGGTGCTCCATGAACCTGCTGACCACATCATACGAGAAGATATTTTTTCCGTCAAAGGCATCAGGTACAGTAGCACTTTTAAACTCTTTTACTTCCGAAAGCAGTTCGCTACGGGTTCGCAGTCCTCATTTCTGTCAATATTCAGATTTGTGTTCGGGTCATCTTTTTTTTTTTTTTAGCAGCTTTTTATTTTTTTCCCCCCGATTTTTTCCCCCTGATATTTTTTCCGTTTATAGTTTTCCTTTATATTTCTTTATTTTTTTAATTAAGTATAGTTGTTATTACATTTTTTTTAAAAAAAAAAAAAAAAAAAAAAAAAGGAACGGGATATTTTTATTCGTGCAGTTCGTAGCCTATTAATTTATGGAATTAAAATACTTGGAGTTTGAGGTGCAGTTTTATTTTTATTCAAATTTTCTCTTCTAAATACATTGAAAAAAAAAAAAAAAAAAAAAGAACGGCTGACTGCGTGAGTATCAATTTTTTTTTTGGATGTCTTAAATTGATGAATTCTGCCTGTCGGCCTTCGGTTTTCAATGTAGAAAATATATTACGCATTGTGTTTTTAAGGGTGTTTTTTAGAAGCCAAAAAATGATTTTTAACACTACAGTCGATACTTAGCTATCTATCAGCTTGTTCGAATGTTTATCGTGGCCATATACTGTACCCGTCATTCCTTTTTTTTTTTTTTTATTCTTCTCCTTCTTCAATTGATTCTTTCTTAAAGATAAAGTTGTGATCAGCATATTTCGCATCAGAAGAAAACTCCTCCACCACCCGCCCCTCCCCAAGGCTGGTGAATGATTATTGGTCCTTTACGTTTAAACATACTGCAGCTGTGGGAGAGAATCTTTGATTATAATGCAGAGTTGTCTTCTCGCAGCAATCACAACCCTTTAAGTGCCACTATTGTTCGCTGTTACGTAAATACGTGGTAAAAAAAAAAAAAAAAAAAAACCTTCCCTTCAAGATTGTCCGAGAGATAATTGTTCCTTTGAGCCTTGATAGTACGACATCAATTTACCCCCCTCCGCATTATTTTTCTCCTCCAAGTTTTTTTTAAAAAAAATAAATAAAAAAAAAAAGACAAATTCCTTATTCTTAACTTTTCGTGTTTATTCTTATACTAGTGATCTTTTTTCTGTCTCTGAATGCTGGATTAAGATACGTCAAGTATCTTCTTCTTTTTTTTTTTTTTTTTTTTTTTATTCACGTGTTTTATTTGTTAAAAAGATGATAGCTACGATTTTCTTTTTTTTTATTGTCGTATTGTCAAAGATTTCACCCACCCCTGGTCCAATCTATTTATGGGTTGTCATTATCTTGTTAGTGTGTGTAATCAGTAAGTTTGGTTTTCACGAGAAAGCTTTTATTTAGCGGTACACCGCTTTACCTCGGCCAAGCACAAAAAAAAAAAAAAAAAAAAGAAAGATGTTTTAAAAAGTTTGACCTCAAGACTAGGTACTGTTTTATTTTTTCAAAAAAATTGTCAGCAGCTGGTTTCCTTTTTCCGCTCATATGTATTGTGTGGTTTGTTTTGTATACAGATTTCCAGTAGGAAAAAAAAAAAAAAAAGAAAAATAAAGCTTTCCGTGTTATTTTTTTTTTTGTCATTTATTTTTTCTGAGAAGCATAATTATGTAATATCTTGTGCTTTCATTTTTTTTTTTTTTATTTTTTTTTTTTCATTTTTTTTTTTTCTTCTCCTTCGTTGTTGTTTGTTGTTTTTCATAAAATTGAGTTGAATAATAATTTTTCGCCACCCCCCCTGCTTTTGTTTTTATCCTTCGTGCTACAACTGCTTCCATCTACCACATTTACTGGAGTTTCCAAGAATCATCATGGCTAAGTATATTTTTTTGACGAAAAAGAATTTTTCTCCCGCGTAAGGTTTTCTAATCATCAGGTATTCTTGAAGAGAAGAAAACAGTCATGAAGTTCTGCTATAGGTATCGTGTTTTTGAAAAAAAAAAAAAAAAAAAAAAAAAAGAAAAAGACAAATATTAAATTATATCAAAGTGTTCTGCCTTTGTTTTCCTATCCCTGCTATGCGGTTTTCATAACTGTGTGCAGTTTGTCACCTGTCACTCATTAAGTTTTCGGTATAATAAATCACTTTTCGTGACTGGTGTGTTTGTCACTTAGTGAAGAACATCTATTCAACCCGCTCCTCTCAATTTATAATCTGCTTTTATGCTCTTTGAGTGGAATTTTAAAAAAAAAAAAAAAAAAAAAAGAAATTTCTCTGAGAGTACCGAAAACCTGTCGAGAGGCAGCTTATGGAGCGATTTTGATTTTGTCACCAACTTCCTATGCTAAGGTGGTTATGCTCACATTTGTCCATTAGTGATGAATTCCTCTTTTGACCCTTTTTTTTTCCCTGCTCAACTTGAAGAAACCTTGTTTTGTAAGGCTAAAAAATAACTATGCTTTTAGGATATGACTTTTGAACGTTTTCCGTGTTCAAACAGGACATCTCTATATTGTGCGAGAGAAAGAAAAAAAAAAAAAAAAAAACAGCTGAGCGCTACACTTTTTTTTTTTTTTTTTTTTTTGTACTTTTTCTTTTCTTTTCTTTTTCTTTTTTATAACAAGCGCCACAGAATTAAATAGGAGGCATCCCTTCTCCCAGTAAAGTGTTTTTTCACGATACTAAAAAAATCTGTCCGATGTGAATTTCATTTTTCTTTGAATAACACAATAAGGTATAATGGGCTTCCCTTTTCTTGCTTGGAAGGATAAACAGTTATTTATCTCTAGTGTTGCCGACTCCCCTGTATTGTATGAGTTTACTGTCAAGGTTATAGCAATGTCGTATTTCTCTTAAAGTGGTATCCCAAGGGTAGCCATCAGGGAAGATGGGTAGGGTGTGCGACTGACCTCTCAGTGCAGGTAAGCCCCTCGCTATTTTTTTCTTTCTTTTTTTTTTTTTTTTTTTTGTACCGACGTAGTCGTTCAACGAAATATAAGGCTAATTAATTTGAATGATTTTTTATAAGTAATTGAGAGTCTCGCTTGCTTCTGTGAGTAAAGCGGACAGCTCAAATAAATGAGAAAAAGAAAAAGAACAGAGGAAGAAAAAAAAAAAAAGAAAAGAATAATAAGCGACTGGTAATATATTGGACACACAGTTTTTTTTTTTTTTTTTTTTTTTTTCAAATTTTTTTTTTTACCCCCCATATTTCTTTTTATGGCCACAATCGAAAAAGGTTACGGAAGGACAGACGCAACACACAAAGCAGAGCTATTGCTTAACCTCGAGCACGTGTAACACATAAGCGAACAGAATCTTTTGAGTTTTTTCACCTCTTGCAGCACTTGTTTTGTTGTACCACTTTTTTTTACTTCTTTAGGTTTTAGTTTTTTTTTTTTTTTTTTTTTTTTTTTTGCCACCATTTACACAGTCTCCAGCCCGGCACGCTCCTCCGTTTAGACGACAGTTGTGTTATAAATATTAGTTAATAAATCAGTTATATTATTAGTTTCAGTTTTTGATAGTCAGGGGGGACGTGTCCGCGGGTCTTTTCCCCCTGCCTTCCCTCAAGTCAGGGGTGGTCGTGGAGAAGGAATCCTCAAGAAGAAAACAAAAAAAAGAAAACAAAAAAAAGGTCAAGGGGAAAAAAAAAAAAATAATAAAAAAAAAAAAATAAATAAAAAAAATTGAGGGGGGGGGGGGACAAAAGTGGGAAGGGGAAGGTTTTCATGACTTTCTTGAAAAAAATATGCGCCTTTTTTTTTCTTCAAGACATCCCTATTCCGCTGTAGCTTCTCTGTCTTTTTTTTCTTACTTTTTACCACCACTTTATCTTTTACTAATTTCTCTCTTTTTTTTCTCCACTTTAGGTGGAGGTCTCACCTAGCTCTGCTGGTATCAGGTGTTTTCCCGACTGTTTTACACCACTTACCTCGTGTGTGCAACAAATTAAAAAAAAAGAATTATTCTTTTGTGTTTTTCTTTATTTACCTTTTTATCAAATTCTTTGGCCGTTAAGTTCATTTCCTGCGAATGCTCACGTTGTCTGGAAGGGTTTTTTTGCCCCGCGGCGTCTTTCCTCTTTACAATAATATTTTTATCTTGCAACTGCTACGTTGCCCACAGTGTTACTGAAAAGCAAGCACATAGTGCAGCAATAAAAGGTCAAATTTGGGAGCCTTAAATAATTTATATTTTCTAGTGTCATTTTCGTTTTTCTTTTTTATTTTTCCATTTTTTTTTAAAAAACTTTTTTTATACCGAGACACAGAAAGTAACTAGAAGTAGTAATTCAACTACTGTGCGTTGCCAGTGGCAAGCGCTGGATAGTTACAGTGTAAGAATATTAATGCCTTATCAACAAATGAATCAAAAAGTCAATTTGCAATGGTTTCTTTTATTTTAATTTTTCTTCTTCAAAGAGGCATTTTTCGCTAAGTTGAAGTGCTGACATCCATTTTTTTTTTTTTTTTTTTTTTTTTTTGGGTTCTATTTAGGGTTCAAATTATCGATTTCTTTTTTATAAATCCCTTTTTCAACGATATCAACTGAATTCTATTCATTGTCTTGGAGAGAGTTAAGTTTTGTCTTTCAAGATTAGCAAATGGGTAAAGAAGATGAGCGTGATACGCCACCTTCTACAATCAGGCACGAAACCAGTCGGGTGGGTCATCACATATGAAGGCGTCGTATTCGTAGATGGAAAAGACCCAGCGATGCTAACTATACCCACAAGGCAACAACCTTGAAGCCAATGGATTACGATTGTATAGGATATTTTGGGGAATGAAAAAAAAAAAAAAAAAAAAGCGAAGCACTCCAAGATTGCATATATTTTGATATTGTCAATTACCTTTTCAGTTTTTTTTTTGAAAAAGGTTGAACGAAAAAAAAAAAAAAGAAAAAGAAAAGGTTTTTAATCATGACCAGTTCCTTGATTCTGATTTTGTCACCTGAACTTTGTTCAGAAAAAGGTACTTTTAACAGGCAAACTGCGTGAGCATGAACATGCCTTGCAAATGTCAGTTATACAACCTTTACTTGGGAGAGTAGAAGAAAAGAAGGAGAGGAAAAAAAAAAATAAAAATAAAAATAAAAAAAATAGAACGGTATTCTCAAAGTTATCATGAGAAACTGCTTCTCTTCTATATTGTGTTATTGTCGGGTTGGTCTTTATTAGTTTGTCGTATTGACAGATGTAGGGTGTTGGCCCTATTGTGTAGACTACTATAGGTACTGCTTCCCAGATAAACTTCCTGTTTAAACTTTATAGTCGATTATTTATTTATTTATTTTTTTTTTGTCTTCTTTTCCCTTGTCCTTTTCTTCAGGTTTTTTTTCTTCTTATTCCATTACAATTGCTGCAAAAAAAAAAAAAAAAAAAAAAAAAAAGTTTGCAAGCATTTTCTTTTCTCAAAACCTGCAATGAATTGAACGAAAAAACTTAGAAGGAAGAAAAAAAAAAAAAAAAAGTCTACAAAAAGCTAGAATGGGGGCATACAAGAAAAGTCTTACAGAATGACTTGCTCTATCGAAGAGTTGTAGGGTGACCTTACTCTTTTGTATTTAGAGTGTGTCTGTGAATGGTTTTTCGCTTGCTAGTACAGGCGACGCAGAACTTGTTGTGAGCGCCTTCGGTTTACGCTGTATGTAGGTATTACTATTTTTATTGTCTTTTGTTGTATTTTATTTTATTGTTTCGTTCGTTGAATGAGAAAGGCATCTTTCCGGCTTCATTGTTCTTTATCGTTATCCTTTACGGCATTTTGTTTATGCATTTTTCGGGAATGAACAAGGAAAAAAAAAGAAGAGAAAAAAAAAATCTCCAGCAGAAAACAAAAAAAAAATGAACAGAACAGAACAGAAAAACCTTTTCATGCGCAAGGCCTTCCCTGACTATAAAGAACGCGAGGAAATAAAGAGAGAACAAAAAAATACAATCGAGTAATGTAAAGAGCTCAGTGAATTGTAGTCTTTAACCTGGATACGAAAGCCACCGTGAATCAGTATTCTTCCCTCGTTAAAATAGATTCACGTGCTTACGCTATAGGTTGCAAATAAAGCTACTTTAGAAAAATAAATGGTGAGGTTTGGCGAATAGAAAAGAAAAAAATTGAAAAAACAACGAAAGAAAAGAACAAGCGAGCAAAAAAAAAAAAAAAAAAAAAAAAAAACACAACAAATTGACAAATGAGAGATCGAAAAGAAGTTAAGCGAATCAAAGAGTAGTTTAAAAAAAAAACAAAACAAAAAAAAAAAAAAAAAAATTAAAAAAATCAACAAAAAAAAAAAAAATAAAAAATTTGATCATTCCGAGAAAAAAACAAATTTGGAAATATTATCTATCACCGAAAGAAGAAAACGAAAGGGAAAAAAAAAAAAAAAAAAAGAATAAATATAATGGACACCAAAACAACAGAGAAGAAGAAAAAGAGAGAAAAAAAAGACAAAAAAAAAAATCAATCGATGTAGTTTCCCATAGCGTTTCAACCGCGGTGATAACAATCTGCCTAGATGCTTAGTGATTGCAATTAAAAAAAAGTGCGTTTATACTACCCTATAGTACAACCACTAAAATCACACCCTTTCTGTGATGCACCGCATGCCTTTAAAAAAAAAAGCTTCTTTTAATATGTTCATATCTGAAGATACAGTGGACAGTTGAGAAATTTCAGGAAACTTTCATGTGTGTTGCTGTTCTTATTACCTTCAGCTGCGAGTTATGCTTTTAAAAAAAAAAAAAATTATTAACCACTTTTCATCACGGCTACCTGAGAACTTCAAAAGGGGGGGAGAAAATAGTATTAAGGATATATAAATGCTAGTAATGTAGCTATTTTTCTTGGAGGTTCTTTTTTACCCTTTTCTACTACATCCCACCTTTTTTTTTTTTTTTTTTTTTTTTTTCGTTCTGACTGTTGTGGGAGGAGAGTCGCAGTTTTCTGGACTGCTTAATTTTTTATTTTCTGAAATATTTTGTGAGCCTACCACCACAATTCCCCATACCACCTTTCTTTTTTTATCTTTTTCTTTTTTTCTTTTATTATTTCTTTTTTAAAAAAAAATCTTTTTGTTTCTTTGGTACTTCGATTTCCTTTGTTGCTTTCACAAGTAGGGGAGGAAAATGTACTTAAGAACGCCTTGCTGCACGCTACGCGCAGTAACAATAAGTAAGTACTGCGGGATAGCATATTTTATTATAGACTACATAAATAATCTTTTCCTTTTTTTTTTTTCTTTTTCCCCTCTTGTCGCAGAATATGTTGCGTTGTATGCTTCGTTGTTTTAATATTTTTTTTTTGTATGAAATTTGCAAACGATCGACCAAACTAAACGTCTTGCGGAGAAGGGAAGCACTTGCAAACCCGCATGCATACATGTTCGGGTTCGTTGTTGTTTCTTGCTGACTAAGTGTAAAGTTCTAGGAACGCTGCGATTGCAAAAAAAAAAAAAAAAAAAAAAAAGTCATAGCTGCTAGTTCGAAAACAGCACTTCCCGACTCACAACAAAAAAACAACGGGAGAGGGGGGAAAAAAAAAAAAAAGAAAAAGAAAAAATATGAATTAAAAAAACCACTAGGGTGGTAGCCTTAGCTTTCCCAAAGTGAGCCCGCGGTCTTTTCACGGAGTTTGCTGCACTGTTTTTCCCCGATATTATCATTATGAATATGAATTATAAGAGATATTTCCGTACGGGCAACGTTCTAACGAACATGCCTCTTTTTTATAGGGATCGTGGAATGGATAAGCGAGTATAAATAACGGTTTTCTTGGGGGTTGGTTTATTTGTCTCGCATGAACCAGCGAACCCCTCGACTCAGTTCGTACTTGTGTCCAACACTTGTTACCCTTATCTTAAGACCCGCCAAATTTGTTTAATGGCATACACTCTTCTCTTCATGGTTGAAGGCCTTCGCCGATTCTTATCTGAGAACCAGGGCGTCATAGGCTGTGGTACCCCATAGCTGAGACTCACCGTCTTAGTCGTGATGTATGGAACTGGCTTTCTAAGCGAGTTCACTTCCATCAAGGCACAGTTCCTTAATTTCTGATGAACAATGTAGCTGTGCTGCGGGAAACTTTACTAAAACTGGCTGAACTCGTTCAAAAGGTTTTCTCGTACGTCCTCTGGCTTACGTTTTTATTTATTTTTTTTAATTTAAAAAAGATTTGTCATTTGAACCAAAGATTTCAAGAAGGGAAATGCTTCGTTACATCGCCTCTCCTTTTAACCAAAAGCAATATGACACGCAATCGAAATGTAAACCTCTCGTAATGGAGAGAGAACGTGCTTACTGTTAATTCTAGTGACCACTGACATATAGCTTGGAGACGCACGTTACTGTAGCCTTCATTAACCTCTTGCTCCAGAAGATGACGAAAAAAAAAAAAAAAAAAAAATTAATAATAATAAAAACAGACAAACAAAAAAAAAAAGAGAAAAAAAAGGACAAAAAAAAAAAAAGAAAACTTGTTGTGAGTTTTAGAATAACCGGAATTTTCAGTAATTTTTCTTCCTTTTTTTTTTTTTTTTTTTTTTTTTTTTTTTTTTTTTCTCTCTTGTCTCACTCCTTTGCTTTTCATTACGAGAATATCATACCTGACTACATGTGGTAGGTAGCCCCATTCCAAAAATTATAATAATAATAAATAAAGAAATCTTATTTCAGAATAGACTTCATCATTTCTGAAGGGTTCATCCTGCTGAGCGTCACTAACTTTCCGAGAATGTCTCTTGGGGAGTTTTCATCGTTTACTTTAGTTAATCTGTATTTGTGAGATACACCTCACGGTTCAGATTTAACTTTTCTTTGACTTGTACCAACAAACATTTGTTTCGACGTACATACGTTATTTTGTTTTAAAAAAAAAAAAAACAAAGATTTCACGAAGCGGTGACCAAAAGAGTTGCGACGCGTAGGACTTGCCAATGTACAAGTTTATTTTCAATACTGAAAAAAAAACGAACTTCTATTGGCAGTTTTTACATATTTTTTTCGCCCCAACAATTTAGGATACGCTGCCAGTTCCTCGTTTGCTTTATTTCACTCCCACCGCCCTCCCTGCAGCTTTATAGTAGCTCATTCACCGGGGCTTGTCCCTTTTCAGTTCCACTCTTTTTTTTAATTATTATTTTTCTTTTTTTTTTTCTTAACAAAGTTAGTTGCGTTGTAGTAACTTTCACTGCTACATAAAAGGCGCAGCTCACTTTTTTTTTTTTTTTTTTTTCCTCACAAAATATTCGTCACAGCCTGGCTTTGGCCTTGCTTACCACCGCTCACTCTGAGTCAATCGTGTTTTTTTTTCACCCTGCCTTTTTCACAATTGTTGCACAACATTGTTGTTAGTCTTCATGTCGAGTTTAGCGCACAAAGCTCGGCATTCGGGCAAAAAAAAAAAAAAAAAATATGCGAAAAAAACCAAGAAGAAAGTAAAAATAAAGAAAAATGAGAACTTTAAAGAAGAAAAAAAAAAAAAAAATTTATTTTGTCACCTCTAAAAAAAATAGAGACAAAAAAAGGAGAAATACACGGTTAGTGATATGAATTCATTAATTGTAAACAAATTGTTTCGCAATAATTAGTAATTTTGCAGCAAAATACTAATCAAAAAAAAAAAAAAAAAAAAAAAAAAAAAATGCTAATCACCAGGCGTGGTGGCGAAGTAAATGTCACCATCAGTAGTCTTACAAAATAATTGCAAGACACCATCTGAAGAAGAGGGAAAAAATAAGGAGGAAATCAACAAAAAAAATAAAAAAAAAAAGTATAAGAAATGGAAATGACGAAGAGAACGACGGAAAACCAATTTCGGTCGACAAACAACAAGACCAATTGACTTTATCCCCGAATGGATAAATGTGGAGTCACGGATTTCAGTTTTCTTCTCTTATTTCTTTCTTTCTTTTTTTTAATTTTTTTTTTAGATACGAAGAACTGGGGGGGGGAGAGGAAAAAAAAAAAAAAAAAAAAAACAATTCGAAAGACAAAATAAGGAAAACGTCGAAAAAGACAATAAAATAATGACAAAAAAAAAAAAAGATTTTTGAGAAAGAGAAAACTGCTTATAAAAACACAATGAAGAAATGGAAAGAAATGAAAGAAATGGCGAAACAACATGAACAAAGGCGTCCCATGCAATTCCAATTTTCTTAGTATGTCTGAAAATCGTAAGAAAGTTTTTTATTATTTTTTTTTTTTTTTTTAAAAATTATAGTTTATTTTTTTTCTCTACAGGTCCAGTAATTCGGCATAACAAAAAGAAATGCCTTTCGAGGAGTCTTTTAAAATACTACTAGATGTAGGCGCTGGAGGTCTCTTAACCAGACCTGACTTGCTACTCGATATTTTAGTTGGAGTGGTTGGCAAGTTAGGAGAAGCTGACGGAACTAAGAAACGAGTCTCAGATTTAGAACAAATAGTCGAAGCGCAGCACAAACAAATGGACAACACGAAAAGAGCAATAAACCTGCTGTATAAGCAATATCAGGGTGCTAACAAGTTGGAAAGCACTCCATCAGAAAGCCCTGTATCAGATCCTTCTGATGAAGTAGATAGTCAACTCAAATTATTAAAAGAACGACTGGATAGAGTTGAGCGTATGAATGATATTCTATCAGAGAGGATGTCAATAAATCAATCACTTGTTGAAAAAATTCAAAAAATTGAATCACCGACTGAACAACAACCAAATCCTGTCACCAACGATAACGCAATACAAGTACATCAGCATAGTCAAGCTTTGTTTTTGATTGAACAAAAATTAGATGTGTTATACACGGGGTCTGATGATTTACAAAAACAACTTGGACATCACAACAAAATGTTGTTATCAATTGAAAATCAAGTAAAGGATCAGCCGTCAGGTGAGTTAAAATCAGAAACGGAATCAATACGCAAAGACTTAAAAACATTAGAAAAGAAACTTGTTGGTGCTATGTCAACCGTCGCATCTAAAATCGATAACGAGCAGTCTGAGAACGAAGGAGTTCTTCATCATCGCATCAGACAGGTCGAGGAAAACGTTGAAACTATAAATCAAAACATGAAGGGAAGCGTTACAAGAGTAGAGCTCAATCAGACTTTTGAAAATTACATTCAGCAATGCACCATCGCTTGGGGTGATGAGTTGCAAAACTTATATAAATTATTTGAACTGAGTAAGGCAGATGTGATTTGGGCTTGCCAAGGAGGTCCAAGAGACAAGTTACAAGTGCTACACGCGCTTCCGTGTTTTCAGGGTCTTTCGGTAGCTGTTTCTAAGTTGGGAAAGTCTTTGGGTTTTCAGGGACCACCGCAACAGCAGCAACAGATACTGCCACCTCAACATTCATTAAATAATCAGCAAGTCAACTCACAACAACAGCAACAGCAGCAGCAACAACAGCAGCAGCAACAACAGCAGCAGCAACAACAGCAGCAGCAACAACAGCAGCAGCAACAACAGCAGCAGCAACAACAGCAGCAGCAACAACCTCAGATAGCTTTGAACAATCAGCCACTAAACCAACAACAGCCTTCGTTAGGAATGTTACCCAGTAACGCAGTTAATATTCTAAATCAGTCTACTCCGGCAGCTTCTTCGGGGAAGCAATTTCCAGTTGTTGGTTTAGAAATACTCGACGGTAAGAGTCCTGGTCAAGGTGTTACAGTGTTGTCGGTACTTCCTAATTCACCTGCTGAGGGAGCTGGTTTAGTAGCTGGAGATAGTTTGTTGTCGTTTAATGGAGTTGCTACAGACACTCGATCATCTTTTATGGCTGCTACTCTGAAAGCTCAGCCAAACACTCCTGCGACTGTCTGTAGATCGCATCAGGGAGGTCAACCAGAATTGGTTACAATAATGTTGGGTATCTCTTCCATATCTCCTTCTGCGGTGCAGCAACTCCGAAGGAATTCTTCGCAGTTGGGTAGGACACCTGTTTCTCCATCAGCATCACCATGGCGATGAAATCATTTTGTAAGAGATTGAGGACCACTACTTGTACTTTAGGCTGTGAGTTTAATTTTTATAGTATAGGAGCGTGATCTTTTTATTTATTTATTTATTTTTTTTTTTGGCCATCTTTTATGTTAGGCGAAACTTTTGTAATGTTTAATTTGTTAAATGCTTTTTTTTATTGTTAGAAATAGATTTTTTTTTTTCTTTTGCCTCTTTTTGGCATTGTAGAGAGGGTTCATATTTTTTTATTTTTCATTTCTTTAATGTTCAGGTAACAGCGGCATAAAAAAATACTTCATTATCAATTATTTCTAAAGGCGAGGTACCAATAAAAGACTAACAAATGTCGGCTGCCATCATCCTCCTGTTGGCAGCTGGAGCACTAGATCTCGCTAATGTGCAACCTACAAAATATTGGGAACTGGCAAAGCCAGACCATCACGTGGCAGATAGAGAAGGGATACTAGGAAGTGAAAGGTTACTCGTAGAATCTTTAATAGCTGATTTTAAAATCAATGCTTACATAGCAGTAGTTGGAAAGATGTTTGCTGAACAGGGATGGGTAGACGAGGAAGAATCAGGTGAAATCGGCAGTGACTTAATTGTCAAGTTCTCCACATCTCTGGCTCACAGATGGAATTGTACAGATGACTGCGCACTCTTTGTGTTGGCAGTTGCAGATCGAAAATTGAAATTACGTTGCCAAACAATGCCAGACAGAACCATTGATGTGATTATTGACGGAATAAAACCTCATCTTAGGGAGCGTAATTACGTACCTGCTATAATGGATGTGCTTAAGAAAGTTCATGATGTTTCGAACCAGTCGAATTCATGGTCAGGTGTTTTATTATTTTTAATGACGTTGGCAATCTTTTCGGTCTCAGCTCCAATATTGAGTAAGAAGAAACCACTTTTATGGGTCGGCCTCCTCATTTCTCATTTAATATTCCGACATTGGTTGGTGTTGTTAGCAACTATTGTTGTTACAGCAATGGAGTTTGTGAGATTATTTAAGGCTCCGTCACCTCCTCCTCGTAGTGACTTAGATTGGGTAGTGTAAACAGTTGTGAAGAGTCTACTGATTACGTTAATTCAATTATTTTATTTAGATCTGATCATCACACTGATCTTCTACACCTAATCTAACTCATTCATGAGTTTCGCCTATCAAAAAAGGCTACCACAGAAAACTATCCGACCACAGAGAGACATATTCGGAAGATGTTAACTGCTGGGTGATGACTAACTTAAAGCTGTTTCGTTTCTTAAAAATATATTTTTTTAACTATTGTCGGAGTGGATAATTAACAACCTTACCGTACTAGACAGGTCTAATCATGTTGTGTACAGAGAGACATGTTACACTTGAACTTGTGTACTTTCTTGTTTTTATAAATTATCTCATCAGAGTCATTAAATATGTCTGTACCAGTACCAAGAAGGTTTCCAGGGTATAGTTTACCCGGAAGTAAGAATCCATCAATGGTTCTTGAGTTCTTCATTGATGTACAGTGTCCTTATTGTAAGAAGGCATGGCCTGTTGTCCGACAGGTATGTATCGCCTGTCGCACAGAGGGAAAATAAATCATGACCATAAGAACAAAAAAAAAGGAGACCAAAAACACAGGTATTAGACCATTTTAAGGGAATCCGTTTTCACTTTGTTCCATACGTTCAAGTTGGTCATCAACAGGCGTATGACTGCCATAGAGTTATGGAAGTTGTTTCAAGAAAATTTGGACCAGCGAAATACTTTGAATTCGTCGACGTCTTATTTAAGAACCAATCGTCTTTTAGTAACTCGCAGTTTAAGACAAAGTCACCAATCGATTTGCTTCAGTTGCTTTCATCTCTTTTAATTGATTTTGGAATTTCACAATCAGAACTTTCAGACCTAATGGATGACGACCTCACTCTCGATGCAATGAAAGCATGTCAGAGACGTGGTATTAGTTTAGGTGTTTGGAGCACTCCAACATTTTACTTAAATGGTGCGTTGCTGACAAAGGTTTCTGGAAGTGATGATAGCGGTGAATGGATTGAATACCTTGAGAGCTTTGATACGGCATGACAAGGCTTCACTAATGCTTAACATATATTTACATTTAATAAGAACGATTACAGTTCTTTAACATCTTCAATACAGTAATCAGTATTGAAGGTTGTATTTTCTTTTTGCAAGCAACATAATTTGATATTTTATATTTTCTTTTTTTCTAAAGACTTTATTTGCAAACCTATCCACAACAATGGCCTCCGTTGACGCCGTCACCAAGTATTTGGACCTGAGAATGAAGAAAGACAACAAGGGAATTGTTGCTCTTCTTGCTGATGACTTTGAGCTGAACCACATGTCTGACGGTATTATTAAGGGAAAGTCTAACATGGCTAAATACCTGGACACCCACCCTCCACCAAGTGGAAAGTGGGAAACCCCAACAAAGATTGACGAGAAGAAGGTCCGCGTTAAAGGTACCGTCAAGAAGTTGCTGATGAACTGGTCTGTCATTGGAGACTTCAAGTTCAATTCTGAGGGACAGATCAGAAAGATTAAGATGTACCGTTAAACAATATACCGACCAACATAAAAAAAATAAAAAAAAAAAAGAACCTTGGTGATCGTCTCACCTTGACTCAATAACTAGCCTTGTTTCACTTTTCTATTTATTTTGTGTTTGAATTATGAGAGAGATAAGGAACTACAAAAAAAAAAAAAAAAAAAAGAAAAAGAAAAAAAAAAAGAATAATAAAAAGCTCTGCGAACGTTCTCAACGAGCTGTTTTGTTTGAATCCCCTCTCTGCTCTGTTTACTTTTCCAGACGTTGTCCAACGCTTTTCAATGTTCTTGAAGGCAACTTATAAAAGCCCCTCGTACAATAAAAGTCTGAATTGAGAAAATTTGGGGAAAGGTAGGGGTTGGGAGGAACGAATGAAACCAAAAAAAAAAAAGAAAAGAAAAAAAAAAAAAAAAAAAAGTAGAAAATGAGTTCCCCTGTTTGGTGCAATTCATGGATGCGTGTCATCCTCTCCTCCCGAGTTGACTTGATTCTTTGTGTAAGTTGCTTAAACTACTACCTGCATCGGCAACAATGCGGCTAGTCTGTTTCGTACCTACATCGTTGTTTTCTTTTTTTTTTGAATCTCTATTTATTTTTAACTCACGGTCTCTGATGCCCCTGAGTGGTGCTTTATTTTATTTTTTCCACATCTCAAAATCCTGAGGGGAAAAAAAATCTTCATATTCGTTTTTCTATGTCTTCTAACAGGTCACTCCATGTTTCTCATTGAAACGGTAATGATAGGACAACCCGACTTTTAAGTGGAAGAGGTTGATAAATATTTTATATTTGTTTTCCTACTAACCAGCTACACGACAACAACAACAACAACAACAAAAAAAAAAAATGGGTCAAATTGATAATTTCGCAGTGAACATCCCAAACGCGTCAGCGAAAGCTCCTGGTAAGGCACCTGCTATGCCAGCACCGGGTAAGGGGCAGCATGTGACTGCACCGCAATTGCATCATCACCACCACTATATCCCAGCGTTGGTTACTGGTATGTTTGTGTTCTTTTTACTATGTCAGGATTATAACCGATGAGGTGAACTTTTCAAAAAAAAAAAAAAAAAACAGTACCTGCTCTAATCCAAATAGATTAATAAAGTATAGCGATGTACATAAAAGATTTAAGAAAAAAAAGAAAGAAGAAAAAAAAACATAATAATAATAATAATAATAATAAAAAGTTTTTTTTTACACAATATTTGTTTTTTAATTTTTTTTAAATTTTCAAAAGAAGTCCTATATTTTCTTTAAAATAATAATTAACTTAATCATCCAGGTGTTGTTGGTTTTGCATTAGTCTTCCAACTCTCACAACACCAAAATAAAAATGCACAGAAATGAGTATTCCACAATAGGAACTCCTTCAGCTGGTTATCAACAATTCGGAACTGAAAGTTTGGATGACAGTCCCATGGCAAGAATGGAAAGAATTAGAGATCTGCTAGCCGGAGGTCCCAAAAAGAGTCACTTTTCATACGTCAAAAGCCCCCAACATAAAGCAGCTAAGAGGCTTGGTATTCCTATTCAGGGAAGAGGACCGTCATTGTCACCTCCAAGGAATACTAATCATCAACATCAGCATGTGGCTGATGCACATCCTCCATCAGTTCAATTTACGCAACCACAGCAAGCCTCCGTAGCTCCTTCAGAACGCGAGGATGCATCAAAACCATCAGTTTTACTGTCGTTAAAGATTCAGAATGAGAATTTGAGAGGTGTGTTACACCGTGCCAACATGGAAATAACGGATCTACGCAACCGAGAACGAGGTTGGATGGAAGCCGATGAAACCCGCGCGAGGGAAATCATATCTGGAGAAGAACAATACTACAGAGACTACATCACCGTCGAGCGGGCTGTTGAAGAACGAGAGCACAGTTGGAGAAGAGCAGTTGCAGAGCTTGATAACAAGCAAGACTTTCAAAAAGAACGTTCTGAATGGAAACAGACGCAATTCTCACTACTATCACAAATCGATACTTTGAGAGATGAAATTACTCAATTAGAAAAAATAAACTCCGACATACTTTCTAGACAATGGACTGAACCAACTACCAGAACTCCTCCTCGAACATCTCCTCCGCGACCGACTTCGATATCATCGCCTACGTCACCAATTAAACAAATGGTGTTTGATTTAAAACATGAGCTCAATGCAATACGTAGACACTGGAATAGTGATAAAGCTATTCACTTATCTGAGCGTTCGTTGTGGGAGAAAGAGAGACAAGATTTGTTAGAAACAGTTCGGATATTAAAATTACAACCAAAAAGACAACGGCATTCATCTCAAAGTGGAACATTACCCCCGAGTAGGTCCTCAACTGTTTGCTCTACTGTTGCAGATGTTATGGAGGTGGTTGCAGGTGGAAGTGGGAGTATTTTTGCAAATCAAGTTCTTCAAACGAAGAACCCCACAACACTAAATGGCCAGTCATCTCAGTCTAACGATGACATCGTATCGGATATGCAACGTCGACTTCAAGCTCGTGAGAGAAAGAAGCAGCGTGTCCGAAATCAACGAGAAAAAATATCTTTTGATGAACGAATTGCGATAGAAAAACAACAATCAGAACTTCGTGAATTGATAGAAGATGATGAAACTGCAATGGCAGTTCAACTTCGTGCTATGGTACGTCCCGTGAGTACCTTTGCACCGCAAGCTTCTATTCCAGTGAAGTCAACTCCCGCTACTACTCCAGCTGTCCAGCCTTCTGTGGAACCGACGTATACATCGGAAGTGATTGAGCTTCTCAGGAAAACAGTTGAATCTGGGTATGTTTGTTTTAACGTTATTAGGATGGTGAACTTACGTTGATTGTTTGACTTCTTTAACATAAATAATTAACAAACAGGGTGATTGCACCTGATATGCTTATGCAGATAGCAAATCAACAACGAACTGAACCAACTCCAACTACTGAAGTTGATAATAATGTAGTGCAGGTACCGTTATCGAATCACTCAAGCGTCGCATCTGTTGGGAATCAAACTCCGCCAGTCGTTCCACAGGTTGCGATCAGACCTGATCCTCGTTTATCACTTCCTCAAAGTGAAGATAATATAGATGGTTCTGAGTCACTCTTAGCACAGCTACTCGGGTCACAAATGAGTGACTTACAACGGCTTAGTAGTAGTAATGCTCCTCTAGGTAGTGACAGTGGTCTGGTATGTGATTAATTTCAACCGTTTTAGATAGGAATTGAAAACTACAACAACAACAATAATACCCAAAACAGGGAGACTTCGAAGTTGATATCCTCTGACCAATAACTGTTCCTTTTTCTTTTTAGCGGCTTAGCTTGTAAGGTGTCATTCGATTTTGTTTGTTAGATTTCATACCATACCAGACCTTTAGAAACTATTACTGTACCAATTAAAATAAATGTTTTATGGGATGTTGTTTCTACGTAAAGTTGTTTCCCCCCTTTCACATAAACAGGAACCCATCTACAAATGGCTGAGGGTGTGCAGTTAATGAATTCAACGGGTTGAGTTGTTACGGTAGAGAACTCGTGTGGTTTATAATTTGATCTCTTTTTTTTTTTTCTAAAGTTCTCATCTTTAATATTTCAACAATGACTGTTTTGAAGACTAGCACTTTGGGATTCCCCCGCACGGGTCCGAAGAGAGAAATGAAAACAGCCCTCGAGAAGTACTGGAATGGATTACTCAGCGCTGAGGAACTCTTCTCAACGAGTAATTCGATTGCAGTGAAGAGTTACGAGGAACAGCTCTCTCGGGGAGTGGACCTAATCGGAGTTGGGGACCACACCCTGTACGATCACATTCTAGACTGGTCTGAACGATTCGGTCTGACCTGCACACGAGTGAAGGCAGCAAAGCTGACAGGACTGAACGCGTACTTCACGCAAGCGAGGGGAAGGGACGGGATTCCTGCTCTTGACATGACGAAGTACTTCGACTCGAACTATCACTACATGGTACCTGAAGTACCAGCGGATGTATCCCCAGCTGGAAATTTCAAAGGGTTCATGGAAATGATACAACTGGCGCAGCAGACAGTCGGGAAAGACAGAGCAGTACCGATTGTGGTTGGTCCTCTAACTCTCTGCAAGCTCTGCAAGAGGTGTGGAGAGTTGTCTTTCGATGAGCTTCTAAAGAGAGTGTTGCCGTGTTACGAACAGCTGTTGAAGGAACTGAAGGAAGCCGGAGTTCCAGAAGTTCAATTCCACGAGCCGTGGTTCGTGAAGTCGGAGGCGGTGAACTTGAAAGAAGTTGCGGAATTTCTGTACGGGAAGGGATCGGCATTGACGAAGCAGAAGTCGGGAGTTTCTGTTAACCTTTGCATTCACTTTGACTCGTTACACGTTGAGGTTTACAAGTACATCAAGAACCTGGAGGTTGAGAGATTGACACTCGACTTCTGTAGGGGTTCCTCGATGCTGAGCATTCTAGAGAAGGAAGGATTCCCGTCATCTAAGCAGTTAGGGGCTGGTATCGTCGACGGGCGTAATGTTTGGAGGAGCTCAGAGAGCGCTGCGAAGTTGCTGGGACGTATCAGGAAGATAGTTGGCGACAGTAACGTTGTAGTCTCTCCTTCGTGTTCTCTTCAATTCATTCCTTATGACCTTACGCTTGAGAAGGACCTGCCTACAGATGTTAAGGAGAAGCTCGCTTTTGCGGTTCAGAAGTTGGATGTGTTGGTGTCACTTGCCGCTTCTTCTGCTGGTAACGAGGATAGCTGCTACGAGTGGGTTGGAGAAGACAACGCGTCCGGTGCTGATGACATTTCGAAGACGACGAAGGTCGGAGACGTGACGGTGACGGCGGAGATGTTCTCGCGGTCGGAGGGGTTTCCAGCGAGGAGGGAGAAGCAGGTGGCGATGCCTCTCTTCCCTACCACGACGATTGGATCGTTCCCACAAACCCCAGAGCTGAGGCGCAGCCGTCTAGCATGGAAGCAGAATAGACTGAGTGAGGAGGCGTACCGAGCGGTGATCGACGCGGAGCTGAAGAAAAACATCGAAATCCAAACTGAGATTGGGTTGGACGTGTTGGTGCACGGTGAGCCGGAAAGAAGCGACATGGTTGAGCACTTTGGGCAAAGACTCGAGGGATTCGCGTTTACAAACCATGGATGGGTGCAGTCTTATGGATCCCGTTACGTGCGTCCGCCAATCATCTGCGGAACGGTGTCTCGCAAGGAAGCGATGACAGTCAGGGAATTCAAGGTAGCGCAGGAAGCCAGTGACAAGCCGGTGAAGGGAATGCTGACGGGACCAGTGACGATTCTGAACTGGTCGTTCTGCCGTGTGGATACTCCCCGCTGGAAGCAGGCATTAGAGGTGGCGCTCGCAATTCGTGAAGAAGTGGCTGACCTCGAGGCTGCTGGATGTCGGGTGGTGCAGGTGGACGAAGCAGCTCTCCGAGAGAGAATGCCCCTGAAGGACGAGGAAGCAGGAGAGTACATGTCGTGGGCAGTGAAGGCGTTCCGTCTGTCGACGGCGGTTGCAAAGCCGAGCACGCAGATTGTAACTCACATGTGCTATTCAACCTTCGAGGACATCATCGACAAGATTGACGACATGGATGCCGACGTGCTGACGATTGAGAACTCGCGCAGCGGGAACGAGATGCTCGATGCCCTGTCAGGGTTCGGATACAACCGCGATATCGGACCTGGTGTGTACGACATCCACTCACCGGTGATCCCTACGAAGGAGCAGCTGGTTGACCAGGTGAGGAAGTTAGCTCAGAGTGGACTGCCTCTTGATCGTATCTGGGTGAACCCGGATTGCGGTTTGAAGACCAGAAAGTGGGAAGAGGTTGTCCCGAGTTTGAAGAACATGGTGGCTGCTGCTAAGATTCTTCGTGGAGAAGTTTCGACTGCTCCGTAGATGAAGCACACGACGAATCTGTGTGCTGTGTATGCCTATCCACCTGTAGCAGGCTCTTATACTAAACGACTTCTAACTTATCAGGTTGAGCTTTATTTTATTTTTTGTTTTTAATATTTATTTTCCTTTTCTTTCCTTCCTCTCTTAACATCTGTTTAACCAACCACCAGTAATTCTTAACCAAAGAAGAGCTTTGGTGGTGACGTCATTCAAAACCAAACCAACTACTAGTGTCTCCACTGACCATGGAGACTACGGTGGTCCATCAATGGAAATAGTGAATTACTCTTTATCATGCATCTCTCTTTTTGTGAAATTCAGAGCTTAACAGACAACAGGAACTCCCAAGACCAAGGAGGTTACCACTTGTGTCTATGCTTGTTTTTTCACACGCAAATTGATAATGCAAAAGAAGAAAAAAAAACGTTGTAAAACGTGTCTCTCTGTTGAGGGATATGTTTTCGAAAAAAAAAAAAAAAAGAAAAAAAAGAACAGAACAAATACCACCATAGTGAACTTTTAAGAAGTATTTACAGTTGTTTTACTTCGTTACTTGTAATTCGATATAAGATCACGGCGTGTATAATATTTCCACAGCCAATTGTTCGGATGACTAAAAACGTAAACTCGTTCTGAACGACATCCTTTTTTTTAGGATGTTATTTGAAGGATGTTGACTTGAATTTATTTTTCATCTTCCTCCCTTTTGATATGTGAATTGAATGACAACATAGTAATAAGTTATCGTTCTGTTTTTTTGGTTCACAGCAGTTTGTATTCCTTTTTTCTTGGATGGAACAACCTTTTTTTTTTACCCCCCCCTTCACCTACAGAAAAGTAAAATAATAAAACCATACAGAGTCTTTAGACGCTTCTTGTTGAGTTATAAAAGTTCGTTATCTAATTGTAAACACGTCACAGGTACACAGAGATGGAAATATCCTCTAGTACGTTAGAGCAGCCCCTCAATACGGATTCTGGGGGACGGTATGGAGTTCTAACAAATGATGAAATGTTAAATTGGAGAGGATGGAATTTCAAGAATTCAGAAAGAGAAGCGATAGTCGCAAATGAAACAACAGCAGCAGAAGAGGAAGAACTGATGCACACGTCTCCACCAAGCTTGAGTTGGTGGACGAAGATCGCATACGGAGCACCAAACTTCTCCATGACGTCGCTAACAATGTTAATAGGAATCCATGGTACAATATTTTATATTGGGATAGGAGCTGATGTTGCTTTCTTAGCTTTCTTTATATCACTTGCTCGTTCATTCGATGTCGTGACCGATCCGATCATGGGATATATATCTGACTCTACGGAATTCATTCCTTGGAAGCGAACCTTATCAAAATGGAGCATTGTTCGGACTGTTGGAAAATACCTTCCCACTGGGAGACGTCGTCCCTACATGGCTTTGTTCGCTCCTGGATATGCGATAACATTAATATTACTATTTGTACCACCATCTGGTCTGACCGAAGGTTGGAAAATCTCAACCTGGTTTGGAGTTTTTTATATTATTTTTTATTTGTTTGATACATCTGCGAACGTTCCTTGGGGTGCTCTAGGACCGGAGTTGTCAGATGTACCAAAGGAAAGAGATAGTTTATTTTTTGTGTCAAATATATTCAAGGGAACGGGCGTCTTAACTGCTGCTGTACTACCCGCTGTATTGACGCTTATTTTTAAGGATACGTCAAATGACACACCTGCTCCACTAGCAGACTTTGGAACAAATTACACCTGTCCACGACCAGCAGAACAGCGTTGGCATGTAATCGAGTGTCCCCCTGAAGAAGATCAAGACACAGCTGAGATAGACGCAAAGCGAACAGCCATGGCTGCCACTGCTATGATTTTCGGAGTCTACTACCTCTTTACTATGTATATTGGTACTTGGAAATTACGTGAAAAACCTCAAAATGGTAAAGCTCCACAACCTCCAATCGTACCAGCCATAATGTCAACCATCAGAAATAAACCATTTATGATAATACTACCAGCCTGGGTACTTGATATGACTGCCATCACTATGTTAGGAACTATGTTACCATTCTTTACTGAATATGTTGTGATGCCTGAAACAGTTGAGTCGTGTGACAGAGCATGTTGCTCCCTTGATGATTCATGCAGAAGTGAGAAGCTATGTCGAACAACAATCTGGTTAGCTATTGGACTAGTTGCTCTCATGGGTGCAAATGTTTTGAGTATGCCGATATGGCTTTGGGCGACTAGAGTATTTGGTAAGAGAAGAACTTGGTTATGTTTTAATCTTTTAACTGCTCTTACTGATTCGTTGTTTGTATTTGTTGGTGCTGGTGATCCAAAGTTGTGTGTTTTCTTTGCATTTCTCAACGGGATTCCAAGTGGAGCACAGTTTCTAACGGAATCGATTGTAGCAGACGTGATAGACTACGATGAGTTACTTACGGGACTGCGAAGTGAAGGTCGTTTTACAATATTTCAAACGTTCCTTCCGAAATTAGTTTCTATACCGGCACAGACAATCCCGTTGGCGCTACTATCTGCTTTTGGATTTCACAAACCATGCAGTGATGGAACCCCTTGGCATCCACAACCAACTAGAATAGTAATGTTCATTAAGGTCGTATTTTTCGTAATTCCAAGTTTTTGCGCATTCGCATCTTTTTTGATAAAAAGAAGATTCCCAATAACAGAAGACATGGTTGAACAAATAAGACTCGGATGTGCTAAACAGGCTAAGGGAAAACCAGCATACGATCCTGTGACGAAGACAATGAGACATGTACCATTTTATATTAATGACATGACGGCACTTCCTTTTGTTTGGAAGCTTGACGTCTTCTTTATAGATCAGTTGCTGTTGATTGAAAAAGACATAACCATGAAAACGACTTCAGGAAGAACAGCCATAACATCTCACCTTAAGAAGATATTCATCGGAATGAGTGTCGCTGCCGTTACTTTTTTTGGGATAACGGCGATGTCATTGGCTTTGGGATTTATGAGTGAAAATAGCACTTCCTGGGTACCATCATTCGCTGTTATTCTATGTGGTATGAGTACTACTGGATCTTACTTTGCGTACAAAAGGTATCTCGGAGCTAAAGAACTGCTTGATAATCAGGAAACCTGGGCACAAATTCAACTACTGCTTCCGACAGTTATAGAACATCGTCGGGGTAAAGTTTCTTTTCAAAATGCGACAGATTCTGATGAAGAAATGATACGGAAGCAGTCTACTAGTCAGTCTCTATCCCCTATTCCTGTCATGTATGTGTTTTTTAAGCATTAGTTTTTATAAAATAAAAAAAAAATTGGTTTTTATAATAAAAAATACCAACAGCGCTTCCACATCACACTTAACTGATATGTCCAGTCCGTCGTCACCACCTGCAGCACCAACGTATGTTTGATTTCAGTGATGGGAGTGGGTATCTTTTTATGTTGAATGGAAAAAAAACAGAAAAATAAAACAGTTTCTCGCAACATTATCAGCCAATTCAGGATCTCGGACCTGAACCGATCCTTAAGTTTAGATTGTGATGACTTTACAACAACTTTGAATTAAAGGAGATGTGCTTTGATTACAGGAAGGATTCTCGATCCTCTTTTTTTCAGGGTATTGTCGACAAACCGTTATTTTTTTTATTTTTTTAATACTCACACGTTAACTAGATTGAGAGCAATTATGCTATTGACATGAAAAAAAAAAAAAAAAAAAAAATTGAACTCCCTTTTTTTTTTTTTTTTTTTTTTTCAAATTATCTAATTTAATTTGCTCTGTTGTCTTATGAATTGTGAGGATTTTTGGGAACTCACTCAACAGTAAATTAATTGCGTATAATAATATAAAACTTCTATCGTATTTTGACTACTGAAAAAACGAAGGTACGGAACTCACTTTTTTTTTTTTTTTTTTTCAGAGGATGTACTGTTGACGACCGTTTTGTTTATTTATTTATGAGTCTGTCGACACGCCACTGAAATACCAAACGATTGACACATAATTCGATGCTGTCAGTCTGCAGATTCCCAACGTTATTTTTTTGTTTTCCATCAAAAGAGCTGTCTTTCCTTTATAAATTAACGGAAGGAAGGTCTCTCGATCAGAATTTCGCAGTATAAAGTAGGGAAGAAGACGCTCAGCATGATCGATATCTGAGTGTGCTTATCAACGAAAGACTTTCTTTTTCGAACACCTAACTAAACAAGGTGACTCTTGAAGATGATCTCATCTTTCAATATACTCCGTAACCTCCGCGAAGACTCGTGGAAGAAACTCGAAGCAGTCTCACGTTAAAAGCTCACTCGGTTTGCTCTCCTTTTGGTCTCGGTTCGTTTTCTGTTGAATTCGATTTCCGAGTGTACTTCAGCACCTGGAAGGTCTCTAACTATAAATCCTCCTTAGTTTCCGCTGAATACTTTTACGCTTTAAAGCAGCCGTTCAGTTGAGTTCACAATAATAATAGTATTAGCAAGTAACAATATACGTCAGTCGGGATTTTTTCGATTTTCCCCCCGAGAGAGGATCATGTTTCTGCCATAAAATCTGCGTAGGTTCGATCCTGGCGTGATTTTCATTTGCCCCCCTCTTTTACAATTATCCAAGACACGCTGATCACAACAATGCAGAATGTTCTGCTCCTCTAATTTCAGGATTCGACTGTTTTAATTAACGTCACCGTGCTATCGGTGTTTTCTCTCCTTTTCTAAACTAATCCCTTTTTTTTTGAAGTTTTTTTTTCTTTTCTTTTTAAGGTAAAGCCCGGGTCAATATGTTTTTCTTTTTTTGTAAACTTTTTCACAATATCTCCTTCTGTGATAGTTCAAGAGTTCTGCTTAGCAGGAGAACAACAGTAGAATAGCAACGATTCTGTAGTAGAAATGAAGTGCTTTCGTAATAGTTCTTACCCTGCGTTCCTCTGTCTTTGTGCAATCTGCGTTGAGTCAGGGTGAGGGATGGCAGGTAAATTATGCCATCGAACAATGTTTAATCAAACAGAATATATGAGTTGTTGTAGTCGTAGGTTCCTGGCCCCGCCAGTGAGAGTCTTCACGGATGTGGTGCTAATAGTAATATATCATAAAAACTACCCCTCCGACCCCCACCCGACAACAAAAATACTTCTTTTTTTTCTCTTTCTCATGTATCACTCGGAAACATGATTTTATGTAGGACGATTCCCTTGGTAATCAAGGAAGAGGGTACCCAGAAAAAAAAAAAAAAAAAAAATTCTACTTAAGAATGATTTCCTTAAAATAAACGAAGTGATTTTGTTATTTGTTTCCTGCGTAGGATTTGAATCTTTAATTAGAATCAAACAAAAGAAAAAAAAAATTTAGGACGCTTCAATTTCTTATGTCTCATATGGTTTGCTAAGCTTCGTTTCGATGGCGGAGAACTTGAATAACCTCAGGGAACTTTTTTAGGCATGTCAGGCTATGCAAAGCCTAGTCGCGATAAATCCATTTAGGAGGAAGTGGAGATAATGATAACGAGACATGCAAACGATCACAGAGAACCTGTTTTACTTTTAATGAAGTCTTGTTGGTACCAACTAGTTAACAATCAAGCAAAGCCCTCCCCCCCCAGTTAGTAGTCATGCTTTAAGGTACGTATGTGGTTCACTGCCCTCACGATACTTTCCCCTCCTCGCTCCCGTTTTGTTAATTATAAAGAAATAATAATATCAAAGTAAGCAGTAAGTGAACCGAAAAAATAAAAGGCCATACTTTGCAGAGGGAATTCGTACAACAGTCTTGTGTAGATAATCAGATATGATTTATCCTATGGGAGTACTTTGTATTCGCAATACTCGGAAGCTTAGTATTTCAACTTGCTCTCGTTATTGTTGTTTGTTTTAAGTGGCCTTTTATGCTCTTAGTACTTTGATTTCGTGTCGTTATTAATCTAATTAGCTAATGTTTGTTAATTAACACGTCATAAAAAAATAATAATTTCTTTTTTTTTTTTTTTTTTCCGAACATGCTGTATTCATTCCAGACAGTGTCTTGGATTGTCCTTCCTGAGCTGGGCTGGAACTATAACCAAAAAAACCCCAGCTAACTCTCTCGTTTGTTGAATGTAAAAACTGTTTTGTTTCGTAAAATTCCATATTTTATCTTTATTGCAGCATCGTAGATGCTTAAGTATAAAACATGTTTCTCTAGGTAATCGGGAATAAAACTCAGTGAACAGGGACTTAGATAAATTTCGATTCACAGCACCAAAAAGAACACTTGCAGGGGGTGCTGTGCTCTCTTGACTAGTTAAAAAAAAAAGGACGCTATTGCTACTATGGCTGGCTTCTTCATGGTAGGCAAGTTTTTTCGATTGAAAATACTTAAAGAACAAAAGAAAATTACAAAAAAAAAAAAAAAAAAAAAAAAAAAACCTATCATCAATGATATTTGCTTTTTTATGTTATGGTTGGTTTTGTTACGGATTGCTATTCTCCAAAAACCCTCTTTTTTTTTTTTTTTTTTTTTTTTTTTGTGTGTGTGTGTGCAATAAAAAAAAAAGGCTATGGATCTTATTTTTTGTTTAAAAATCCTTTTGATTCACTTTATGTTTTTAATTTTTGTTGTATTGCTGAACACATTCTCAAAAAAAAAACTCCCTTATTTTATTTTATTTTATTTATTTTATTTTTTTTGTAAGAATATATAACCAACGACTGAAAAACCGATTTCTTTTTTTCTATAAAAAAAAAAATTATAAAATATAGCGTGAAATTTACTTAGAATTACATGAATCTTTGTAATACCACATTCTAGCAGTCAACTTCGTGTGAAAAAAAGTAAAATAAAAATGTCAGTTGTTGTGATCACATAACATCTTCACAACTCTTTCTACTCATTATACTCTTGCTTAAAACTTGATTTTCGCAATCACATTGTAGTAGCGATATATTGAAGATAATCTTCAATACGTCTCGTTCTGTACTTTTTATCAAAATAAGTATTCCGTAATTAGTATTTTGGTTTTATATTAAATCCTTAAAACAATCATCGATATGTTCATTCTCTTTTCGCAGCGTGGTTTTGTGTAAAATCTCAAAACTTTAGTATTTGTAGTTGTTTTTTTTTTTTTTTTTTGTATTTGTCTGTTTTTCATCAGTCTTTCTGTTCTTCAGGGTTCTCTTAGTATTCAACAATGATTAAGTTCCTCTGCCGGCTGTTGGCAGTTACTCACGCAGCGGCACAATTCACACCGTGTGGTCCGGTGACTGCTGTGACCACCAACAATGCAGCACTCACTGTTTCTTATGAATTCGGAACTGAGTCAGGCAATGATGCGATTCGATTCACCGTCACCAACACTGGAACGGGAACATTCTGGGGATCACTCGGATTCAGAGCTGCTGGTATGAGTGGTAACATGTTGGGCATCTATCCAATCGGATGGGAATCAACGGGAACTGCAGTTCAAGACATGCAATTGATTAATGCCATCCCAACTGGAGCACCACCACTTGAAGCCAACCCCACCAGAGATGTCACCACTGAGTCTTTTATGAACGCAGGTGGGACTGTGAGCACCACTTTCTGGAGGTTGCTTAATACTGGAGATGCGGTTAACGACTTGATACTGTCAGCTACTGCTTTGGTTGTTGTTACTGCAACTGGGAATGGAGACCTTTCAACTATGATGAACCACGGGACGACGGGTAGGACTTCTGTTGATGTGACGTTGGCTGCTTGTCCAACGACAGCAGTTCCAACTTTAGTCCCTACAGCTGCACCGACTGCTGCTCCGAGTGGTTTCGTTTCCTGCGGTCCAATGACTGCTGTCACTACAAACAATGCAGCACTCACTGTTTCTTATGAATTCGGAACTGAGTCAGGCAATGATGCGATTCGATTCACCGTCACCAACACTGGGACGGGAACTTTCTGGGGATCACTCGGATTCAGAACTGCTGGTGTGAGTGGTAACATGTTGGGCATCTATCCAATCGGATGGGAATCAACGGGAACTGCAGTTCAAGACATGCAATTGATTAATGCTATCCCAACTGGAGCACCACCACTTGAAGCCAACCCCACCAGAGATGTCACCACTGAATCTTTTATGAACGCAGGTGGGACTGTGAGCACCACTTTCTGGAGGCTGCTTAATACTGGAGATGCGGTTAACGACTTGACACTGTCAGCTACTGCTTTGGTTGTTGTTACTGCGACTGGGAATGGAGACCTTTCAACTATGATGAACCACGGGACGACGGGTAGGACTTCTGTTGATGTGACGTTGGCTGCTTGTCCAACGACAGCAGTTCCTACTGCGGTACCGACGCTAGTACCGACGTTAGTTCCAACTTTAGTCCCTACAGCTGCACCGACTGCTGCTCCGAGTGGTTTCGTTTCCTGCGGTCCAATGACTGCTGTGACCACCAACAATGCAGCACTCACTGTTTCTTATGAATTCGGTACTGAGTCAGGCAATGATGCGATTCGATTCACCGTCACCAACACTGGAACGGGAACATTCTGGGGAGCACTTGGATTCAGAAATGTTGGAGTGAGTGGTAACATGTTGGGCATCTATCCAATCGGATGGGAATCAACAGGAACTGCAGTTCAAGACATGCAATTGATTAATGCTATCCCAACTGGAGCACCACCACTTGAAGCTAACCCCACCAGAGATGTCACCACTGAGTCTTTTACGAACGCAGGTGGGACTGTGAGCACCACTTTCTGGAGGTTGCTTAATACTGGAGATGCGGTTAACGACTTGACGCTGTCAGCTACTGCTTTGGTTGTTGTTACTGCGACTGGGAATGGAGACCTTTCAACTATGATGAACCACGGGACGACGGGTAGGACTTCTGTTGATGTGACGTTGGCTGCTTGTCCAACGACAGCAGTTCCAACTTTAGTCCCTACAGCTGCACCGACTGCTGCTCCGAGTGGTTTCGTTTCCTGCGGTCCAATGACTGCTGTGACCACTAACAATGCAGCACTCACTGTTTCTTATGAATTCGGTACTGAGTCAGGCAATGATGCGATTCGATTCACCGTCACCAACACTGGGACTGGAACATTCTGGGGATCACTCGGATTCAGAGCTGCTGGTGTGAGTGGTAACATGTTGGGCATCTATCCAATCGGATGGGAGTCAACAGGAACTGCAGTTCAAGACATGCAATTGATTAATGCTATCCCAACTGGAGCACCACCACTTGAAGCTAACCCCACCAGAGATGTCACCACTGAGTCTTTTATGAACGCAGGTGGGACTGTGAGCACCACTTTCTGGAGGTTGCTTAATACTGGAGATGCGGTTAACGACTTGACGCTGTCAGCTACTGCTTTGGTTGTTGTTACTGCAACTGGGAATGGAGACCTTTCAACTATGATGAACCACGGGACGACGGGAAGGACTTCTGTTGATGTGACGTTGGCTGCTTGTCCAACGACAGCAGTTCCTACTGCGGTACCGACGCTAGTTCCAACTGCTGTACCGACGTTAGTACCAACTTTAGTCCCTACAGCTGCACCGACTGCTGCTCCGAGTGGTTTCGTTTCTTGCGGTCCAATGACTGCTGTCACTACAAACAATGCAGCACTCACTGTTTCTTATGAATTCGGAACTGAGTCAGGCAATGATGCGATTCGATTCACCGTCACCAACACTGGGACTGGAACATTCTGGGGATCACTCGGATTCAGAAATGTTGGAGTGAGTGGTAACATGTTGGGCATCTATCCAATCGGATGGGAATCAACGGGAACTGCAGTTCAAGACATGCAATTGATTAATGCTATCCCAACTGGAGCACCACCACTTGAAGCTAACCCCACCAGAGATGTCACCACTGAATCTTTTATGAACGCAGGTGGGACTGTGAGCACCACTTTCTGGAGGTTGCTTAATACTGGAGATGCGGTTAACGACTTGACACTGTCAGCTACTGCTTTGGTTGTTGTTACTGCGACTGGGAATGGAGACCTTTCAACTATGATGAACCACGGGACGACGGGTAGGACTTCTGTTGATGTGACGTTGGCTGCTTGTCCAACGACAGCAGTTCCTACTGCGGTACCGACGCTAGTTCCAACTGCTGTACCAACTTTAGTCCCTACAGCTGCACCGACTGCTGCTCCGAGTGGTTTCGTTTCTTGCGGTCCAATGACTGCTGTCACTACTAACAATGCAGCACTCACTGTTTCTTATGAATTCGGAACTGAGTCAGGCAATGATGCGATTCGATTCAAGGTCACCAACACTGGGACTGGAACTTTCTGGGGATCACTCGGATTCAGAGCTGCTGGTGTGAGTGGTAACATGTTGGGCATCTATCCAATCGGATGGGAATCAACGGGAACTGCAGTTCAAGACATGCAATTGATTAATGCTATCCCAACTGGAGCACCACCACTTGAAGCTAACCCCACCAGAGATGTCACCACTGAATCTTTTATGAACGCAGGTGGGACTGTGAGCACCACTTTCTGGAGGTTGCTTAATACTGGAGATGCGGTTAACGACTTGACACTGTCAGCTACTGCTTTGGTTGTTGTTACTGCAACTGGGAATGGAGACCTTTCAACTATGATGAACCACGGGACGACGGGTAGGACTTCTGTTGATGTGACGTTGGCTGCTTGTCCAACGACAGCAGTTCCTACTGCGGTACCGACGCTAGTACCGACGTTTGTTCCAACTGTAGTCCCTACAGCTGCACCGACTGCTGCTCCGAGTGGTTTCGTTTCTTGCGGTCCAATGACTGCTGTCACTACTAACAATGCAGCACTCACTGTTTCTTATGAATTCGGAACTGAGTCAGGCAATGATGCGATTCGATTCAAGGTCACCAACACTGGGACTGGAACTTTCTGGGGAGCACTTGGATTCAGAAATGTTGGAGTGAGTGGTAACATGTTGGGCATCTATCCAATCGGATGGGATTCAACGGGAACTGCAATTCAAGACATGCAATTGATTAATGCTATCCCAACTGGAGCACCACCACTTGAAGCTAACCCCACCAGAGATGTCACCACTGAATCTTTTATGAACGCAGGTGGGACTGTGAGCACCACTTTCTGGAGGCTGCTTAATACTGGAGATGCGGTTAACGACTTGACACTGTCAGCTACTGCTTTGGTTGTTGTTACTGCGACTGGGAATGGAGACCTTTCAACTATGATGAACCACGGGACGACGGGTAGGACTTCTGTTGATGTGACGTTGGCTGCTTGTCCAACTACAGCAGTTCCTACGGTGGTACCAACTGCGGTACCGACGGGTACTCCTGGTGTTCCTCCTACGATAGTACCAACATTAGTCCCGACAGGTATACCGACTGCTGTTCCGGCTGGTTTCGTTTCTTGCGGTCCAATGACTGCTGTCACTACTAACAATGCAGCACTCACTGTTTCTTATGAATTCGGAACTGAGTCAGGCAATGATGCGATTCGATTCACCGTCAACAACACTGGGACTGGAACTTTCTGGGGATCACTCGGATTCAGAGCTGCTGGTGTGAGTGGTAACATGTTGGGCATCTATCCAATCGGATGGGAATCAACGGGAACTGCAGTTCAAGACATGCAATTGATTAATGCTATCCCAACTGGAGCACCACCACTTGAAGCTAACCCCACCAGAGATGTGACCACTGAATCTTTTATGAGCTCGGGTGGGACTGTGAGCACCACTTTCTGGAGGTTGCTTAATACTGGGGATGCGGTTAACGACTTGACACTGTCAGCTACTGCTTTGGTTGTTGTTACTGCAACTGGGAATGGAGACCTTTCAACTATGATGAACCACGGGACGACGGGTAGGACTTCTGTTGATGTGACGTTGGCTGCTTGTCCAACGACAGCAGTTCCTACGGGTACTCCTGGTGTTCCTCCAACGATGGTTCCAACTTTGAGGCCGGGAGTTCAGCCAACTGAGACTCCAACTGCTGTACCTGCAGTTCCACCAAACACGTTTGTTCCTTGTGGTATGCAAGAAACAATAAGTACACCTGACTTTTTATCTATTAAATTCCTTCTTGGAATTGTTAATAATGCTGATGCTATTCAGTTTACGATAGTTAATGTAGGACAAGGTACATTTTGGGGAGCGTTAGCATTCAGAACTGTTGGAACAGTAGGAACTATGAGCAATTTATACCCAATCATTTGGGATTCGGAAACATCTGTGGCGCATGACATGATGCTTATTAATGGAATTCCGACTTCTTCTCCTCCATTAGAAGTAAATCCAACTAGAGACGTAAAAACTGATAGTTACAGTTCAGGTGCTGGTACTGTTAACGTATGCGTTGGTTGTTTTATTTTAGTTTGTTGATGACTGTTTTTTTTTAACTGCGTTTATAATAAACTTCACAAACAGGTTACGTTTTGGAGGTACTTGTCTACTGGTGATTCTATTAACGATATTGATATTGTAAAGGGTAGATCGATAAACATCGCATATGCTTCAGGAAATGGGACTTCTGCTGCGATGATGATGCATACGCCTCAAATGAGAGGGTCAGTTAATATTACTATTTCTGATTGTCAGGCAACTGCTGTGCCAACGGATGCTCCAAATGCTACAGCAACTCCGACAGTCTCTCCTCCTACCACTCCATCCCCTGACACGATAGTTCCCCCGACGAGTACCCCAACTAGTGTGCCTGTCGGTAATGCTGCTTCGTCAGATGATAGCGGTTTTGTTTCAAAATTTTGGTGGCTGTGGGTCATTATCGGTGTTGTTGTATTAGGTCTTCTTATTGGTTTGATTTCGTACTGTGCTTGGAAGAAGAAAAAAGAAGATGAAGAGCTTCCCCTCAATGCATTTTTTGATATGGTCGGAGAATCTGAGGGAAGGAAGTTCGAAGATTTCGATAATACGACTGAGTTGGCTAACCTGTAGCGAGCGCTGCTTTTTTATTTTATTATTTCACAGAATTGAAACAAAATATTTTATTAGAATCAATGCTATTCTTGTATTACCATACATTCTGTATTTTATTTCTGATACAAAACTTTCCTCCCAAACGAAGCGTTCTATATGGGAATCACAAGTGGTGGTTTATTTTATTTTTTTATTATTTCTGTTGTATAGCTTGCTATTGTCTAGAGTGAAAATTTTCTTTTGGTGTTTTGCGGTTCAGCAGGTGATTCCTTTTGTCATCACCGCATTATCAAACTGTCTGGTTTCTACCTGATGGGCAACAGAATAAAATAACATCCTGGAAGGGTGTTTAAGATATCAATAATTATCTTCTGTGAGATCAGTAAGAATAACCACATGATGACTGCTTTTATGATTCTCCCTCTTAGTTTCTAATTTGCATTTCCAATGTTACCTTTTCCTCATATGAGGTTATTCGGAATATGTGTTTTTTCTTTATTACATCTTTACTAAACGTAGGCGTTTTTTTTATTTATTATTAGCTGCTTTTTGTTAACCGACTTTTTTCGGTTCGTGTGTACAAATAAAATACTTGTTTTTTTTGTCCTTCGTTTGTTATCCTTTTTTTTTAAAAAAAAAAAAAAAAAAAAGTAGACTTTTGAAAATATATTTATATTTTTGGATTATCAGAAATATGTATTGATTTTGCTCATTCAATTAAGAAGAGAGAAATTGTAATGTGTTGTTGTTTGCCAACCTTTTTTTTTTTCGAAAATTTTTTTTTCGAGATCGAATAGCGCATCATAATCAACCACGAATGAATGCCTTGATCTTGAAAAGATGGTTTTTTTTTTTTTTTAAAACTCTTCCTCGGAACTTCAATGTGCCCCGAGAGAACAAATTATTATGAAAAATTTAAAAATCTGCTTTTTTTTTTTTTTTTTTTTTTTTTTGGGAAAACTCCTAATAAACTTTGTGCGGAATTAGAGGTTGTCCCTTTTTTCAACAGAATTATCTCAGTTAAATTTGTTTGTTTTTAGTTTTGGTTCAGTAGAACGTGTTTAGCCCTTACTCTGTCGGTAATCATAATAAAAAATACATTGAAATAGAGCTCCACTAATCAACATCTCATGTGGTATGCTTCTCACCGGAGTTATTTCTTATCATTATCGCGTTCCAAACACTTCTTTTTGGTTTCTCGCTAGCTGTTTTATAGAATGATCAGTCTTTTCTATTTACATTTGGGAGAATTCCTGATGTATTTTTCATATCTGTTTTTTGAATAGGCTACCCATGACTCGCGTGTTTTTTTTTTTTTTTTTTTTTTTTTTTGTCTAAAAAGAATTGGCTTTAACTTCAACTATACAGAAAATAATGATATAACACTGTGATTTTTTGTTTGTGCACGAAACCGTTTATGTTTGTAGTGATGATCGGCTTCAAAGTGTGATTTTTTGTTATGTTTTGTATTTGCAGCCTTCTTTTTTTAGTCAATTTCCTTATATTCCGTTTTTACAAGAAAGTTTTTTTTTTTTTTTTTTTTTTGTTGTGATACAAAAAAACTTATCAGTTGGTGAGGTCATTTGCTTTAGTTAGTTGATGATTAATTTTTTTTTTAATTTACTATTTTTTCATAAAAAATCAAAAAAATTCTAAAAGTAGCTCTTTTGTTGGATTTAACTATCCGACAAAAATGATTAGAAGAGCCGCCTGGTACACTTTGAGTGTCTACCTAACAGATACTCGGTGGTCTGATGGACATGGTAACTAACTAACAAAAAAAAAACCTAAAATAAATTTCATACTATTACAATTACGTAATAATTCTGACTTCATGTTTTTGTTGACACTAATACTACTATTATGACATTTCTTTTTTTTTGCGTTTTTATTATTTTGTTTTCTTACATTCGTTTCGTATACTATTTTCAAATGTCTTTTACCACACTGTGTGGTTTAACGAAACCCCCCCTGGGAATATTAATTAAATTTTTAAACCTGACCTAATTAGATTTAAGACGTCATTCTGCTTCGTCAATGATTTCTACAAGAATCTTTTTTTCTACTTCATTGTAACTGATGATGATATCATTATTTTGAAATAGGACCCGCTTCTTTTTGGTTTGATTCACATTTGTTTATCTTACTTTTAGTATACAGGTTACGTGTGTTAAAGGTCTGTCAATGATTACTATCAAATGTTATTATTAGTTTTATTCACATAATTTTATCAACAGAATTCTTTCATCATGCTCAAACTTTTCTGCACTCTGCTAGCAGCTACTCAAGTGGCAGCACAATTCGCTCCTTGCGGTCCAATGACTGCTGTCACTACTAACAATGCAGCACTCACTGTTTCTTATGAATTCGGTACTGAGTCAGGCAATGATGCGATTCGATTCACGGTCACCAACACTGGGACTGGAACTTTCTGGGGATCACTCGGATTCAGAACTGCTGGTGTGAGTGGTAACATGTTGGGCATCTATCCAATCGGATGGGAATCAACAGGAACTGCAGTTCAAGACATGCAATTGATTAATGCTATCCCAACTGGAGCACCACCACTTGAAGCTAACCCCACCAGAGATGTCACCACTGAGTCTTTTATGAACGCAGGTGGGACTGTGAGCACCACTTTCTGGAGGTTGCTTAATACTGGAGATGCGGTTAACGACTTGATACTGTCAGCTACTGCTTTGGTTGTTGTTACTGCGACTGGGAATGGAGACCTTTCAACTATGATGAACCACGGGACGACGGGTAGGACTTCTGTTGATGTGACGTTGGCTGCTTGTCCAACGACAGCAGTTCCAACTTTAGTCCCTACAGCTGCACCGACTGCTGCTCCGAGTGGTTTCGTTTCCTGCGGTCCAATGACTGCTGTCACTACTAACAATGCAGCACTCACTGTTTCTTATGAATTCGGAACTGAGTCAGGCAATGATGCGATTCGATTCACGGTCACCAACACTGGGACTGGAACTTTCTGGGGATCACTCGGATTCAGAACTGCTGGTGTGAGTGGTAACATGTTGGGCATCTATCCAATCGGATGGGAATCAACGGGAACTGCAGTTCAAGACATGCAATTGATTAATGCTATCCCAACTGGAGCACCACCACTTGAAGCTAACCCCACCAGAGATGTGACCACTGAGTCTTTTATGAACGCAGGTGGGACTGTGAGCACCACTTTCTGGAGGTTGCTTAATACTGGGGATGCGGTTAACGACTTGACGCTGTCAGCTACTGCTTTGGTTGTTGTTACTGCAACTGGGAATGGAGACCTTTCAACTATGATGAACCACGGGACAACGGGTAGGACTTCTGTTGATGTGACGTTGGCTGCTTGTCCAACGACAGCAGTTCCAACTTTAGTCCCTACAGCTGCACCGACTGCTGCTCCGAGTGGTTTCGTTTCCTGCGGTCCAATGACTGCTGTGACCACCAACAATGCAGCACTCACTGTTTCTTATGAATTCGGAACTGAGTCAGGCAATGATGCGATTCGATTCACCGTCACCAACACTGGAACGGGAACATTCTGGGGATCACTCGGATTCAGAACTGCTGGTGTGAGTGGTAACATGATGGGCATCTATCCAATCGGATGGGAATCAACGGGAACTGCAGTTCAAGACATGCAATTGATTAATGCTATCCCAACTGGAGCACCACCACTTGAAGCCAACCCCACCAGAGATGTGACCACTGAGTCTTTTATGAACGCAGGTGGGACTGTGAGCACCACTTTCTGGAGGCTGCTTAATACTGGGGATGCGGTTAACGACTTGACACTGTCAGCTACTGCTTTGGTTGTTGTTACTGCAACTGGGAATGGAGACCTTTCAACTATGATGAACCACGGGACAACGGGTAGGACTTCTGTTGATGTGACGTTGGCTGCTTGTCCAACGACAGCAGTTCCAACTTTAGTCCCTACAGCTGCACCGACTGCTGCTCCGAGTGGTTTCGTTTCCTGCGGTCCAATGACTGCTGTGACCACTAACAATGCAGCACTCACTGTTTCTTATGAATTCGGAACTGAGTCAGGCAATGATGCGATTCGATTCACCGTCACCAACACTGGGACTGGAACTTTCTGGGGATCACTCGGATTTAGAGCTGCTGGTGTGAGTGGTAACATGTTGGGCATCTATCCAATCGGATGGGAATCAACAGGAACTGCAGTTCAAGACATGCAATTGATTAATGCTATCCCAACTGGAGCACCACCACTTGAAGCCAACCCCACCAGAGATGTGACCACTGAGTCTTTTATGAACGCAGGTGGGACTGTGAGCACCACTTTCTGGAGGTTGCTTAATACTGGAGATGCGGTTAACGACTTGACACTGTCAGCTACTGCTTTGGTTGTTGTTACTGCAACTGGGAATGGAGACCTTTCAACTATGATGAACCACGGGACGACGGGTAGGACTTCTGTTGATGTGACGTTGGCTGCTTGTCCAACGACAGCAGTTCCTACTGCGGTACCGACGCTAGTACCGACGTTAGTTCCAACTTTAGTCCCTACAGCTGCACCGACTGCTGCTCCGGCTGGTTTCGTTTCTTGCGGTCCAATGACTGCTGTCACTACAAACAATGCAGCACTCACTGTTTCTTATGAATTCGGAACTGAGTCAGGCAATGATGCGATTCGATTCACGGTCACCAACACTGGGACTGGAACTTTCTGGGGATCACTTGGATTCAGAACTGCTGGTGTGAGTGGTAACATGATGGGCATCTATCCAATCGGATGGGAATCAACGGGAACTGCAGTTCAAGACATGCAATTGATTAATGCTATCCCAACTGGAGCACCACCACTTGAAGCCAACCCCACCAGAGATGTGACCACTGAGTCTTTTATGAACGCAGGTGGGACTGTGAGCACCACTTTCTGGAGGTTGCTTAATACTGGAGATGCGGTTAACGACTTGACACTGTCAGCTACTGCTTTGGTTGTTGTTACTGCAACTGGGAATGGAGACCTTTCAACTATGATGAACCACGGGACGACGGGTAGGACTTCTGTTGATGTGACGTTGGCTGCTTGTCCAACTACAGCAGTTCCTACTGCGGTACCGACTTTAGTTCCAACTGTAGTCCCTACAGCTGCACCGACTGCTGCTCCGAGTGGTTTCGTTTCTTGCGGTCCAATGACTGCTGTCACTACTAACAATGCAGCACTCACTGTTTCTTATGAATTCGGAACTGAGTCAGGCAATGATGCGATTCGATTCACCGTCACCAACACTGGGACGGGAACATTCTGGGGATCACTCGGATTCAGAACTGCTGGTGTGAGTGGTAACATGATGGGCATCTATCCAATCGGATGGGAATCAACAGGAACTGCAGTTCAAGACATGCAATTGATTAATGCTATCCCAACTGGAGCACCACCACTTGAAGCTAACCCCACCAGAGATGTCACCACTGAATCTTTTATGAACGCAGGTGGGACTGTGAGCACCACTTTCTGGAGGTTGCTTAATACTGGAGATGCGGTTAACGACTTGACACTGTCAGCTACTGCTTTGGTTGTTGTTACTGCAACTGGGAATGGAGACCTTTCAACTATGATGAACCACGGGACGACGGGTAGGACTTCTGTTGATGTGACGTTGGCTGCTTGTCCAACGACAGCAGTTCCTACGGTGGTACCAACTGCGGTACCGACGGGTACTCCTGGTGTTCCTCCTACGATAGTACCAACTTTAGTCCCGACAGGTGTACCGACTGCTGCTCCGGCTGGTTTCGTTTCTTGCGGTCCAATGACTGCTGTCACTACTAACAATGCAGCACTCACTGTTTCTTATGAATTCGGAACTGAGTCAGGCAATGATGCGATTCGATTCACCGTCACCAACACTGGAACAGGAACATTCTGGGGATCTCTGGGATTCAGAACTGCTGGTGTGAGTGGTAACATGATGGGCATCTATCCAATCGGATGGGAATCAACGGGAACTGCAGTTCAAGACATGCAATTGATTAATGCTATCCCAACTGGAGCACCACCACTTGAAGCTAACCCCACCAGAGATGTCACCACTGAATCTTTTATGAACGCAGGTGGGACTGTGAGCACCACTTTCTGGAGGTTGCTTAATACTGGAGATGCGGTTAACGACTTGACACTGTCAGCTACTGCTTTGGTTGTTGTTACTGCAACTGGGAATGGAGACCTTTCAACTATGATGAACCACGGGACGACGGGTAGGACTTCTGTTGATGTGACGTTGGCTGCTTGTCCAACTACAGCAGTTCCTACGGTGGTACCAACTGCGGTACCGACGGGTACTCCTGGTGTTCCTCCTACGATAGTACCAACTTTAGTCCCGACAGGTATACCGACTGCTGTTCCGGCTGGTTTCGTTTCTTGCGGTCCAATGACTGCTGTCGCTACTAACAATGCAGCACTCACTGTTTCTTATGAATTCGGAACTGAGTCAGGCAATGATGCGATTCGATTCACCGTCACCAACACTGGAAAAGGAACATTCTGGGGATCTCTGGGATTCAGAACTGCTGGTGTGAGTGGTAACATGATGGGCATCTATCCAATCGGATGGGAATCAACGGGAACTGCAGTTCAAGACATGCAATTGATTAATGCTATCCCAACTGGAGCACCACCACTTGAAGCTAACCCCACCAGAGATGTCACCACTGAATCTTTTATGAACGCTGGTGGGACTGTGAGCACCACTTTCTGGAGGTTGCTTAATACTGGAGATGCGGTTAACGACTTGACACTGTCAGCTACTGCTTTGGTTGTTGTTACTGCAACTGGGAATGGAGACCTTTCAACTATGATGAACCACGGGACGACGGGTAGGACTTCTGTTGATGTGACGTTGGCTGCTTGTCCAACGACAGCAGTTCCTACGGTGGTACCAACTGCGGTACCGACGGGTACTCCTGGTGTTCCTCCTACGATAGTACCAACTTTAGTCCCGACAGGTGTACCGACTGCTGCTCCGAGTGGTTTCGTTTCTTGCGGTCCAATGACTGCTGTCACTACTAACAATGCAGCACTCACTGTTTCTTATGAATTCGGAACTGAGTCAGGCAATGATGCGATTCGATTCACTGTCACCAACACTGGGACTGGAACATTCTGGGGATCACTCGGATTCAGAGCTGCTGGTGTGAGTGGTAACATGATGGGCATCTATCCAATCGGATGGGAATCAACGGGAACTGCAGTTCAAGACATGCAATTGATTAATGCTATCCCAACTGGAGCACCACCACTTGAAGCTAACCCCACCAGAGATGTCACTACTGAATCTTTTATGAACGCAGGTGGGACTGTGAGCACCACTTTCTGGAGGTTGCTTAATACTGGAGATGCGGTTAACGACTTGACACTGTCAGCTACTGCTTTGGTTGTTGTTACTGCAACTGGGAATGGAGACCTTTCAACTATGATGAACCACGGGACGACGGGTAGGACTTCTGTTGATGTGACGTTGGCTGCTTGTCCAACGACGGCAGTTCCTACGGTGGTACCAACAACAATAGTTCCGACAGCGGTACCGACTGTAGTTCTGACAGCTGTGCCGACCGTTGTCCCAACAGGAACTCCGGGTAATCAAACTACTCTCGCACCAGTTGTTGGATTTGTTGCTTGTGGACCTGTTACTGTTTTGGAAACTGAGAATGCTGCTGTCTCGGTTTCGTATGAGTTTGGGACTGAGTCTTCCAAAGAAGCTATTCGATTCACAATAAGTAACAGTGGAACTGGTACCTATTGGGGAGCTCTCGGAATTAGAGCAAGTGGTGTGTCGGGTAACATGTCTGATATCTTTCCTGTTGGTTGGGACTCGACTGGTAGTGAAGTTCAGGACATGGAAGTGATAAATGGAATTCCGTCTGATTCACCGTCACTCGAATTAGACCCAACGAGGGAAGTAAAGACTGAGAAATTTATTTCTTCAGGTGGTGTTGTGAATATAACCTTCTGGAGATATCTAGACACAAGTGATACCACAGATGATATGGTTATTGCTGCTGGTGATATTGAAATTGTTACCGCAACTGGAAATGGAAACGTTACTGCAATGGATAATCACGGACCTTCTGGACGTGCATCTGCTAGTGTGAAGTTAGTAGCGTGCATGACAACTGCTGTGCCGACGCAAGTTCCAAGTACAAACATACCATCAACACCATCACCTCAGAATGGAGCTGGTGAAGGTAGCGACAGTAGTGATAGTTTCCCTTGGTGGTTAATTGTTATTATTGCTGTTGGAACTCTGCTCCTACTCGGTGGTATAGTTGCATGTGTCTTGAAGAGGAGGAAAGCTCAAGATACAGTGACGCTCGACGCTTTTATGGACGTGTGTGAGGAAGCAGAACTATCAGGTTATGGAGCAAGTTCTACACAATACAGCCAACCAACTGGCACAGTGGTTCATACGTAGGGATAATGTTTTGTTGTTTGGTTCTGATGGGCTTTTTGATTAATTAGTTAGAGTGTGATAGTAGTGTTGTTATCCTTATTAGTAGCAGTGACTTTATGACTGATTCGTCGTTGAAGAAGTTTTGAATTATTAATTTTTTTTTTTTTTTTTTTAAAAATCCTTTTTTTATTCTCTTTTTTTCTTCAAGTACATGTAGTATACTTTGTGAAAATAATTTTTTTTTTTTTTAATTTTTAAAATTAATAATCTTGTTTTATCGGCTGCTACCACGGACATGAGGTGTCAATCTCTAGTCCCAGTGAACCAGCCTACGAAAACCAAAACCAGTGAAGCCTAGCGGGATATAAAAAGTCTGGAAATAATACTAATGGTAAACGAAAGGTGATACCTGTCACTGTCACGCATCGAGTATGTTCCTGAAAAAAAAGGTTCACGTTTGTCCATAAAATCCCCCCCAATTTTTTTTCACAATTATTTAATTTATTTTATTATTTCAATTATTGTCTGGTGCTCCTTTTTTCTGTGAAGGGATAAAATCAACAGACAGATCTACATTTTGGTTATTGTATATTATATTATTTTTTTTTTTTGCATTTAACAAGTATTGTAAGAACGAAAAAGAATGTTGGCAGCACACACGTAAACCTCCTTTAGCTTTATCAGTTTAAGTCGGTTCATGTTTTCGTGCACAAACAAAAAAACCACAGCGTTATATCATTATTTTCTGTATAGTTGAAGTTAAAGCCAATTCTTTTTTATTGTTTCGTTTTTTTTTTTTTTTTTTTAAAATAAGGTGATTAACCATACCTGGTACCCATTTTTAAAAAAAAGGGGAAATTCCAAAAAAATAAAAGTTTTTTTTAAAAATAAAAGAACCTTTATTTTTCCACTTTTTTTTTTAAGGGGTTCAGGTATGGTAAAACCTTAACAACGAAGTCTAATCGACCTGAATCACTTCCGAAAAAGATTTAAATTTTAGTTAGTTTGGTACCATACATCTAATACATAGTAGTATTCCTTTTAAATGAAAATAGAAGAACCGTTTTAATCTTCTGAAGAGGTACAACACCAACTGAGACTGATTAAAAGCAGTTCCGTCCTGACGAGCTCCGATGGATATTAAGAAATCAGTTCTTCAGAAAAAATATAACTTTTTTTTAAAACTAAATAATTTTTTTTAAAATGAATAGCTTGTTTGTCTCTGCTAGAGACAGATGCTTGTAAGGCGTTTTCTCTAAGTTGATTACTAAGCACAAGTCATTTTTTTTTTTTTTTTTTTTTTTTTTTTTTTCCATTTACTCCGTGAAATTTCTGTTTCTTTTCATTTTTTCTTGCTGCTCCCCCTCCGTTTAGTTTTTTAGTACTAAAACTACTAACACAGATGTTAGAGGTAGAGAGTTAAAAAAAAAGCGCGTTTTTTTTTTTTTTTTTTTTTTTTTTAAATTCTTTTTTTTTTGTTTGTTGTAACGCAAACGAACAGGCTAATGTCGGCACATTTTGAGGCTGCCACAGGCCAGTTATCTCTTCCCGGCATCATTCTCTCTGAACATGATGAAGTAACCACCATAGGCTAGTAGTCAATTACGAATTTCTTTTTTTTAAAATCAATTTTTGTGTATCTGGTACCACTTCTTTGTTTATTCACATCAAGCTGTTACCCCAGTTGCGTTTTATTCTGGGAGACTGAGAGATGCACGATTTTTAAAAAAAAAAATGAAAATAAAAAAAGATTAAATGAAATTAAAAAAAAAAAAAAAAAGAAAACAATTCCTGAATGCTATACACTAACAGTATGTCTCGCAGGGGTGATGTTTTTCATTAAGATGGTCTGTTTTTTACTTATGCTCTGTCTTGATTTGCATCGGTGTTGACCTTACTATACACTTAGAAGAAAAAAAAAAGACTGAACGGTCTTTTTTTTTAACATAAAGTAATTAAGTTTCATTATTATTTTTTCCCTTCCGTATCCGTTATGTTTTTGTACAGAAATTAAAACTTAAAGTCGGGGGGTAGTATGATATTAATTTTATTGTTTTTAAAAAAAAAAGAAATAAAATATCAGCCATTCTCACAAATGGCCAAGTTGTTCTTTAACACGCCATGGACTTTTTTTTTTTTATTTATTTATTTTTTTTTTTTGAAATCAAAAAGATGTGCCAAGTCTTGCGAATAACGTAATTCTTTCAAACTGATAATCCGTTTGTTTTGTTCATAAGTTTTATCTCTAAAAACAAAAAAATTCTGAAAAAGAAATGCAAATTGGTATCCCGCACCATTGGGATCCTCATCTCCCGATGGAATGGTCCGTTTAAATGGGTCAAGATCGGATATGTGCTTTTAGAAGTAGTTTTCTTTCGGGAAAAACTTTATGTGAAATTCTTTTAACTTTCTCTCTTTTCGGATAACACGGTGCTGTTGATGAGTTTCGCTGCAAAATCCATCTCCTCTGCAGTAGCTGTTGTGTCTGAGTCTTGAACTTGAAAAAAAAAAAAAAAAAACTTTTATTTAATCGGTAAATCTTTTTTCCTCTCTTCTGAATTTGAACACACCTTTTGGGTCCGGAGCAGTTATGACCATAAACTAACTGTCGTTTTACCTGTGATCCTTTGTTTTCATTTCTTGCTGCTATGTGCTGCCATTTTTTTGTGGTACTTTTTATAGAGCTTTACAGTACAATTATAATGCTTTGGACAACTCGGGGTGAACGATCCTCGGTACTGTTTCGGGGGGTTTCTATTGGAGAGAATAGAAAGCAGGCTGAGGAACAAACAACCAACCGTTTGGTATTGTGTATAAGAAACCTTCTCTTCCACTGGTCGAGGTACATGCTAGAGGCGCAAATTTCTTACTCGAAGCTAAAATTGTTACACCAGTTGCGGCCTGAATAACCTGTGGGATGACCCTTATAGTTACTTTATTACGCTAAGCATCACCCTTAGTCAAATTGTATGTAAAAACTAATGTTAAATTATCTTTTATGTTTTTTATAATACAACACACAGTTATGATTTTTATAAAATCGAACATACATACATTCCCCCCAATTGGCACTTTGCAACTTACCGGCTGTTGACCTCACATGCGGGTTATCACGTTTTCTTTTTGCTTTACGTTTTTTGTTAGTCCGTGTTTTGCTCCCAGTCTTTTAATACAGTTCTCGTATCATAAAATACAAGTATATAGGGATTGCGACAACAGGTTGCTCCCCTTCCTTGGTGTTGGATATAGTTAAGTTTTCAGGGCGTTTTTTAGTTAGATAAGAAAACTTATTACAGTAACATAGGCAAGTGGCGTTCAACGATATTCACGTGGACTTCAGTGGCATTTTTTATTATATTTATTTGCAAGTCATTTACTACGCTGCCGCTGACAGTCAAAGATTGTCTGAGAGATTGTTGTTCCTCTTTGAGCGGCTTGATTAATACGAGTATCAATTTACCAGATCGTTTCTCTTTTATTTTCTTTATCCTCAAACCGAAGCAATCTTCGCGATTGGATTGTTACTCCTTACAGCTACCCAGACCTGTCGTAATCAGTGTGTTTTCGCTAACAGAATAATCTAACTTTATCCTTTCATGATTAAATTCAATCTACTACCACAGTATTTAGGGATCCCTGAAGAGCTACCTGGTTCTTTTTGCATCTTCTAAACTCAGTACTCGGGCTACTTGTTGGGATCGATAAGAATTCCACGAGTGTTATATGGAACAATTGAACAAACGTTGTTTTCCTTTTTAAAAAAAACCGTTCTTTTTTTTTTGTGTGCAACGATCTTAAAAAAAAACAAGTATTCTGACTTTGTCTGTTGGCAGGTATCCCCTTAACTTAATTCGAAAAAAAAGGCTGGGGGTGAGGGGTATTTGTTTTTATTCTTTCTTGTATTAATTCCTTAACGATTATTTATTTATTTTGTGATAACACTAACGTAAACAAATACTAAATTTGTTTTGTTGTCGTTTTACGAATACAACCAGTCTATAAGAGAGGGCACATTGGCTGGATGAAATTGGATGCAGTTGCTTTTTTTTTTTTTTTTTTTTTTTTTTAAAACCTAATTTCGCATTAAAAAGGTGCGAAAAGGGAAAATAAATTTTTAAATTATCAAAAAAAAGAGAATTAACATTTCGTTTGTCCTCTATTTTTTGAGACTTAAAAAAACCAACCACTCGACAGGGAGAGTAACAACATTCTATTTGTATTTTGCTAACTTTTCTAAGTAGTTATTTGTGATTAGTTTTTATAACAGGTTTTTGACATCATTACAATGTGTACTTCATTCTTGTTGATTATTTGATTATTTTATAACTTCATTGTTAAATACGTCAAAACCAGAACCATAAATAATATGTTCAAATTCCTCTGTCTCCTGTTGTTGGTCGCGACCGCAGCAGCGCAATTCACTCCATGCAGGCCTGTGACCGTCATCACCACCAACAATGCAGCACTCACCGTTTCCTATCAATTCGGAACTGAATCAGGCAATGCTGCGATTCGATTCATCGTCACTAACACCGGTACCGGTGCTTATTGGGGAGCAATCGGATTCAGAACTGCTGGTGTGAGTGGTGGTATGAGGGACATCCATCCAATCGGATGGGATTCGGTGGGAACTGCAGTTCAAGACATGCAATTGATTAATGCTATCCCAGCTGGAGTACCACCACCACTTGAAGCCAACCCCACCAGAGATGTCACCACTGAATCTTTTACGAGCGCAGGTGGGACTGTGAGTACCACTTTCTGGAGGCTGCTTGATACTGCAGATGCGGCAAACGACATGATACTCTCTGCTTCTGCTTTGGTTGTTGTTACTGCGACTGGGACTGGAGGCGTTTCAACTATGACGAACCACGGGATGGGAGGAAGGACAGCAGTGGCTGTTACTTTGAGAGGCTGCCCAACAGCAACAGAAACCGCCACACTCACTGAAACCGGAACAGAATCAGTCACTAGTACTGAAACAATGACTACGACATCAACATTATCCACTACTGGTACTTCATCTATAACATCAACGATAACTGGAACTGAATCTACTACTGGATCGGTATCTGCTACCGGAACAGTGTCTGTGACAGGAACCGTATCTGTGACAGAAACAACATCTGTGACTGGAACAGTAACAAGCACTGAAACAAATACTGCGACAGTAACCGCAACGGAAACTTTGGCAATACCCACTGCAACAGAGACAGCGAGTCTAACTACAACACTCTCTCAAACTGGATCATTGACTAACACTCGTACTGAAACAGTAACGATAACTCCGGAACCAACACTCACTGAAACATTAACCGGAACCCTTACTTCAACGTTATCGCTTACTCCGGAACCTACACCTACAGCAACACAAACTGCAACACGCTCCGTATCAGCGACCATAACTCCGGGACCTACAATCACTGAAACATTAACCAATACTCGTTCTGTAACGGCATCACTTACACCGGAACCTACACCTACAGCAACACAAACTGCTACACGCTCTGCAACGTTATCGTTTACTCCGGAACCTACACCTACAGCAACACAAACTGCTTCACGCTCTGCAACGTTATCGTTTACTCCGGAACCTACACCTACAGCAACACAAACTGCTTCGCGCTCTGCAACATTATCGTTTACTCCGGGACCAACAATCACTGACACATTAACCAGAAGCCTTACTACAACGTTATCGTTTACTCCGGGACCAACAGTCACTGAAACATTAACCAGAAGCCGTACTGCAACATTACCGGGGCCATCAGTAACAGGAACATTAACCAGAAGCCGCACTCCAACATTATCGTTTACACCGGGGCCATCAGTAACAGGAACATTAACCAGAAGCCGCACTCCAACGTTGTCGTTTACACCGGGGCCATCAGTAACGGGAACATTAACCAGAAGCCGCACTCCAACGTTGTCGTTCACACCGGGGCCATCAGTAACGGGAACATTAACTGTGTCCACAACTCCAGGAGAAACACCTACCATGATGTCATCAACTGGGACGTCATCTGTTACACCAGGACCTTCGACCACAAACACACTGACTGAGGTACCTAAATCTGTAACATCAACAACAACATTGACAGTACTACCACCTGCGACTTCAACAGCAACAACATCTGCTACCCCAGCAGCGTTACCTACTACAACAGCAACTTCAACACTTGTGACGCCTACTGAAACCTCATCTGCAGGCAGCGAAACAAGACTTCCGACAATGTCGAAATCCACAACCGACATTTCCTTTATTCCTTGTGGGAGTCGTACGCAACTTACAACGAGTAACACTGTCTTCCAACTTTGGTACGAAATGGGATCGGTATCAAGTGTAGATGCTGTTCGATTCACTGCAACTATTACCGGGACTGGAACCTTCTGGGGAGCATTAGGATTCAGGGAACCAGGAGTAATGGGAGGAATGGAAGATATCTATCCGATTGGATGGGACTCGACAGGTCCTGCTGTTCTTGAAATGCAAATGATAAATGGAATTCCGACATCTTTTCCGCTACTAAAGACAGATCCAAGGAAGAATGTCGTCACTGAGTCCTTTACTAATGCAGGTAGTACCGTGACTGTTGTATTTTGGAGGCTTCTTAATACAGGAGATAGCAGTGATATTATTCTACAACCTGATCAACTAACTGTTGTAACAGCAGTAGGTGCAGGAGGAGTCGCTACAATGACAAATCATGGAGTAACTCAGAGAGCTAGCGTGAATGCCACGTTAGACGAGTGTGTGACTCCAACATTAGTTAGTCAAACAATAACATCTATGGATAATGCAGCAGCAACAACGACAATGACGGTGCTAGCAGGTGCGGGAACTGTTTCACCTGCTGCTGTAGGAAGCGACTCTTCTGATGGCTTTCCGTGGTGGTTAGCAGTTATTATCGCAGTCGGTGCCGTAATTATTATGTGTTGTATTGCCGCTTATTGCTTAGCAGCAAAGCGTAAGAAGGATGAATTGTCGCTGTCTAACTTTATGGACTTCGTTGATGAAATGGAGAACAGAGAACTTGGAGAGAGTACTAATGACTACAGCCATGCTAACAACAATAATACTATCAACAATACCGTCACAACACTGCATGCGTAAGGAATTTAAATTCACATTCTGAACAATCATAGGGAACTGTAGTATACTTGTCCTTTGTAGCTCTTATGATTTGATAAGACTTATTGGACCTTTTTGACTTGCGTAAGTCTGATATAATCACGCATGCAGTTTGTAAAGAAGGAAGAAGAGGAAAAGAAATAAAATAAAAACGCACGTATTGGTTACTTCAGTCGCAAGGGAATCTAATTTATTGTCCGAGAGTGCTTGTTCTTGTATCCGATGCTTGTTAATAAGTAATTTGCCTGTTTAAATTTTTAAATTTATGTCCGTGTCATCTCCCTCCCTTGGAATGGTCACTTTATTGTGTTCAGAAATTGTAATTAATGAATATGCATTTTTCTTAGTTCGGCATTGGAAACCTAAAACTGACTGTCTGTCTCATTTTTGAGGTTCCTTGTGATTCTATTCAGATTAGGATAGTTTTTTTTTTTCGTGTTTGCCACAGTTTTTCACTATTTCATGAAGAAATGTTTTTTATTTCATTTTATATATACATTGGAAAATAGAAAAAAAAGATAAGCTTTATTATAACACCCCCCCGCCTATGAAACTTAAAGTAACTACATTCCAGTCCTGCAAACTGGAATGACTCAGTCTCAACATTTGACTGACTTACTTCTACACCATACTGATGAGAGAGAATAGAGGTAAGAGGTATATGGGATTACTCTCGAAACCTAAATAGTTACTTTATTATGCTAAGTTGCGCATCACCCTTAGTCACTGTATTTAAAACTAATGTTAAATTATCTTTATGTTTTTATGATACAACACAGTTGTAATTTTTACAAAATCGAACATACAACCCCCCTATTCCCTTATTTTTGTTTTCAACCCGGGCAAGTGGACAGCTGAAATTGATGCTTTCGCCGCAGCTGTCTAATTGGGTTCTCTACTGTTGCGGCTTACCCAGACCCGCAGTTCTGGACTTGCTTACTAATTAGTTAGGCCTGGTGTATCTTTTGTTTGCCCTTCTGAATTTGTATTCACATTTTTTTTTTTTTTTTTTTAAATAAAAAACTTCATTTATGTTTCTGACATGGTTATTGAATGTGAAAGCTGCTCTCTCATAGAACATCGTGCCCTGGATTTAATTTTTCATGGGGCTCACGATTACTAATGATAACTACACTGAATGACATCTGAATGAAATACAGATGATTATGATGTAGAAATCTTTTACAACAAAATGGAGTATTCGCGATTCCGCATGATTGTCTCATAAATCATAACTTTTTATAGTTAACGTTCATAAGATACATATATTTATTTTATAGGTATGCTCAAACAGTCATCCCCGTTCTCTATCTGCCTTTTGGTCTAACAACGTGCGGTATTTGGGAAATTCCAATCCCTCCCCTCCCCTCCCCTGCCACGACCGAAATATACATATATTGAATTATTGTTAAGTGGTGCCTACACTTATGAAAAAACTGTGTTGAATTAATGTAGTAGTTACTGTTTTTTTTTTTTTCTTCTTTTCGATTTAGACGTGATTTTTTCATGTGTTTTTCAGTTCACTCTTTTTTTGGTTGGGTGAAAATATTTTATTTTTTTTAACGGTTATTCTAACCGTCGATAGGAGCAGTTCATTGCGGTCCTGTTCCTCATGGTTTGGGGGGGGGGGGGGGGGGGGAATTCCGTTTTTTTTTAAAAAAAAAAACATAAATGGATATACAATAAAAACAAAAAGGAACCTTGTCTACAACTGAACTGGAACTTTTCTCCCACCCCCTCTCCGAAATAATGGTCAGGGCAATTGGCGCCAGTCAGTAGTCCTCATTGAAAACATTGGCTACTTAATTGTTTGCAAAAAGCCAACCAACACAACATGTGTTTGTGTTAAAACCAATGAAAAAAATTATCAGTTTTGCATCACTGATACACAGAACTATAGGGAAATATATTAACAAAATGTGGCTCGGATAGAAGTTAGTTTCGTCTTAGTTTTTTCTTTTTTTTGAATTCGTATTTTTTTTGTTTTTTTAAAATTGGGAAATTGCTTTTAGCGGTTTGGTGTTCAGAACATATATACCACCGTTCGGCTGCTTTTTTTTTTTTTTGTTTTTCAGTCTTCCTCTCACAAGTCCCTTTCGACATATTTAACTCTGTTGTTTTCAACTCTCATATGTAGGTGGGAACATTCCTGCTTCAGAATAGCCTTAGATTTCAGAGAAAGTAGTTAACAATAAGTATCAAGTCATTTCTACTTGGCTTTACTTTTAAGTTATTTTCATTTTGGTTTTTTCCCGTGTTTTATTTTTTTATTTTTATTTTTTTCACCATTTTCCTCCCTTTTTCATTCATTTTTTTTTTCAACTTCACTAAGAAAAAGTAATCAAAAAAAAAAAAAAAAAAAAAAAAAAAAAAAAACCAAAAAGTTTTTAGGTTAAAAATTACTTTTGTTAATATTTTAATAAATAAAGTAACACGTATTTGATGCTCACATCTGGGAGCTAACTCGATACCATGGTTAAAATGAGGGAGGGAGGGGAACTCATTAGCCTAATCAAGTAGCGGAGTGTTGAAGGTTGAAATGTTTATTTATTTATCTATTTATTATTTTTTCCCCTTGATTTCAGTCCAAGAATTACCATTATTACCCACTAACTTAATGTTGTTTGCATTTTTGAATTTTTGTTTGTTTCTTTTGCTGAAACCCTAGAAAAAGAAGCAGGGAGAAAAAAAAGTGGTGTGTCACATGGAACATTTTCCCCCTTGTCAAAAAAATAAATTTGAAAAGCCACGAAAGTGGTTTTTCGCCTTCAGGGTTTCTAGTATTAAATTTTTTTTTTTTTTTTTTTTTTTTTTTTTATATTTGTATCGTAGACAGTGCAGATGCGATCTTGACCATCTCTCCTCTTAGTTTTTACTTATGTTATTCGTCACAATTAGGTTGCCAATTTTATGATAATAATTTGTTAACCTCCTTACCCCTTTTTTTTTTTTAAAGGGGTTAGTTTAATCCTCTTTTAGATAATTAATGCTATTTTATAGCTGGAAAAAAAAAAAAAAAAAAAAAATTATCACCTAACTCTTATAGCTGGTGTTTCTTTGACCACGTCTAATATAAAATTAATAAACCCCCGACCTTCGTTGTGTGGGCGTTGCACACGAATGTCTGATATTTATATTATATAAGTAGTCACGCGAATTTATCTTTTTTCATTATTTAGTTTTTTTTTTTTTGTGCTTTTGGTATTTGTTGGCTATTTTTCCAGACCCCTCGTAGTCATCAGTTTGTATTTTGCTAACTAACTAACTTTCCCACAGTAGCTCATGTCCTTAATCTTCTTGCAGCAGATCATCACAACTTGCCTGCGTATACGAACAAACTGAAACTGCCCCGGGGTTGGAATCCCCGAAGCAGTTGATGTTGCACACACGAAACACTAAAATAGAAACAATAATTGAATTGCGATTCGGAAGGTAAGTCTTTGGGGTTTTTTTTCATTAGCCGCAGACATGCCTCCGAAAAACTCCGAACGGCCGGTCTGTTTTCTTTGTTTTCTCCCCCACCACCCTGTTGGAACTCTTTCCCAAAAAGATCCTTAACTTAGCAGTCGATACTGTTACAGTACGTTAGTTGGTTACTTGGATGCGTCAGTTTACTGTTTTTAAAGAAAGGAATCTTGGATATTTTTCGCAGCCACACCCTTTTAGCAGACTGCTGTTAGTCTGCTTCGCTGTGGTTTCTGTGTGAAGTTCATTTTCACAAAGAGAATCAACACCAGTGCGAACCAAATTAAATCAGAAAAAAAAATAATTTTGAAATTCAAATATTAACTTTATTTATTGATTCTAGGTGTCACAGATATGTGTATCCAATTACTACTAGCTACAACAAAACTCAAAAAAATAAACTAATTTATGTTTGCGAAGTATTTGCTTTTTTCTGGTTAGTGGAAGAAAAAATTACCGTTTTTTATTGTTCACAGGCCAAACAATGGTCTTGAAGTTAATTGTTCTGTTGTTGGTAGTGGTTGGTTGTACAGCTCAGGATCCTTTCATTCCATGTGGAAGCAAAATTGATATAACGACGGACAACGGTGGGGTTTCCGTTTCTTATGAATTTGGAACAGCCACTAGTCAAGATGCTATTCGATTCACTGTTATCAATACTGGAGTTGGAGATTATTGGGGTGCTTTAGGATTTAGATACGTAGGTGTTGATGGAAACATGAATGGTATCTACGCAGTGGCATGGGATTCTGTAGGAAGTTCTGTTTGGGATTTGAAAGTGATCAATGGTATTCCAGCCTTTACCCCTCTTCTAGAGCCCTTCCCAGCACGTGATGTCAAAACAGAATCATTCTCTAGTGGCAGTGGTGTTGTCACCACAACATTCTGGAGGCTGTTGGACACAAGTGATACAGTAAATGATATTATTCTTTCTGCTTCCAACTTTGTTATCATCACTGCAACTGGTAGGGGTAGTATCATGACTATGTCTGGTCATGGTGCTACTGGTAGGGCCAAGGTAATAGCGACGTTGGTTCCTTGTGATGCAACAAGCACTCCCGCTACTCTGGGTCCCGCTACTCAGCCTGATTTTATTCCCTGCAGTGCATCTGTTAGTGGGGTGTTTAATAATTCTGAAATGTCGTTGAATTATGAGTTTGGTAGTTCATCAGCTGGTCAAGATGCTATTCGTTTCACCATCTCCAACACCGGGACGGGAACTTTCTGGGGAGCACTCGGATTCAGAGTTCCCGGCAACACAAACATGTCAAACATCTATCCAATCGGATGGGATTCAACAGGAACTGCAGTTCAAGACATGCAATTGATTAATGGTTTCCCAGTTGGCTCACCGCCTCTCGAGTTCCATCCAACTAAAGATGTCACTACTGAGTCCTTTACGTATTCAGGTGGCACAGTGTTCGCAACATTCTGGAGACACCTTAACACGGGTGATCCAGCGAATGACTTGATCCTCGGCTCTGGTGATGTCGAAGTTGTATTCGCTACAGGAAGTGGAGTCGTTCATAATATGAGTTACCATGGTCTGACTGGAAGAGTGAAAGCATTAATTACCCTTGATACTTGTTCACCTTCTCCAACAGATGCACCTACTTCGATTCCAGCGACACATGTTCCCACCGCCTTACCAACGGCTGAACCCACTGCAATCCCGACAACTATTCCAACGGCGGTTCCAACAGCTTTACCAACAGTTGAACCCACTGCAATGCCGACAGTAGTTCCTACAGCTGAACCCACTGCAATGCCGACAGTAGTTCCTACAGCTGAACCCACTGCAATGCCGACAACCATCCCATGGACAGTTCCAACAGCTTTACCAACATCAATTCCGACTCCTTTGTCGACAGTAGTTCCAACAGCTGAACCCACCGCAATCCCGACAGCTATTCCAACGGCGGTTCCAACAGCTTTACCAACAGCTGAACCCACTGCAATCCCGACAACCATCCCAACGACAGTTCCAACAGCTTTACCAACATCAATTCCGACTCCTTTGTCGACAGTAGTTCCAACAGCTGAACCCACTGCAATCCCGACAGCTATTCCAACGACAGTTCCAAAATCTTTACCAACATCAATTCCCACAGCCGTGACTGTGATTCCGACAGCTTTGCCAACAACAGTTCCAACAGCTATTCCCACTGCATTTCCAACGACAGCACTTCCGACGGCTTTATCAATAGCTGTACCGACTTCAATCCCGACGACTGTGCCCACAGTTATTCCGACAGCTTTACCAACTGCAGTTCCCACAGCTTTGCCGACTACTATCCCGACGGCATCTGCAGCCTCAACGACAGCCCCCACGACGGTTCCGACAGTTGTGTCCTCTGCGATTCCAACGACAGTTCCTACTTTCGTAACAGCTGTCCCGACTGCAATTCAGACGAAAGCTTTCCCAACGACATCCCCAACTGCAGTTCCAACAAATGCACCCACCGCGATCCCAACCATCGTTGTGATGGACACCGCATCCCCTCCTAAGCCAACAGTACCTCCAACTGCGGTTCCAACAACTGAGCCTACCGCTATCCCAACCACTGTTGTGATGGATACCGCAGCCCCTCCTAAACCAACCCCAGTACCTTCGACCGCTATTCCTACAGTGGCACCGATCCGTACAGCCACTCCATCATCTGGGTCAACAGCTCTCCCTTCAACTGATGTACCGACAAGTATTCCAACTTATGCAGCCGTTACATCAACACCACTTATTATACCGACAATGATTCCAGTTAGATTACCAACTACTACTCCTCCGACTACATCACTTACAGTTATCCCTACTTCGGAAACAATCTACCTGCCAACGTTTGCTCCATCAGATTCTCCTGATACCTCACGAATGACTGAATCTGCAGTAAAAGTAAAGAAAGGTTCTGAGAAAGTAGCTGCAGGAGGTGGTGCAGTAGTTGCAGTCTCATCACTTCTTGGTGCTGGAGGTAGCAGTAGTATACCTGGACAGACTTTGATTGTTGAATCTTTGAACTGCTCTGGAGATCACGACGATGCTGAGAACTTGCCGTTGATTGTCCATCCGCTGGTTTTTAGGATTAATGGATACACACAGGCTGGGTGTGTTGTTGGAAATACTTTACTCTCTGTCGGATATTTTCTTTTCTTTTACGCAGTCGTACAATTACTTACCTACCTTGGGTACGGTACAAGAACAAGTGATCCTTCTGTGTCTCCCTGGGAACGAGCATGTGCGATTGTGAGATACCCATCAGTAACTGTCCCACCACCACTATTTCTGTTACCTGGTACACTAGAAGCTTCCCTTGATATCCTGTTCTGCCCTCGTGGTGGTCCTGTTGTTATTGGTATCGCCTGCTTAGGGTTGCTGAACTCTGTTATAATTTTCGCAATATTATGGAAGACAAGCAGCACTGACAAGGCTACATTGGAAACATTTCACCCAACATCACGTTGGCATGGTTACTTCATTGGTTGTAAGAGCTGGGAGTCAACCGGATATTTATTTGTCGAACGTCATGGCGTCACATTTGATATTTACAACAAACTGCCTTGGGTCAGAGGGAAATATTTCGCTATTGAAACCGCTACTGTGTTTCCGATAGCGATAATTGCTAGTGCTCGCTCTGGTTTGTGGGTTGCCTGTAGCATCAAGGCATTGTCATTAGCTATCTTGATTGCGATGCTGTTGTATATTACTATTGTTTGTAATGTTTTTATTGCTCCGTTTTTAAAACATTTGATGGCGTTCATTTACACTGCCATGATCTTAGGTCTTGGCTGCCACGTTATCGCCTTTGTAAACGAAAGCATGCAACACTACAGTATTGAAATTGGATTGTATTTTTTTATTGCTGCAATGGCTGGGTCAATCATCAGAGCTATTTATGATGTGATAACGTTTTGCATGGATATGTATAACGGATATCGATTGTGTGATCATTCTCGCAGAAGCAGCTGCAATAAAGAAGTTCAATTGCTGATTGATAGTGCTGCAGAGCTTCAGGAAATTACATCGAAAGCAAGTTTTAGTGAAGAGCCGTTAGTCAGCTCTCCGGAGGAATTGAGATTTAAAGTTTTCATGTCTGAAGATACAGCTCGCGTTGAAGATGTCAGTGATACTGAATGTAGCAATACATACAGCAATATTCGACTTGTTAACTTGTCCAGTCCATACTCATGCAGGAGGCGTAGAAGCGGACAATCAGAGTTCGTGCCATCACCCAGAGTATCGCCCGGAGTATCACCCAGAGTATCACCCAGAGTCTCTCCAACAGCTAGATTATCACCAATCTGCATAGGAAGGAGATCACCAGTTCTACCGAAAACCAGATCTGCTATCACTCCTAATAAATTATCACCAACTTCACGTTCTGCTAGAAGTTCACTAAATCATCATTATTATCCTTTTAGAGGTCGAGGTGGTCGATCCCCTACATCAAATACTGACGTGCGAACGGTATTAACGTAATGCGATTACAGTCAACTATCGTGTTGATGAGGGAAACTATTATCTACTTCTTCTGATTTTATATTGTTAAGTACACTTTTGTGTTTCTCCACCTCTTTCCAGAAGTTGGAGTTTTATTAAAAATTATCCTAATTTCAGCTAAAGCTATCTTGTGGACACCAAACGCGCAATCCGAGCCCACCACCCACGAAAATATCATCAGAAAAATTCCAATATAATCCAGCAGGTATGATAGTTATGAGTAATAAACGATCTATTGCCGCAAGCAAGAGTGACCCAGAATTACCTTCTGATGGAGGCAAAGGTGACAGTTGGAGTTAGAAAAAAAAAAATAGTAGCCGGAATTGGAATTTTCTCTGAAAGTATTTTCGCAGGTGGGGTGCCCACAGGATAGCCAAGACAAGAAATTGGGAGCGTTTTTCCTGCCTGGTCTTCAATATTGTAAAACAACATTTTATTCACTTACAAAAAAAAAAAAAAAAAAAAAAAAAAAAGCATATTCAGATTAGCCTTTTATTTCGTCGAATGCAGACAGAATGCTGTTGCACGGGGGGGGAACTTGATACTATAATTAAAAATAAAGCAACTTGAAATGGGGAAGGGGGGGGATGTAATTCATGAGACCGGAAGAAATAACGGCTTATAATCTGAACAGCTTCATTACGTCACAAAAAAAATAATAATTAAGGACACGCTTTCTTGATAAGTATTCTTCAAATCTGCTTTTCCTCCCTCTTTTTTTTTTTTTTTTTTCTGTGATCGATGATTTACTTAGGAATCACCGACGTTCTTTTTTTTTTTTTTTTTACAAAGGCTGCTTTTTTTTTGACAGTTCCTCTGTAGTTAATAATCACGCACTTGCGTTTCCGTAAGCAATGCCTGTTGTTTACATGAGGTTAAGGGTGAACTTATTTATTTATCAGGTCATACAAAATAAGAATATCACAATAATGATCTTGAAGTTGATTCTTTTTTTGTTGCTCACAGTTAGCGCTGCAACTCAGTTCTCTCCTTGTGGACCTGTCACTACTATTACTACAAACAATGCAGCACTTACTGTTTCTTATGAATTCGGAACATCAGCTGGTCAAGATGCTATTCGTTTCACTATCGCCAACACTGGGACTGGAACTTTCTGGGGATCACTCGGATTCAGAGCTGCTGGTGTGAGTGGTAACATGCGGGGCATCTATCCAATCGGATGGGATTCAACGGGAACTGCAGTTCAAGACATGCAATTGATTAATGCTATCCCAACTGGAGCACCACCACTTGAAGCCAACCCCACCAGAGATGTCACCACTGAATCTTTTATGAGCTCGGGTGGAACTGTAAGCGCGACGTTCTGGAGACTCCTCAACACGGGTGATGCAGCAAATGACTTGATCCTTGCTGCCGGTAATTTCGGTATTGTCACTGCGACTGGAGCGAATAATCTTGCAACCATGCAAAACCACGGACCTACTGGAAGGGCTACGGTTCCAATTACTTTTGTAGCTTGCCCAACTACTGCAGTTCCTACAGCAGTTCCAACGGCAGTTCCAACGGCAGTTCCAACGGCAGTTCCAACAGCGGTGCCAACAGCGGTGCCAACAGCGGTGCCAACAGCGGTGCCAACAGCGGTTCCAACAGCTGTGCCAACAGCGGTGCCAACAGCGGTTCCAACAGCGGTGCCAACAGCGGTGCCAACAGCGGTTCCAACTGGTTTCTCTCCTTGTGGACCTGTCACTACTATTACCACAAACAATGCAGCACTTACTGCTTCTTATGAATTCGGAACATCAGCTGGTCAAGATGCTATTCGTTTCACCATCGCCAACACTGGGACTGGAACTTTCTGGGGATCACTCGGATTCAGAGCTGCTGGTGTGAGTGGTAACATGCGGGGCATCTATCCAATCGGATGGGATTCAACGGGAACTGCAGTTCAAGACATGCAATTGATTAATGCTATCCCAACTGGAGCACCACCACTTGAAGCCAACCCCACCAGAGATGTCACCACTGAGTCTTTTATGAGCTCGGGTGGAACTGTAAGCGCGACGTTCTGGAGACTCCTCAACACAGGTGATGCAGCAAATGACTTGATCCTTGCTGCCGGTAATTTCGGTATTGTCACTGCGACTGGAGCGAATAATCTTGCAACCATGCAAAACCACGGACCTACTGGAAGGGCTACGGTTCCAATTACTTTTGTAGCTTGCCCAACTACTGCAGTTCCTACAGCAGTTCCAACGGCAGTTCCAACGGCAGTTCCAACGGCAGTTCCAACGGCAGTTCCAACGGCAGTTCCAACAGCGGTGCCAACAGCGGTTCCAACAGCGGTGCCAACAGCGGTGCCAACAGCGGTTCCAACTGGTTTCTCTCCTTGTGGACCTGTCACTACTATTACCACAAACAATGCAGCACTTACTGTTTCTTATGAATTCGGAACATCAGCTGGTCAAGATGCTATTCGTTTCACCATCGCCAACACTGGGACTGGAACTTTCTGGGGATCACTCGGATTCAGAGCTGCTGGTGTGAGTGGTAACATGCGGGGCATCTATCCAATCGGATGGGATTCAACGGGAACTGCAGTTCAAGACATGCAATTGATTAATGCTATCCCAACTGGAGCACCACCACTTGAAGCCAACCCCACCAGAGATGTCACCACTGAATCTTTTATGAGCTCGGGTGGAACTGTAAGCGCGACGTTCTGGAGACTCCTCAACACAGGTGATGCAGCAAATGACTTGATCCTTGCTGCCGGTAATTTCGGTATTGTCACTGCGACTGGAGCGAATAATCTTGCAACCATGCAAAACCACGGACCTACTGGAAGGGCTACGGTTCCAATTACTTTTGTAGCTTGCCCAACTACTGCAGTTCCTACAGCGGTTCCTACAGCGGTTCCTACAGCGGTTCCTACAGCAGTTCCAACTGCGGTGCCAACAGCGGTGCCAACAGCGGTGCCAACAGCGGTGCCAACAGCGGTGCCAACAGCGGTGCCAACAGCGGTGCCAACAGCGGTGCCAACAGCGGTGCCAACAGCGGTGCCAACAGCGGTGCCAACAGCGGTTCCAACTGGTTTCTCTCCTTGTGGACCTGTCACTACTATTACCACAAACAATGCAGCACTTACTGTTTCTTATGAATTCGGAACATCAGCTGGTCAAGATGCTATTCGTTTCACCATCGCCAACACTGGGACTGGAACTTTCTGGGGATCACTCGGATTCAGAGCTGCTGGTGTGAGTGGTAACATGCGGGGCATCTATCCAATCGGATGGGATTCAACGGGAACTGCAGTTCAAGACATGCAATTGATTAATGCTATCCCAACTGGAGCACCACCACTTGAAGCCAACCCCACCAGAGATGTCACCACTGAATCTTTTATGAGCTCGGGTGGAACTGTAAGCGCGACGTTCTGGAGACTCCTCAACACGGGTGATGCAGCAAATGACTTGATCCTTGCTGCCGGTAATTTCGGTATTGTCACTGCGACTGGAGCGAATAATCTTGCAACCATGCAAAACCACGGACCTACTGGAAGGGCTACGGTTCCAATTACTTTTGTAGCTTGCCCAACTACTGCAGTTCCTACAGCAGTTCCAACGGCAGTTCCAACAGCGGTGCCAACAGCGGTGCCAACAGCGGTGCCAACAGCGGTGCCAACAGCGGTGCCAACAGCGGTGCCAACAGCGGTGCCAACAGCGGTGCCAACAGCGGTGCCAACAGCGGTGCCAACAGCGGTGCCAACAGCGGTGCCAACAGCGGTGCCAACAGCGGTGCCAACAGCGGTGCCAACAGCGGTGCCAACAGCGGTGCCAACAGCGGTGCCAACAGCGGTGCCAACAGCGGTGCCAACAGCGGTGCCAACAGCGGTGCCAACAGCGGTGCCAACAGCGGTGCCAACAGCGGTGCCAACAGCGGTGCCAACAGCAGTGCCTACTGCAATTCCTGGTGTTCCACCGACAGCAGTTCCAACAGCTGTGCCAACAGCAGTTCCAACAGCGGTACCAACAGCAGTTCCAACAGCAGTTCCAACAGCAGTTCCAACAGCTGTACCAACAGCAGTTCCAACGGCAGTTCCAACAGCAGTGCCTACTGCAATTCCTGGTGTTCCACCGACAGCAGTTCCAACAGCTGTGCCAACAGCAGTTCCAACAGCGGTACCAACAGCAGTTCCAACAGCAGTTCCAACAGCTGTACCAACAGCAGTTCCAACGGCAGTTCCAACAGCAGTGCCTACTGCAATTCCTGGTGTTCCACCGACAGCAGTTCCAACAGCTGTGCCAACAGCAGTTCCGACGGCGGTACCGACAGCAGTTCCAACGGCAGTTCCAACAGCAGTTCCAACGGCAGTTCCAACAGCAGTGCCTACTGCAATTCCTGGTGTTCCACCGACAGCAGTTCCAACAGCAGTTCCAACGGCAGTTCCAACAGCGGTGCCTACTGCAATTCCTGGTGTTCCACCTACAGCAGTTCCAACAGCAGTGCCAACAGCGGTACCAACAGCAGTTCCAACGGCAGTTCCAACAGCAGTGCCTACTGCAATTCCTGGTGTTCCACCTACAGCAGTTCCAACAGCGGTACCAACAGCAGTTCCAACGGCAGTTCCAACAGCAGTGCCTACTGCAATTCCTGGTGTTCCACCGACAGCAGTTCCAACAGCAGTTCCAACGGCAGTTCCAACAGCGGTGCCTACTGCAATTCCTGGTGTTCCACCTACAGCAGTTCCAACAGCAGTGCCAACAGCGGTACCAACAGCAGTTCCAACGGCAGTTCCAACAGCGGTGCCTACTGCAATTCCTAGTGTTCCACCTACAGCAGTTCCAACAGCAGTTCCAACGGCAGTTCCAACAGCAGTGCCTACTGCAATTCCTGGTGTTCCACCGACAGCAGTTCCAACAGCTGTGCCAACAGCGGTACCAACAGCAGTTCCAACGGCAGTTCCAACAGCGGTGCCTACTGCAATTCCTAGTGTTCCACCTACAGCAGTTCCAACAGCAGTTCCAACGGCAGTTCCAACAGCAGTGCCTACTGCAATTCCTGGTGTTCCACCGACAGCAGTTCCAACAGCTGTGCCAACAGCGGTACCAACAGCAGTTCCAACGGCAGTTCCAACAGCTGTGCCTACTGCAATTCCTGGTGTTCCACCTACAGCAGTTCCAACAGCAGTGCCAACAGCGGTACCAACAGCAGTTCCGACGGCAGTTCCAACAGCTGTGCCTACTGCAATTCCTGGTGTTCCACCGACAGCAGTTCCAACAGCTGTGCCAACAGCGGTACCAACAGCAGTTCCAACGGCAGTTCCAACAGCTGTGCCTACTGCAATTCCTGGTGTTCCACCGACAGCAGTTCCAACAGCTGTGCCAACAGCGGTACCAACAGCAGTTCCAACGGCAGTTCCAACAGCTGTGCCTACTGCAATTCCTGGTGTTCCACCGACAGCAGTTCCAACAGCTGTGCCAACAGCGGTACCAACAGCAGTTCCAACGGCAGTTCCAACAGCTGTGCCTACAGCAATTCCTGGTGTTCCACCAACAGTGGTTCCTACAGCGGTGCCAACAGCTATACCCACTTCTGTGCCTACATTGGTACCAACAGCGGTTCCAACAGCATCACCGAGCAGTTTTTCACCATGTGGACCTGTCACTACTATTACCACAAACAATGCAGCACTTACTGCTTCTTATGAATTCGGAACATCAGCTGGTCAAGATGCTATTCGTTTCACTATCGCCAACACTGGGACTGGAACTTTCTGGGGATCACTCGGATTCAGAGCTGCTGGTGTGAGTGGTAACATGTTGGGCATCTATCCAATCGGATGGGATTCAACGGGAACTGCAGTTCAAGACATGCAAGTGATTAATAGTTTCCCAACCGGAGCGCCGCCATTAGAAGCCAACCCAACCAGAGATGTCACCACTGAGTCTTTTATGAGCTCGGGTGGAACTGTAAGCGCGACGTTCTGGAGACTCCTCAACACAGGTGATGCAGCAAATGACTTGATCCTTGCTGCCGGTAATTTCGGTATTGTCACTGCGACTGGAGCGAATAATCTTGCAACCATGCAAAACCACGGACCTACTGGAAGGGCTAGGGTTCCAATTACTTTTGTAGCTTGCCCGACTACGGGGGTTCCTACAGCGGTCCCGACTGCAGTTCCTACAGCCGTGCCGACTATGGCGCCTGGTGTTCCGCCAACAAATGTTCCGACCCTTGTGCCAACTATGGTTCCTGGTGTTCCGCCAACAAATGTTCCGACCCTTGTGCCAACTGCGGTTCCTGGTGTTCCGCCAACAAATGTTCCGACCCTTGTGCCAACTATGGTTCCGGGTGTACCTCCAACCGTTGTGCCAACTATGGCTCCTGGTGTTCCTCCAACTACTGTGCCAACCATGGCTCCTGGTGTACCTCCAACCGTTGTGCCAACTATGACTCCTGGTGTACCTCCAACCGTTGTGCCAACTATGGCTCCTGGTGTTCCTCCAACTGTTGTGCCAACTATGACTCCTGGTGTACCTCCAACTACTGTGCCAACCATGGCTCCTGGTGTACCTCCAACCGTTGTGCCAACTATGGTTCCTGGTGTACCTCCAACTACTGTGCCAACCATGGCTCCTGGTGTTCCGCCAACCGTTGTGCCAACTATGGCTCCTGGTGTACCTCCAACCGTTGTGCCAACTATGGTTCCTGGTGTTCCTCTAACTGTTGTGCCAACTATGGTTCCTGGTGTACCTCCAACTACTGTGCCAACCATGGCTCCTGGTGTTCCGCCAACCGTTGTGCCAACTATGGCTCCTGGTGTACCTCCAACCGTTGTGCCAACTATGACTCCGGGTGTTCCGCCAACCGTTGTGCCAACTATGACTCCCGGTGTTCCTCCAACCGTTGTGCCAACTATGGCTCCTGGTGTATCTCCAACCGTTGTGCCAACTATGACTCCTGGTGTTCCGCCAACCGTTGTGCCAACTATGACTCCCGGTGTTCCTCCAACCGTTGTGCCAACTATGGCTCCTGGTGTTCCGCCAACCGTTGTGCCAACTATGGCTCCTGGTGTACCTCCAACCGTTGTGCCAACTATGACTCCTGGTGTTCCGCCAACCGTTGTGCCAACTATGACTCCCGGTGTTCCTCCAACCGTTGTGCCAACTATGGCTCCTGGTGTACCTCCAACCGTTGTGCCAACTATGACTCCTGGTGTACCTCCAACCGTTGTGCCAACTATGACTCCTGGTGTTCCGCCAACCGTTGTGCCAACTATGACTCCTGGTGTTCCGCCAACCGTTGTGCCAACTATGACTCCCGGTGTTCCTCCAACCGTTGTGCCAACTATGGCTCCTGGTGTACCTCCAACCGTTGTGCCAACTATGACTCCTGGTGTACCTCCAACCGTTGTGCCAACTATGACTCCTGGTGTTCCGCCAACCGTTGTGCCAACTATGACTCCTGGTGTTCCGCCAACCGTTGTGCCAACTATGACTCCTGGTGTGATTCCTACAGCTCAGCCTGGTATGCCGGGTGTTCCACCAACTGCAGTACCGACCGCACAGCCAACAATGAGACCAGGTGTTCCACCAACTGTAGCACCGACCGCACAGCCAACAATGAGACCAGGTGTTCCACCAACTGTAGCACCGCCGACAACTGCCCCTGGTGGTGGTGGGTTGACACCAAATCCTGCCAATGCTAATGGCGCCGGTACAGGAGACGACAGTAGTGGTGGTTTTGACTGGTGGTGGATTCTGATTATTGCACTTCTTGTGATTTTGATATGTTGCGGTGTAGTGGCAGTCTTCCTAATGAGAAAGAGGAAGCAGGAGGAGATGCCATTGGACGACTTTATGGAAATAGTTGACCAAGCTGAGGAACTCGGCCTTAAGGACGAGGAAATGAGCCCTTCACTCTCACAGTACAATAGTGAAAATACTACAAACGTTAAGGTCTGAGGAGAAGCTGATTAAAACTTATTGCTAATAACTTTTCATCAAAGAATTCGGTGATGGAATACCTATACCAGGCCTAAGGTCTGGTTACCATTTTTTCTGTTTTGTGGTTCAACTCTCGAAGGTTTCATTGTTATTCTTTTTGATAAGCTTATCAAAAAAAATTGTGGCTTCGGCGGCTATCGATTTCCAAATGTAATCGTGCGTTACATCCTCATTCTCTTGTTGGTATATTTCATTGACTGTGATCGTTACGCGTGTTTTTTTTTTTTTTTGTCTTGTGACACAAATGAAATCTTAACCTTCGAAAATAGTTTTTGAAATATTTTATTTATTGTTATTATTTTTTTTTTGTTTTTTGTTTTCATCTTGTTCTTGTAACACAAATTCTATGGTCGTCAGCTGCTTTTTATATTAATTACTCATGTTCGAAGTACTTATGACTTTAGAAGGAGGAAAAAAAAGAAGAGAAAAAAAAACAAAGAATTTTCGCGGACATTTGTCAAGGTTACCCCTTTGTTGGGTGCACGTTCGACCCGTATCCCGCTCGAATTTGCTACGTGCGTCATGTCTTTCTCCTTTCCCAGTTTTGGTACTTTGCGTTACATCTTTTTTAAGTGGTTTTCAGGTGGAGAGTTTTTTTTAAAAAAAAAAAAAAAAAAAAACATGACTTCAAAAAAAAAAAAAAAAAAGGAATAATTATGGAATCGTTACTTACTTATAATATCTTTTTAGATCTTCACAATCTCCAGATCTTCACAATCTCCACTACCGTTGCTTTTGTTTCTTTTTTTTTTTTTCTTCTTTTTGCTATTATTATTCATTGTGGATTTGTTGTTCTGTTCATTTTTTTCGTTCGCTTTCTTGCTTTTTTTTTTTTTTTTTTTTTCAAAGCAAACGGTTTTTTGTAGATGCTGACGTAGTATGTGTAGCTAGTAAAGGAACGGTAATATGACAACTTTGGGGGGGGGGGAATGTTGAAAAAAAAAAAAAAAAAAAACGTTTCCTCAACAATTCATGGGCACCCGAAAAAAAAAAAAAAAAAAGGAAAATATAAAATGAACCCGCGTAATACGAAGGGAAATTGATTAGAAACTGGAATCGTATAAAAGTGTTTTTTTTTTTTTTTTTTTTTTTTTTTTGGTAACAGAAAAAAAAAAAAAAAAAAAAAAAAAAAAAGAACCATCGTTCAGTAGATGGAATGAAACGCTCCATAAATTTATTATAAAAAAAAAACGATTGAAACGCAATTTCTTAGTTTTTTTTTTTTTTTTTACGACTACATGCTGCGATATAAACAACTTGCAGTATACCAAGGGACTCATTAAAGGTTTTCTTTTTCATTTTTGCATTTAAAAAAAAAAAAACTTTCCAGCACGAGAGAAAAAAAAATTAAAACTATTCCGAGTTAAACAATACTTGTGATGAAGAAATAAAAAAAAAAAAAACAAGTGAATTGCTCATTAACGACGGAGATATATCTGTTGGGAACTTGAGAAACGAAAGGAAATGTCGCCGCGATAAAGATAAACTGAAATTACTTTTTATCGAACTGTGAGGCTTTCATAGCTTCCATTCGTTTCTTATTAGCTTTCCATTCAGTGGTAACATCTAAAAAAAAAAAAACATATCAATATACCCCCACCCTTTATTTTATTTTTTTTCAGAAGAGAACAGAGAATAAAAAATAACGAAAAAAAGTAAACTATTTTTCATCTTCGTATCTAAAAGAAGTACTTTTGTTTATGAAGATTCTTTTTGTTTCCTCTTTATGTTCAGCTACCCGTAGTTTTTTAACTTAAAAAAATGCATGGCATAGGATTAGAACCCTCACTGCTGACATGAGTGATCGCTTGTCCTTTTATTGATGACGGCCAGCTACTGGTGGGTAAAACCCTGTAAGCCGATCCTGCGTCTTGTTGCTATAATTACTGAATCGAAGTCAGAAATCGTATTTGCATTTTTTTTTTTTTGTATTTTTGTTTAACCCCTCCCCATCTTTTCGGATCTTATCGAATCAAATCTCCCCAACTTAAGCATCACCCTAGTCACTGTATTCTTAACAGATGTTAAATTATCGTTTTATGTTAATGTGATACAAAACAGTTGTATTTTACAAATTCAAACATTCAACCCTTCCAACTTAAGTAGCTCTCTTACGAGTGAAAAAAGAACAGCTGACATGTAATCAGTGCCTTTGTTGGTTGTTTGGTAAAGGTTGGTAAAAATTTCGATTCTCCTAGTTATCTTGTTTTGGGTTTTCGTTTTTCGTTGTTTGTTGGTGAGTGCTCTAACCTTTTTAACGTCCCTGCTCAAAAAAAAAAAGTTAATTGACTTGTTTTGTTCTCTGCAGGCGGTTAGTGCACTCGTTTCTCGTAACCATATTGATATTCTATTGTAGAAACCCTGACGTGGGGGGGCCCGGGGGGGGGGGGGGGGTTTCTCTTGATCTTCTCAGCGATGCGATGGTACGACATGAGTTCTATTAAAGAAACATGCGTTCTTGAAGGAAACTATTTAATTTGGTTATCTCTTTTTTAGTTCTGGGAGGTGTCAGAAAGGGAGCAACGCCATCTCTTTCACGCCTGCTATGAAAATATGGAGATTTTCCTTGCCTAACCAAATCCCCATTTCTAAACTCTTATTACCCCCATTCACCACAGGTTCTTCTCTGGGTGTATTTCTTTTGCCGGAGGAACAAAAAAAGATTGCTGAAGTCTGTCACACTGATGGATCAGCCATTTGCTTGGATATTTATAATAAGTATCTCTACGTCAATATGAGTTATGCTACAGCTCAATGTATTCCATTATTTATACACCTTCTGTTGTCGAATTATCTGACACAGTACTCCTTATGCTCACTAATTGTGCTATGTCGTTTTTTTTTTTTTTTTTTTGTTGTTGTCTTCATGTTCCAAGAAAGTGATAGTTACGCTAAACGTCCTTCATATTCAAAGACAAACGTTTTCATCCCACCCTGCGGTAAACGAATGATCTTTTTTTTTATTTATTTTTCTTTTACCATTTCTCTTCTGTTTTACTTCTCTGTTTTTACTCCTTTATTTGATAAAAAAAAATACCCAACGAAAAAGTTGAATACTCTGTCTATGATGAACTCGTAGGTGTCTTTTTTTTTTTTTTTTTTGGTGTTAAGCGGCGTCCTTTTGCGGATGACACTATTTCTGTTTTTATGTGGCCTTTTCATCAGATTGCCTAAGGCTATCTGATAAAGATGACAAAAAAAAAAAAAAATATATATCGACGAGGTCAAAAAAAAAAAAAAAAAAAAAAAAACAACTTTTTTTTTGTTTATGCGAAAAAAAAAAAAAATGCGAAAGAATTTGAAGCAGGAAAAAAAAAAAAAAAAAATTGATAGTGGGGGAGGAAGAAGGGAGAAAAAAAGAAAAAGGAACAAAGAAAAGGTGAGTAATGATAGATACGCGCAATCGTGCCTGAGTGATGCGATGCGACGCGCCCTTCGGAAGAGTTTAAGTACTTTTTTTGAATGATGTAAACTCGTTTGTTGAGTTTACTGTGATAGAAGACTACACAATTGCAATGATTAACTTTAGTCAGCGTGAGTCACCTCTTTTAAGATTAATAAAAGAAATGCTTTTTAATGCAAGTGTGACGTGGCGTTTTTTTGTTTAGTCTTTTGGGATATTATTTTTTGTGGAATGTGAGCAATGCTCGGCCCTTTTCGTTATTTCTCCTTCTTTTTTCTTTTTTTTTTCTTCTTTTTTCCTCCTCCTTTTGTCTACTTGAGGGAAATAGTAATCCTGCAAATCATCTTAAACTCCTAAGTAGCGTCAGTGTAGATAGTGATATTAAATATTAACCTCTCTATGTTATCTTTAGGTATACTTTTATGAAGGAAGTGGGCTGGCAAACTACAGCACAATTCGCAATACTCTCATTTTCATTTAATGGTTTTTTCATAAAAAAAAAGCAGTACAATACCAAAAAAAAAAAAAAAAAAAAAAAAAAATGAACGAGCAATTTTTAAAAGGAGTTAGACACATCGTGGCTGTATCATCGTGTAAAGGTGGTGTTGGTAAATCAACAACAGCAGTAAACTTAGCCTTAGCGTTTAAGAATCTCGGTAAGGTCACTGGTCTATTGGATGCCGACATACAAGGACCTTCTATACATAAAATGTTAAACATGCATAAGTTACAAGGGATAAAAGGAACTGCCGAAGGTAAAATGATCCCACCACAAAACTTTGGTATCAAAGCAATATCTTTTGGAATGTTATTATCGGGCAGGCAATCAATGGTGACAAGAGGTCCTCTTATGTCACAACAGGTAACACAGCTACTGCAGTCTGTTGATTGGGGTGACTTAGACATTTTAGTTATCGATCTCCCACCAGGTACTCATGATGTTCATTTAACAATTACTCAGAAACTTAATATTGACGGGGCTGTCATCGTAACAACTCCTCAAGAAATAGCCACTATGGACACTGCCAGAGGTATGGATATGTTCTCTACAGTAAATGTTCCTATGCTTGGACTTGTTGAAAACATGTCATATTTTATATGTCCAGACTGCAGCAGCAAACATTTCATCTTTGGGAAAGAAGGGAACTCTCGTGAGATTGCCGAGTCGTTTGGTATTCCATTCTTGGGTTCAATCCCTCTGGACACTGAAAACCGTTCTGGTGCGGATTCCGGCCACCCTGTAACACATCTGGGAGAGAATGGCCACAGACTCGCCCCTCCATATTTTACAATAGCTCGTGAGGTAATAGAATCCTTAGAAAATAGTAACAAGGATGAGGGTTTGAAGATCGAGTATGAAGACGACGAAGTAGACGCGAAAAGTGCGTAAGAAAATAAAAAGAAAAAATTCTGAGGGTCCTGTAGATACACTTTCTGAAATCTACAACACGATCGCATGAAACGGACCCTTTGCGACCTGGTGAAAGATTAACCTTACTCCTACACAGATAATGAAAGTACGACTACTGATTACAACATTTTCTTTACTTCAGGTTATCAAACAATGAGCTCAATGAGAAGATTCTTACATCACAATAATAAGATAATCGATATCAATACTTCACTCAGGGGTAACTACTAATATAATATGCAACCCTCGGTACAAAATGTAAAAACTACCCTCCACAACTGGTGGAACACTTTGAGTATCGCTACGAGGTTAGTATTCTGTCTCTGTATTGGAATGTACGTCTTGGAACTGTTTGCTATCGTGACAGTGTTCGGATCGTGTTCTGGTGGATATCAAGTTCTGGGTAAGTGGCAATTATCAAGATTATTCTTGAGTCCTATTGTACACGCTGGGATGTTACATTTGCTGTTAAATATGTTGGCATTGCTACAACTACTGCCGCAGTTAGAAAGGTCTCATGGAACATCAGGAGGTCTTGTGACATGCGTTGTGTACATATTGTTGTCTCAGCTTATCGCTATAACTCCTTCAACAATAATGCACACTGTTGGAATTAATTGGATATTTGACTGGAAGGGTTGCATGGTTGGTCTGTCAGGACTTCTCTTTGGACTTCTTACCTTAGAAGTGACTACAGAAGAAACAGGAATGTTTCCCTCAAAACGAGTTGTGTTTGGATTTGCTATTCCGAGTAAGTCGTATCCCTGGGTGATGTTGTTTTTATTACAAATAGTCATGCCATCAGCTGCTTTCTTAGGTCATCTGGGAGGTATATTGTCAGCGTACTTAGTACCTCCAACAACACTAAGAAGAGTTATCACTACAGTTGATAATAACATGCCTGCTTTCATTAAAAGCTCACCAGCTTATATTCCAGCAAACAGAGCACCACTTCCACACTCTAGTCATGATGAGTCTGTTTCTGGATGGTCTTGGGCAGCTGCTACTAGTAATACAAGCACCGCGACACAGCGTTCATCTTCTGAACGATTCCCAGGTCAGGGAAGAACACTAAAAGATCGCTCTGCTTCACCTGCTGCGACTAAAGAAGAAGTTGAAACTATAGTAGTCAATGTTCCTGAGCCTGCAGGTGAAGAATAAACCAACATTCTGAATTATGAAGTGTTGATTATTATTCAAAGTGAGAGATGACAATCTGTGAGGGTACCGACGAGAGACATCCATTGACCTATGGAAGTAATCGTGATAAATACCTAACCATGATGTGAACAGACTTAGTAGTAAAAAGATTCTCCTCCGAGACACCTAAAACGACAATTACGTCTGCCACATGTAAAAAAAAAAAAATGAAAAAAAAAAAGATAATTTGAGACCTTCCCGGTTGAAATTTTACGTCTTTTGTTTTTTTTCCCCAAGCTCATTATTTTTTTATTTTTTTTATACTTCTTTTCTTTTTGTTTACAAAGATGATGAATAAGTATCTTAATACATCCTAATCATGTTGCCATTAACCATAATTTAGCAGACAATGCGAGTGAAGTATGAAAACTGATAGAGGGCTGACTTCTCTTTTTTAAATATTTATTTCAACTCCAAGTAATGAATTATTAACATGAGCGTGCGAATGACGAACGATCAGCGCGTATCAAGTGCTCAACAGCGGTGGGTTGAAAGCTTGCGAAGCAAGCGAAATGAGAGGGAGAGAGAGAGAGAAAGGAGGAAGAACGCGGGACTTTCACCAAAAAGAAAAGCAGCCATTGCAGCTATTAGTAAAAAGAAACGTTCTCCTAGTCCAGCTACGAGATCTCCGAAAGCTGCGGCAGCTTCAGTTCCTTTAAGGCGATCAGTCCCGGCAATACCAACAACACCTGGACCTGGACCAGTAGCTGTGTCTGGAGCGGGTTCATTCTGTTGGAGATGTGGATTCTCTCTCCCTGGGTATGCTCTGTTTTGTACTGCCTGCGGTGCTCAGTTAAACCCAGACAATGATGTACCAATTCCAATAGCGAACCATCAGTACCAGCAGCAGCAACAACAACAACAACTTCTTATGTTGTCACAGTCACCTGGAAGTCTATTTCAATCTCCACCAACTTTAACCTTTGATCCGATTACTCGTCCTTCTCCAATACAATTAGCGCCTGCTTTTAATTCATCTGTTGGTAATAATAATAATAATATTATACAAAATCGTTCATACCAACCCCCAGGTGCTGTAGCAATCTCATCACTTCAACACTCACCAAGAATATCACCAACCAGAGATAGAGTTCATGGTAACTCATTACCTGAAGAACGATCGACTATGGAATATCTTTATAGAACATTAAAATGGAATCTCGCTGCGGGAGGAGCCGCAGCTGGTCCTGGGTCTTTAAGCGTCTGAGCAGTTATTGTTGTAGCGAATTAAATCCTAAAAAGACCAGATACGACTGCGCTGCTCTGCGATGTTGTTGTGTTCAGCTACTCAGACGAGACGCGAAACATGCGAACTCTGAGAGAGATGAATCGCAGATGCATTTGCCATCTTGCCTCACATCCATGAGAGAGCTTTCTCATTACGTGAGAGGTGTGAACATATTACGTAGTGTCCGTAAAACTGTAACTGTAATTAATATATACTGCGGGAAGTCAGTAAAAGAAAAAAAATAGAAGAAAAAAAAAGAAAAAAAAAAGAAATAATCTGACAAGGGGAATCTTCCCATCACTTAATCCTGTTTAGTTGTTACCGTTAGTTCATTTATTGTTGATATTTATAATAAGAAAAAAAGTAGTTTGACAAATTCTTTTTTTTTTATAGTAACAATGACGGGGACACCAAAACATGCGAAAAAGGGTGGTAGTCCTCAGAGAAGTCGGAGTACGAGTCCTCCTCGAAGATATCAGTTTTCCGTCTCTCCAAACTCTGGATCAATAAAAAGAAAGCCATCTCGTTCATTATCACCACCGAAGGAAATTCCATCGGCCACTGAGATGATGAGGAATATAGGAAATATCGACACCCAAGAACTACTTCTCTACTACAAACACAAAGAAGAAGAACACCGAAAACTAAACCACGTGAACAGAATGCTTTGGGAGGAGAATGAGCAGTTAAAAAGAAGGGTACTCGAAAACGAAGTAGATGTCGATTCCGCTTCTCAGGTGTTGTTAGGAAGATCAAAACTACTCACAATGCTGTTTGATGTACACAAGGCGAGTGAATTAAATAGAAACCTGGTACTGGAACTACGCAAAGAAGTCAGTCAGAAGTCTCATTCTCGCTCTGAACTACTTCACAAACTGACTGATGTCGTTAATGATGCGACTGTCGCTATTGATGGGTCGAAGTGGATACTTCAAAATATGTTTCAAGACACTGAATTACTTCATGTTGGTGCTTCTTCTGTTCTCAGATCTACTTCACCTCCTTCACAATCTCCTCAATCGTTTGCGAGAAAACGAAGAACGAGAACTACATCACCACCTCGTAAGTAATCAAAAATTAGAGGAATGACCGTCGTCGTCAACTGCTTAATCACTTCAGTTGAGTATTTTGTATTGTTGTACCGCTGATCACTTATTCCACAGCTACCGTTGTCTATCTGTCATTTTGATATATGGACACATATGTTGAGATAGGTTTCTGTGTGTTTTTTTTTTTTTTTGCGATTTTCTTTTTTATTCCATTTTTTATTTTACTTAAGTTTCTTTTTTATGTCAAGAAGAAAAGGAAAAGAAAAAAAAAAAAAAAAGTTGTTTTTTTTTTTTTTTTTTTAGTTTAAATTAAGATTAAGACCTCATTACTGCAATTATCATTTTGCTGCAGTTTCTTTTATTTTTATTGTTTTCTTGTATGATGCTGCCTATGAGAATCTCCATAGGTCTCACATGGTAATTGCGGGGCAACACGTACTGTATCTGTGAATGTGGGGGGTCTTGTCGTGTGCTGTTTTTTTTTAAATTTTTTTTTTTTTTTTTTTTTTTGAGTTCTTAGTTTAACTTTGTATAATTTGATAGTGAAAATTGTATCAATCTTATGATGCAAAAAAAGTATGAGAGTTTCATATTTTTGGTGATTCCCAGCCACTTCCCCAACCCCAAACAAAGTTCCCTACGTGGGATTGTGTTGAAAGAAATCCTAAAGAAATTGTATTCGAAACGTAGTTTTTTGTAACTTTTGATAATTATTTAGTTTTACCCCTCTTTTTTTTGTTGTATAGTATTAATCCAAAAAAAAAAAAAACAATTAAAAAACAATGGTCGCAACAAACAACTTTACTTTTGAATTACCTGCAGCGTCTAACGGGAGCTTCTGCAGCTATTCAAGTGGGTACAGTGAGACGTCAAATGCATCCATGGGAGTAGCAAGACTACCGAGTGATATGATGGGATATCAGTTTCCGCAACCACAACAGGATGTGTCAGCATCATCGCCTCCAGTTCAGATGTTGGCAGAACAGCCGATTAGTTATTCATACTCGACGCAAGTTGAACATGGAACTTCACCTCCGATTGATTACCATCAGCCGGTCTATTCTGTTCCATCGATATCGCCCATTCCAAATAATTATTATCAATACGATGCATCAAGTTGTAGTAGTTATCCATCTGCTCCATCTTCTGTTAGAGAAGTTAGTGAAATCTACAGCGAGGAGTCTATTGAACCACAGACTTCAATGGGCTCATACATCGTTCTTGTTCAATTCAAGTGGGGTCGTCAAGGTGAATTTCAAAACGACGGAAGCCTCGCATTAGGAACTCACGTGATTGTTTCTGCTGACAGAGGTAGAGATTTGGGAATGGTTGTGGAATCAAGAATCAGCGGGAAGTCTGATAGAGAAAACAAACTTATGCAAAAGGTAGTCAGAGTAGCGAAGGCAGGAGAAATAGCAAAATGGAGAACAAACATTTCGAACGAAGAAAAAGCAGCGAAGAGGACCTGTCAGAAAGTAATGGCAAAGGTTGGTATCGTTATGAAGGTTATGCATGCGGAGTATCAGTTTGATATGAAGAAAGTTACATTTCATTTTTCATCGCAAACATCACACCCAGACTTCAGACCAGTACTCGATTCCCTTTATTCTATTTTTAGGTGTCGAATTTGGTTTGCGAGATACAGCAACACCGACCTTGATAAGGCTAACAAGAAGATTTTAACTGGAGCTGACACTGAGTCAGACGAAATCGAAGAAGAGCTGTCAGACATTGAACTTCCTCTTATGACTAAAAAGAAATCAAAGAAAAACAAAAAAAAGGCAAACAAACGTAAAACAACTTCAAGCACATCCCTGTAAGTAGGCCTTTTTTTCATAGAATCATCAGCTTTTTTTTTAATTTATTTTTCTTTTTCTCGCATGACAAAGAAAATCATAATCCCCCGTTTCTTTTAAATAGCCCTGCTTAGGTTCTTCCTCTCTTTCATTTTTTTTTATTTTTTTTTCTGTTTTTTTTGTGATTGAACCTACATCAAATTACTGGAAAGGTGCGTAAGTATTTTATTTTTTCTTTGTTTGCCTTGTTTTTCTGTCTGCTTTTCGACGCTACGCAATTCATAAAAAAAAAAAATGATAAAAATAAGGTATTGTACTTTCGAGTTATTTCTTTTTCTCGAGTTCTTTACTTTTTAGGATTTATTCTTGCTGTTATCATTTTTTTTTTTGATACGTTTGCTAGGTAGAAAATAATAGAGAATATTTTTTTTAATTTATTTATTTATTATTTTTTTTTTTTTTTTGGTATACTAACGATGGCAATAGCTCAACATATCTTAGTAGTCTCGCTGCTTTTTCTTGTGCAGCGCAAGAAATCAAAAAAAAAAAAAAAAAAAAAAAAAAAAAAAGATCAACAAGGAAACCCATCTGCTTTTAGCAAGCAGGATGCTGGGAAGAATCGTTCATATTTCTTTTTTTTTTTTTTTTTTTGCGCGTTTATTTTCTTCTGTTTTGCCTCTCCTTTTTTATGTCTATCCCGCTCAGCTCGCGAGATATGCTTTTGTTTAAGTACATTCGGTAGTCGAAAACTCCCTCTCAACACTATATTATCAGTTTCTTTCTGCTATATACCTATAGAGAAAAAAACTTATTGTGTTTTTTTTGTTTGCAAAAAAAAACACACAACCCTAATATTTTTTCACCTTGTCTTAGACAAACGTGATTTCTACATTAAACTATTTTCGCATAAAGAGAGTACTTTGTAACTCCTTTTTGTGCATATTATTTTTTTCTACAGTTGGATAAAGACGTTTTTTTTTTCCTTATTAGATTTTTCTTATTAAATAACTACAACAACGATACTCGGTTTTTTTATTTTTTTATTTTTTTCTCAAAATGGTTTTTAATACCAAGTAGCGGTTAGGGTTTTGGTCGTATTATTCTCAGGAAAATAAAAAAATTTTGATTTTCTGCAAAAAAAAAGAGTATTTCAACATATCATTTCATCTATTTTTTTTGACTAAACCTTTCTTGGGTTAGGGTTGAGAAATAGCAACTGATTTGTTAATATTATTATTATTGCTGTCTATAAATTAATAACGTCAGTAAGTCCCGCACTTTGTATGCGTGCCGACGTTCCCTTTGTGTTGACACACAAAGTGGATGATATATATTTCTACAACTTAAACGTGTCTTACGCAAGAATACCCCCTGGATTGATAAAAAAGTGAGAAAATTCCAAGTAAAAAGTTCAAAATTTCTCTTATCCCTGGGTACTTGATGTTCGTTGGATGCGTTTATCTGTGGTGATAAACCTGTAGATAACCCCTTAACACTGATTACTTCATGAGACTGTTAGTGTACGTATCGTTTTTTTTGTTCACGTGTTTTATGGTTCCTGTTCTCTCCAGGGAGCAGGTTGCTTACTCGGGAATTGAAAAATTTATTTTATTGGCGTCTTTTTTCCTCTTTAAAACCTAAAATATTTTACAAAAAAAAAAAAAATTAAAAAAAGATTTTTAAACATTAATAATGATAACTATATTTTTTTATATATAAAAAATGTCACTTTATTCTATTCTCATCTCTCCATTTCCCCACCATTGCGTCTCCTTTTTTTTTCAAAAAAAAAAAAAGGAAAAAATATCTTGGGCGTAGTGAAGGCAATTTTCTTTTTCTATTGCCGTTCTTTACAAAAAAAAAAAAAAAAAAAAAAATAAAACAACGAATATGAATAAAAAAAATAAATTAAAAACAGCAAGTCTTAGCTAAGCCGATTGACACCCTGCATTTCACGCTGGTGTCAGTATTAGTTATGATTTTCTCTTTTTATAAAACAAAAAAAAAAAAAAAAAAACACTATGCTAGCTCTACAGTGCGTTCCTCTTGCTTATTCATAGCTCTGCTATTGAATGATTATTATGATCGCTTAATTTCATTACGGAATATCAGATTTGTCGGTTTTTATCGTGAATTGGTTTTTCGAATCATTGCCGACTTTCTGCTCTATCCGACCTCTCCCTTTGATAATATTAGTATCAATTTTTTCCCCCCAGTCATGCAAACTCTCTGTTTTAAGTAGTTCATCTTTTTTTTTTTAAAAAAAATTTTTTTTACAGGAAAAAAAAACAATAATTACATGATTTTTTATACCTTTTTTTTTTCTATAGTGTAGTACTGAAAAAAAAAAACTAAAAAAAAATAAAAAAACAGGGGTGGAAGGGACGAGTGATCCCAACACACACACAAAAAAAAAATGGAAATTGAGGGATTCCCGAGAGTGACCTGCAAGTCTTGTATGGGTAGTGCAGAAGATGGTCTGTTTGTTCATTGTAAGATATGCGGAGATAACTATCACGTTAATTGCTGTAGTGATGTTGGATATTTTGGAATTCTGTGCGGAGGTTGTTCAAATACTAAAAGTGAGCCGTTTGATCCATTTTGGAGTATTTCTAAACCAATTGAAGAACCGATAACCAGAACTGATACAGCAAACACAACAACTTCAACAGAAAGTACTGAAATAACAGCAACATACATGCCGGACACTATTATTGAAGCACATCTTTATAAGAAATGGAAAGCCGTCAAAGTCATCTCCTGCTCTGCTACGTCTGTCGTCGTCAGCTGGCACAATGGTAAGCGAACCTGCCAAGCGACGTGTAAAATTGAGAAAACGAGGATACCGATTTCTTCGGGTGTTCGACGATACTAACTACCCCAAACGATGAACATGATGTCACCACCTGCAGTATACCTGATGAGTATCTTAACTGAATCTACTTGAGTGTGTGGTGCTTCAAAGCATCACCTCCGCAATTAAATTTGATCAGCTGGAGTTAGTTAAATAGAACTGATGAACTGATGTGAGGTACGATCCTAACAATCACATCAATCAGCAATTAACATGAGAAGAGAAGATAAGTTGTAAATCTTTCATATGGGGGTTTGTTTTTAATGTTGTCTTGAGACAATTAGAGCAAGTCGAGTTTAAAATTTTTCGTAATAATACAAAACACTTTCTTTCAAACAGGCTAAATGTTATCAAATGTTGTCTCACCGCCAATGTAAATTCTCTTGTTAGGGATATGGATACAGCAGCGGTTGAGTGGGATGGACGCAGAGATATAAGAATTACTTCCCTCTCAGTTAATCGAAAGTTTTTTTTTGAGTGTCTTTGGAAAAGAAAGTTCACATCTTTTTACTCAATTAGAATTCAAGACAGAATAATAAAACTTAACACTGAAACATTTCACAGGAGGATGGTTGCTTTACTTTTGACACATTCGTCACTACAGTCACTTATCTGACAACTTCTTGGTTAGTTGTTAGAATAACTGAATGAAGGTTTTTTGCTTTTTGTTAGTAAATTCAATTCACTCACATCGTTGGATTAATCGGGTCTTTAGTAGTGTGACTTCTGTTGGTTAATTCATTTCTATGAGACACTAAAAATAATTTGAATTTTTTTCAAGTGTTTGATGTGTTTTTCTCGCACGTCAGTTGATTGAAGAGTTTCCTCGGTGAGTGTGAGTCAGTTGATTGTGATTAAAAACTGTATTACTATGACAGCAAAAATGATATCTGACCTCTTTGTGCTACATGAAGATCTGCTCAGATGATAATTGGAAATTATTTTTAAAAAAACTGTGAACTTCAATGATATACTTTAATATTTTTTTTTAAAAAAAAACTAACTCTTTTCCCCCAACTTCCACACCACCTATCGACATCTGTTTTTTTTTTTTGAAAATAGCAGACTCGAAATATATTTTATATACAAGCGTATTTTCATAACACAACTATTTTTTATTTATTTTATAAAAAGTGACATAAGAAATGGACGCGTTGGAAGATGGACATTATTACAACGCAGCTGGTGAAACATTTATTTCAGTAGTGATTGCTCTGTTGTCGATTGTGTTGGGGTGGAAACTGTTGTGGAGTTTGTTTCTCTCTCGGGTCTGATTTTTTTTTTTTTTTTTATATAAAATTTATTTCAGATTTGGTCATTTTTCACTATTGTCATAACACAAATTCGTATTCTTTTGAATATATCAAAAATTTTTTTTTTTAATGTGAAATCTAAAAAAAAAAAAGAAATTTGTTTGTTTGTTTTCAAGAAATTAGAATATAAAAAAAAAAAATCAGATTCGTCAGGTAAGAGAAATATTTGAGACAAAAAGTTCCGAAGATGAGGATCCTAAGATACGAAGAGTATGTATTTCACCTGTGTATCAATTCGTTTTATTGCACTTTTTGTAATACTTTAAAATAGCAACCCTCTGCCTTACAAGCTTCCCGTCGGAGGAGAGAAAAACGACTGAATTCCGAAGAAAGTCGACGTTCTTCATCATCATCTGTATCTGGATAAAAAAAAAATCAATTAAACTGATTTTAAGAAATGTTTCACAAAAAAAACATTCATTAATTTTTATATACACATATTCCTATAAGGTGGATTCTTTTTTTTTTTTCTTCGATTTTAATTCAACAAAAAATTGTTTTATTATAAACATTTTGTTGATCTACTTTATGATGAGTTGTCCAGATAGCAGCAATGACATGGCTGGATGGAATTACTTCTCTCTTTGTATTGTAATTATGTAACGAGGAAAAAGCTTTCTAAGATGAGATCTTATACGAAGTTGGGTGAGCTCTTGGCTACATCTATTCTAACCTGTTTATTTAATCAAATAGCTTGTTTAACAATCTGTATTGATTTTTTTTTTTATTTGTGTAAAAAAAAAAAAAAAAAAAAGTATAAAATTATACTTTGTATGACTTGATTTTTTGCTAACCCAAAAAGATTTTTTTTTGGTTTTTTTTTTTTTTTTTTTTTTTTGCGTGTTTTTTTTAATTACTAATATTATCATTTATTTTTTTTTTTTTTCCTGCAGTCTTCTTTTTTTGTTTGACATGGCAACCAAAGCGACTGACGTCGCGGACAACCGCCCTCCGATTCCAACTGAATTCATGTGTCCAATTACACACACAATAATGGTGAATGCTGTAATGGATGATGAGGGGAACAGTTACTCTGAAGCAGCCATAAAAGAATGGCTTGAAAAGTGCCCCAGCAATCCTCTGACTAGAAAGCCATTGAGCGCTGAGAAGTTGGTGCCAAACAGAATGTTGCGAAACTTGATTGAAGACTTTCTTAAGAAGAATAATATGACAGCAGAACAAGTACCAGTTTCGATTAAGAGTTTGCAAGTTAATCACAAATCGAATATTGCCGTCACTCTAACCAGAGCTGAAGGAAATCGAGTTCTAGTAAAGCTGGTGCCTACAACATCAAAATCACCTCTGCCATTGAACTTAGTCTGCGCCATTGACATCTCTGCTTCGATGACTCAACAGGTTACTTTAAAAAATGAGAATGGTGATGTTGAAAATTTGGGACTTTCAGTTCTTGATCTCGTGAAACACAGCATTAAAACAATAATCCTCTGTCTTTCAAAAAAAGACACGATCTCTTTCGTTACTTACAATCAGAGTGCCGCTGTTAAGTTACCTCCGACTCTGTTGACTGATGAAAATAAAAAGAAAGCGACATCGATCTTGGAAGGAATTAGAGCTTCAGGACAAACTAACTTATGGGATGGTCTCGTGACCTCTTTACAAATATGTGAAAGTGATTTAAATAATCAAAATAACAATGTGATGTTATTCACTGATGGTATGCCTAATGTGATTCCACCGAGAGGTCACATCCCGATGTTGGAAAAGTACATTTCTGATAATAAAGGAATTCCTGCTGTAGTGAGCACGTTTGGATTTGGGTATGCGATGGACTCAACGCTGCTAACTAAAATAGCAGAAATTGGAGGGGGTACTTACGCATTTATTCCTGATGGCAGTCTTGTCGGAACTATTTTTGTTAACGCTGTCAGTACCATGATGAGTAGATACGTGAGAGATGTAAAGATTAACATTGAAGAATCAAAGCAAAAGATTGTTTCTGCTGATGGAATAAACGCATCGTATCCAACAGTCCGAACCGCTTCAGGTGTTGAAATATCCGTTGGGAACATCGCGTATGATCAACCTCGTCATATTATTATAAAGTTTAGTGAGCTTCCTGATGATGTTGACATCATGAAGGCGGAAGATGTTTCATTTTTTAACTTGTCATTATTAAAAAGATCGAATGCATCAGTTGTCAATATTGATAACGAACTTGTGTACGAATTAGAAGCTCACGAACTCCGACTAGCAACAGTCGACGTCTTAAATGCAATTCTCAATGGACTTTCTGATACTAACGCAGCACTTATTCGTTTACAACAAGTTATTAAAAACAGCAACGTCAGTTCACTTGAATCAATTAAAGACCTTTTAAAAGACATCACTGGTCAGATAACAGAAGCAACTCAACCTGCTGCTTTTCAAAAATGGGGAAGACATTTCTTGCCTTCATTAAAACACGCTCACGCCCATCAAATTTGTAATAATTTCAAAGATCCTGGGGTTCAGCACTATGGAGGAGAACTGTTTGAGAAGCTCAGAGATATCGCTGATGGGGTTTTTATAAAGATGCCGGCAATGGTCGCGTCAACTCCAGCAAGGGGAGGTTACAACTCTTCGTATTCTAAGCAAATCGCTCCAAAGGCTGTTTCTGCTGCGAAGTTTTATAATTGCAATGGCGGCTGTGTTACTGGTGATTCAAGCATAGTGACTCCTAACGGACTGTCAGCAGCTTCTGAACTGTCAAAAGGATCCATTGTGTCCACCCCCTCTGGTGATGCTGAAGTTATTTGTGTTGTTAAACTGATCCCTGAAAATGGAAAGATTCCACTCGTGAAACTCCCATCAGGTCTTCGTATTACACCTTTCCATCCTGTCTTATTATCAAACGGTTGGTCTTATCCTATTAACTGCGAGGGTGGTATTGAAATTATATCACACGAAGAAGTAGTGTTTGACTTCGTTCTATCAAATGGTCATGTTATTATCGTTGATTCAATTCCAATAGTTACTTTAGGTCATTACTTAAATGATGATGTTGTCCGTCACGAGTTCTTCGGAACTGATAATGTTATCGAAGACTTGAAGCAGTTCCCTAATTGGGAATCTGGTGAAGTTATTCTTCGATCTGAAAACTATAAAAGAAACTCTGAAGGGTTGGTGTGTGGTATTAAGTCTTGTTGAAGTTGTGGTGTCTCTGACGCAGGAACCGCAAGTAAAGGTTTTGCCTTCACCCTCCACTCTTTTGTACGTATTTTATGTAGTTGAGTCTTAGCACAGTTTCTTTTCTTTTTTTTTTTTTTAAAGAAAGATTTTTTAAATTATTTATTATTATTAATGTTGTCTTTTCAACGATGTCCATTTGTTTTTTTTATTGTAAACATGGTTGTGGTGCCCGTAAAAAAAAAGAATTTAGCGGGCGCTTTTTTTTCCCTTTTGCACAATAGTGACGAGATGGGGAAAGTAGAGCACCCGCATTTAGCCTAATATTACCAGATCTGTACATATTTAGCCCATGATTGTTTCTTTAATTGGCTGTTTTTTAAAAGAGCCATATATGGACTGATGGAGTAGGGGCGCTACAACCATGGTTTGAATGTTTTTTTTTCTTTTTCGATTTTCCCATTTCTTTCGTTATCCAAAAACAAAATAAAACAAAAAAAACAAAAAATTAAAAAAAAATGGAAATCCCTACGACCCCGGTGTGACACATACTTTGCCACCGTTGTCTCAGTTTGTTTATTTCTTTCCCTAGCCTTTCTTATTTGCACACATTAAAATTTGATTGCACTTGAGTACAGCAAACCACGTCTGCCTTGAGTGTGCGATAATACTCTGGGTAGGAGTAGTAATCTTGAAAGCCTCAAATAGAAGAAGGTGACACAGCGGTGTAAACACTTGCCGACACTATTTTCTATCTCTTTTTTTTCACGATTATTAAACTAAACACTTTTTTTTTACACACCAGTCTTTTTTTATTTTATTTATTGATTTCGGGAAGCCAATGCGCCACCCCGATTTTGAATTTACTCTTCCTCTCTGCGTTCTCTATTTTTCTTTCTATTTTTTTTTTCCTCACCACCGTAATTAGCACTCTCTCTTTACCTAGCCCACAAGAGTAGTAATTATTTATAGTAACCTGTTTTTTAACAATTGATTTTATGTGTGTGTTTCTTTTCACATGTGTATTTTTTTCACAAGTAACCCTTCTCAAGATGGCTGAGGAACCAAATGAAGGAAGTTCAACTGAAGAGCTTTGCACATTAATGGTGAAGGGATTACCTACGGGAGTGACAGAGAGAGAGTTTAATGGATATTTTATGTTTGCAGAGGGATTCGAAAAGTCTATGATGCACACATGGCAACAGTCAGTCGGCTATGCGTTATTTGATACTGAAAGAAATGCTAAAAGGGCACTTGATTTCCTCCAAGGAAGAAAAATTGAACATACAGTTCTAAGAGCACAGTGGGCGAATAGGAATTTGAAAGAACGAAAGAAAGATATGGCGCCTGATGCTCCTATTCCAACCAGTCAGTATGTTAAATTTCAAAAACCATCAAATACTCTCTACATTGGAGGGATTAACGGAATGAGTGAAGAAGATCTCGGGGATATACTCTTGGAGCTTAAAGGATTCACGGGAATGAAATACGTCCCATCAGATAAACACAAAGATAGCGCTGTTTGCTTTGCTCAGTTTGCAACTGTTGAATTAGCAACCCGCGGTCTTGGTCGTCTTGAAGGTGGTTTATTATCACATTGTAAAAAACTAATTCTCGATTACTCAAAATCACCGTTGGTATCACCCCCACAAACATGGCCTGGAGACTGCAAGCCATGTAACACTTTACATCTAGGGCCGCTACCCAATTCGTTTTGTAACTCTGATGTCCAACAATTTCTGTCAACAATGTCAGGATACGAATCGCACCGAATCACTCAAATGCTTAATAGAACTGTTTGTTTTGTTCGCTTTGATTCCATAGCTGGTTGCAGGCTTGCTTGTGATGCGAGCTTTCCTTCTGAATGGGGAGAGTGCTCTGCCCAATTTGCGAGGAAGTCACTACAAGCCCAAGATTGAATTATATAATAAACAGGTAGATTTAATGATTTGTCTCTTCTTAACGTATACGGAATAGCCTTTTGTTTTATTTATCACTTTTATCTAGCCTTTAATTTTTGTTAACTACTTGCCTACTGGAAACTTTCTTTTAAAAAAAAATCCAGGATAACCTGCTGTTTTTGTTGAGCTGGTTAGTGTCATCTGCACTAACCAGCTCAACCATGCAGCAACTGTCATAAATTTCTATTGCGGTTTTTTTTTTTTTTTTTTTTTTTTGCACCGACGAAGTCGGAGAAGAAACTATTCAGATTAAGAGCCGTTATTTATTATGTCATGTTATCTATTTCCCTGTGCGCCAGTAACACTAGCTGCGATCAACAAAATCTAAGGCTTATCTGAATGGTTTTGGACTTTATTCGGTTCAGTTTCCTCTGCCTTCCCAACAAGTATTGGTATCATTTACGAAAATTACGATCTCTCACTACTTGGTGAGTCATGTTACGTTACTATCACTATGTTTAGTATTTGATTTGATTGTTGTTGTTGTTATAATTTTTTTTTCTTTTTTTTTTTTTCTATTTACAGATATCACAGTCATGTTAGTTTGAAAAGACTTTTCATCGGTATTTCTCAATATAGGTTCATCAAAAAGATGGCCGTGAGTGGGCAGTCGCTAGGCGACCGTGGGCGGCATCTCCTTCAAGAGTACCGAGCAGCTGGTGGTACAGCAGGTGACTTCGTTGATGATAGAAGCATTTCTGTTGCACATCCTGATGAGTCAATCGCAAGTAGTGCCATTAGCTCAATTCATGGATTCACACCTGAAGTTTCATTCTATGATAAAAGACCAAACGGAGGACAACTAACATTCAAATATGAAAACGGAGCTGCGGTTTACTACTGCGACGGTGATCCGAGACCGGAATTTCGAGCAGCTCAAGTCATCTTTCAAAAAAACCTAATCCACGTCGTCTTCCCAGACATCCAAAAAAGTGTTGTAATCCCCCCATCAGAAGCACCTGAATTGATCCCAAAATTATTGGATATATTTGAAGCAGCTGGAGTCCAACATAACCTAAGACAAAAAGAACTTTTAAAACTATTTTTAAAAACTGATAAACTCCTAAGAGCTGCCAACCAACTCTACGCTAAGGCTAATCATCAATCTGCTTCATTAGAAGTTGAGGTCAATAGATTACAAAAAGTACTTCAAAGTGGTGGAAGTCAAGCTGATGCGAGTAGCGCTACAGGATTACACAGAGAGTCGTCAGTTGATATTCAAAGAGTTCAGTCGCTTGAGTTGGATAATATGAAATTGAGTTCAAAAAATAAGAATCTAACGTTGGAAATAGAAGACCTTGAGAAACAACTTCGTGTTCTTCAGAGTCCAGATTCTGACAACTCCGTACATCAAATTATCGCTGATTTGGAGTCACGTTGCCAAGACAAAGACGAGGAGTACTCCACCGACATGAAAAAACTTCAAACTCGAATTTCTGAACTTGAATCCACATGTTCGAATCGTGAGTTTACCATCACTAAATTAGAACTGGAAATGAACTCACGTGCTAATGATCTCCCTGTTGAGAATGACAGACTTCGTGAAGAACTTCACCAAGCACAAGAGGTTATAAATAGAAGTCAAAACAACACCAACGGTGACATAACAAAAGAAGATCTACAGAAAATGTTAAACGAGTCACTGGAAGATGCTTCAGTACTAAGAGCTAAGTTAACACAATCAGAAACAGCGTTTTTAAAAGCAACTGGAGTGTCATCGAATGAGTTATTACTACAAAGTCAACAAGACCTTTTACGTGCGAGAGAAGAAATTCAACAACTTACAACTGATGCTGAGAAAATGATGCAACTAAACGAGAAGCGATCTGATCTTTTGATCGCATCAGAAAAGCAAACAGAAGATCTATTCAAAGCGAGGGGGATGGTGATTTCATTTAAAGAAAGAATGGAAGAAGCAGAACACGAAGCTCAACTTTACAAACAAAAATTATCAGAACAATCGACTATCGTTCCGAACAACGACGTTATTTCTATACTCGAATCTGATGCTACTGACATGCTGATTCTTCATGAAGACAGACAAGAGTTGACGACAGAACTTTTAAATATTATTTCATCATTAGACCAAGAAGCCATAAACCATCAACACATCGTAGGAGAATGGACTCGCTACAGTAACGACTTGCAACTGAGGTGTGAAAACTTATCAACTGAACTACAACAACAATCATGTTTCGGAATAGTTTCAGAACTAGAAGTCCAATTAGAAACTTCAATTCAACTCCAAAAAGATCAGCTAAACCTCACTGACAGTCTTCTTATCAACGACAACAACGACAACGACAACGAACAACACAAAACTATTGAACAATCAAATTATTTAATTGCAACACTCGAACTTGATTTGGAATCATCGATTCAACTTCAACTGGAACAGTCGACTCTGATAGATGAACTATTACTTGCAATTCAGTATATCGAATTAGAGTGTTGTAACACAGAGACTTCATCATCTGGTTTAGAGAGATACGTGCAGCAGTCTAATTATCTTATCCAAGCGTTGGAATTACAAAACGACGAAGCTTGTAACTTGGCATTGGACGCAACAACATCATTTGGTGAAGTTTTGTTTAATAAGAATACTGAAGAAAAAAGTCAAGAACAACAACCTGAAATAGCGTCATTGAAGAAGTGTGTTTTGGAACTTGAGCAGCAATGTGAAGAAGCAACAGAGTTGTTAAGTCAACAGGTTGAAATTAATAAATTAATTTCAGATTCCGTTCCGGAACTTGAAATTCAATTATCTGAAGCCGTCTCAACTCTTTCAAATCAAAATAATGTTATTCAGACTCAGAGACAACAACTAATTGATTCTCATGTCAGACTTTCAATTATTAACGAAATTGAACAAGACTTCGACCAATCAGTTCAACTTGTATCAGAACAGTCTGAACTTATTATGTATCAGAATTCAGTTATTAATTCGATTGTTGAGAATAGTTCTTGTTCTCCTGAATACCAACAACAGTTGGAAACAATCACATTCCTGGAGCAGAGACACTCACAGAGCTGTGAGATCATCTCACAGTTGGAATTGGAAGCAGCTGGTTTTGAGTCGTTTTGTTCGCAATCAAATAATTGTGTTGCTGATCTCAATTTTTTAATTAGTTCAGTAGGTGAGAATGATCAGAAATTATCAAACGCTGTCATCACAATTACTGAACAAGAAAACCTTCTGGGAGAAGTCTTTGGAATGCTGGCAGAGTACTCATCTGCTGTTGAGAGTGATCTTCAAACAACAAATCAATTTGTTGCTACGAACTGTGAGAATGAGTCATTCAGAATATCAGCTTCTGCGACCATCACTCAACAAGAATACCAACTTCAAGAGTCTACCAATTTAATTGAACAATATTACCATCAGCTGGTTGAGAAGAACACTTTCTTAGAAGAAAATTTAAACAGCAACAACAACTACAGTCAAATTATCACCTCTCTTGAGCATCAAATTAATGAAGCTACCTCTCTCTGTGGAGAACAAGTAGTTGAGCAATTCAATCTAATAAATGACGTTGAGAATGTTTCAGAATTGCTTTGCAAATCAGAAAACAAGACTGAAGTTGCGTTAAATACGATCACAAGTATGGAACAAGAACATATCAATGCGATGAATCTTTGTGAAGATCAGTCTTTGCATTTGAGAAGTGTCACAGAGTTGTTTAATATGATTGAAAACGACGATAAAAACACCGAAAACACGAACTCCAATAATGAAGTAAACCAACTGATATCTGAGACTGACATCCAGTCTGCTGGGTTTGTCGAAATCGCAGCTAATTGGAGAGATTTATATTTTGAAAATAGTAATTGTGTTACTGACTTGGAAGCACAATTATCAGAATCACAAATAATAATATCATCGTTGCGAACACAGCTTGATGAGTTTGAGTGTTGTAAAGAAAGAAACAATCAGCTACAAACAACAATATCTAATTTGGACATGCAGGTATCCACAGCCTTCACACTGTGTGATGAAATGTCAAATACGTTATCAATTCAACAGCAAGACTGTGAATACCTACTTTGTCAGGGTAATTCAGGTTCAGAAAAGGTACTGATAAAAACAATGGAAGAACAGCTTGAAGTAGCGGTATCACTTTGTGATGACCAACAACAGCTGATGTGTTCACAATTGAATTCTGTGTCAGATTTATTATGTGATAATCGTCAAGGAGAAATAATACTTGAATTAGAATCACAGTTGGCTAATTTTATTGAATTGAGTTCTGATAAATCAATCTTTATATCAAATCAACAACAAGACTTTGAAATGTTCTCATCAAACAAATCATACGAAGTCGTCGTTAACCAATTAGAAGATCAGCTCTATCAATTTGAATTATTGAGTAGTGATAAAGAGACTCACATCAAAACTCAACAAGACGTTGTGGAATTTTTAATAACTTCAGATCAATCACCGACTAGCTCTGTTGAAATAGTCTCTGCCATGTCAATGTTAGAGAGTGAGTTAGAAAAAGCATTATCACTTCTTAGTGAGATGTCATTGCTTGTTGTTGAGCAACAGAATTCAATCGAATCCACTCTCGTAGAAGACGTCGATAACTCTCCAGAGATAACGTCTTTACAAACCCAACTGGAAGAAGCTGCAGCTTTACTTAAAAAAAATGAATCTCTCATTTCTGAACAACAAACTAAACCAAACTCAGAATACGTCTCTTCGACTATCGAAGGGCTCGAAGACCAAATTGAGGAATTACTTTTATTAAGTTCAGAGAAGGGAACTACTATTAATGTTTTAATTAATCTAGTTACTTTATTAGTACAACAGCAGTCGGGTGATTCAAATATTTCTAAAGACGAAATCATCAGACAGTTAGAACAACAACTTAACGACTTCTCCTCACTCAGTGACGACAACGAGTTGTTTATCAAAGAACTGATTTCAAGATTTGATGAATCTAAACCTGACGAGAAGAATTCATCTCATTTTACATCAAACACTGATGTGAACACATCTTCGATTATTTCCGCTCTTGAAGATCAGTTGCTTCAGTTCGAATCTCTGTCGATCGATAACCACGACTTGATTTCCTCGCAACAAGATACCCTTGATAAGATAGATGTTAAACCGACTGAAAACAGTTCTGGAAGTGATTCTACTCTCATCACAGAGATGGAAGAACAGTTTGAAGAACTAATTACTTTGAGTAATGAGAAAAGTGAAGTAATTGAAAAGCAACAACAACAGTTGTCACAACTACTGGAAAACGATGGATCAGAAAATGTTATTAAAGAACTTGAAGAGCTGGTGGAAAATTTTATCTCATTGAGTACGGAAAAGTCTGACTTGATTGAAACACAACTCAACCTTGATATTGAGATCCCAACAAGTAGTATGATGACGACTGGTACTGAATCAGTTTCAGTTATTAACAAACTGGAACAACAATTGGATTCATTCGTTGAACTCATCGAAGATAATAAAAACCTAATTTCTGAACTAACAACAACCAACACGACTGACTACACTAACCCTTCTACTGCTACTGTGATTCATGAATTGGAAAATCAGTTAGAGAAGTTCATCTCACTGAGTGATGATAAAACTAAATTAATTACAACGCAACAAACACAACTCTCATCACATTCTAACTCATCAGAAGCAACGCTTGTGATTCAAACACTTGAACAACAACTTGACGACTGTATTCAATTGAGTGATGAGAAGACTGTTTTAGTTGA